>JACEFO010001732.1:0-600000 GCA_015342445.1 Digitaria exilis
GCACGGCACGCTGGGCTGGGCACGGCACGAAGCCGTGCCTCGTGCCGGCACGGCACGATAAAAATGGCCTTGCGTGCCGTGCTCCTCGGCCGCCGCCTTCGGCAAAACGTAGTGCCGCCCAGGCAGGGCCGGGCCGCTTCGTGACGGGCCACATCGTGCCCGGGGCTGGGTCGGGCTGGGCGGCCCATATGGCCATGCTATATCTAGCTGCACGCGTGCGCGTCGTGCCGTGGAATTGGGAGTCAGCGCGTCGTGGGTGCCATGCATCGGCCGCTCTTGCTAGATTGGAATTTGGAAGGGAAGCCAGTAGGCCTGAGGGTTATCGTGATTGAATTGGACTCTCATCTTCCCCGCGTATGTGTGCCTTTTTTTTACCTGTATATCGTGATCGACTTGCGTGCTTTATTGTATCGACGAACCGAATGAACACTTTCCAATATATATTAAACGAATACGGTATATTTGGGAAAAAGAAACATTGTATTTTCTAGCCTGTCAATTCAATTTGCGCAAGAGAAACCGAGCTGGATTTGCATGCATAATGTGCCAAGTTGGGGACACATCTATCACCGATGTGTGTAATGTACACACACATGTAACGACGTCTGAAGAATCACGAACACGCGAATTCGGCAATACAGTAATAATATATAAATGATCTACAGGGGAGGAGGAAGGAGAGGAAGCAGTGGGTTAAGAAAGGGAGCCGGCGCATCTACCCACCGACCAGCTCCACGACGTCCCCAATGACGCCCTGGAGCTGGTCTTTCTGCGCGTCCCCACGCCCGTCTGCCTCTTCCGCGCTGCGGCCACGTGCAGACTATGGCGCCGCATCATCACCCGCGGCGGCTTCCTCGACCGCTTCCGCTCCATCCACGGGAGGCTGCGACTCGTCCTCGGCCACTACTACATCCGCAACATCGACGTGAGCAAGCCTGCAGACGTTAACTGCCGCGTAGTATACCCGGAGTTCATACCTTGCTGGCCGCTACAACGTCGTCGTCGACCGACTGGAACCCTGGGTTTCCTGCCCCCGGCCACCTGGTCCAGACGCTAAGCTTTTGCCCACCGATAGCCGAGGTGGCCTCCTCGCCGCCGTGCTTGATGTTGATGACGTGGTGGTGTGCCATCCCTTGACGAGGCGCTACAGGGTGCTCCATCCTCCCTGGACTGCACCCAATGAATTCTTAGAATATTCGATTACTGTAAATATAGCCACCTGGGCGCCTTCTTGATGATCGGTGCTGCCGACGACGACGACACTATTAGCATGTCCAACTTCAGGGTCGTATGCCCGCGCCTGGTCTATGATCGCTTCGGTGACATGATCAACGCCCAGGCGTACGTGTACAACGCAAGGGACGGCGGTTGGGCCGTGTCGGCGCCGCCGGTCGATGACCTGGGCATGGGCCTCGATCCTCGTGCCTGGAACTTCTGTTTTCGTACCCGTACCGGAGAAATATTTGATCGTTTCGTGGGACGCGCCGGGGCGTCTCTCTTTTGGTTCGGCGAGCGCAGCGAGCAACTACGGTTCGACGAGGGCACCGTTGGGTTCTCCACTGTTGCGCTGCCACTGGACACCAGCTACAGGACCATGCAACACGCAGCGTACCACCAAGGCGGAACCTCCGAGTCGACGCCGGGGCCCCGGCGGCGCCGTACGCATCTTCCGCATCGTACGGCACAGCGACCTCGAGGTGTTCACGGTCGGTCACGGCGGCGCGCCACGGCTGCAGACGAGAGTCACCCTCTGCCAGTTGGCCAACATCAAGGCCGGATCAGAAACGACATGGTGGTTATGGGACACGCCCACCCACAAAGTCATGGCCTCCTCGAACAACTGCGGCTTCAGCATTGACGTCGACACCATGGAACTAGAGCGCCCCGTGCATCGAGATGGAGTTGTCCCTGCATGCAATGAAAGATTGTTGCCATATGAGCTGCCGTGGCGGCCACGCCAACATTAGCGATGGCTTGGCTTGTGAACACAACATGCAGATGGCACTGCGTGATTAATTTTATTTATTTGCATTATTGCAGCTTATGTTTTTTAGTTTGGGCATAAATCTGGATGAATATCCGCATGAGCCGTGTCGGTGCCTGATTTGGTCACACTGGCACTAACAAGTGATTGCGCTGCTAACCACTCGCTCTGATGGTGGATTTAGGTGATGAACTCTGGACGCAAGGGTTTTATCCTGGTTCCGGCCACGCGGCCGTACGTCTAGCAGAGGTGCGTAGCACCTCGTAGTAGGGGAGTACAAGCAAGGCGGAAAGAGCTCCCAAGTCCCTAAGTTGGGTGATTGAGCTGGTGCCAATATCGTGTGAGTAGGCTAAGTGTTCGTGAGTGCTCTCGTTGTTCTCTCCTTGCATGGGCTTTCCTACCCTTTTATAGACCAAGGGTGAGGGTGTGAGTACACTGGCACGCGTGTAATAGTGTTCGTGGTCCTACCGTGACGTAGTGCGGGCGTGTTATCCATACCGAGCACTGTTGGAGCGGGAATCACGCCTTCCAACTCCGGCTGACGGCACGGACATCACGGCCGTCGACTTGACGCTCTGATTGTGATGGCGCACTGCTTCGCGGGCACCACTTGAATGCGGGGGCAATACCGGGCTTTCACGGTCGTCTTCGAGGGTTGTCTTGAGAGGGTGGTGGCGCGCCCAAGGTGAGCAGAGTCAAAGAGTGGTTGGCACAGTAACACTGCCAAGTTAGGCCTGACCGCGCAGCGTTTTGCTCAGAAAACACTGTGGCGAGTGGATTTGACTGGTGTCCCTTCCGTGGCGTGGGACGGTGGCGTGGCGCAGTAACTTCCTTCCTTTTTGACCACGGAGGCGCACCATCATGTCTTGAGTTAATGCGTTGCAGAGTCTCGCACGTTGTTACCGGTGCAGCGTCCCTCGAGCGCAGTCAGCGGTCTCGAGAGCGGCGGGCCTCGAATGTGACGGAGATGCTCGCTCGAGGGTGGCCCGTAGTCTCAAGCCTGGTCGGGCTCGATCGTCACGGGCATTCTCGCTCGAGGGAGCGTGTGACACCCTCGAGCGGGCGGACGTCGTGGCGGTGTCATTGTAGTGGGCCTTTGTCGGGCCGTGAAGCTGGGATTGATTTGTTCGCCGATTGTGGCCTCCCTGTCAGGTGATTTAGGGCCCAAATTAGGGTACCCCTAGTTTTGGTATCCGACAAGCCGCGTACACATTTGATTGAACGTCTATTTTTTTTTTGCCGAGTGTCTCACAAAAGATACTCGGCAAAGTTGGCCTTTGCCATGTGCTCTTTGAGTTGCCAATGGTATTTTGGGGCCCAGGCTCCGGTAGTGAGTAGACACCCATAGTTCTGGCTTGGTTAGGCTAATTGCTAAATCAAACAAAACTTCGAATATGTGGATGTGATGTTAATTAGGGCCTACATAAAAAATAAATAAGGAATTACCGTGAAATGACGTGATAGTAAAAAAATCAATAGCCAAATTCATAGATATGATTTCCAATCAGGCATGGATATACATAAAAATGTGATTTTCTCTACTCTAAAAAACACTTAAGGGGGTCAAAAACTTGGTACATCGTGACGTGACATGGGGTGTCCGACCGGATCAATGTCATCAATAAAATTAGCACAAAACTCTATGACCTCCTCTGTTGCAAAGCCATTAGCAATGAATCCTTCTGGACGAGCACGATTGTGAACGTACTTCTTTAAGACTGCCATGTACCTCTCGAAAGGGAACATATTGTGTAGGAATATTGGACCCATGATGGAGATCTCTTTGACAATGTGAGTAAGGAGATGGCTCGTAATATTGAAGAATGAAGGTGGAAAGACCATTTCAAAACGGACAAGACATTGGAACATGCCATTCTGCATCCTTTTAAGTTTTCTTGGATCTATTATCTTCTATGAGACTTCATTGAGGAACACACATAGCTTTACGATTGCCAATCTTACATTCTCTGGTAGAATACCCCTTAATGCAACCCGAAGCAATTGTGTTAGTAGGTTGTGGCACTCAAGGGACTTGAGATTTGTGCTTCTCTATTATTCCCTTAACATTGGACGAGTATCCGGACAGGACCTTGATACTGTTCAAGCAATCAAACATGCTCTTCTTCTCCTCTTTGCTAATAGTGTAGCTGGTAGGACACAAGTAGTGTTCTCCATTATCCCTCTTCTCTGTATGTAAGTCCTTTTGTTGCCCCATATGTTTCAAGTCCTGGCATGCTTGGAGTGTATCTCTTCCCTCCCCATATACACCTAGGAAGCCAACCAAGTTCACGCAAACACATTTTGTCACGTGCATAACGTCAATTACATGGTGAACATCTAAGAATTCCCAATATGGTAGCTCTCAAAAGATTGACTTTTTCTTCCACATCGGAGCGCGTCTGTCGCCGCCTTTTGGGGCTGGTTTGCTACCAGGGCCTTTTCCATGGATGGCTTCAACACCCTGTAACATCGAGTGCACGCGTTTGCCACCACAGTGGAAAGGCTTCGAATGGATTTCTGGCTCCCCTTGAAAGTGCTTTCCTTCCTTCCTTAACGGGTGATTAGCTGGAAGAAAATGACGGTGGCCTATATATATATATATTCTTTTTACAGTATTTCAGTTAAATACTGCCTGTATCATCTAAGTAGTGGGTGCATGCCCGATATCTCTTGTTTGACTGCCCGGATAGGTTACTAAGTGCAGACCAATCGTTGATGGTTACGAAAAGACACGCTCGGAGTACGAAGTTGTCCTGTTTGTCTTCGTCCCACACAATTACTCCTCGATTCCTCAGGAGTAAAAGATCGTCAACCAATGGCCTTAGGTACACGTCAATGTCATTGCCAGTTTGATTTGGTCCTGGGATAAGCTCTGACATCATGATGAACTTCCGCTTCAAGCATATCCAGGGAGGAAGGTTCAATATACTGAGGGTCACAGGCCAAGTGCTATGACTACTGCTCTGGTTACCAAATGGATTCATTCCGTCTGCACTTAGGGCAAACCTTGTGTTCCTTGCCACCTTATCAAAGTCTGGAAACTCACTGTTTATGTTTCTCCACTGCGACCCATCCGCCGGGTGTCTAATGAACTCGTCTTGCTTGCGTTACTCTTTGTGCCACCGCATCAACTTATTGTTTTCCTTGCTTCTGAACAAATGTTTCAAACGTGATATTTTAGGGAATTACCACATCACTTTAGCTGCAATTTTTTTTCTTCTGATGATCGCCCCCCTCAACCTCCCCTGGATCATCTTGCCTGATTTTATGCCGCAATGCGTTGCAAACAGGGCATGATTCCAGGTTTTCATATTCCTCGCCGTGGTATAGGATACAGTCGTCAGGGCATGCATGTATCTTCTATACCTCCAATCCGAAAGGGCAAACCATATCTTTTGCCTCGGATGTTGACAAGGAAAGCTCATTATCTACAGGGAGCAGATCCTTGACCATTGACAACAGCTGATCAAAACCCTTGTCCGAAACACTATTTGTTGCCTTCTATTACAACATATCAAGTGTGGTATGTAATTTCTTGTGCTCCTCTTTGCAGCCTAGGTACAACAGCTTTTTGTGATCCACAATCATCTTCTGAAACTTCTTGTGCTCCAATGCGGTCACACTTCCTTTTTGGCCATCTAGCAAAACCTGACCTAGCTCATCTGGACCATTGTCATCAGCAACCTCATCCATCGGATCATCTTCAAATGCACTATTGGGTTCATGTAAGTGAACCCAGTCAGGAATGTCATCTTCTTCTCCACCCTCATCCATCACGACTCCGGGTTCACCGTGTTTGGTCCAAAGAGAATAGTTAGGCATGAAACCATCGACAACAATGTCCGCATGGAGTGTATTTCGCTTAGAGTATTCCTTTCAATTTTTGCACAATTTACAAGGACAACACATAAACCCCTTCGTGGACCGGTTCGCCTCTGCAGCATCAAGAAAGGTTTTAAGCCCAGTAATCCACACATCAGTTCTTGGCTGCCCGTACATCCATTGCCGGTCCATCTGTAACCATATTGGTAATTATGTCCATTGCTACATATACAATTTCCTATTATTAACCTTTTGTATAAAATAAATCTAACCTTTACGAACCAATTCCGACAAGGGAGTATAATATGCGTGTGGATCGATGGGATATATTTTCACATTCAAAATCTGCTAAAAAGACAACACTTAGAATCATGATGTCCAAATATTCCTTAACATGCAAACATACACTTATCTAAACATTCGGTACAAAGCCTCGAAATACATAATTTATTGAACATAAATTCATAAGCCGAAAACATTAATGAACAACCAATACGACAAAGGTCTTCAACCATCCTTGGGCGAAACATTATTTTTTCCTTGCGTAGAAGAGGATGGTGTAGTTGTAGACGCCGGGTTTTGTGTAGTTGTAGCCGCCGGGTTGAGCAGTGACAAGTAATATTGCCTCTCTCTCTCTCTCAATATCAAAAAGGGGTTCTAATCCAGTTGCAACACGCGCCTCATGTACACCTTGCAAATAACGAAGTTGTGCTCGCAACCAACTTTTACTCGGTTTATATACGCGCTTTTTTCCCTTCCCACAAGACGAAGGACCATTATCCCGCCCATCACCGTTACCTCCAGCAGCAGAAGCCATGTTCTATCGATAATACTTTTATTTTCTATATACAACAAAATCATTATTAGTAAACTAAAAATTCTAATCAAACTATAAATCCAGAGGATAACTTGTAAGAATATAAAGGTTTCAGGGGGTACTTTATAATTAAACTAAAAATCTAGCGGCTAGTTTATAATCAAAATAAAAATCCAGAGCTAACTTATACGAATATAAAAATTACACAGGCTTGTTTGTAAAAAACAAAAATTAGAGCTATCTTTCAATTCAAACACATTATTTAAACATTACAATTAAAGGATATGAAAAAATTAAAAGATAATAGGAATGAAAAAAATAACAATACTAATGTAAAAGAATAATATGACTTGCTAGTGAGAAAAATAATGATTACATTAATGTAAACTAATAATGATTACATTAATGGAAAATAATAATGATTATACTAATGTAAAATAATAGTAGGACTTGCTAGTGTAAAAATAATGATTACAACAATAATTCAAAGATAAAAAACATTCTACAAAATCTTCGGGTATACTTGCTATTAATTTAACAATAATACGACCATACAAATTAATAACAAAAATCATGAACAACTACAAAATCTCTCTCCTCTCTCCCCCATTCTAAGCAAATCACAAATTCCTCTAGCTACAAAACATTAAATTTAACATACTAAACATTAGAGAAGGTAGAATGAAGTTACTAACCTTAAGAACACTTGGATGAGTGAAATCTCCACAAATCTTTCAAAAAATGGACAGCTTGCTCTCGTTTGGGTGTGAAATGAGTGGCTGGCTGTAGGAAGGAGGAAGACAACCACTCCTGTAGACTTGCACTTAGTACCGGCTGATGGCTCCAGCTGGTACTAATGAGTAACACTTAGTACCGGCTGGTAGCTCTAGACGGTACTAAGTTGTCTGCACCAGGGCCAGCCATGGCCCGGTGCTAACTGCGCGCATTTAGTACCAGCTGGAGCCACCAGCTGGTACTAAATGGTTACTAACCATTGCCCACTGACAGCGATGGTGTCGGTGGCGCCATTTAGTACCGGCTGGTATCCCCAGCCGGTACTAAAATGACCAGGTGATGTTGACGGAGGCCTGTTTTGCTCATTAGTACCAGTTAAAAGTGCAACCGGTACTAACATCCTAGGGATGAATGCTCGTTTATCTAGTAGTGATTGCTTGTTTGCTAAACCTGAAAGTTCAATTTAAAAACTTGGCGCTGGGCATGTGGTGTGTGGAATCTCGTCCCTTTGTAGTATTGGCAGGTCTATTACTTCTTTTCTTTCTGAAATGGAAAAAGTCTAGATAATCCCCTGAGCCATTAAAGGTCAGCTACTTCACCCTTCATCTATTAAACCAGGTATGCACAGTATTAAACGGTTTAGACTACTTTGAGGTGCACAATATCTGGTTTAATAGATAAGGGGGTGAAGTAACCCACCTTTGATAAGTCAGAAGGTCATCTAGACTTTTTCCTTTTTGAAATCGTAGGTCTAATACTGTTTGCTCGTGTAGACAGTCTAGTTGAGCTTGGTTTGCCTGCTCGATCATATATTCCCATCATGTATACATTATTGTCGCCACGGGTTCTGCAAGTTTTGTGAACAATAGTTAATGAATCATCTGTAATCATGTTATTTCTTTGTCTCCACGCAAAACAAGAGACAAGACATTCCCTACGTCGGATTATTGATTCAGTGCGCCCACACAGGTCAGCATGATCACCGGAATCTTTTGGTTATACCACCACGAGGCAATCATGGTGAGCGAGGCGATAGGATGTTTTTTTTAGGGATATATATGGATTAGCTTTGTCATCTTAATTAGTCAATCCAGCTATATAATGAGTCTCTGCGCATGTGTTTTACCACGAGGAGAGCACATGGGTTAGGTACACTTGTTTTGTCATGCACCTAATCTTATTATGGAGTACCACTATTCATAGAGTGTCTCCAGGAATTGAATGATTTTTTTTAATAATCTTCTATGATGATCGTGTAGTCTCTCTGTCTCCACGTAATTACATTGAAGACCATACCTTTATTGTACTATTGCTTCTTTAGTGTCTCCATGGTTAACCAATGTCAACACTCAGAATGTTAGTCATATCGCCATACAGGAGCGGAGCGGATATGGGCCTAGGGCCAATAGGATCATTGGTCCAAGTTGTGGCCCAAAACTTCTCCTATATCCTTCTTAATTTTTCATGGCCCACAAATATTTTCTATAGATGGCCCTAGGTAGTGAGCGAAGGATAAGCACAACAACCCACAAATCTCATCCGTCTATTACCTTCTCTCCAGCCTAGGATCACACCGCCCCCACACACACAAGTGACCAGGACCAAGCCCAGTAGGCTCGCTCCTGCTTCGTCCCTCGCCTCTTCCTTTCATCACCGTCGCGCTCGTGGTCCCTCTCACCCCTGCCCCTCCTTTGCCACATGCCTATGAATTTGATGTCTTAATCTCTTGATTAATTTATTATATCTGAATTCCTCCTAAATCCAGCAATTCATAAATGTCTTTATGCTGCAAGTTATATATATTTAGGCACTATGAAGATTTCAAGACACTGAAATTAATCATTTTATTTCCCGGCTCCTCTTAGAATCCATTCGAGCAAACCTTTAGTAGCTTTTGTACAAGCTTCAATAGAACATGTAATGTAATAATTCCGTATGTTATATTCCCAATTACTGTTTTTTGTTCTCTAATGAATTAATTGTATCATACATATTGCTTTTCCTAATAACAAATGTTCATGAATCATGAAGAGATATGATAGGCACTAGGCCGTGTAGAGGGTGAACCAAATTGGCACTAGTTAGATATTTATTTTGAGCCACTTCAAGATTCATTACATTTTATTGTACAATTAGACATGGAATTGTGGTGTGCTCTAAATCATGATTCTATAGCTATGCAAGTGCGCTTATCGCTATTGTGGGCTGGTTTAGCTGGTTTAAGTGCTTAGAAAAGTGGCCCTACGCGTAGAAAACCACCAGCTCTGCCACTATTGTCATGGGCCAATCATGGTGAGCAAATTTTGATATGGGTTATATATTTTTAAAGCATTATAGATTAAATCATTTCATTGTCATGCTCGAAACTAGGCATTCGTCCATGGCATTAATACGGTTCCAAATTTTGAAGATCCCGGATGCCATTTAGTACAAAGGTAATATAACACTATCCGATCCTAAATGTCATGCTCAAAGTAATTTAGTACTATGTCCTAACACTAACATGTACTAAAATCTTAACACCAACTGATACTTCGACATCGTTGCTTGGTTCGATATTTCCATACTACGGTTTGATTTAAAGCAACACTGGAGCTGCCCTTAGTTCTTCCGAAGCTTCTAAGCAAAGGGGTGGCACAAAATTCGCCGTTGTTTTGACTCATCGCGCGAAACCTATAGTTTCATCCGGTCGCTTTATTTACTTTTGCCCCTTTCTGCAGTTTCCTCTATTTGTTTCTTCAAGTCCAATACGACGGCGTATATCAATACAGTACATATATATAGCACCTACTCGACACTCCTTCAAAAACAGCGGCGTTTCACACCTTTCGTCGCTGCTTCATCCGGCGAGCTAGTACAACTTCACTATATTAACTCAATACTCCAGCAACCAAAACACATGCATGCCCATGTGATATGATCTCGGAGTCATGAGGCAGTTGACTTGCAGTTCAGAAAAAATCGGGACACGCGTCTGTACACGACAAATAGCGTATGAGCCTTCAATTAATTTCACAAAAATGCATACACACTTGCTCGTACATGTAAATCCGGGTGCTTATATATCTCTCGTACATGATACAAATACATAAATTTTTTACGCCTCCAAACGAAGCAACTGGTTATTATATATCATAAATAATAGGGTATATTGACTTGCTTGCCGTATGCATACTTGGTCAGAGCTTAGCTTGCTCTGCAAATAAGCCCACTGGCACGTGTCATACTAGTCTACCAGCTGCATGCGCCACGTCCTTACTGGAACATAATCAAGCTTATCCCATGACCGTATAGGTCCGTACCTGACTGACACAGTCAAAGGATTTTGCTTAGGATTAGGGCGTAACAAGTCACACTCGAAACACTTCACTAGCACGGAAACAATTAAGGTTCCCCCAGTTCACTATAAAAGGGTCCTAGATGCAAGCAAGACGATGACAAGTAGTAGCCACACTCACACACCACTCATATTCTTGGCATCACAGCATGAGGCCGTCCCTGTTGATCGCCGCCGTAGCCTTGTGCCTCCTCTCCCTTGCCACAAGCCGTTCCTCAGCGGCTTCTTCTTCCCAGTGCACGTTCGAGATCCTCGTCAAGACCGGAGGCCGTAAGAACGCCGGCACGGACGCCCGTGTGTCGCTGCAGGTGAGCGGCGCGACCGGGCCGGCGGTGACCATCACCAACCTGGAGTCGTGGGGGAGGATGGCCGCCGGCCACGACTACTTCGAGCGGGGCAACCTGGACAGGTTCAGCGGCACCGGCAGGTGCCTCTCCGGCGAGCCGTGCAAGCTGCTGATCAAGTCCGATGGCACGGGCAACAAGCCCGGGTGGTACGTGGAGTACGTGACGGTCACCCAGCTCCGGCACGGCAGCGTGTCGTCCAGGCAGCATAAGTGGGCCGTGGATCAGTGGCTGGCGCTTGACGAGGCGCCGAACCAGCTCTTCGCCACGAGGAATGGGTGTGGCCTTGCCAAGGCACTGCCATGATCCATCAACTTAAAGATAATATAAGTATTTTCAATATGAATAAATAAGTTTGAACGCGCTAATGGATTATGCTATATACATGCCATGCCACGCTGCTAGTGTATGGTTCCTCATCCAGTGTAATCATGACAACTAATAATGAAGGAGCAGTGTAATAATCATATTGTTACATGGTTTGCTTCTTCTTGAAATATACTAATACTTAATGGTTTGGAGCATTCGAAATTCGTCCTGAAAAATGTAACTATGTTGTCGCTAGTTTGAATTCTTCATGCATATCCATAATTAAACATACCCATGCATGCATATATGGTAGCCATATCTTCCTTATATATATATATATCTCTTCATGCTTACTAAAAAGAAATTATGTAGGCTACAACTAGGACCACAAGACAATTAATATTTTAAGGGATATTGTTTACCACATTCAATGAGGCTTCACAACTCATTTGTAGCTATATTTTGGAACAAATTTTGAACGCTTAATGTAGGTATATTTTGAGAAACAGAGGGAGTACATAATCATTAGTATATAATTATAATAACATCGTTTTGTGTTACCATAACTCAAAAAAATATTATGGATTGATACTCTTAGGAAGTATAGCTATCATAGAATATTTAGCCTGATTTATTACTTGGCTTGTGTACCTATTTGTATGCTTGCATACCAAGCTGTGGCTATACATAAATGAGAGATCACCCCTTATTGTGGTATGGTGTTTCCCTATTCTATACCTCTCTACATGGTATTATTGACGCCAAAAAATTTCGGTCACCGGCCGATTGGGACTTAGCCGGTGAAAATATCTCATCATCAACAATGGCGCCTAGTGTGCGCGGCATGCCAGTCAGCTTGACCATTCAACTGACGAGGTGTACAATGACGTCGTATCGGTCAGTTAAAAGAATCATGATGCTCAGCCGATACGACGTGCGCCATTGAGTTTCTCATCTTATTGCAGCGGAAGCCATCAACCTACAAAGTTCAGACTAATACTACTACCAATCTTTCTAGGTGAAACGGCAGCGATGCGCCCGGAGGTTACAATCTAGAAATACTGGTAGTAAATAAATCTAAACCTCACAAGCCGATAGTCCTATCCATAATAAAACTGGATCTCAACAGCACTGTAACCAAATCTAAGATGCAACAGGCTATTAAATATTCTATCATCTATTTCAATAAAACAAAAGCTAATCGAAGGCAATTTAGTACTAAAACGATAGATTCAGCCGATGCAATCTTAATCAAGGCAGGATAACTGGTGGATACCATAGATCGAGACGAAAGCGATGCACCGTAAGTCGAAGATCCATGATATCCGATAACTTGGTGGAACGTTGGGCTTACCCCTTCGCTGGTGATAGATTATATTGTTGCAGCTCCATGTTGAGTGCCAAATTTCACCAATGATTAAAGTAAAGACATTGCAGAAAGGTCAAAACTGAAAGGTAAAGGGTGGCGATGCGCCAAGGTATATTGATTGTGTGATGATTATTACAAAAGCCGAGGGTACATATTTATACCCTAAACTTCCTAGACTCCTTCAGCCGAAAGGGCTAAAAACTTCCTAATTACTAGACTCCTAGTAGATCACGTCAAATAGCTGATACAGACTCTCCTCGTTTAAATATAAAAATAAAGGAAGTATATTAAGATACATTGACTCTCACTTTCCATTCGTAGAGTCTTTACTAATTAGGCTCTTTCTCCTGTGTTGCCATCGAGGCTTTATCTTCTCCTTCTTTACTCAAACGTGGAGTTATTTCCTTTATGCTAATATTTCCTTCTTAAAATATCTCACGCCGACCAAACATAGGCAGCCCAACTCCAACACGTACTGCAATATCAGCTTTAATTCCATTCAACTTCCTTGCATGTGGTAGCGCTGCCTACTTACCATGCATTTTCTTTACTCTAATCACAAATTTAGTTGTCAACAGGTATCATTTGCTCGGGATCAACCTGATCGAGGCCTTCCTTCCGCTGCCTATTCTCCCTCGCGCCTCTGAGCACGACCTCCTCCCCTCCTCGTGACACCTCCGTCGCCCCGGCGACATCCACCATGGAGCTCTCTGCCAACTCCTCCTCCCCAGCGACCGACGCTACAACCATGGCTGCGACTGGCGATGCCACCATGGCCGCCAACAACTCTCGGGTCAGTGGCGGATAGAGGCCTAGGGCCACTTGGGCCATGGCCCTAGGTGTGGGCCGGAATTCTCCACTACGATTACTGCAGTAAATATTGTAGCAACAAAGGCCAAAGATTTATACACGAATTGGCCCATGGACTGGCCCTAGGCCTTGGGCCAAATCCTGTCTGCTCCTGTCTGGGGGTTGTGCAGCAGATCTTGGCGCCCTCCTATGCCACGGTCTGTCGGTCCCTGTCCAATCCCCTCATCCTGACCACACTGAGGGTGAAGTTTGATGGGCTAGTGGGTAGAATGGAAGTGCCACGAACAGCAATGGGAAAGGTGTGGCCATTTCCAACCATAATGGATGTGTGGGAGGAAGGAAAGTGGGAGAGAAGTGTACCATCCCAAGACGACATGTGGGAGGAGGCGTCAGAGTCCATCAGCCTGCCCTAATTTTGCAGCGCGAGCTAGTTCAGGGCGGTGATGAGGCTAGCTTGATCCCAGGACTGTGTTGGCTATGACATCTGAAGGGGTGCCTTTGGGGTTGAGGCGCTGAGCCCAGCATTGCTAGCTTCACCATGCCGGTTGCCTCCCTCACCATCACCACCACCCTGTAGCATCACCGCCTCAGACATCCTTAGAAGCATTTCCTCCATTGCTTGTAATAAAGTAGCGCCGTATCTTTGTCACTGATGTCAGCTTGGCAAACATCTACGGCTACCTTTCTCTCATTCAGTCGCATTGGACAACCCTATTTGAACTCATTCAATGTGATGTTTGGACATCCCTGTGGCGAGCATTTCTAGTTTTCAATACTATTTGGTTTTGTTAGATGACTAGTCTCATTTTTGTTGGACTTTTCCCCTCAGTCGCAAATCTGAAGTAGCATATCACATTACATATTTCTGTGCTTTTGTTCGGACCTAGTTCGGTGTCTCCATCAAAGCCTTCCAGGCTGACAATGGAACTGGCATTCTTCTACGACTCTCTTGGCCATATATGTCACCACAGAATGGCAAGGCAAAGCGTGTTTTCTGCACACACAACAACATTAGCCACACCATTCTCATTCCTGCCAATATGGGCTGAAGCTCTCTCCATAGCCACCTATCTCAGAAACCAGCGGCCTTGTTCAGCTGTCAACAATGCCGTCCCCTACACCCTTCAACATAACAACAGCCCCGATTACAGTCACCTTCTTGTCTCTTCGGGTGCCTCTGTTACCCAGACCTCTCTGCCATAGCCCCCCCCCCCCACACACACACACAAGCACGCTCATCGCTCAATGGCCTGTGCGTTCTTAGGCCACTCCTCCTCTCACAAGGGTTACTGCTGCCTCGACATCTCTACTCATCGCATAATCATCTCTCTGCTCCCTTCTCCACACCTCTCAAGGTCTCTGACTTGGACTTTTTACTTGCAGGTAACCATGCAGCAGCAGCCGTTCCCTTGACAGCCAAATCACCATGTGATGCTGACTTGCTGAGGACTGTGGCCATCACCCATTGTGTACGAGGAGGGCCCTGCCCTCTACGTGCGTGGCCCTGTTCTCCAGGAGCTGCCCCCGGCGCCCACAGCCTCTTTAGCGCCTACTACTGTCGGCGCCTTTGGAGCTCGCTCCGATAGCTTCTCCCTTGGCTGGGTGGCACAACATCCTCCTCGCTCGTCTATAGCTTTCAGCTGTGCCAAGCTCCGATTCAGCCACATGCAGCTGCGTCAGCGCCTCCGGTCGCCCAGGCATAGAATGAGGCACCCTCCGAAATCCTCGACGCCCCAGCCTCTACTTCTCCGACGTTTTCTGCTCCACCTCCGGCACAGCAGAAGCCCACGCCACGACGACTAGTCACTCGCACTTGGTCCGGTGACATACCGCCCGTCCGGTACACGGGCTTCTCAGCAATAACATCTCCAACATCCCCGATTTCGGCGAACTACCACAGCGCATTGCCTGATACCAACTTGCGTGCTGCCATGGCGGAGTAGTTCCCCTCATCGACAACAACACCTGGTGCCTCATTCCTCATCTACCAGCACCAACGTCGTCACGGGCAAGTGGATCTTCAAGCATAACCACCATTCCTATGGTACTCTTGCTCGCCACAAAGCCCATTGGGTTGTTCAAGAGTTCTCCTAGCACCACGCCATTGACTATGATGAGACGTTCAGCCACACCATCAAGCCGGCAATGATTCAAGTCGTCCTCAGCATTACCACCTCTCGAGCGTAGCCCATCCACTAGCTGGACGTGAAGAATGCCTTTCTTTATGGCCATCTCAAGGATCATCGCCTCGACCTCAAACACCTCCCTCTTCATCCAACAAGGGTGACGACCTCACCTAACGTCAATGACATCATCCTCGCGACATCCTCATGCTGAGCATGCCATGATGGATCTCGACGATCTCCACCACTTTCTTGGCATCACTGTCGCTCACTACGATGACGGCTTGTTCCAACTCTCAGCGACAGTATGCCGTGGATCTCCTTCAGCACACGGGCACAGCTGAGTGTCACTCTACATCGACGCCATTGACACTCATGCCAAGCTCTCTACCTCAAAGGCTACTCCCGTTGTTGATCCATCTAAGTACAAGAGCATCGTCGGTGCTCTCCAGTATCTCATGCTGACTCGCCTTGAGTTGGCCTATGTCATCCAAAAGGTGTTTCTCTTCATGCACGATCCTCCCGAATCCCACCTTGTTTCGAGCAATCGCATCCTATGCTATGTGAAGGGGGCCCTCTCCACTGGTCTTCACCTCAGCGCCACGCCCTCTCAGTCCTTGACCCCATACTCAGATGAGAACTGTCCGGACTCCAGGTGCTCCACTTCGTGTTACTATGTCTTCTTGGGAGATAATCTGGTGTCCTAGTCCTCCAAACACCAGACTATAGTGTCTTGCTCCACTGCCAATGTAGAGTGTCAGGCCTTCGCCCACGTGGTTGCAGAGTGTTGCTGGCTTCGCCAGCTCCTTTAGGAGCTCCACTTCTCAATCCCTTCATCTATGGATGTCTACTACAACAGTGTCAGTGCTATCTATATGATAGCAAATCTAGTTTATCATTGTCGCACAAAAGCATATCAAGATCAACATCCACTTCATTCGCGAGAAGGTTCCTTTGGCACTGGTTGAATTTTGCTGATAGTATAGTCAAACCGATCTGATACGTTGCATAAACCGACCTGACCGGTTTGGATGAAGTCATGAAAATTAGACTTAACCATTGCATAACCCTTGTCGAGATGATCGAAATGCATATATTGAACGTCCAAATCAAACTTTTGGATGAGAAAGATCTGGTTGCTCAAACCGTTTTATGAAACCATGGCCAAATACTACCTAATTGATCAATTATTTTGATTCACCATAATATTGCATCTGGTGTTTTAGACCGATCGCATTTGTTTTGAAATTTGCATCAGGCTGTCCAAGCCCATAGTAGTTCACAGGAAGATCAGATGTGTATTACATTTCCCTTGAATTATTGCATAATGTTTGCAAGTTCTTCTATGTTATTCCTCTTCCGGTGAACTAACGCTGCAAGTTGCACGGAGCACTTGCGAATAATTTTCCGTTTGCATCATCACTAGAATCTCTCAACTGCTCTCTTCATATTGTACATGTTGATAGTGCATTTATTTGATATTATAGACGTCAATATTTTTCTATAAATTAGGTAAATTTAGACAAGTTTGATTTAGAACAAAATTATCATGACATATATAATTTGGAATGGAGAGTGTAAGAGATCAATTAAACGGGATAATAACATCTGACTGTGTATTAACCACTCTTTTGATCACTATCTACCAAAGTACCAATGAAAGAAATATTACACACACCGATGACAAATGGTAAATCTCTGAGAGCTAAAGTTGAAGGTTGATCAAGAGGAGGATTGCATCGAATCATTTCCCAAGTGGCTATAAATAACTTTACAACACGTTTAAGCAAATACTATATGCTAAACTAGCATAATGACACAGCCTAACGCATTGTATTAGGTACACATATAGCGTGTATGACTTTAGATTTTTGACGCTTTCAAGATGAAGGCGAGTCAGATGTATCTGGTCATCGTTTGTTGTAGGGTATGCGTCATTGGTTATAATCTTGTGTGCTCTGATCCGTTTTGCGTTAATTGCAGCTAAGCATGTCCTCGGTTGCTATGTCCATATAACATCGACCTATCCGATAGGCTCTTCACACATCTACGATAAACGCTCGCAACGCTAGCTACACCAAAATAACGTCAACATGCAGAGCTCACTCCTGACAACTAATGTCATTTGTGAAACAGGAGTCCTCTTTCCCTTTGTTCTTGCAGCTGCAACTGCAAGGCCGGCGGTGCATGTGCATACGAAGGTGGTGCGAATGGGATCTAAACCTGGACAATCCGTCCGTCCCATCAAAACGTATTGCTCTCAGAACAGGGACGAGGCTTCTCCTCCTAAATTCAAACAGGCTGTAAGTACTTTCACTATGCGGGTTCGTTTGTTTGGCTGTTTTGCTACAAACGATGGTTTATTTTTTTACTTCCTAGTTGTGTTCAGGAAATCTAAATAGTCCAATATTCGTCCTTCTATGCAACCACTATGCGCACCTCACATGCATGCGATGCATGTGAATTCATGCAAACGAACTAAATCTGTGAAGGTACCAAATTAAATGAATTAAAAAAATGTAACTCGAAAATTCAGGGAGCAATCCGCTTATGTACTCACATCCTAGTGACCTTTCTGCAGTAATAACCCAACATATCTATCTATAAAAGAACGAGTTAAATTGAAAACGTTTCTCACCCCAATCGGGCCCGTGGTACCCCTCACGCTGGACCCACCTGTAAGAGTCAACGGAGGTGGGGAGAGGGTCAAACCCACCAAAACCGAGAGTTAGAGAATGTTTTTGCCAAAAACGTATTTATTTTCTCACCCATGTTTTTCTACCCACCAAATTATTTTTCTCCCACCCCTCCCAAAACATAAACCGTAATACTGAACCGGGCAATGAAGTTGGGCCGGTAAGTGCCATTCTCGTGGGCTGAATATGTGCCGTGCTGTGTGCTGCGTGCTCCTCCCTCCCCCGCACTAATGCTCGATGAGACGATGACGGCGTCCACACGCCTGTCGCATTCCTCCCGCGGGCCGCCACCTTCACCTCCCCTCCCGGTGGCGGGCGCTTCACGGAAGAGTCCGCCGCCGCAGGCCCCTGCGCCAGACCGCCGCCGCTGCCAGACCGGGATCCGGAGAAGAGGAAGGAGGGAGGGAGGCAGGGGAGGCTGCAACACCTGCGCAGCTACCCTTCACCTCCACCTAGGCTCATGTGCAGCTTCCCTTCACCTCCGCCGTCGTGGCGTCCTCGCGTGTCCTCTCCTTCCAAGTGCTCGCCGCTGCCGGTGACGCAGCAGCAGCAGGCGCGCCGTCGCCGCACACCTCAATCACCGTCGGGAGCAGCAGCCGTGGAGTTCGAGCATGGGAGAAGCAGACACAAGATTTGAATCGGGAGCGAGAGGCATCGAAAGCTTTGACGGAGTGGAGAGGAGAGCAAGAGAGACAGAGATTGAGATTTGAGAGAGGTGCGGCTGAGCGGACTTGAAACTGAACGAGAACAGAAAAGGGAAAAAGGTGAGAAAGAGGATAGAAAAAAAAAGATGAAAGAAAAAAAATTGAAAGGCGTAGAACGCCCTTGGGAGTGGCAACGAGGGGGCCATACGAGAGAGTGTATACAGGGAGTAAAAAAAACTTTACTAGAGCTCCAAATTGAAGAAGAGGATAATTATAGCGTATGTTATGCTTTTATCTATGAATAACTTAACAATACATGACACTAAATCAATCTTTAAATATAATTTTATTATGAGTTTAAAAAAAACACATGTGCGCCACAAGTGTATGCTAGGTAAAATCTTTCATCTATATGCATGAACATAATTTTTTATTAGATTTATTTTTAAGCACGTGTGTGTCGCACGTGCCTCTTTACTAGTTATACAAAAGGCCAGAGGAAAACTGATTCGAACCTAAAATTTGATTCACAAAATATAGAAATATTTTCTCCAGTTCGTTTCAATTATGTAGGGTCTGCTGGTTCTATTTGTGCTGATTTTATTTTCTTGCAGAAGGGGTTGTGGATCTGTTGCAATTTATCCCACCTCTTACGAAATCTTGGTTTTCTAGTAGTGTGGGTCTTTTTATTTTTATTTTTTGCAATCTTCTTGGTTGCATTAATTAGTACTCTGTCCGTTCTAAATTATAAGTCATTTTGATTTTTCTAGATTTATAGATTTTACTATGAATCTAGACATAACGTGTATATATATCTAGATGCATAAATAAATCCATGAATCTTAAAAAGCCAAAAATGACCTATAATTTGAAACAGAGAAAGTAGCATGTTGCTTCCTCCTTTTGTTTATTATTTAATTTAAATTTGTATGTGATATATATAGTTAAGAGAAAAGGTGTCATCTCCACGTGGATGAGTGTTTTTAGGTAGTAGAGGTCAGCTTGCATTTCCTTTATCACTTTATGTATCTTTTTCCATTATCAGAATCACTTCCTTTAATTTTTTTGTCAGGTCTTAATACACTGATGTAGGGTCGTCCTTTTTCTTCTTGATTAGTCCTCAATAACTCAATAAACAAAGTAAAGGAGGTTCTTATGTGTATTATTCGTTGTTATTTCTTTTACATTGTATTGATTGCATGTGTCCTCATTTTCCTCCATGTGAATTCGAGTTTATTAAACTTTTCCAAAATGGCATACCAAACCTTTTATTACTTTTTAGATTGTTCATTGTATTTATTAGTTCCATTTTTCATGATCGTTCACATGTCTCTATGCATTAAAACTTAAAAAGATTTTATTGAGAGCTACAAAATGTTATTTTTTTAAGTACTTTTTCGCTTTCATGGCTTAGCTATTTGACTTAAACAAGCGGGAGGCGGGTCAAGATTCGTTGGAACGTTCCACTTCGTCCAACTAATTGACGTGTAGCACTCTTTTTTTTTTCTAAATGAAGAGCTTATTCATATGAGCATATAGAGCATGTTACTTCTTTCATATATACAGTAGTAAAGAAACACTTCATGCGTTAGGTACCTCATTCTGTGTCCTTAACTTGCTCCTCTTAGAGGTCGATCATCGTCGAAATCACACTCTGCAGAAGAAATAAACCTCTGCTACTTATGCCAGTTGCCTTTATTTCATTGGCATTGCCTTTATTTCGCCAGCTTGCAAAAGAAACAGGAACTTTGTATTTTATAATAACCCACATTAAAAACGCATTAATTAAATATGTATTATATATATCATTGCGGAATAATTCACCAAATGGATGCATACCTTGCATCATCATGTATCATGTGTGTATTATTGAGCATGTTGATATTGAAAATGGAAAATTACCTTAGCTGTCCAAAGCTGATTATAACAATAAGCGCACTTGCTTTTGCGACCCCCTTTTTTAGCCAATTTTGCTACCCCAGTTCTTCAGCCGCAAAGAGCACGTGTACGTCTTGTGCAGAGTATATAGTTTACTTTCAAATTTCAATTTCATATGTTCTAATTTGCCTCGGTGATTACTTACTTCAGGTGGACATACCGAAGATGATTGTGGAGTTTGTTGAAGAAACAAAAGGAATGATGGACAAAGTTCCGCCCCACAGGAGCTATCAAAATGATGTTGCAGAAATCAGGGTGGCTATGGATGATTTGGTACAATCTTCGCGACAGCATGGCAAACGTTTCAACGTGTTGTCAGGAATTACTACTCTTGTCCTCCGACTTCGCGCCATATGGACCTTTTATGGTGATTTGTTCACTGCTGACTATCAAACAGAAAACACTGAAGAATTCATAGCCCATCTTGCAAGAGTAGCACGTGCACGCAACAAGTTGGATTCGATTAATTTCAAAGGACATAAATATCCCGAGGACGACGTGCGTGCATATATCTAATCAGCTGGTGCTTAATTGAGCAGCCAAATTAAACCTCATGAAATTTTTGTGTGGATATTCAGTTATTTACCATGTTTTTTTATCTTTGGCAGGACCATTTTCTCGCCATGCTGGAAGCTATGAAACAAACTAGAGAAACAATTGATTTCTTTGGTGGCAATGGCATGGAAAGGGCTGAGAGAGGCAAGGGTGACAGCGGGTAAGCCTGATAATTATGATGGGATTGGGGAAGATTCTGGCCATGTATTATGTAAACAAAGCCAAATAGTGATATGTTACGTCGTGCGGCTTGATTATACTGTTCAGTGTTTGACTTTGACGTATTAATTGTATGTATGATCCTTTCTCATGAATTCCGTTCGGCACTCATAAAAAAGGGAAAGATTTATATCTGGTAGTGAAATGCACACTACACATTGTTGTCAACGCCAAGATTCACCTTGTATATCCGGGTAATTATCTCTTCTACATGATACGTATAACATATACCGAAGCACTGCAGGAAAATTTCCTTCCCTAGTAAATATTTACGACTACCTTTACAAACGGAAACTCAGAAGGATCGACGTGCAGCCCCTCGTTGATAATGATAAAATCGGTGCATGCCTAGCTAACGGGTTGGAAAGGAAACTCCTTTCATCAGCAGGGCCAGAGACACTTGTAAAATATGTCCTAACATCACAATCAATTTACCATCTTACGGTCTTCCAGGCCGAAAAATTGTTCATGCAGCAGATCCATAAATTGAGAAGAAGCTTCATATGAAAGGGTAAAAACCAGAAAAAGTCAATGGGGCCACTAGAACCAACGGCCAACTGGGCCATTGATTTGCGTTTTGATCGGCGGCGCCAGTCGAATAGAAGGCTGGTGGGCCCCAGTTGTGCAGCGGAATAAAGATGGAGATGGGGCCAGGGCATGCGGTTCATCGCTAGCTTAGCTAGTTACCGCCTACCTCCAACCCTACGGATCTAGGGAACTCTGAAGTGATGGGAAGCCCCACCATGCCCTGCCGGTTCACCGTCGTTCAATATCACCAGCCACCAACTTTGGCGCTGCGCCACCATGACATCGTCATCGCCGCCCACAACGGCGTCCTCGCTATGGCTAGTGAACAGAAGCAGTGCTAAAGGTAAATCTTATAGTTTCACCGACTCAATCTACTCCTACACAATCCTTAGAGTCTAACAATGGTATCATACAATGGTATCAAGAGCCTACTTGTGAGTACATCCAGATCTGGGATAGAAAACAGAGAGGATTTCGATCCAAAAAGGAAGAGAGAATTTTCGCTTCCAAATCTAAAAGAAAATCGAAGAAGAAAGATAGAAACAATTTGATTCCATTCGATCAGAAGAAGAAAAGGATGTTCAAACCCTAACCCTAACCCGCCGACTTCAGCGCTGAAGTGCTGCTAGCAGATCCCGCCGTTGTCGGCGTGCGGGCTAAAGGGAACCATCGTGGTGCCTCTCGATGGTTGCGCGTTCACCCTCAGGTGTACGCGCGCGCCGGCGAAGGGACTGTGGCGGTGCTGCCGCTTGCTTTCTCTGGTCGTTGTGCCATCTCCGTGCTCTATCCGGTCATCTTGCCGTCTCCGACGCTCACCTCCAGCCGCCACGGGCGGCAGCCGCTGTACCGTTTGCTCCCTCCATGCGGCGCCGCGAGAGAGCTGAGGGGAAAATGAAATGAGCTAGGATTTTGGGGAGAGGCACCGGCCGCCCATTTTGTTGCCATGAAAAAGGCCCTCGACCATTGGAGTACCATGGACCGCCAAGATCTGAACGGGGCAGAGTGGGCTGAGCGCATGGGCCATGAAAGCCAAGTATGCCGAGCTGGAAATGGGCCGACTGTGCACGCAAAGGATTTTCTTTGTCGTGTGCGTATCAGGCTGATACATGGCCAATACGTAGACAGATGTGGTGTAGGCGTAACGGCCGTCGACACGGGGCCCCCGGTTGTCAGGTGGTTTGCGCGTGCCCTCCATCCGATACACCGTAAAAGGACCACTTTGCCATGTGATGGACACTGTAACGACGCTACGGCCATGGTGCCAGCTGTCTGTGGTGGGTCCGGTGGTCGGGGCTCGGCCGTGTGCTGGCATACAGGCGCACGGCAAAGATGCTCTTTTTGGTGTGTCTGTGGTGGGCCAAGTGGTCGGGGTTTTGCCGTGTGCCGGTGTACAGGCGCACGATAAATATGCTCTTTTTCATGTGCTAGTGACCTGACATATGGCAAAAAGACCTCTTTACCATGTGCCCATGTGTCGTGACTTTGGCACACGGCAAAAGCCCTTTTACCGTGTGCACGATAATAAACATATGGCAGATATGGCATTCTTCTGTTTTCCGGTAGTGGAACCTGTAGTCGTGGGGGAGGATGGCCGCTGGCCACGACTACTTCGAGTGGGGCATCCTTGACAGGTTCAGCGGCGCCGGTTGCCGGCGCCTCTCATCCTAGCTATGCAAAAGTTGCTGATCAAGTCCGACGGCACGGGCAACAAGCCAGGGTGGTATGTGGAGTACGTGACGGTCACCTAGCTCCGGCACGGCAGCGTGTCGTCCATGCAGCATAAGTGGGCGGTGGATCAGTGGCTGGCGCTCGACGAGGCGCCAAACCAGCTCTTCGCCACGAGGAATGGGTGTGGCCTTTGCCAAGGCACTGCCGTGATCTTCGTCAATTAATTAAGCTCGTGTCTAAGTATATGAGATAATATAAGTACTTTGAATATGAATAAATAAGTTCCAACACGCTAGTAATGTATGCTACATACATGTTGTCGTGGTCTAAAGGACGGCCGGCGCTAGTAATGAAGCAGCAGTGTAATAATCATATTATCACAGTTTGCTAGTACTTGTTGAGATACAGTGAATCGAAGCAATCAAAAATTGTCCTCAAATGTAACTAGTTATGTTGTTGATCGTTTAATTCTCCACCGAGCTTTTTCCTTCTGCATTTATCCAGTAATTTCCTCTTTTATTCCTTCATATTTATCCTCTTCTCGTCCTATAATATGACTATATATAACGGTTTTATGTAATGGTTTTATTTATGAAATTGAGAATGTGTTACGGTAATAATTGTGCAATAATCACCACTAAAGAATATTTTTCGATAACACCATCTTCTATTATATCACAAGATGAAAAGGTCATATCTTCTGTTACATTAAAAAAAAGTTTTGCTACTCCCTCAATCTCTAAATGTATTTCGTTTAGCTAGGACATGCTATTTAGTTCAAAAATAAAATAATTTGTCCTCATAAGTTTAAGGACAATGGAGGGAGTACTATGTAACAAAACTAACTATGCAGTGTAATATTTATCAAGTGTTACAGTGATTTTCTAGTGTAGGAGTAACATATTTTTCACTTGTATACTTCCACTTTGAGGTAGTAAGGCTTTTTCAGAACATAGTTTGCAATTTTAGAAAAGTATATATAGTTTATCACAATGCTGTATCCTGTAATTCAACATTGCACTAGCACAAACTAATTCAACCTAAACAGTATATGTATCCCACAACTCAACTATGTCTATGCACTAATATTCACATCAAAACCATTCTGCACCTTTTTTGGCTTCTTGGCAAACATTGTGAAAGATCAATTTGCCACGTGCATATGGGTATCAGGGGAGCCCTGATACCCATCCAAACAACTAGTGGCGAATCTAGCCCAAGCATTGGGGGGCGGGCGGGGTGGGGGGGGGGCTTTCTTCTTCTTCCCCAATAATTCTTCTTCTTCTGAAAAATGGAGGGGGGCTTAGGGAGGTATCCAAGGGTTTGGATGAGGTATGGGGGCTTGAGCCCCCCACCTAATCCCCCTCTATCATTTGTAAGCACTTGCAGCGGTAATCTGATCTGTTGGTGGACTATACACATATTACTTCTATTGTTGATGCATTTGTTGTTGTTCTGTTTATCGGCTGATAGGCACGTATGTGGCCTAATTGCCTAGTCTACGATGAACGGGAGTTTTCCATTGTAATAGTCAAATAAACTATTTGGTGACTACAAATATTTAGTTTTGAAACCACATAGTATTTTCACAGCAACCACCACTAGAGCAGGAGTTCTTAACATGCTTGTTGCATTGATTATGGCACTCCGAGTGGGCCACTTGTCTAGATTTTGGTGTCTCCGGAGCAACCTGCAAAGAAGAGAAAAAATATTCACCACTGCCATTATGAAAATTTTAGTATAAAATACCCTCAAACATATTTCTATATTACTCACCATGCCATTATGAATCCCAAAACTAGCTAAATTTGGAATAATAAAAAAATACCCTTCACAGAAATTTCTAAAGTGCAGGACATGCCATTATGACTGAAAAAATACCTAAATTTGGAATAATTAAAAGTAGCAAAAAACTACCCCTCACACCTATTTTAAAACTATAAAACAGTTATTTCAAAATTATGTTTGCCGAGTGCCACATGCATCTAGCACTCGCCAAAGGTTCCAAAAAAATATTATTCCATTACTTGCATTGATGCTTCGATAAAATATTGTTCCATTACTCCAAATATTATGGAAATAAAATTGATTTCATGTACATTAATTTCAGTATTGTACCATTATTATATGTATATTAGATAATTATTCTATTATTACATGTATATTTGAAGCACTAATATGTTGAAATTAATGAAATATGAAAGAATTCAAGAAGAAGCTTAAGTTTGGAGAGCTACAAAATGTAGATGATGGCATATATGTTAGTGGTCAGCCAGTTAATGAAATTGGCCAACTTGATTTTGTAACCATGTACTCCCTCCGTCCCAAATTGTAAGTCATTTGACTTTTTTGACCTCAACTTTAATCACTCGTCTTATTCAAATGTTTCATAAAATATCATATATTTTTTTGTTATGGCTAACTTTACTAATAAAAGAATCTCAAGAATGACTTAAATTTGACTATATTTATATATTTTTTTTGAATAAGACGAGTGGTCAAAGTTGAGATAAAAAAGTCAAACGACTTATAATTTGGGACGGAGGGAGTAGATGGCAATTCCACACCATATGCTAACTCTAATGATGAAGATGAATCATTTGAACAAGGCCCTAGTGCAGAGGTTATTATGTTAGAAAACATTTTGTAGGTTCGTCACGAAGGCTAATGTTCCTAAATTTGTTTTAGGAATGAAGTTCAGTTATAAGAAAGAGTTCAAGGTTGCAATAATAGATTATGGCATTACTGCAATGAATGTTATGAAATTTATCAAGGATGAAGAAAATAGGGTTAGAGCTATATGTGATTGGCCCTTGTGTCCTTGGGTATGCCTTTTGAAGAAGACCACTTTGCCAGCGAGTTGGCTTGTGACTAGCCTTAATGATGAGCACACATGTCCTCAAACATTAGACAATAAAATGGTGACATCTAGAAGAATTGCAAATATGTTTGAAAGGTTGACAATTGACCGAATTGAGCGAGGACCGGTCGACGGAGTCGTAGGGCAGACGACTTGGCAGACGGACGAAAAAACCGTCGGCCTGCCGACGTACAAAGAATTGTCTACTACTTCATGTTTTTTTAGGAGTATAGATATTTTACAGCAAACATATACTGCACCTTTTTTGCTTCTTGGCAAACATTGTGATGATTTGCCGCACACATTTCTCTAGACTCATCATCATATATACCCGGTGCGCGTATGTGTCTATTTTTTTTTGCCATATTGCCCTGGTGCGTGTGCAACGTAATGATACTTCCGCACTGCTCAGCCAACTTTGCTACACTGTGTCGCATGGATGGAGATCAGGCTCTCGACGTACGGCACGACGTGGTGCTGCAACAGGACGCCATCGTCATACACGCTCCCATCCAGAGCCGTTCGTACTCCAGCTCCTCCTCCATGTCTACCACTAGACGTAGCGACCTCAACCGCTCGTCATACACGTACAGCCTCTTGTAATCAACAGCGATCAGCATCTCGTCCCCATCCACAGCGAGCGGCAAGAACGCCTCGCCGCCGAGCGTGTCGTCGTCTTCAAGATCCATGCGGCACCGCAGCGACCACTCCTGATGAGAACATGACACACATGCATACAACCATGATTGGGTCATGCGTTAGAGAAGGAGGAGTCCAACAAGGTTGTCCAAGTCATAAAGGAGGCCCAAGGCTAATTCAATTTGAGTCACCAAGGTGGAGGCCCAAAAGACGAGACGTTGGCCCAAATAGAGTTCAGTCAAGGGGCATGCGCCCCCCTCCCTGACCGCCAGGAGGCACACGCCCCCACCTGCCTCACTCTATTTTTTACATGCTTATTTTCAGTTAAACCTCTCTAAAGACTCAAAAGCCTTCTTATTTTGATGGTATGTCTGTACCTAAGCAAGAGGCAAAATTTGTAGAGCTATACGATGTGTCATAGTTTTTGAGTGGTGCAGAATTTTAGCTCAAAGGATCATACTCGAATTGCTGCATGATTTATGTGTTACTTTTTACAGTTGGCCAGCTATCAGAATGTTCTCATTGGTCCTGCCCAGCTACTTGAATGCTCTGATTAGTGCTGCCAAAGGGAATACCACTGCCATTGATCTTACTTGGAAAGGTACGCAGATTGGTAAAGATGGAATTGCATTATTTTTTTTTACTTTTTGGACTGGCAACATGACATAAATGAACATATATCCACAGCTAGCTTGTTAGTATACATAAAGGTAAAATGCAACCTTTGTTGACATGTAGATACTATTCATTTGTCTTTAAAATTCAAATTATTGCTCAAAATGAGGTAGCTTCCATTATCTACTCGATACAATGTAGGTGTGTTAGGTAAATGAGGAGTGTGCCAGAAATGGCCAACTTGGGCTGTCCCCAAGACCTCAACCTGCCCACCACACACCCAAGGGAGGGGGTGACCTCTCATATATATAGCCAAGGTGGCGCCTATAAATAGGCAAATACAATCACCTATACAATTATACATATCTAACACCCACCCACAGTCAAAGCGGGAGGGTCCCGAACGCAAAGACTGGACCTAAACTCAGTGAAGAACTGTGTAGCAAGGCCTTTGGTCATGATGTCTATGAACTGATGTGTGGAGGGAACGTGGAGCACAAGAACTTGTCCCAGTGCAACCTTCTCATGGACGAAGTGAATGTCCATCTCAATGTGCTTGGTACGACGATGGTGGATAGGGTTGGCTGTCTTGTAGACGATGCTAATGTTCTCGTAGTAGCAACCGAGATGTGGAGCTCCTGAAGAAGTTGTCGCAGCCATCAACCCTCAACCACGACATGGGCGGCAACCCAATATTCCGCTACGGCACTGGAGCAGGATACCTTGATCTGACGCTTGTAGGACCAAGAAATTAGATTATCGCCGAGGTAGACACAGTAGCCAGAGGTGGAGTGCCGAGAGTCAGGATAGCTAGACCAGTTTGCATTGGAGTACGCGGTTAGGGTCTGGACTGAGCCAACCCCAAGGTGAAGGCCAAAGGATAGAGTGCCCTTCACGTACTGAAGGATTTGCTCGAGCAACGTCAGATGGGACTCTCATGGATCATGCATGAAGAGGCACATCTAATGTACCGCATATGCCAAGTCGGGACGAGTCAACATGAGGTACTGGAGGGCACCGACGAGGCTCTTGTAGGTGGATGCATCAACGACTAGAGCACCATCGGTAGTGGAGAGCTTGGCCTTGGTGTCAACGAGAGTCGTTGTGGAGTGACACTCAGCCATGCCCACCCGCTGGAGGAGGTTGGCACTGAGACATGCATAGCCCATCGGAGGAGCAGACGACGAAGATGTTGAGGAAGTGATGTAGGTGCCCAAGGTCCGTCATGGAGAACTCGGAGGATAGGTGGCCGATGATGCATTGAAAGATCTCCATCGAGGAGGCAGTGAGGATGATGTCGTCAATGTATAGTAGTAGGTAGGCATGCAATCCCCCTCTACATCAGAGGTGGAGACGGTGAAGCCGAGACTGCAAATGCACAAGGCGAATTGCTGGTACCACGCCCATGGAGCGTGCTTTAGACTGTACAAGGGGACGCTGCAGAAGGCAGACATAGTCTGGAGCTTCCGGGTCCACGAAGCCGGGTGACTGCTGATAGTAGACGATCTCCTCTCGATGGCCATGAAGAAAAGCATTCTTCACGTCCAGTTGATGGATAGGCCAGGCGGCGATGCTCAGTACAGTCTGAATCATTGCAGGCTTGACGACGGGGCTGAAGGTCTCGTCGTAATCGATGTCGTGCTGCTGCAAGAAGCCACAAACGACCTAACATGCCTTGTGACCAGCAAGTGTACCATCATGTGCATTAGTGGTGCATATACGAAAATATTTATAATATATAACAAATATGTAGTATCAAGTTTTCGCAAAGTAGATAGACAAGATTTACATACCGTAAAGATCGGTGTTCGCAGAGTATTGTTGAACGTGAACATGTGCTGAGAATAAGGTAGCCAGTTAAATTCCGACGCAGATAGAATTGTCATCTATTATATAATGTATTACTAAATCTTAGGCAATAGGATTTTATATGCCATGATTCAATTATAGTTACCCATTTTCTTGCTTTGGAACGTAGTCCACAAGTATATGTTTCCATAGGAAAAGGTCTTCCTGCCATCTAGATTGATGTACTCTCATTGCATCATTATACTTTGGAAATTTTTTTAGAAATCTATACACATACTTTTTGAATGGTACGTCGTTTTGAAAAAGATTATTGTTGTAGTTAAACCATTTTATCCCTGTGGTCGAACACATAAAGCATAAAAGTATCTAATTGTACCCATGGCATAAGAAAGTATTAGCAAAAGAAAACAAATGTGTTAAAAGAACAAATAGAGGTGGCCATACAAATCTGCAATGCGAGGGGTCGTAGTTCGTAATTGACCATCTTCTAATTGATAGAGCTAACTCCTTAACACTTGCATTTTCATGATACTTTGGATGTTTCCCAAATGCGCACAATTTCTAGAGAATTATATATGTTTGTTTCAACATACGTGCAACACTACTTTTTGGTAGTATAGTTCAAAGATACAATACAGAGAACAATCAACTCACACATAAACAAGTCCATGTAATGCTTTGAAATCCCGGGTTCAGAATATCTTAGGCTCATGAACTCATTGAATGCACGAAGATCAGATGCCAAGATTGAAACATACACATTGGATTGTCCACTCGTAATGATGCTTTGAGATCATTGACCGTCAAGTAAATATTGTAAGGTGAGAAACCTCGCACCCAAATTTTCCTATCAAATAATATCAGTTGCGACCAATCAAAATAAAACACACTTTTACAAATATGTAAAGCTTACTCCAATGTCCCGTCATCATGAATACTACCAAAATAGTCACACAATACTCCAATCATTTCTTTCGTGCTCATCGATAGATTTTCCATGGAAATCTTGTTCAAAAAGTCATCTGACTTTTGATTGCCCGTGGAGTTTTGAGTGGTGCCTTCATTGGATACATTCTAGCCCACTAAATCTCCGGTTCCTCCCATATGCTTCCTCTTGTTACTATCGTTGCACATATCGCTAGATTTTCAATTTCCACAATGTCATTTGGGCTTCCAATATTGTTTTCAACATCAAACTGAACTAGTGCAGATCCTTTCCTATCATTTGCATCAGACGATAACAAAATTGCCACCAGCTTAGTCCTGAACTGTATCACATCCTCCTTTATGATAGAAATATTTATTAGTTTTTGAAAATATTAAAAAATACATACATGTACTATATGATGTATCCTGACATATTGTACCTAAGTAAAGTTATTAGAGAGGCCATCACCAGTCCAACATGCAATATAGTTTAATAGAAATAGGCCGCATGAACGACTACCATAAAAACTAGCTCAAGCATATATGATGATATAACATGAAAATCGATTTAATAACATAATTAATAATAAAAGTTTCGACATACCCATAACTCTGCATTCGGTTCTAGAAAACCTCAATAGTAGACCAGGAAGCAACCTGGTAGTTTGGCTACTTTGGTTGATCTTAAAGCTTATGGCGTTGCAATACAAACTTTATATGTCGCTGCAATGCTTGCAGCTATTCAGATATAGAAAAAGTTAAACCACATAGCTTCACAATAATATTATATTCTTTGCACTAGCAAAGTAATTTATAGCAAAAAAACATACTCACAACTAATGTTAGATTCATGCGGCCAAGTGCAGTACCCTAAGTACCCAATGAATCTAGGACTTGTAGCTCTTTCTTTTTGACATTGACCACAGCGAGGTACCAATGACATGTTGGTATGTTTATTGGAAGAAAACCTAATCAATCAATAATACGAGATCATATTATCGCTAATTTAATATCATAACTTAAAACATCAGTTACCATATCATGATCCAAGAAAGCTAATACACTTATCCAAATAAGTAAGTTCAGGTTTGGATAATTGTCCTCTAGTTTCATATCTAGATCAACACACCTCTTCATTCCTTAGTATCACATACAAAGGCTCTACCACCCGACCTCTTCATCATATGCTCTTTATCCCTCAATAAAGAAATATAAGCATTTATGACCTACACATTTCTCAGATATTTCAATCTTTACATTGCAGTCGTAACTACATAGTTATAAATAAGGGTTTGCACAAGTTATAAGCTGTTAATACCTCATCATATATGTGATTTGTACTTTGAAAAAGGCAATCTAATTTAGATCTTGTTACAAACAACATCATCAATTAGCACTACTTCTTTTCCTAGCGAAGATGGAATATTTTTTATTGTTTCAATAAGCACCCTACAATCCTTCGTGGCGATGTAATATGAAAAAAGAAAGCCATAAGAGAAAGATAATATTGATTTGTGCACATCAAAATTATGTATCAATAAATAAAAGACTGCATATTACCTTCTAGTACAATTATAGTTGATGAGGATTTTTGGGCTTGTTATGACCGAAAGCCTCCTGCCTTTTGTAATGCAAGGCATCTTTTGATTCCTCAACGTCAGAAGAAGTATTTTGTGCTGGCTTATGAGTATCATGGTAGTCTTTGTTGGTGACCCCAAAGTCTCTGAGTTATTAATCTTTGTCAGAGTCATCCATGTGCTTCTTGGGAGTCAATGATATCGCTCTTGCTTCATTAGTCTGCTCACCAAGATCGCCTACGCCACATTGTGTGGAGCTGAAGGAGGTGATCTCAGTAGAAGGGAAAATATAATAGCGGAGTGGATGTCGCATTAGAGGGAAGAAAATATGCCTGTGACGTTGGCCAGCGGCCAGGTGGACGTTGGAGGGATGGCGGCGATAGGGACGGCAGCATGTGTCACGGTTTGGTTTCCGCGAGTTGGCCGTGCAGCGGCATGTGTGCTGGACTCTGCGTGTGGTTGCTGCGTGCAAAGATATCCTCATGGGGTTAAGTGAATGGATCATTAATTATCTACATGCTGACTGTCGTGGGCTCTAGCCTTGCAGGCCCAATCCTTAATTATCCTCATGGGTTTAACTGAATGGAAGGAGTCCATGTATTCTTCTACTGGACTCCTTCCATGATGGCCTCTCCTATCGTGACGTTCTTTTGGTTTTGTGCCTTCCTGAATGGATCCTTAATTATCTACATGCTGACTGTCATGGCCTCTAGCCTTGTAGGCCCAATCCTTAATTATCCACAGGGAAGAACCCGAAGCGGCCAGTGCAGAGGAAAACATTACTGCGGAGAAACCTCCCCAAGCTCTGATGACTCAAGGGAAAGATACCTCAAAGACTGCTAAGAGAAAGATACCGCCCTGCTTCAAGCCGCCAAAGATATTCCAGAAGCAAACAATCCAATTGTAGAGCCAATCTTGAAATTTTGCAACTATAGAACCGACTTGATCATAACCATATTCAATTTTTGCAGGAACACGCCAACCTGTATGGACAAGCCGGTGCCAAGCCCCCAGCCACAAGAGGCCGTGCGTGCTGCTGCGCAGGAAGCAGAAAAGAACCCGACCTATGCTCCACAGGAAGCAGAGCCATCATCCATAAGCCATGACACCCCACCAGCAGCAGCACCTGTGGCACAAGGTGATGAGGATAAAAGGCCAACAAGAGCTCCAGAGGCAAAGCTCCTTCCATCACAAGCTGCCGCTGCCGAAACAACCTTGTCAGCACCCATGGATGAGGACATCGAAGTCATTCCTCTCGAGACACGCGCAGCCATGGAAGTTGACCCAGACGAGGTGCTTGGTCATTTTCAATTCGGCAAGCTCAGCAAGCCCAACAGCCTCATCCCAGCACACCTCAAGCCAAGATGAAGACAAAGTCAGCCAGCTGCGATTCTATGCCAACAAATGCGCCACATACATTGAGGTATGAACTTCTCTGAAAAATACAACTGCCATCAGTGAAATCATGGTGATTGACGCAGCTCTCTAATCTCTGTCTTAGGCCATTATTGAGGATGCGCAGAAAAAGAAGTCCGAACTCGAGAAACAACTCGAAGAAGAGCTCAGGCAAAGAACCTATGATGAGCAAACAATCAAAACACTCCAGACCCAAATAACAAGTCTGCAAGCAAACAAGGGCAAGCTGGAGGAAAAATTGAAGAAGGCGCGCAAAGAGAACTTGGGTAAGTGACACTCAACCCGACTGTTTCCATCATCAGGATGAACTTTGCATGTCTTGTAACAGCTACTATCATGAAACCAGGAACTCAAAGCTGCCTTCAACTAGTCAAAAGCGAGAAGATAGACTGGCAGAACATGGCCAGCCGCCTTCGGGGCGTGCTGGATACCACAACTCAAGAAGGAAAGGCAGGTCCGGCGAGATGCCAAGAACAAGCTCATTGAAATGCTCAAAGATCAGCAAAAGACCATCGAAGAAATGCAGCAACTCCGCGACAGTAATGCCCAATTATCAGGGAGTGTGGAAAGCTTGGACAAGTTGCAAGCTGAATTTGAAGCAAAAAAGCAAAAGCTGGAAGTGATGGAACATCACATAACAGGGTTGGAGCAAACTGTAGGGAAGCTGAGGTCATCTGATAAAGAACTCGCCACAGCCAAAGCAAATATCATGGAGCTCAAGCAGCCTGTAACCAAGCTAGAACCCTCAGAAAAAGAGCTCGCCACCAACAGGGCTTATATAAAGGAGCTGGAAGAAGCCGCTGAGCCACTTGCAGTTATGCTTGTTCCCGAACAGGATACCTAGGCCTCTACTCCTTTGGTTGAAAGACTGAGATATGTTCCACAACATTTGAAGGAATACGTCTGTGTAGCTACAAAAGTTGCGGTGACCAATGTTCTGGTAGTCATTCAAAGCCGGTGGTCTATCCCCAACTTCGAAGCATGCGCATATGGAATCGCTGAAGACTGCACTGAAGAGCGCTTTGAGGAGTTGAAGGAGAAGAGCATTGTGCAAGAACTAGACATGTATAATATGATATGCTCATGCTGTGTTATCTGAACTACACATTGTGAAAGACCGCACTTGAATCTGTGATGTTGAAGGGTTGTTGGGACCGCCGGGTGTGCATTGGTGCCACCTGCTGGAACTTTTTTTTCTAATCTTTTTAAAGACTTGAATTGAAGGGCTGCTACCGTGTTCTAATATGTGTGTATGTTTGACTTGTATTATGTGTGTATGTTTGACTTCGATTATGTTTCTAACTCAAATGTGCTTGTGTACTGTGTCGTGGGATCATGCATTTCTTGTGATGGATAAATGATGATTTGGATGGATCATGCATTTGTAAGCTATTGTCACCAATGAGAGGTTTGTAAGCTTTTTTGCTGCTTAACTTGGCTCTATCTCGACATACATAATTTAATCATCACTAGTACAAATGCCCGTGCGTTGCTACGGGCTAAGGTTTTTTTATATAATTTATTCATTTATATTTGTTATTCTTTTTCCTTCCACTCGCTCATGATTTGTCGACATTTATGCTAAATGGATTGTGGACTGTTGATTTATTTTCTGGCGATTCAGAGTTTTCTTTGAAATTCAGGTTTGTGTGCTTCAATGTCGTGTGCTTTAATTTTTACTGTTGGGCACATTGATGATTTCTTTATATGTTTAATCCATCATTTTTTGGTTAATATATAGTAATAGAATAGACTTTAACGGACAGGATGAGGAAAAATTCTATAGATTGTTTTTGACGTAGGTTCATGTACATCCACTAATTTGTGAGGACCTCCGAATACACGATATTTTTTGTGTATGTCTCGGTCTTGCTGTTAGTCTTTTGTCTCTTATTCTTCGTGTCACTCTTTGTCGTGCTTATATTCTTCCGTTTTTTCTTATTCTTCATGCATGTCTCGCTCTTGCTGTTTGTTTCTTGTTTGTCTTCCTCCTCATCATGATCAGCTGTTAGGACCTTTATGTTCTTTGCCGCAGTTGCTCTTGAAAGTGCCACATATAATTGGCCATGGGAGAAAACTGGTTCTGGTAGGTAGACGCCTACAGTTGGTATGGTCTGCCCTTGTGCTTTGTTTATTGTCATAGCAAAACTGAGCCTGATTGGGAATTGTTTCCTTTTAAAACGGAATGGGAATACCTCATCGTCAGACGGGCACAACGGGATTCGAGGTAAGAAAACCCGCGTCCCTGAGTGTTGCCCTATCACTATCTCTGCGTCTATGGCATTTTTCTGGAATCCCCGTATCACCAACCTTGTGCCATTGCATAGTCCGTTTGCTGGGTCGATATTCCTTAGTAGTATGATTGGACAATTAATTTTGAGTTTCAGCACGTGTGGAGGCAGCCCGTTCGGGGTAAGTGTGTTTAGGAATTCTGGGGGGTAGTAGTTGTGAGAGTCATCTTCTGCACAATCAAAGCTATGGTATATCATCTCCTCTCCTTGGAATCGTTCGATCATTTTCATATTGATGCGGTCTACGCAGTCATTCCGTGTTGATAGAATGGCCCTTGATGTGATGTAGTTTGGATCTGCTAGGCAAGCATTGTCCATTGCATATATGCTGTTGATTAGTATATCGAGGTCATTGCCATCTTCCATGTGTTTAACACATATACTTTTGGGCAACTGTATCTCGCCACCATCATTTGTTTCCTCAGTGCCGTTTCCTATGCGCAGTAAGTATTGTGCGAACCATGGGTCGTTCTGAGCCCTCATGTTGCGTACAAGTTTCAAGTGGCGCATGCAGTCCTAGAGTTCTGATCTGCGTAGTGATGCATCTACAATCTGAGATCTTGTCCCCTTTCGGACAACGGGGAGGACTTGTCTAAAATCTCCTCCAAATACGATCGTTTTCCCACCGAATGGAAGGTTTGGTTTGTCCATTATGTCACGCATACTTTTGTCCAGTGCCTCAACTGCCTGTCTCTTTGTCATTGATGCCTCATCCCAAATGATTAGTGATGCTTCCTTGAGGAGCTTCGCCGTCCCACTTTGTTTTGTGAATGAACAAATCGCTCGATCATCTATTTTTAGTGGTATCTTGAACCTCGAGTGTGCTGTCCTTCCTCCGGGCATTATTGAAGCAGCGACACCTGATGTGGCTGTCGCTAGAGAAATTTTTCCTTTTCCGCGTATCGTCGCTAGTAGTGCTCTATATAGAAATGTTTTCCCAGTTCCTCCCGGACCATCCACGAAGAATACCCCACCTTTATTGCCGTCAATTGTGGCTAGGATTTCTTCGTATGCTGCCCTTTGCTCCTTGTTTAGGTGGTTATGCAAGTCCATGTCCTCAGGTTCCACCTCGATGTTTCTCTCCTCTGTGATCTCCCTAGGTATATCATCTGTCGTTTCATTTTGTTCGTCGATCTCAGGAAATGGAAATGACCGTATGTCTTTTCCCATTGATTGCAACATATCCCTTATATTCTTCAATACCTTTTGTTCAGTTGTGTGTGCGCATTTGCAATTCCGTCTATAGTCTTCTGACATTGATTCAAGGTGATTGTTCCAGAGGGCACGTACGTCATGGGGCTCACAAAACACAAGGATCGTGGCAAAGAGCCTTCGTAGCGAGGATGGCATCCGGAATAACTCGGCTTCTGTTAGGCAGTCATCAAGTGTGTTGTCTGCCTCTATTAATCCCCTTCTCTCTGCAGCTTCACGGAACGATGGCATAAGTTGTCCATTGAATGTCCGTAGGTCTTCATACGATGTGGCGCCTGTCACGTGGTTCAATAGTATTCTAAGAAAATATCGTTCTCCTTCAGCTGGATGGGTTGATATGATCCTACCAATCTGGTATATTTTTTTCCTTTTTCTCTCTTGCCAAAACTTTCCCTGTGTCTGCCAAGTATAATGCTCTGGGAAATCACGGTATAGGATGCCTCTAGCTTTGCTATCTGATTTGTTGGCTTCAAAGTACGCGGTCAACATGGACTTTTCGACACCATCACGGTTGATAACTTCCTTGATTTTTTGTTTGGCATCATACGGAACCATGTGCATATTTGGGAGATGAAGCTGCAGCTGCATGACTGGTGGATTGGTCTTGCTTAGTTCGAAGCCATATATTCTCCACAATGCCTCTAGTGGTGTCACCCACCGTGCGTCTCTGTATTGTCTGATCTCATTTATGTCTTCGTTGTTTTGTGCACCGTTTACACATACAGACGCGCGGTCATGCCCCTTGTAGAGGTATTTGTATAGATACTTGACGGCTTTTATGCTTGAGCATACCTCGACGTTTATGTGGCAGTTGAACAAACATAGTAGTTTAGGGTTGTAAGGAACAACCCACCTGTTGTCTAGTTTATGTCCACGGACTGTTGCAGTTCGACCATCATCGCGTCTCCGATATAGTGGATAGGAGTCCTTGCCCTGAATTGTAACAGTATTAAATTGCCTTGGATAATAGCTCTTGCATGATTTTCGATTCTTCGTGCATGGGCAATTCTTGTTCAATGTTCCGCAAGGTCCATGCATCATATGTTTGATGACCATTTTATATAGCTCTGGATACTTATGCTGGTCCGGGATCTCCGCGGATATGATCCTGTCGTATTGCTCCGGACAAGTGTATTTGTATTTTCCAGTCATGATCAGCAAGAAGTGAGCGTGTGGCAGACCCCTCTTTTGAAACTCCACAACATAGGTATAGGCCTTAACCTTGCCCAGGGTGTCCTCTTCAAATAGTTGGTTCTTCATTTCTTCTAGTTTGGCTCTGAAAACACGAACGACAAGGTCTGATCGATCTTGTGGTGTTTGACCATATTCCAGTTCACTCTTGATCTCTTCCCAGTTTGGATTGCAGGTCATAGTGAGGAATATATCTGGCTTTCCGTATTTCCGAACTAAAGCCATTGCATCTAGGTACCTTCGCAGTTTGTCTCGTGGACCTCCAATAAATGATGCTGCAAGCACCGTTCGTTTTCCAATTGCATTTCCTCTGTCCTCTCCTGCCTGAACGCTGTCGAGAAGGCCTTGGTATAGATCTGCTCTTATTTCTTTTTGATGACTACACATGTAGTCTAGTCGTGAGCTTTCAATCTTGATGTATGTATCTACAGAAAATTGTTGGAAAAGACGACCACCGTATAGAATGGGGTTGAATATGTTTGGTCGCACATGCAGTTTGTAGCAGTAGTATTCTCTCATGGTTACCCACATTCTGGCACTTGAATCTGTGTAGAACATTCACATTTAAAAGTTGGTGGCGTATGCAAAATAATGTATTGTAAATTAAAACATTGTTGTGAAGACATGAATATATTAAATACTGACCTGGGTTACTGTCTTTATTTTTTCGATTAGCACGAGCCCTCGCTAGTTCTTCTGCAGTGACTCCGATCTTTGGGATATCAGCATGCCAGCCTAGTTCACCTCTAGGAAAGAATAGAGGATAAGACAACGGATCATAGCATCCATGGTATGATCGGATGCGTTGTATTTCGTTGTTGTTCCCATGTAGTATTACATTCGTGTCAAAAGTGTTCCTCCTTTCATTTCCTTCAATCCAAACTGCAGCCACCTCTGAACTGATTGGTGCGTTGTATGTCCTTTGGTCTAGTCTTTGGTCTAGGTTCAACATCACTCGGTAGTCCTCAAGATTTTCCTCCAGTCCCAAACTTCGAAACTGTTCAGAGTATGGGTTGTTTTGTAGAACATCCGTTATAATACTGACTATTTCTTTGTCTTGCTTGTACATTTCCTCACGGCAATGGCGGTATCGATGCTCTAAGCTTGGATCATCATCATAGAAGTAGAGTTCGAGATGCTTAGGATCCGAGCCATCTTTACCAAACGAGCGTATGTTGTGATAGATCTGACCATGAGCTCGGAATGTGTAAATACCGGTGTTTCTTATTGTAGCTGTATCTCTGTCGAGGTGACAGTACAAAGAAGTAAATGAGAAGTGTCCATTGAAAAATCTTATATTTTTCCGGAAATGTATAGCATCAGAGTCGCTGCTCGTCCATAGTCTCATGAGTTGAGGTGGTGTTTCTGGATTAGCTAGACTTATGTGTCCATTTTTGCAGCATAGTCCGTCGCATTCGTGCTCAAATTTCTTTGCACCACAGAATGAACAGTTTGGCACAGGTTTCAACATGTGTGTGTTGTCTGGAATGTTACTATATACGATGTCATATGGATCAGGTACGTTTGAAGTTTCAGTGGCCATTGTCTCGTCTTCTTTGTTTTCTATCTCCACATCTTCCCATTCTGTTTTGATTTTTAGAATGAAAGAAATTAAAAAGGCACTAATATTATTGTCATAGAAATTTGAAAGAAATTAAAAAGGCACCAATAGGAGTGTCATAGAAATTTTTATAGGGTCGAACATACCTTGAGTAGAGTCAATGTTATCCTCATCGTTGGTGTCCTCTTCAAATACGATTCCTTCATCATCTGTGCGTAGAAATATGTTATATATTTATCGTTATATTTTGAACTGAATTAGAATATTTTTTCCTGGTATCCTTACCATAGTCATCACCAATTAATGGTTGTTCTGATGAATCTGCATTCTTGGTGATTTGATATTCTGGATCAGGCATGTCTGTTCAAGAAAGTTGTTTATTATTGAAAACATTAGATTTTGTGTTATTTAATTGTGGTAGAGTCATGTTTGCAATAGAATGTTACCTTCTTTCATGACTTCTTGATGTAGAGGTTGAACGTGACTTGTTACTTGTTCTTTCATGGGGCTGCCTTCTGGTGGTGCAGATTCTGCTGTTGTTTCATGATTCCTCTGACTTGTGTTTATGGCAGATGGACTAAAATTGGTTGACCTCTCTGTCGCTTTGTATGTGGGGTTCTCCATCGCGATCGAATCTTTGCTTAGAGTGTCTCTCCGCAGCGCACGGTTAGCGGCAACTTGTTCAAACCTTGCTTTCTTCTGGTCGGGTCGCATTTGTGCATATTTTGCCCTCTCACGTACACATTTCCTATTTAGTTTTTCCTTTTTTTTTTATCAGACACCTGTGCACGTATTTTTTTAATCTGAGCTGAATTCTTACTTGCATTTTTCTGTTGATAGACTTCACGACGATTTCTTAGTATTTCCTGCTTTTCTTGATCAGGGATCTTTGCATACCTTTCTCGATCTCTCTTTCTTCTTTGCTCTTTGCCATCCAGTAGTTGTGACTGTGATTCAAATGGCTTGCCTGCATAGAATTATTTAGAAATTAGAATGAATATCATGCAATGATTTATTGCTTTCTATCCATTGTAGTTTATTTTATTTTATTTTATTTATTCATATTGAACTTTTGTCATCTATAACAATATGTTTTTTTCTAACGAGGATTGCAGATATCATGCGAATTCAGAAAAGACAGCACAGTGATATTGCTCATACCAGGAGTTGACATTGATTATAGAGCGCTTCGTGGAGGCAATGAGAGTTGTTGATTGCAGCTTTGAAACGTTTTCTTGAACCAAGCGAGCTATTGTTTATTTTGAGAGTTGGCTCTGACGGCAAGTCATGGATTGCTGTGTATGTGTATTGCACCTTGTGTCCTAAATTTTATATTCTGGAAGTGGGGAGATCTGAATCCTACTCGGTTTTATGTGCGCTTTTGAATCCTACTCGGTTTCATGTGCGCTTTTGAATCCTTCTCGTTTTCATTTATGCTTTTTAAACCGAACTGTATGCTGTCTAGATTCCTGGTTAGGAGCAATCCAAACTGTACGTTGTCTAGTAGTAGGCAGCATTAGTTGTATCTCAATTGGGTGCCACAACTATGATATACGATTTTTTTTTGTGTTGCCACCATGCCGTAGCTTGTATGTTTAACATGCCAATTCGTTAGCAAAGTGATTCGTATGCTGTCAGAATTCCTGGTTATGAGCGCCATTCGAACCGTGTTGTAACTTAATTAGGTGTCGCAACTATGTTTTACGGGTTTTTTTTGTGTCACCATGCCGCAGCTTGCTTGTTTAAACATGCCAATTCCTAAGCAAAGTTAGGCTATGTTAATTTTCTTGTATATTCATAATGGTTTTTAAATTTGCAAAGAGTAGGCTGTTTGTTGTGAAATTACTCAAAATTCTGAATGTTTTGAACGGTGCATACAAATCAGGTAATTTCAAAATCAAAACTACATTGTACAGCCACACACATGCGTAAGAAGACAGTCAATTATTCTACATTGTACAAGCAGACACATCTTCTGATTTTTGCTGTTGCTGCAGCCGAAACAGCACGGGAAAAAAGCACAGCTGCCATAGTTGGTGAGTTGGGTTCTACCATAGTAGCTGCAGCCACAGCTATTAATTGAGCACGTCTGAGATCAGTTTGCTCTTTACAATACACTGCAAAGCAATCAATTTAGAACACGAGCAGACATTAATTTCGGCTTGCTTGACACAACAAAAATTAGAACGATTTCAACTTGATATCACCGGTTGTCTACCCTAAAACAACTTATTTATAAATTTGAGCACTGATGCATCTAAGACAGCCTCGAACACCATCAGGCATGTTGTCTTCACAATCATTCTCCTTGTAAGTTAATAGTTGTGCCATAAATTGCTTCCTTATTTCGTAGTCATCCTGTACATGCATATAATAGGTAGTTTAGTAATAAAATCATATATGCGTGTAAATAATAACATTTTAACCCTCATGATACTTATATACCTTTATAACTGGCAATTGTACTTCTTCATTTTTCCATAGGCACATGAAGAGGGAAACAAGATAACCAGATAGTTCCCTGATAAGATAACAAGAAAATTAGTAATAATTATAAAATATACACAGCACATGCTGAACGCTTAACTACAATGGTGGCAACATTAGATAATTTAGCTTACTTCTTTCGAATCGGAACATCTTGCAAGATTATTTGACGCCATAGGAAAATATCCTCATTCCATCTGGAGCCTGGGCATGCTATTGCCATGGCTTTTCGTAAGTATTCAGCAATCCACAAAATTTTTTTCACGTATCTTGCATTAGGGTTGTATTGGTAAATGGGATCAAGTGGAGTAGGATCTAAAATATAGACAGTTCTTGTTTCTTGGTTCAGTATAATTAGAATGAAGGAACCGGTGGATTCTATTATTGGTATAAGAATCTGCAAAAGGATAGATGTTAGAATATCAAGAACAATTTGCTTATTGGGGCATAATAATCTGTAAGATATAGGGAAGTGACTTACCGATTTGCATGTTGAAACACTACAGTTAATACCAGGCCAGCTACGAACAGATCCTGCTAGTTGTTCCATATCTAACTTTTTACGGAAGTTTGGGTGTCGTCCAAAATCAGTAATCATCTAGGATATTAAAAAAATAGTATTTAGAAACATGGAAAAAGAATGAATATATATACATTATATATTGCAAAGAAAAACATACCCAAAATTGCATGTCCAGGTAATGTTTTGAAATTGCTCCTTTGGCTTTTCTGACCATTTGAAAATCGTCAAAAATGAATTTTCTGATGACCAAATTGAAACAATCAAGGTCCATGGACAGATCTTGGTTTAGTATTTCTTGCAGGTTCCTGAGAGTCAAGCTAATGCGGTAGGGCTTGGAATTTTGCACCCATATTTTCCTGGCAATAATGTATAAATTGTTTTATTGTTTGGATTGAATTCTAATTTTGATAATGTATAACTTTATGCAGTATCAAGTTGAAGTTGCTTACCCCAATGTCTCTGCACAATTAATAGATTTGATGTAGCTGCAAAGGCCGCCAACTATTTCTTGTACACTCATCTTACAAAGAACAGACATTAGTGACTGGTATTTTGTTTCGTCTGGTAATGACTTCGATGTTTTGGGTTCCTTTGGACTATACGGACTTTCCACTATTGACACATAATTGGAAGTTGATTCAGTGTATTGAATTTGTTGACAATGGGGACTCATTGCTGCTGAGTTTGTTTTCCAACACAGCAGTATGCCTGCTAACTTGTATCTAAAATGATCAATATCTTCCTGCATGTTAGCAATCAACATTAGTACAGACAGAAATTAGCATGTAGTCATTTGTACATTTTTCGCAATAATATAAGGTATAAGAAAACTAAACCTGTATAACAGGATGGGATAACGCATCTCCAGTCCAGTATTCCATGAATTTCAGCATGAATAGACCACAGGATGAGCTGCATAGTTATAGAACAATGATTACATACAAACCAAATAAGAAAAATAAAAATCTGATACATGTTCTTTCTTGCATTATACCTGTCTTTTTGCACTGGCTCTTGTAGTTGTTCTGTGATTAACCATGTAGTAACCTGGAGGTCTTTCCAATTATGGCTAATCAAGTTTTCCTGTCGTTGAATAATATCCAAATGATATTGTATCCCTTGCAGCTGTAAGTTTAGTAGTATATAAATTAGAAAAGATTCAGTAATGATGTATATAGGTGAAAAGGATTACTTAAAGGGGAATTAATGTTACCGTAGCAGTGAGGTCAGATCGGTTGAACTCCCAACACAATGAGTCAAATACTTGAATCTCACCCTTTCGTGCGTTAATAATAGCCAAATACCAATGTGTGTCTTTTATATTTACTGGAATTAGAACCTAAAATGTATAATAAAGACAACAAGCTAGTATTAGTCTCAGATAAGTATTAAGAACATCTGTTAAAAAAATTATTGGAATAGAACATATTATGTAGGTGTTACCATTTCGTGCTTCAGATAGTTTTTCACTATCTCTGTAATATAGTTACCATCTTTTTTCTTTATTCCAAGGTTGCCATCCCTTTTTAGTATCACAGAAATAAAGGGATTCTCGAAGAAAAATTCTACATTATTCATATTCTGTATATGGGCTTGATCCTTTATACAACAGATGTACGCGCTGATGACCTGTAAAAATTGAAGTAACAAACTTTTTTACATAAGGAAAAAAAATTGATAAGATAATATGAGAACACTTATATTTGGAAGTAGGTGTACTTGCATCATCATTCAAGTATATTTCTTGATCTAGGAGACACAATAATTGAGCTTGTGTGACAGAAATTTCATCTATCTTCACCAATATCTCAGATGCCAAAGACGTTTCTATTGTTATTTGAGCACAGTAGTCTATGTCGGTCATTGCATAATCTACAAATATTCAAATAAATATATTATATAGATTATATAACAGATAAACAACATAGTGAAAGAAATATTTGAGGAAAATACATACCTTGTGGAAGATAATTATATGTTTGATCAACTTTCAGTTTTTCATGTTCAACATCGTTTGTCTCAACATTGTAAGATGCCTTATGTTCCTCTTCCTGCTTATTGTCATCTGATATAACAGTTTTGTCATTCATCTCTTTATCTGATTCAAAGTCTATTCTGCCATTCATCTCATTGTCTGGTGGATGAATAACCAGGGGTGATGACGATAAGCTGGTTGGTGATGTAAGCGACGGAGATAAGTCACAGTCATCCATCTGTTTAAATTTAGCTTTCTTTAAGGGCCGAACATCTAAATCATCAACACAACTCAATTCATCATCAATGTTATAAGAATCCATTTTCTGCAGAAACAACAAAACATACATTTGTCAGTTCAGTAATATAATATGAGATGCTCCACATCTTTTATGTTCTTTGTAACGGCAGAGCAGCCAATGAATATTCATTAGTTTCACGAAGGGAAGAGGAACAAATTTGAACAACTGACACTACATCTCAAAGTTAATTCCAAAAATAAGAGAGGCCAACAAACAAATCAAAACTTACCTTGTGTGCAGGTAGTACACGTATTGCGTCAGAGGTGTGGATCACCGTATTGTTACAGCAACGGTTGTGCGCACAGGAGCTGTTCGTCTACAGCAAAGTGCATCTCTATGGTGTGACGTCTTCACAATAACACGGGCAAGAACGATACAATTATGCTGCTATTTATTTACACAAGGAACAAGAACACAACCTCGATTTCAAGTCGGCAAGGAATTCGATACTTACATGCAGTCCACTTCTAACTCCGATTAGAGGCTAATACTTCCCGATTCCGAGCCTTGGCCTCCATGGCAATCCATCCCCTTCCGACTCTGATTAGGGGCAGATGTTTCCATGTCGGCCGCTGAGTCCATGACCGCCGTTGAGTGAGCAAGCAGGGGGAGAGGAGGGGAGTTGACTGCGGCCGCCAAATCCATGACCGCCGCTGAGTGAGCAAGCAAGGGGGAGGGGAGGGGAGGCGATTGCGGCACAACTGGCATGGCATGAGCAAGTAGGGCAGCACCGGGAGCGGGGGCGCGAGCAGGGAGCGAGGGAGAGGCGGAGACGGAGGAGCGCGGCGAGCTTCTGGCTGCCGCTGCGGGGGCGAGAGCAGGGAGCGAGGGAGAGGCAGAGATGGATCGGGGAGGGGAGGGAGTCAGTCGCCGCCGTTGGAAAGGAGAGTCTGCGTCGGAGGGGGGACGCTGATGGGAGATGTGTCTGACAGGTGGACCCCACTGTCCGTACGACGGACGAAAAAAAGGGGCAGAAACCTTATGTGCTTTAGGAGTAGGTAAAGATTTATCCATCACAAGAAATGCATGTAAATTCACACTAGGGTTGATGTCTTGTTTCTTTATCCTAGCGCCCTGTAGGATCAACGTGGCGCCGGTACCATTGGTAGGGATCTTACTTTTGTGGCACACGATCAGTAAGGGATGCTACTGGGTTGGCCCAAGCAAGTTCCTACTGCCCTTCAGGAGAAACGGTTGGTGCGGGTACCGACGGTAGGGACCCCTACTTTTGGGGCATAGCATCAGTAAAAGACCCTACCTGGTCGCCATGTTGTGGTACAAGATACTATCGCCCTTCCTTTTGGGGCATAGCATCAGTAGACGATCCTACCTGGTCGCTATGTTGCGGTACAATATTCGACCCCTGCAGGAGGATGACTACTTTTGTGGCATTTCATTTCCGCAGAGGATGATATTAGAAGTTCTGATCGTAGTACAAGCTGCTGACCAGCCAGCTTCGATACATTGCATGAGTCTGAATTAATAACTGATAAGTAGCTCGCAGGTCATCACAAACGACTTGATAACTATTACTTCCTACTTAGTCTTGTGCAAATGCACTGCAACATTATGCAAGTGCACACTGCAAAGCAGGTCACCACGACAGTTCACACCAAACACTGACCAGTTCACATAAAGGGAAGCCTTTCTACAGACACCACCAGCCATGACAATCACACCATCCATCAAAGTTATACACAACCATCAAAGTTTTACTTCTTTTTCTTGCCTTTATTCTTGGTTAAGCGTGCCTCAAAGTTATTCTGATCCTGAATCTTAGATTTAGGATCCTGAATCTTACATTACTAATCTCATTGATGTCATGTATATCCTGAATCTTAGTTTTACTCCTAATATATCATGTTATTATAAACCCGTATATGCAAACAAAAAATGAACATATTAGAAAAAAAGAACAACATAAATTGACAACTTGAAGTTTAATTTTACCACATATTTGAATAATAGCTCTAGCTAGAAGCTCCAAATAGGTCTAATCTATCCTACAAGCCTACCAAAAATAAATTTATCTCCTTTTCTTTGGCTAAAATTTACTCAGATTGCTGATCAATAGCAATTATGCAATAGTAACAAGTAGATTGCTGATCAATAGCAACAAGATGATCAAATGATTTCTTGTCAAAGTTTGCAACAAGATGAAAGCAGGGTCCATGATCAAAGAAAGACACAAATATCTACAAAAAAAAAAGGAAAACTATTAAAATAACAAGACACAAAAAGGTTGCTACACTTTATCTTTTGTTGAAGTGACTAATATTTATCACTTACACCTTGTACAAAATCATTCTAGATTAGAAGAGAAATGTTAATGGTTAACACAGATAAACTCAACACAACACACAAAAAAAGAAAAAAAATGGCATCATGAATGTACTTGGAACACACTCTTGCTAGAGATAAATACAGTCATGATAACCATGGTTCCATATGGAGCACTGAGCATGAAGTGCAAATGAGTTCAGCAAACTTGGATGCCTCAACAAAAGCATGTTCGGATATGACATGATTGTTGATGTCCACGACAAGTTTTGACCTATCAGATAAATTAATATTTGATAAAACATGCTCACGTTACAAAGCATCGGCTTCAAGGTTGTTGAATTTCTGTCTTAAATTGATCAGGTGCATAATTATTCATGTCCAAAAGCAGCCCTATGCAAATATTGGACATCTGAAGTTGACCCAACCTTGTTGCAGCCAATATCCCTTCAAACTACATCACTGCTGATATCCCATGATATTCCAAGGAGTATGTTTGTGTAAATGAGGACTCATTGTAACAAGTGTGCCCCCAGGTTTTCCACTAAATAAAAAGATAAATTGAACAAAACTTCAATTGCCCTTGTGCAAAGCAAAGCAAGATGTTTGCTACAGCCAATTGCCACTCATGCAAAAGCACGATGCAAAGCAAGAATTTTTTTTTCTTTCGTGAGGCTTTACAACTGTGCAATGGATCAATCCTTCTATTTGTGCACTAATCAAACTCAGCTATCTTGGTAATGTCCCTAGTGTAAATTACCGTTATGTTGGTATGCCTCGGATCGGTTGGGACCAGATAATGACTAATTAGTATAAGAAAAATACATATGTGCTTCACAGTTTTGTCTGTTTTTGTTTGATGCTTCTTCATTATAGTATCAATTGCAAGAGGAATATGTTTCTCTATACCGGTGCAAGGTCACAAATTCAACTTTGGTTTTGAAATCTGGCACATTGGAGATGTGAGTGGCGCCATATGGGACTCTTAGAAGATTATGCAATACATGCATAGCAATATGGTATTCTTTGATCGCTGAAACGTTGATCGACAACCATCAAGTGACTTATCACTGTTTCAAAGGTCAAAGAAGACCATATTGCTATGCGTGTAAAGCCTTGTGTGAATTTAAACATCATGCCTAGCGTGATACATAAGCTTATGAGTCCCACATGGCACCACTCCCACTTTCAATTTGCTAGATTTCAAGTTTAAATCAAAAGTTGAATTCGCGACCTTGCGCTATCAGCTGGGTATAGAGAACCATATTCCTCTTGTAATTCATACTATACCAAAGAAGCTTCAAATAGACAAAAGCAGGAAGTTGAGATGTTTTTTTCTTATACTAGTAAGACATTACCAACACGGTGACCATACTGTACACTAGGGACGTTACCAAGATAACAAAGTTTGATTGATGCACTATTGTTTATGAACATTTGAGGGCTGTTATCAAAAGTTGTGATGAAAATCAGCCCACAAAGCCAAAGAGGGAAAATGGAAATACGACAAGGACCATCTTTGGTTGTCTTATTGTGCTGCTAGTAAGCATCTACCTTGTTTCATTGTGCTATTTTTAATTTATTAGAGTCATGTTGCCTTAAGTTACATTGTATATTCTGGTTGACATATATATTTTCTGAAGAATATGTCGAGCTAAACATATGGCGAGGACATAAAAAATCCAACAATAAACCTGTACAACAAAGATGTGGTGATCGAGAGTATTAGAGAAGCTAACAAGATGGCAAGTTTGAATAATAATTTTTGAGTAAGTACAAGGCATTCAGCTATATCTTTTTAATAGTGAAGAATAGAAGGATCGGTCCCATATAACAGTTGTAAAGCCTCACCAAAGAAAAAAAATTTGTTTTGCATCTTGCTTTGCATGAGTGACAAATAGTTGTAGCAACCATACTGTTTTGCTTTGCAGGAGTGGCAATTGAAGTTTTGTTCACTTTATCCTTTCAATTGAAATCCTAGGGGACACATTATGGTGAGTCCTCAATAACATAAATGGGCTCTATGGAATCTCAAGGGATATTAGCAGCGGTGGAGACACAAGGGATATTGGCTGCAGCAAGCTTAGCCCAACCTTTAGATGTCTTATATTTCCATGGGCTGCTTCTGGAGGCGTAGAAGTATGTGCCAAATCAACTTATTAAGGACAAAATTTTAGAATCCTTGTGACCGCCAGTAGATGCTTTGTATCGTGAGCATGTTTTATCAAAGATTTATTCATCAGATAGATAAAAAATTGTCTTGGACATCAACAACCTTCATATTTGAACATGCTTTTGTTGAGGCATTCAAGCTACAAGGGAATTTGATCTTATTTCTACTTCATGCTCAGTACTCCATATGGAATTATCTTGGCCAACACTGTATTTACCTCCAGCAAGGATGTGTAGTAAGTACATTCATGAAGCTATTTTTTTGTGTATTGATGAGTTTATCTCTATTAATGTAACCTCTATTCTAATCTAGAATGACTTGGTACAAGGTGGAAGTCTGAAATATTTGTCACTTCAGCTTAGAAAAGAGAAGATAAAGCATGTCAACCTGGTTAGTGTTTTTTCTATCTTGTTATTTTATTAGGTTCAGATTTATTCTAGGATGACCTATTGGATTACATTATCACTTTTTTAAGATATTTGTGCTTGTTCATGGACACTGCCTTCTTGCTGTTGCAAACTTTGACAACAAATTTTTTGATTATTTGGACTCAATGAAAAAAAATCAGATTTGCGGACAGATTGCATGCACAATGAGTTCTAATGTGCATGCAATCTGTCTGCAAATCTGATTTGTTTTTTTTTTCTTTTTTGCATAAGTATGACATCGATGCTATGACCTGGAGTTTAGCAACCAAGCATGTAAAGTAGCAGAGTAACATGTAAATATTGTACTTTATGTTGAACTAGCTTTTATCTACTCGTACATAACAACATACAGGTTACGAGATTTTTTCTCTATGTATTTTTTCTAGAATTTCTACTAATTGTTAATCCAGCAACCATGATTCAGGAGAAACTTTTAGGATAATCTTGTATTTATAAAATGATGCATGAATGAAGACGCAATTTAACAACACGGGATGGTATAAATTTATCATAAATCAGCCATCCATTGACGATAATTATGAAGTGAGTTACCACAACAGGGCATCACGAGAATGAGACATACCAATAATTAAATGTCTAGTGACCATACTGTGGCAGGAGATTTACCACAACGGCAAAGGAAAAACATAAGATAAAGTCATGCTAATTGATACAAGATGACATAATAGGGAACAATTGTATCCGTGTGTAATGACAACAATACACTGGTCCTTTTATTCCGGAAATAGAACAGTAAGAAAAATACTACCGCAAAGTGAAAGTGAAGCTCTCCTAAAAATACAGAGAGGAGTATGCAGCATCTCAACCTCCTCTCTAGTTCCTGTAAGCAGAACGAGCGATGCGGAGCCTGCTCGGGTCTTAAGTTTCGCTGGGGAATTTCCACAAACACAGAGCGTGTACCAGCATTAGTCACGCTTATTAGTTAGGTGAATAATTATAGTTTCTACAATGTCTAATTGTTGGTTGCTACGTCTAAAATACTTGTTTACTATACTAAAAATGTATTCTTCATGCATGGCCGGCTTTGCTATAAACTTACAATCCTGGTTTATTGTAATTTCATTGATTATAAAATTCTATTTTACCAAGTCCCTCCACTACTACCTAGTAACATAAAACTTTGACAATCTATGCGACAACCAATGCAACTTGCTCATATATTCATTGTATTAATAAATCTTGATACTTTATCTTGTCTTCTTCTTGAGTCAATTTTTATCATGTTTCCTACCTTCCAGGGTAAAATTTTAGAAAACATTTGACAGCACCAATAAGTTGTTAAAAACGAATCCACAATTTTACTACTGGTTTCACCAGAAACCAAATGCAAAACCTATGAAAACGCACTGTAGACCTAAAATGAAATGATACCAATGCCCATGACAAAAATAAACCCTGTCGGTTCTAGTTGATCTGCTAACTATGGGAGACACATCTCCCACGTCATCATCGGAATCGATAGCAACTTCTGAAATATGCCCCTCATCGTGTAGAGGCACTAGCTTCTTCGTAGCCATTTTCATGGCTTCATATTTTAACGCCTTCTTGTCTTCAGTAGCATCGACGGAGACAGTCGAACCCTTGTCAACTTCTCCGTTGATTAGCATTTCGGAGAGTTTTGTCATCACGTTCTTTTGCACCCACCTTCTTATTGGCCTTGCACCATACATCTGAAGGAGACAAACCATATTTACCAGCATAATAGCTAAAATAAGTAATCCCTCTATATTGGTAAAGGAAGATGTTTTGAGACTATGCTAAGCCAAACTTTTTAAACTTTGACTGTAAATATTTTTTTATCTATTAAGTTTAGAAATGTGAAAATAGTATGAATAGATCCATATTGAAATATAGTTTTATAAAAATATTTTAAAGTATATTTTATAAATATTTTATAACAAAAATTATTGGTCAATGTTGTATTTTGAAGACCGTGTCAATATCTTAAACGTCTTCCCTTAACAGTACGAAGGGTGTATATATAAAACCTATGGAGGGAGTATATCTAAAACCTTTTCCTTAAAAAATTTCCTGATGGGGTATGGAAGCTGTGTAGTGCTTACTGGTTGGTACGACTCCGAGAATATAACATCCAGTGCGTCATCGCTTACGGATAGAAAGATACCCTTGTCAGCCACGTTGGCAACGATGCTCTTCATCTGAATCTTGACCACCTCCTTCAGCTTGTCACGTGAGAGCGGCTCGAATATCACGACATCACTCAACCTGTTGAGGAACTCGGGCTTGAAGTGTCTGTGAACCTGTGAGAACACACAACTCATAGCCATCAGATAGCGAGCCACTGAAAATATATCTACGGAGGCAACAGTGGCAGTGGTGATATATACGTTGACCTGTTTCATGACAAGATCTCGCGCAGCTTCCATGGTTTCTTCGCCGTCCATTAAAATTGCCTCTGCCAAGTGTTCTGCTCCAAGATTTGAGGTCATAATGATCAGAGTATTCTTGAAATCCACGGTCCGGCCTTTGCCATCAGTCAGCACGCCATCGTCGAGTAACTGAAGGATAGCATTGAATACCGAGGGATCAGCCTTCTCCACCTCGTCGAAAAGGATTACACTGTATGGCCGCCTTCGGACCTTTTCAGTTAGTTGGCCAATATAGCTTCAACATGTCATCAAAGAAATAAACATCGTTAGTGAGCTAAGAGACTAATACAATGAAAATGCTGAGTTCAGCGAATCGATTGCGGTACGCAGAATTTACCTTGGAGGTACTCCGATGAGACGCAACACAGATCCAGCCACGACGAATTCAGACATGTCCAAGCGAATCAAGAACTTCTCGCTGTCAAAGAGTTGCTCGGCAAGAGCTTTCGCAAGCTCTGTCTTTCCAACACCGGTCGAACCTAGAAAGAGGAAACAGCCTATAGGTTGGCCAGAACGATCAAGGCCGGCCCTTGTTCGTAAGACGGCCTGCGCAACTAAATTCACAGCTTCATCTTGGCCAACAACCCGCTCGTGCAATCTTTCCGCCAGATGGATCAGCTTATCCTTTTCTTCTTGACCAATTGTGTAGACAGGAATGCCAGTCCATAGGCTCACAACCTTAAGACAGCAGCGGAATATATATAACACAGCAGACGGGAAGAATAGGCACGGTTTAAGCAAACATATTAAAGGATTGATGCTTACTTGTGCGACGTGCTCAGGGAGTACAATTGCTTTCTTTTTCTTTACAAGAACTTCTCGTGAAGCATCCACTTCCTTTTGTTTGTCAATCTGTATTCGCATGGTGGCACATGCCTCATCAATAAGATCAATTGCTTTGTCAGGAAATTGGCGACCTACATGCAGAAACAAAAGCCATGAATTAGTTACGTAGGGTTCGGGTTTCGTGGCACATGTTTGGAAAATGGAAACTCGTAGAAATGTAAATACATTACAATGCGCATCAATTCTTCTGTAACTACAGTGTATACTACTCTCAATTGAAGGTTTCTTGCGTTTTTAAGAATGCCACATATATAAGCAACCCACTTAATCTTTTTCTGTGTGTAACATAATAAAGATTCAGTTCTCACATGCCCCTATGAACATATATAATTGTCCTGTGTTGTAAACTCAACATTCCTCTAACTGCAACTAGGTAAAGAATACATTAACAATGGACCCACGATGGTTTAAACAACATAAAAATAAATAAAGGGGGCCAAATGTGATGTTAACAATCACTAAGGATAAGTGCGAACGATACAGCCAGACTCTCAAATATTTGTTTCATTTATTTTATTTTTTATTAAAAGGTGCAAATGATCCTAGGCATAGCATCAAGAAATAAGCTACTCCTCCGTTCGTTCTTATAATAATTTGAACTGGTATCAGATTTATATATAATTAAGTTTTTTGCGGGAAATGTATAAGTTCGATGTTGTGTTTATTTCAAATTATTGTTCACTTTGAATTTGTCCTAAATTAATAAAGCATGCATAATTTGACCATATTATAGAAAAATAAAAGTACATTTCGCTTTAGGGCATGAGCAATGTATACTACCTACTTGGGTAGTAAAAGTGGGTCATGTGTCAGTAGTAAAGAGTTATTCCATTTCACACAGTGGAGTGGTATTAACCTAGGGCACACATCTCAATAAATACTCACTCTCATGTATCTTTCTCTCACCATCCGTGATGAGACAAACAGACACATTAGAATTCTTTTTTATTTGCCTCTTACCGGGTAGTAGTGCTACTGCTAGCAGTAACAATTACCTGCTCTTCTACTACCCTCCACAATGTATCATGCTAGCATTAATAGCTTACTACCCCCTCTTATTCACCCATTGTTGGTGCCCTTAGAGAGGAACTAATTGATGTTGTAGATGTTTAAGATAAAGATAAACTTGTTCAAAAGTAGAGAGATTTAACCAAAAAACGAAGCTAATTATAAATATAAACATATCCTACATTTAGAATGGAAGGAAAACAAACAAATCAAACCCGTTAGAAACTGTAACCGTACGTACCGGTGACATATCATGCAGCAAGCTGCACAGCGGCAACGACAGTGGAATCCACAATCTTCAGTCCATGGTGCGCCTCGTACCGCCGCTTCAGCCCCCGTACAATCTCAACGGTGGCCTCCGTGCTCGGCTCCTCGACGTGGATCCTCTGGAACCGCCGCTCCAGCGCGGGGTCCTTCTCCACATACTTCCGGTACTCCTCCAACGTCGTGGCACCGACGCAACGCACGCGGCCACGAGCCAAGGCCGGCTTCAGCACGTTGGCAGCGTTCACATTACTCTTGCCACCGATGCTAATAAGCATGTGCATCTCGTCGATGAACAGGATCACCTTGCCGTCAGCGTCCTCGGCCTCGCGGATCACGCTCTTGAGGCGCTGCTCCAGCGTGCCGCGCAGCGACGTCCCGGCGACGAGGGCGGCGAGGTCGAGCTCGACGAGGCGCGCGCCGGCGAGGGGCGACGGGACGAGGCTATGCGCTGCGCTAGGCCCTCGGCGATGGCCGTCTTGCCTACCCCTGGAGCTCCCACGAGCATGGCGTTGCTCTTGGTTCTCCGGCAGAGGGTGCGGACGACTCGGTCGATCTCGACGTCGCGGCCTATAACTGGGTCCATGTTGACGGCCGTGGCGGTCATGTCGCGGCCGTACGTGTCCAACGCTGTCGTCGTCGTTTTCTTCGGCTTCGGAGTGATCGCCATGCTTTAATTTGCGCGCAGAGTCGGTGAGAAAACCACAACTAAGATCGGCCGGTGAAGCCGTTTGTAGATCGTTGGTACGTGACGTTTGGTTGAAGGAGTGCTTCTACTAGCTGTGCGCCTGTGACGTTTGGCGACAGCGCCGTAGCAACCAGGAGCTCAACGCCGAGGAGGGTGCGCGGCCTTGCGGTGGTGCGGTGTCCAATAATACCCAAAATAAGTTGTTAAAATTGTATTTTAGGAATGAGAGAGGAAAACCCTTTTCCAATAGTGGCCCGAGCCAGGTTTCAAAATATTCGGGCTTCCAAAAATGGAGTTCATACGAATAATCAAATTTGCACCCCTGTTCTGCACTTCCAAAACTGGTCACGGTGTTTTTTTTTCCTGCAGAGGCGCACGGAGCTGCTATGGTTGACGTGAGGAGGCAGGAATTCAATTGTTTTTGGGAGATAAATTTTAGGAACTGTTGGAGAAGGAAGATTTTTATTCCTAATAGTTATTTTATTCCTAAACCTAGTGTTTTGGTAGTTCTTTTTTTTAGCACGCTTGGAGATGCTCAGAGCTGGTGTTTGAAACGACCATGAGTCAGGCATTTTTTCTATTACTGCATGTATGTTGCTAAGGGTGAAACAAATAAAAAAATTATTGATGTGTTACACCTAACTAAACTCGACCAATTCGTGCATTGCGATACGAAAGCCTTATAATTTATAAGAAAACGCTGCAAACCATGTGGATATAATAGTCCAGATTTTATTCTATCTAAAAATATAAAAACACTATAGACATCTAAGCAACAAAGCTATGAAACCATGTTCTAAGCAAAAAAGCTAACCATGTTTAGAACTACCACTCAAATGCATAATTTTATAATGTGGTTCCTAGGATCCATGCTGCATTTAATTTCAGCTATGTCCAAATCATCTTAGGCAAACCTCTCACAAGACCCACAAATAATTTAGCACAAACACGATTTAGCATGAGAAATTATCACTCAGACAGCTAAGACATGGTGTTTCAATCAAATTATCAAGGGACACTCAGGTAATGTCACAACAAATGCCACTATTTCCAGGCCGTTCATAACCTCACTCGAAGGTGAGTATCCAGATACATACTTCAGATTTTACATCACAATGGTACACATGGATAATGAAAACATGAGATTCAAATATAAAGTTATTACAATTTAATTGTTCAATTACAGCGGAAGACTTTATAAAACAATTTGGTTCAAATACCACTTCATGATACAGAACCATTACATGAAGTCTCCAAAAGATCACATAGATCGGCCGGCAAACAGCACTCACCTGATAACTCAACCCTTAGCCTCGTCACCTGGCACGAATTTCATACACCATCCAGCAGGGAGCTCCACGAGATAGATGTATGAAGTTTCGGACGTGGTCGGATCGACTGAAACAAATAAAACCACAAGCAAAGCTGAGCATACTAATACTCACAAGATTTATCTGGTCGGTAAGGAACCAGATAAAATCTATACTTATGCAAGCTATTTTGTTGGTGGGGTTGTTTTGCCAAAAGCACATAAGAGTACATCCTAGTTTTCATATTTTAGCCAGGTTAACTATTCATTTACAGCGGCTACATTCTCGTGAAAGAAACTAAAAACATTACACTTCTTTAAACAACTCGGAATACATCAGGTTAATTCTTCTCCAACAACATCTTTGTTGTTCAAGTTGTATCTCATAGTTGCACAATGGACAAGAAGTCACAATACCCGTGTGAGGTGGACGAATCAATTCAAATTTCAACGAGATCAAGTCCCCGACTTTCTCACATGACAACCCTTACCTTTAGAATCCGCACAGCAACCCGCCCTACAACCAAACCGATTGAACCAACCCTACCCCACGAGCCAGCATGCGCCATGGCTACGAATCCGACCTTCAGCTCTCCCTCTAAGCAGGGTGAGAAATGTTCACGACTCGGACCTTTCAGGTACTAGGATTAATGGTTCCATATAGTAGAGTTGTCATGTCAATGGTTGGTTTAAAACTTGCCCAGAACATATATCAAATAACGACGTAGTCCTTAGCAGATTTCACCTAACGCAGACATGGAAAAAACCACCAACGTGCCTCGCACAACTAGGGCCCTACCAACCATCTCTTAAAGAATCCATTTTCTGGGTAGCAACCTACATCTCATGAATGGTAGGAAATCACTCAACTTGTAACAGAATCCTATTAGCAACGCACTGCTATTGGAGCCTATCATACTAGTAAAAGAACTCGGCTACCTATGGTGTACAGGCATCTAAGGTTCCAAACAACTCGAAACATAAATGCACAGCGTACAAAAGACAGGACTCAAATGAACTTTAGAAAACTAGGAGGTGCATGGTGCTTGTTGTTGGAAATATAGGCAATTGTAAGTTTAATTTACGAACTAGATTAAACATGATGATAATCAATCTTAGCATGCAAATTTATAGCAGACTAGGCAGTACAAACAGTATAATCATGACATCAGAAAACATGATTAAAACACAGTATACGTACAGAGGAAGTGTCGTAGGGAAGACAAACGGCGCAGTCGGGACGAAGACGGTTATGCAGATGGAGCATAGCAGACGATGTCGCAGACAATGGTACCCCGCAGCAGCCGAATTGGACGGAGGACGAGCCGTGGTGATGATGTCTTGAGCAGTCATGCATAGTGCTTCCCAAAAACCTTATTCACCCTCTCCCAGTGTAGGATCTCGAAGACGACTAGTTCCGGAGACCTGCTCTCCCATTCGCCGGTGCACGCCGGCGCTTAGGATGGAGTAGACTACGATGGCAACATAGTGATGAGAAGTAGCAAAACCCTAACTCGTATAGACCTTCTTAGGGACTCCCAAACCTAGAGGATTCCCCGTATAGAGTCTATGGTGCACTTCTTCCATGAGGGAGGTGGTCTCTATTTATTGGGAGAAAAACCCCTCACACCCTCATCTATTAGCAATATGGGACTAATAGATGGTGTACCCCCTCAAGTGCTAATGAGCTTTTGAGATTTACTTAGGATTATTCATATGGGCCAAGCCCAATAATCTAACAATACCCCACCAGATCTCAAATTCTCATATAGAGATTTTGCTTGTTTCTCACTACTGTTTATATACCAGTGGTTCAGCAAGGACTGTTAAGTTGAACTCTCGCCTAGAGCTTCATGCTACACTCACCCACAACTTAAACAATAGACTACGCCTTGAATTGCAAGTTTTGTGCGGACAAATTTCACTCAAAGACCAAACCAGTACTTGGCTACCAGTAGCCTACCCCGTGGGTGGAGCATATGCGTCGTACTCCTTGGTCTCTTCTTGAGCTTACTAGAGATCACTCAAATCTCATAGACTGCGACGTTTTACAATCAGGCTCATATAGGTGTGTTCTTTCAAGAATGTTCTGTAGGACAACATCTTCGCTTAATAAAGCCAATAGAAACACATTAAAGTCTATCACTAACCTGCCTTACAGCATTTGAGAGTACTGCATCTTCACTCAGAGGGGGTCTAGTAATTACTCTCCTTAGTCAACTAGCAACTTGTTTTTCCCTTGTCCTAATTCACGGGATCTCCGATCACATAGGTTGGGTTACTAATGTGGCAACTTACACGGGTTTCATACCCATCTCCCTCGATGCATTGTCTATCACATTCCGTGGTAATCCTTTTGTAAAAGGATCTGCCAGGTTTTTGTTAAATCTATCTATAAAAGAACGAGTTAAATTGAAAACGTTTCTCACCCGATTTGGGCCCGCGGTACCCCTCACGCTGGACCCACCTGTAAAGGTCAACGGAGATGGGGAGGGGGTCAAACCCACTAATACTGAGAGTTAGAAAATGTTTCTGCCAAAAAGTAAATGTTTTTGTCACCCATATTTTTATACCCACCTAAATCATTTTTTTCCGTTACCGAAATCATTTTTCTCCTTTTCTAATTGGACGCGGCGTCCGCGAGAGGAGCTCCGCTGTGTTCGTCCAATCCCTATGTCCGCCTCCCGCTCATCCAGCACGCCGGCGCTCGTGTTCCGCTCGTCCCGTACGCCGGCACTGGCGCCCGCGCCGCCGCGGCCTCGCCATCTCTGCCTTCTGCTCCTCCTGCACGCCGACGCTGACGCCCACGCGTTTGCCGCGGCCGTGCTAAGGAGCTCCGCCTCAGGCCGTCAGCCAGGACCTGCAGGCGTCGACGTCGGGCGCTCGGCAATGGTGATGTCCGTCGCTGGAGGATGTCCAAGCCTCCAAGGCTTCGGCCACGACCACGCATGCCTGGACCGGTGGGGGAGCGCCGGCGTGGCAGAGGACAGTAGTAGAAAACAAGAACGCAAATGAGCTACGTCACTGAGATGGGTAGGAAAGAGATGAAGGCCAGGTAGAAAGATGCATTGAAGAAAGAAGCAGAAAAAAGCATCAACGTATGTACTTATCACGTAAAAAGGAAAAGGTTAATCAATAATCATTTTTATTAGTTCCTTTTTAATTTCATATGAAATCCAAAATATAGTTAGGAGAAAATTACGAAAACTAGAGGTAAGCAAGGGTTCAACGGATCTTTTACCTCTATTATCCATTTTAGAATGACAGAAAAAAAATTAATGTTATATTATCAATTTTTTTTACGAGACAATGTAGAGTTAGAAAGAACTGATATACTGATAACACAAAGCCAAGGCCGTTAGAGTGTACATTAGTAACTAATATAGCCGGCACATCTTATTTGCCCCATGCAAAGTAGTCCGAAATCCAAAAAAGAATGATGTTTTTAACTTTTAGACATCATGTTTGACTATTCTTCTTATTTAAAATATCCTTACAAATATTATTTATTTATAATTCTTTTATCATCAACTATAATTTTGTCATGACATGTTTGTTTTAGTATTTTATCTAAAAGATTTGAACAGACGTAATAATTGAAAGTAAAAAAACGTCATTCTTTTTTGGACGGTGGGAGTACGTGTCTAGACACTCCGTTATCTTTTACGCTATGCTTTCAAAGACCAATTAGCTATCATGTTACTCATGTAATGAGTACCGAACGATATGGACACAAGATAACAATGAAGAATCGGACCAAACATGTACGTGCGATTTTGTCTATCAGGACATGTTGGGTCAAACTCTTGGATTAGAAAAAAAAAGAGCAACAAAAGAAGGAGAGGCCCCTATAATCATCTTTTTTTAGGCAAACAGCAGGAGAGGCCCCTACTTAAATTTTCTAATAAAGAGTCTCTGTAATCATCTTACCTTTTGTTTTAGCAAACACGCACGAGCCTCTAAATAGGTTTTTTTTTTTTGCCATGTCCAATATGCACCAATGATAACTTAAACCATGGCTAATAATTCTGAAGCTCCGCCAATCTCTAATCGGTAGCAAACACAGTTCTCTAATTTTTTTGCCATGTCGAATATGCACAAATGATAACTGAAACCAGGACTAATAATTTCGGAGTTATTGAATTAAAGTCCTTTGTGTATTTGACTCCAACTATATATGTATATGAGAAAAAAATCTGACAAAAGTATGAATATAAAATTTTAAACTAGATTTGTTTTTAAACACGTGCTTGCACGTGTCAAGCTAGGTATTTTTATTGTTAGGAAAAATGATAAATTTTCGACAATGGAAATTGGATAACTTTTGCAACACCATTATGGGCCACTGGCTCCCATGGCCCAACTCTGCAGGGTCAATATAAATGCGATGATCTTCCCAAACCGACTCCAAATTAAACCCTATATAGGTGTAGGCCTCTGTACTTGCATTCATGGATAACATCAGCCGCCGGCAACATCGTTGGAGGCGGCGGCGCGACCACGCCATCGCCGGTGGAACGGAACCAGCTGTAATGGACGACGGCGACGACGGCCTCGTCGCAGCGCCCTCAAGCCGCCGCCGCAGCAGCAGCAACATGTCTGATCTGACGGAAGACCTTGTCGACCACATCCTCCTCTTCCTCTCGCCCGAAAAGGGTACCTACAAGTGTGCCTCCCTCGTCTGCAAGTCATGGCACCGCATCCTCTCAGACCGCGGCTTCCGCCGCCGCTACTTCGCCGTCCATGGAAAAGAAATTCTTAGACAGCAGCGGCGGCGTGAGATGAGGCTACGTCGACGACAAGATATGCCTCTGGTACTTGTGCGACGCTTATGTTATAAGATGCCTGCCCGCATGCATGTCAATTAATTTCGAGCTTTTATTGTGTGGAGTATAGTTTAAGTCCAAGTTTAAGTCGGAGACCTTGATGATCATCAGCGTTATCTCGTAGATTAGATAGATAAATTAAAATAAACTGTGTTTGTTTATTAGCTATATACTCACTCCGTCCCAAAAAGAATGCATATCGCTTGTTTTCTGAGGAGTCAAACATTTTTGAATTTGACTAAATTTTTTAATATATGACTTGGTGATTTATTGTATAAATTTGATCAGACTTGAAATTGTCTGATTCCTCGGTAAGCTAGAGTTGCATTTTTTGAAGCACGAAGGGAGTACACCAATATCATATGCCATCTCTTTTCATGTTTCCCCCTCTTATTTCGATGATGCATAATACAGCTCTCTCGCCAAGAGCTCGGAGGCAAGGGCTTCCTACAGCCGGTGCGTGCTAGTGGCTAAAGTAGCCAGCGCGTCTCGCCTGGCCTTTGTTGCTTTGTGCGGGCGCGTGCGTGTCTACTACGCATGGCGCTGCCAGGGCCGCTGCGGATCCAGGGGCTCGATTTGCTATGGTGTTTTGATGGATTGGGCCTTGTTGTGCTGCCCTCCATGGTCTTGCTCGTGCTCCTCTTCCTCCCCTCCTTAAAAAACTATGGTCTCCCTCTACGATTTTGTAATCAGCACTTGATCGATGAGCCTGCCAAATTCTTGATCTATATTAGTGTCCCATACTGTGGCTTGGTATTTGTTTCGGATTCGATGTTGGGCGGCTTCGAGCGGGACTATGTACAACAGACGCGCATCTTGTCTCAGACAGGTACCTGACAGGTGGGCCCCACCTGTCAGGACGTACGAAAAATTAGCAGAAATCATACGTACTATAGAAATAGGTAAAGATTTATTAACCATAAATTCATTTAGGTAATATTATGAGGAAAATTATTTTTCTATAAAATTTGCTAGCTTTTGACATGTTCCACTACGACAATTGCTACATGCGGCCAATCATACAGGCTCTTCCTCCAACAGTATGTAGGCGCATCTCCTGTGCCTAACCGAGTCGATCAACCCACCCACCGCACACGGTAGTGCTGCAGGAACAGGACGGTTCCATTGTGGCCCCCACGAACAGGTCATCGGTGTCTTCTTTCGTTGGAGTTTGAGTCAAGACACTGTATTATGCATGTGAGATACTTTTTCTTCTCTCTTCGTTTACTCTCTTTGTCACCTCAGTATGACAACCTATTTAATACTGTAGAAACTAACTGAGGTAGAGGGTGGAGACTGCCCTTATAAAATTAGCCTTAAAAAATTAGATGGTGCCTTTACTCAAGAAATTGAGGTTCTAATTTGAGGGCCATTGCCGGAGGACGAAGCTCCCGAGCATGCGGCGGAGAATGGTGGTGGCGGCACGGCGCTGTCGGATCTGACGGACGACCTGATCGGCGAGATCCTCCACCGAGTCTCGCCGGAGATCGCCGGAGCGGAGCAGGACGAACGCGGCGTGAGGAGGGGAGAAAGGAGAGAAAGGGGGAGAAGAAGGTGGTGGACCTCACCCGAACATGTGGGCTCCACTGCCACGTCATTAAAATCATCCTTAAAACCGGTGAAGGACCAAAAGTGAACGATTTATATACTTGATGTACGTTAGATACCCGGTTTTATACTTAAGGGACGAAACTCAGACTTGGCCAATAGTTGAGGGATGGCTCTCACTGAATACTCTCTCCGTCCCCAATTATCTGTCGTCCAAGCTACAACCGCTTGTCCCTTTTTATCCGTCGCCCATGACAAGCTAACCGCATCATGTGCTACTACCTGCCTTTCCTGTCATCTCCCCCGCGAGCCACATGTTTAGATTCTAAAAAGTACTTTTTTTACTTCCTATTCATCCCCCTTACAGAACACGCATCCCTAAAAATTTTCTTTTCACCTTTTCTATTCATCTCCATCACATAACACGCGTTCCAGAAAAAAAATACTTTTGCACCACCTCACAACCACACGTCCACACCCAGCTTTTCCGAGGGAAAAAAAATCGAAGACTCATCCCATCCCCAACCAGCGGCGAGAGGGTCAGCGGGAGCACGGGTCATGTTTCCGGCCGGCTCCGACGAGGAGCGAGCGGGACTGTGGGGTCAGCCGGCTTCGACTACGCATGCGGCTTGCGACGAGCTGGAGCGCGGGGGCTGGCCGGCTCCGACGAGGCGCGCGGCACGCGGCTAGCTGGAGCGCGGGGGTTGGCCAACTCCGACGAGGTCGCGGCCTGCAGCGAGCGGGAGCGCAGGGCCGGCTGGCTCCGACGAGGTCGTGCGGCCTAAGGCGAGCGGGGGCGCGGGGGCGAGCTGGTTCCGACGAGGCTCTACGGCGAGCGGGAGCGGGCTGGCTCCGACAAGCGAAGAAGGGAGGCACAAAGGGGACGACGGCGCCGTCACCACGTCCGCCGGCCACGACGAAGACGAGCTTCTTCGGCTCGTGCTCGTCGGCGGCGCGGTGGCTGCTCCATGGCTGTCGCTTGCCAGGCTGCAGGTGTTCGTGTGATCAAGAAAAAAAAAGGATGTGCAGACCGTTGCCTGTTCGTGCTCCGTTGTTGACCGTCCTTTTCTGCCAAGAACATTTGTTTTTTTTTTCTTTGTTCTGGATTTGTTTCAGTTTGTGTTCTTCTTGATGTCTTGATCTCATGGTGGTGAGGTAGAGGGAAGAAGAGGGGGCAGAACAGAGGAGATGGCGTGTGGGCGTGTGCGTAACCACTGATCGAGAACAGGACAGTGGGCGATAGGGGCAGCAGAGTCTTTTACCCATTGCCTTGGTTATCGGATTGTTTGTCCAGCGACAGATAATTGGGGACGGATGGAGTATGTTCGAACATGGGCCAAATGTGGTATTTGGCTGGCTAGGCTGGGCTCGCCCGTCTGGCTTTGTGAGGGCTGCACGAGAGCGATAGCTGGGCTGCCCACACAAGTCCGGTACGGTCTTCGCTCAAAAAAGAAAAGTCCGGTACGGTCGTCCGGATCTGCTTGTGCTTTTGCATCTGCTGTACGAGTCTTGGCGGCAATACCGTGTGCGGGAGTTTTTCGACCGTGTAATGTATATGCCGCTGTAGGTACCTACTCCATCCGTCCCCGTCCCGTCGTCACTCTCTTGTAACAAACCAACAAACAGTGAGGCCGTTCTTCTCGACGACGCGCACAGCACACCGCGCGCGTGTACGGCTTGCATGCGCGCCACCGTGGAGCGCACGCCGGCCGCCGCGACGCCGCATGGAAGGAAAGGAACAACAAGGGTCAGCGTGAGTAGTTGGTTGGAACTTGGGGGTAGCCGGGTAGGGCATGGGCGTACGGCTGCGTATGCCGTGCACAGCTAGCTGGACCGCTGACGGCTGATCGAGGGACCAGATCAGTGGATCATCGTCATCTAGAAACCCGATAGACCAAAACCGTACAACCATTTCCATTCGAACAGACGTACGGCGTGTCGGCGTCTTGTTAGAAACCCAAAAAGAAAACAAAACAAAAAAAATGGCACCTCGTGCTTGCGTGGACCGGCACGTCGGGAGAGGGCCAGAGCTATCCGGCCGCGCGCATGCATGCATCCAATCCAAGGATCTGGCCTGGTGGCCCCCAAATCGAGCAGTTGCCAGTAGGCAGGTCGCTTCTTGTTCATTCCTTGAGCCAGGGCTGCCCGTGAACCGCACTTCAATGCAGCCCAGGTGAATGCACGCTCCTAGTCGTGTCTTACGTGGGCCACGTACGGCAAGCGTGGGCGTGGTGGTTCGGCACAGGTATATGCATGCATGGGTCGTTGCCTGCGGTCTCCTCGGCTGTGTTCATACTGAAAGAGTGGGTGAAAAATTTTAAATAAATAGTACACTTATAAAGGAATTTTGTGGGTGAGGTAAATAGAAAAAACTTATTAAAGAAGTATTTTCTCCTAAATTTTAACACAGCCCCAAGCCCGCCAGGGCCTCCCTGCACAGCACGACACCTGTGCATGCATGCGGGACACCTCCGCTTGGTGGCCGATCGATGGGGTGCCCTGCTCGGACGGGTCACGGCACGGGGGGTGGGCGTGCCCAGGTGTAGCGTGTACGTACGTGTCCCTCGTCGTCTCACCTCGCGTACGCGCTCCGACTTTTCTGATCCATCCAGAGCGGCAGAGAGACCCAAACCAGGACCAGGCCAGGTCCTGGCCACCAGGCCGGCCGGCGGCTTTCGTAGTCAGTCTTGACTCACGCGCGCGAGCGTGTCATTACCCTACGGGCTCGCGGCCGCCAGGTCCACAAAACGGCGAATCAAGAGGAGCAAGTACGTACACGTACTGACGTACGCGTAGGCCGCCGGGCTGCATAAACTAATGGGCATGCTATGCATTATTGTTAGTTACTTATAGTTTGTATAAACTGACCGAAAATTCCAGATGGTTCCTACCGCCATCATCATCAGGGCTCTTATAATCCATGGTACAAGTTAGGCCTGGGCCTGGCATGCAGCGTCGACCGACCTCCACGCCGTAGAACGATGGTGACACTAGCTAGTTATATGTACCCTCGATCTGCAAACGATCTAAGTAGAATAACTACGACTTACTAATATATGCAACGCGCCAAATTAAAAGCACCACTCATCCCGCGCGCGAAAAAAAAAAAGGTATGAGGAGCTGACAATACTAAGTGGCGATAAGCTAAAATAAGGTGCATGCGTTCTAGTTAGATGCAGAGTCACCAAGCTGACCGAAAAATTAAACACAGCTGATTCCTCCATGCAGCTAATGACCTAACAGTAACAGGTAGGTTCCGAATGATAGATAGATCCTTATAATCCAAGCATGTGATAATAATTAAGGTTATGCCTGGCATGTAGTAATCCGACGGTGTCAACGCTGAGCGACAGGGATCGAAAAAGATACTAAGCTTATACACATACAGCTGCAAAAATATATTTATATACGTTGACTTTTACTACAAATCGAACACGTAATGCATGGACCAGTAGCATGGAGTAGGTACTTACGTACAGCCTCTAGTGATAACCATCTTATATGCTCATTAACAATAACATCAGTAGTACATGCAAACAATGCGCCGAAAGCACAAGTCATCCTCCCGTGACAAAAATAATAAACGTGTGAAGCTTCAGTTTTAATTTCTTTCAATTGGCAATCAACGATCCACCGATGAACAAGGAATATTGAAACGCAAGACGACGGATCATCACACACACACACAAACGGCTGACCATCGAGCGGTTGCTTGAGGGGCATGAAAAGTGACCGATCAGCCGCATGGCCTCTGGACAGGCCACCCACAAATCAGTGAGGTAGCTAGCGTGAGGGCCTCCGATCCGGCCGATCCCCGCCGCGCGGCAGCAGGACATGCATGCATGCGAGCCCATGCATGCCGGTTTGTTGCCAGATCGATTCCATCTCGAACCCATGTCTGCACCCCCAAAGCCACCAGCGGCCTCCATCGATCTTCCTTTTTCCAAAGGGACGAAAAAGATACGTGACCGGGATAGCAGGAAGGAAGGTGCGGTGGGGATCTGGAAGGGCACTGAGGTGGCTGGCAACGACGCCTGGGGTCTGACACGGACGTCGTCGGGTGTTGCAAGCCGGGGAGCAGCCACGTGTCAGTTCGTAACCATCGACCGGGACCACTAGCAGCTGAAACAAACCGGACTTTCGATAACAAAGCCCGACTCTCTATGCCTTTGCGATAGTCCTATGAATAGTGTCATACAGAACTCATCTCAGAAGTATATCACAGTCACTCCTTCGAATTACATCACAAGTCATAAACATAGATACCAGTACATGTCTCTTGAATGAGTACATAGGTCTCATGAGCTAAATGCAACATAAAAGAAATATAGCACGGCAGAAGCTATCGAGCATCCTATAGGGTGGTCTCCTCTGCATAGGCAATCTCCTGAGCGTAGCTGCAGCCTAGCCATACCATCTACCATGGTTGAATTCGTGCTCGGACTCGTGCCCTCCGAACTCATGAGCTGTTCCCAAGGAGTAGAACAGGTTCACGTCACCATCCGTATGCAAGCTTTAAGTGGCCTAACTCTAAAGGATATGAATAAAGCAACGGAGTGGATAATGGCTTCCTATGCAGTGGCAGCAAGAGGTATCATCATTCCCATATCCCACTTTTACCGCAACTCGTGTCATCCTGGCTCACCAGGTCCCGTCTCAAATAACACCTCCACTCTCGGGCGATACGCGGGCTACCATCCCCGGCATCTCAGTAGGTATGGACGGATCACAAGGGAAGCGGAGCTCAACCTCCCCATCCCGCCCGCATCTAGGTTCTCACACACTCACCTATAGGGGAAGAGAAAGCAGAACCCAAAACAATGGACGACGGCTCATTAACACTATGCTTTCCGAGACCGAGGTCACGACTATACGCATAGATCATAAGACTTTGTAGAGCTTGTACGCATGTACCCAACTCGGGCTGGAAACCGGGGATCAACCGGTTGAGACACAGCCCACAACTAGTAATCCTAACCAGAAACGGCATCCTCCTGCTTCCCTCGGGTTTGAATGCTTCGGTACGCTAACCTTGGCCCCAGGAGCGGTAAAGACGTGGAACCCGTACGTACGTGGGCCGTGGCAGTAGAAAAAAGGCTGTGCGGGCCGTTTGTATGTGCAGACTGAAGGCTGGAGGTTCGAACATGGGCCAAGCGTGGTACTCGGCTGTCTGGGCTGGCCTGTCTGGCTCTGTGAGAGCGATAGTTGGGCTGCCCACACAAGTCCGGATCTGCCTGTGCTTGTGGTTTTGCATCTGCATGTACGGGAGGCTTGGCGGCAATGCGGGGCCCACCCCACGACCGTCGTAACAAACCAACAAACAGTGAGGCCGTTCTTCTCGACGACGCACGTACAGCACACCGCGCGCGTGTACGGCCTGCATGCGCGCCACCGTGGCGTGGAGCACGCCGGCCGCCGACGCCGCATGGAAGGAAGGAAAGAAAGAACAAGCGTCAGCGAGAGTCGTTGGTTGGAACTTTGGGTATGGGCGTACTGCTGCAGTGCTGCGTATGCCTTGTTTGCCCAGCCCAGCTAGCTGCTGCGCCGCTGATCGAGGGACCAGACCAGTTCCCAGACCGAGGCATGCCATCATCCATTGTCATCGTCATCTGAAACGGCGGTAGCCCAAAACCGTACGACTATTTCCATCCACTCGAACAGGCGTACAGCGTCTTGTTAGATTTTTGTGAAGAAGAAACCCCAAAAGAAAAAATCTCCCCCTCATGCTGGCGTCGACCGACACGTCGGCATAGGGCCAGAGCTCTCCAAATGATCTGGCCGCGCGCATGCATGCAATCCAAAGGATCGTGCGGACAGGTGCGGTGCGGTGGCCCCCGGCGGCGAGCAGTAGCCAGTAGGCAGGTCTCTTCCTGTTCATTCCTTGGGCACAGGGCTACAGAGGGTGTGAGTGAGCGAGCGAGCGAGCGAGCGCTGCCCGTGAACCGCACGTCTCAATGCAGCGGCCGCGGCGCGCCCAGGTGCATGCATGCACGCTACTAGTCGTGTCTTGCGTGGGCCACGTACGGGAATCGTGGGCGTGGTGCTTGGTTCGGCCGGCACGCTGGTGCTGGTGATGACGCGCACGCACGGCACAGTCATATGCATGCATGCATGGGTTATTGCTTTGCTGTCTCCCAAGCTAGCCCGCCGGCGCCCCTCCCTACACAGCACGACACCGCTGCTGCATGCGGGAGTACTACGGGACACCTCCGCTTGGTGGCCGATGCAGAGGGTGCCCTGCTCGGACGGGAACCACCACGCCACACGGTGGCCACGGGCGTGCCCAGGTGTACCGTGTACGTACGTGTCCCTAGTCGTCTCACGTACGCGCTCCGACTTTTCTGATCCATCCAGAGCGGCAGAGAGACCCACCAGGCGTCCAGCCCGGCCGGCGGCTTTCGTAGTCAGCCTTGACTCACGCGCGCGCGCGAGCGTGTCATTGCCCTACGGGCCGCGGCCGCCAGGTCCACAAAACGGCGAATCAAGAGGGGCAAGTACGTACACGTACTGACGTACGCGTAGGCCGCCGGGCTGCATAAACTAATGGCTACTGAAAGCAAGACATGCATTATTGTTAGTTGCTTGGTTTGCAAATTAACTGGCCGAAAATTCCAGATGGTTCCTACTCCCATCATCATCATCAGGGCAGATCTTATAATTCATACAAGTAGTGCTGATAGAAGTTAGGCCTCGGCCTGGCATGCAGCGTCGACCTCCACGCCGTAGATAGATGGTGACACTATCTAGTATATGTACCCTCGATCTGCAAACGATCTAGTAGAATACTAGTAGTACGACTTACTAATACAGTATATCCAATGCGCCAAAATAAAGCACCACTCATCCCGCGCGCGAAAAAGAAAATAACAGGAGCTGTTAATAATAATTGATGAGATAAGCTAAATTAAGTAAGGTGCATGCGTTCCTGTTAGTTGCAGAGTCACCAAGCTGACCGAGCGAAAAATTAAACACAGACGGTTCCTCCAAGCAGGTACTGAGCTAATACTAATAGGTAGGTTCTGAATGATAGATAAATCCTTATAATCCAGCATGCAATTGTTAAGGTTATGCCTATTGCCTGGCATGTAATCCAGACGGTGACGAGCCCGAGCAACGACATGGATCGAAAAGCATACTAAGCTTATAGTACATACACATCGCTGCAACAAATTAATATACATACGTTGACTTTTACTACAAGTTCGAACACGTCATGCATGGGCCAGTACGTAGCCTCTAATGATAACCATCTTATATGCTCATTAACAACAACATCAGTAGCACGTATAGCTCGATCGATCTATTGCCTTGCCACCGCGAGCCCTGTACGCACGTACGGCATCTTTTTTTTCCCCCTTTGGTACGGTGTGGCAGAGTGGAAGCGCGGTCGACTTTGTGTGCGGCTTGCAACCGGCTGGTCCATCATCCATGCACGTACGTACGTATACATACGGCGCAGCTAATGCCGCTGTTCCCCCAACGACCATTGGTGCACGCATCACCGTTCATCCACGGATCGGTTGGTTCGGCAACAGCGGCGGCCACTGTGGCGTGGCAGCTCGAGCAGGCCAAAACTGCAGCAACCGGCGACGTGGCATGCATGGTGTGTAGGGTAGCAACGTGCCGCGGGCTCCATGTGCAGAGATCTCTTGCATACTACTGTGTTGTGGTCTGGCTCTGTCACTCCCCCGATCCGGGAGCAGGGAATATAATGGGCACCGTCGTGCACCGGCGCCGGGCCGAGGCGATGGGATGGAATCAAGGAAGCAACAACGAACCAGAGCAGCTATGCCATCAAGCGGCGACTGTTTGGGTTGGGCATGCAAGCAAAGACGCGCGACGACGGCCCTGCCTGCCTGCCTGCCTGCCTCCGATCGGCGCGCACCGCCGCGCGCCCATGCAGCGGCTTTTACTGGCAAGGCATGGGCGCGAGACGACGCATGGCATGGACCCCCCGGAACAGCGCATGTTCTGTTCCGTCGCCATCGGCTTGCATAGTACTTGCAGTGCTTGGATTTGAATCTCGTGGTGACGCACAGACGAGACGAGAGACCATCCATGGATCATCCATTCAAGCGCAAACAGCACATTACGAAACGGGCCTGTTTCGATGCCCGAATGCACTGCCTCGTAACAACCAACTTCAAAATAAGTTTTCGCCATGGACACTTCCAATCTACTCCGTTAGGCATGTGAAAAGGCGGGGCGCCGTCGCCGTCGACGACTTCCACGGCGAGGGAGAGCGAGCGAGCGGCATGCGCGGGCGTTGACGTCGTTCCCCCAACCGGAAAAAGCCCACACCACACACGTCGACTGCAGCGCAGAGGAGAGGGAAGGGAATCCCATCCATTCCACCCCATCATCGGCAGCGCCCTCGAGCAGCGGTCGCGCCACACGGTCCCACCTGTCAGTCACTCATCCAGCGCTGGCTCAGCCGAACAGGCCCATTATTTCCATGGGCTGTAATGTGACGGGCTTCTGTCGCGGCCTGCCAGCAGGTTTTCCTTTCCCTCGTCGACTCGTCGTGGCCCTTGGCCGTCTGGCATTTTTTTCTCGCTTCCGCCTTTTGGAACAGAAAGCGCAGCGCAGGCATTGGTGCCATGCCAAGCACGAGCACCGCACAACGACGGCACGAGAAAGAGTGCGGGTCTCTACGTCACGTCTACGTCTCCTCTGTCATCTGGGTTGAACACAACAGACCGCGGCAGAAACGGCTGCGCTGGCCAGTTTTTACTCCACCAGATTTTGAACGGTTGGGATCTCGTCCAGTCCTCTACTTACCTGTCACGGCCTCAAGGGCCAACAGTGAAAATAAAGGAAAGATTTATCTTCTCAAAAAAAAATTAAGTAAAGATTTCACTGCGGTCTCGGTGTTCTGTGAGATCAACCTTAATCCTTTGCTACCTCATCGTGCCAACCAACCAACCCAACCAACCATGTACAGATTACAGCAAGAGGGGGTCGAAAAAAACGACAGCAAACAAAAGAAAGAACGGCCGGCTGCTGGCAGTAAAAACTGGCGTTGCTGATGAAATGCTAGGAAGCGACAAAGAAAGAAAGAAAGAAAGAAACGGACGGGACGACGCCTGCGTCACGGCTCAGGGGCGGCCACCGCCGCGACATTGATGGCCTGAGCGTCGCCGGCGGCGGCGTCGAGCCAGCGGTCCATGGGCGTGCACTCCGCCTTGTGGGCCATCTTCCAGTGCAGCGCCTGGCACGCCCTCGAGCAGTAGTTCACCACGCCGCACACCGAGCACCGCCGGAACTCGTGCCGCCGAGTCTCCGGCCTCCCGCACGTCCCCTGCGAGCACATCCGCAGCGCACCTCCCCCTCCTCCCTCCTCCTCCGTCATCCCGGCGACCTCGCCGCCGCCTCCGCCCGTCCCGCCGGCGACCAGCGGCCTCGTCGCGAACCACTCCACCAAGAACCTGTTCGCCGCGTGCGCCTCCCCCGCCGCGGCGGCGCGGCACCCGAAGTCGCTGAGGAGGCACGAGTGCTTCCGCCGCGGGGCCTTGACGGACCCACCTCCGGCGGCGGTGAGGGAGGCGAGCTCGCGGGCGTTGGCCTGGATGAGGAGGCGGCGGCCGTCGAGGAGGGAGCGGCGGACGCCGTAGCCGTCCTGGAGGCAGTGGCCGAGCTCGCGGAGGGCGTCGACGTGGCCCAGCGACGCCGCGCGGGCGCACAGCGCGGCCCCCGCGCGGAGGTCGCGGTCGTCCTTGCTCCCGCCGCTGCCGTTGAACTGGATCACCGCCAGCGAGTAGAGCGCCTCGCGGTGGCCGCCCACCGCCGCCGCCGCCATCAGCGCCGCCCCTGACCCTCGGCTCCCCAGGCAGTAGAACCGGATCTGCAACCATCCCTGTCGTCGTCAGCACGGTCCATTCGATCGCCATGGCAAAATAAGCGACGGAGAGGAGGATCGATCGTGGCAACTTGTTCTTACCATGCCGAGGAGGTAGCAGGCTTCGAGGTTGCCGGCGTCGGCGCAGCGCTGGAGGAAGCGGTGGGCGTCGTCGGACCAGGACTTGGCGCGCACGGCGAGGCACCGCGGCGAGGCTCGCGACAGCACCACCTTGCTCTGCCCGAGCTCCCTGAATCTCTTGCACCTGCATCACGCATCCAGACATCTCACCCGTAAGAACTCCAAATCATCCAATCCAATGAATGATTTCTCAATTCTTTTCCTGGAGTCCAACCGAACGAAACGGCAGGCAACAGGCACGATGTTAAGGACACGTACGTGAGCATGGCGCCGGCGAGGTCAGCCGGCGAGCCGGCGGACGACGCGACGTCGCGCAGGATCGACACGACGAGGTCATCCGGCAGCTCCTCGAACATGTCTCCCAGGCCACCGGCTGGAGCGCCGGCAGCCGCCGCCGGCGCCGACGACCCCGCGGCCGCCGAAGTCCGGCGCGGCCTCTTCCGGCGTGGCGCCTCCGGTGCCTCGCCGGCCGCCGCCGGGTAGCACGCGCCGCGCCTCGTCTTCATGGCAAGGCTTTGTCTGGGAGCTCTGGCGCCCGCACCACGCTCCTTGTGGTGCGCTGGCGAGCCGTGCGCAGTTGCAGTTCGTGGGTGAGGGGAGAGAGAAGCAGACAGACAGAGAGGAGAGAGAAAGGAGGGGAGGCCGCCGTGTCAGTAATGGCGAGGGGGGCAGCGAGGAGAGCAAGTTATATATAGGGAAGAGGGTGGTGGAGGACAAGGTCGTGGTGGGGAGCGTGGTCGAGAGGTGGTTTCGGCTCCGTCCCGTTCCGTTGCGACGGACGGGGCTCCACGGTCAACAGGGACGCTGACCGGAACGGAAGCGAAGGGCAGGGTTGCTTGAGGGGGAGCACACTTCGAACCAACGCCTCTCGCTTTCTTGATACTCGTCCCACCCTTCCTTCTCTCTCTCATGCCTTTTTCCCACACTCTCTCTCTCTCCTCAGCTTTTTTTTTCTCTCCCTCCACAGCTTTTTTTCAGGCATTTCTCTATTTTTTCTTTCTCTCCGTTTCTTTCTTGGTTTCCCTGAATTTCAGAGGGAGGTGGTGGTAGGGCACTGGGGGATTGGGCCCATTCATGATTATGGCCAGTGTGTGTTGTATCTTTGACAGCCTTCACTGTCCACTTTGCTCTGCAATTTGCATTTGCATCTTCCTTTCCTTGCCGTGGCTTTGCTTGGCCTGGGTTGTATGCTTCATTTAGTTGCTGCTTGTTTCATTTCTCAGCCATGGTGGGGGCCAGGGGATTTGTTCCTCTTGTCTTCGTGGTTTGGTGCCACCTCCTCCACCACATAAGGGTTGGTGACATGGATATCTTGCTGGATGAGATAGTTTTGGCGCTTCCAGTGCCATGGCACAACAGCGTGGCATGCAAGTGGTAGATTGCATCGCATTGCACACCAGATGATAGCTAGGGAGGGAAGGCTCTGATTTGTGGGATGGGGTTGGCACAACAAAAGCCTTGCTTGTTGCATAATTGGTAGCATCTTGCTAACAATTGAAGCTTTGGCTGCCTAATTTGGTGCCCCTTCATGCATTAATAAAAAACCTGCTGGTGGATGGTTTTGGTTCTAAGGAAATGGTTGCTTAGGCGCGCTACAAAATATATGGGGATGAGTTTTTATTAGCTAACCTGGTTTACGCGCAATGATGTCCATGCATTGCTTTCAAAGTAGCATAGGTTTCACATGTGTGTGAGGGTGCGCTTCCTATATGTTTTGGTTTCAGCTCAAGGGGGAAATCACATTTCCCTTTATGCTATTTGTTTTAAATACACAGCTTCCAGGGAGGGAGAAATTGTAGCTAATTTTTTAGCCAGAGATTAGACGGGCTAATATCAACTATTGTAAATTGCTTGATCTGATGCTTAACTAACAATATTATTAAGTGGCTCTCCAAAAATTAGGTACCAATCCACCAGCATTTATTATGTTAAAATTTCAGCAAAGATCCATTTGCATTAAACAGTCAGGCAGGATTGAGGCAGCAACGTTTTCTTTCATAAATTAAAAAGTAAATTGTGCTCATCTTTCGGATATGAGACCTTGTCAGCATCCGCAGGGTCCGTACGTACCAAAATGGAAATTGAATTGGTCTGTTATATGAATTAAAAGTATTCTTTTATTAAATATGACATCTATTTCCTTCTCATTTTTACAACTTTAAGTTCCACTTTCACATAGTTTTTTTCACCTAACATATTTGTTCATAGCATCGAAAACAGTTCATAGCGCCGAGATCGATCAGCAAAAGAACACATTGTTCCCTCAACAAGCACGTGATTATTGTAGCAATATTTTATGATATAGAGTTATAGAAGTCGCTAACCTAGCTTGTGCATTAGTCATCTACAATATTATTTTAAGCATTAGCTTTTCCATGCGTGCATTAGCAATTATTCAACGCCAAATGGAATTTCCCATTCACATCCGGACAAGTTTGGAGTGCATACGGACTAGACAATATAATAACTGGCACACAACAAAAAAAAAGAAAAGAAAAAAAAGAAGAAAAACGTTTAGGATTATGACGCAGTCATTACTCCACTTAAATATTATTCATTACTTGCAGATATTCTTCAAGAAATGTAACCAGTGTCAGATATTTTGTGGCCTGCCTTTTTCACATGGACAGTTTTTATTCACATTGGCAGTTAATATTTTTCTGCGGAAAATTAAAGGCATACCAGCCTTGCAAGAAAAGGTAACGGCCGGCAGAGAAGGCAAGGTAAATTCGTGGATTAGAAGATGGCACTGCAAAAACTAGCGGTGAAACTTGAAAGTGAGAGGATGGCAGTTACGTCGACTGGCGCAGGAGGCTCTAACTTTTTGGACCCAGCTTTGTCTCTAAACGGTGTGGAAACCTCCTTAGACCAGACGTACACAAGAGGTTAATTGACGGCCGTAGTGCTCTTCAAATGGAGTGGTCAAGCGAGACTTTCTAATCTGGTCTCAGCGCTTTGTGTGGTGTCTCTTGCTTCCTTGCTTCGTCAGGTTTCAAGCTTCCTACCTGAACCAACCGTTATATCCTCCGGCTACTGGAGATCAAACGACTCAAGGGTTAATCTTACGTGTCTCTGGTTATTTGAACTTTTCAACCTAAATGATGATACAAGACTTAGTCAACAGATCTCAATGTTCGACTTAAATTAAATCCTAAAAACATTTTGGAATGATCATTCTTCATTCATCATTTTAAAGCTAGCCGATCCTAATTAACGGTGCCAATACTATGCAACTTTGGCTTAATCGATCAATTTGTTGTTTAACATCTATGCAATGAAAAGACTAGTAATCTATACATGAAGAATTGGAGCAACCTAGGCACCAATTAAACTTGTGGACCAAAGTTCTAGAAAGGCAAAGATGTTCCCAAACACATGATAAGGCTACTAGCGGCACTCTCATGATTTTGTTCGTACGACACGCTCGAACCATCCCTGCATGCATGTTAGCGCCGCAAGCGATGGAATCAATCGATCCCCACCAGCACCGGTCGATCAAGAGCTCTGAAAAATGTTTCCTTGGCCAGTAATTCATTTCAGCGTACTGCACGGATAGATGGATGAATCATGCATGCTTTACTTGTGTCTCTTTTTTCTAGAGACCTGTCTGAAGGCAATCATCCCAATAAGCTGTTGTGGCTTAAAAGTAAATGAACTGACTGACCTACTACCTGGCCCGGCCGGCCAGGCACACATGTTTGCATATCATGACAAAAATGTTCAGATCTTGCTCTCTCGCTTTTTTTGGTCGTGGATAGGAATGAACACACATGTATTACAGTGTTATTAGTTCGGTTAGATCGGTATATATGCGTCGTAGGCCACTGTTTTTGTGGTCACTAGCTTTCGAATGCAAGCATAGGGAACACACTTGAATTAAACACTGAAACCCTATAATTCTTTTCTTTTCTCTTGCATATTTTCTGGGATACGTCTCATTAAGCTTATAAATATTAACCACCAATGCATATAAAAAATTAAATAAGTGGTTAAGACAAAATAATAATAATCACCAAGATTGGCTACATAAAAGTTATATTTATTTAGAAATGTTTTCATAGCACATCGTTCTATTTTACTAAATGTGTAGAATCCCAGTATCATCCAAAATCATGCCATGAAGCTTGCAAAGATCAGGAATGTCGAAGGCAAAAAAAAAAAAAGACGCTCCCATTTTTCTAGCGCGCTAATAATATGTCCCTAATGGTTCCTTATTAGCTCAAATATCGCATTGGTATTCCATATTTTAAATATAATTCCGGTTGGATTGGTATCTAAGGTTGAGGGAAGATAAGCATGCATGGTTTTAATGGCAAGCTAGGGGACCTTATAGCTGGCAATGGCAACGAGCCAACGACGAACGAAGGGGCATCAACAACCGCAGTTGTCGTGGGGATCGGACGGACCTTGCTTCAATGCTGCGAAACGCCACGGGGGGTCGCAACGAGCAGCCCAGATCATTAAGCAACTCCCCTAATTAATCATAGGACTGGTACTCCTTTCCTTTTCGTGCAATTATTGCTCGATCCTTCTAGCTATCTGCTGCAATGGCAGTCCTTGACCCCATAAATCGACAAAAACAAAATCGTATTATCAAATTCAGTCTTTGAAACTACCAGTGACCTAAAAACCATCTAATTTGTAGTAAAATAACTATTAAGATAGCATGGTAGTTAGGGATTTTCAGAGTTTTCTGTTTTTCAAATCCTAGAATCAGGGATTTTCCAATAATGAATGGAAATTCAGGCTGACGACGATCTGAAATTAAACTCTGTCATTGTCTGCAAAAGTGCCCCCGGCCGGCCGGCCGGCTTCAAACCAAAAAAGAAACAAAGTACAAAGAAGTGTAAATACAACCATTGCTTTATTTGCTCCTTTTAAGCAAGCATACATGTATAATCTAGACAATTAACAAGTTGCTTTGACTTGGGTCATCACCACTTGATATCCAGCCGCGGGAGATCAGAAAGACCGGACGGCCGGTCCAGTTCAACTATGGTACTACACTAGTACTGTTGAAGCTTGTTAGGCTTGTTCTCGCCTTTGCTTCAAGAGGGGACAAGCTAGTCACAAGTGTGTGCACACCCAACCCCTAACCCCCATGCACACACTTATCTTTTTTCAATAAAAGTTTCTCCCCAGTGGAGTGCATTGTTGGCTGCTAGCTTACCCAGGGATGCTACCTATCCTGCCTCTTCCATCAGCTGGTTTTGAGTCAAAGGGCAATGCATCTTCTGGCAACTGGGCGTGTATCTTATTCTCCATCCTTTCTCCGTGTATGCAATGCATGCATTAGAATAACATCTTGCCGAGATCATGTTCCTGCTCCCATATATGCTGCCCCCACTTTGCGTAGCTTTACCAAGACTACAAATGTGCTTGAGGTGGCTAGCTCGATCTTTGTATACTAGTGGTAACATGCATGCATATCCAGTTGTTTGTCTGGTCCTGAAACATCTCACTTGCACAACACTTTGTGTATAGATGTAGTGGCTGACATCCACATCTGCGAGAACTCAAGAAGCCATTCTTCCGTTTATTGTTTATTGTATCTTCCAGAGAACCTTGTAACAGTACAAGTTATTCTATGAGCCGCCGGAATTGGTATTGAAGGAACCTAGCGAGGCCGTTTTGAGGAATTTGTACTAGGAATATTGTATTGGATATGTGGATCGCCGTCATGGGCTAGAAGCTATCCAGCTAAGCAGGGGAATGTCAATCTGTCCTCACTAGAGATCATCGGTGTGGCAGATTGTGTTTCAGACAACGCTAGCTTGTGCTCACCAGCTGTTTTATTCCTGATAACACGAAACGCCAGCCGCCTCCTGGTTTTGAAAACCAGCATGTAGGAGAAGCCTTTTTAATTTTAAAAAACTTTGCAATGGGTTACTCTGCTTTGAGTCTACCAAGTTTCCTCTTGGATCCTCTTCTATTTTTTTCTTGCTTCAAAGGATTGCCAAATAAAATACGATTAGAATTTAAAAATCTAATCTAGAATCTCTCAATTGATGACTTGAGACCCCGTGTGTTTCAACTTTAATGTTGATCCTGGATTCTTAACTAAAAAAGTAGTAAAGCTGTAAGCCTGAAACAAAGAAGCTGGATTTCTGAAATCGATTCTCCGAATACGAAGCTACTGCTGTCATAATAATCAACAAGAATCTTGGCCTAGGACTATCTCTATCGATTCCGATGGATGGTATTCGATATGTATTGTCACTAGAATCAATAGACATCGTACATTTCAACTACATCAATTTTGATAAGATATAATGTCAAACAGCCACACTTCGCATACTCAGATTTCGGAGAATTGATTTCTTGAAAGCCACATCTAGAGATGACATTTCAATAACCTATACCTCCAAACTCATCAAGTGGCAATTGTATTTTCTTTAAAAACTATAAACACCCATACACATGCATGGACACCGTACCCCTATAGACATGGACGAATCTAAAAAAAACAGAGCTCTTATTGACATTGATGAAGTCACACCACGCAACTTCCATTTTCGACAAGTATGGCATCTACCACCAATGGAAGAAACTAAAAATATGGCTATGCATGTGCCGAGGTAGAAACTTGAACCAAGATAGACATTTAAAAAACCACAAGGAATCCAAGTCAGTGGCCATGGCATCTATCTAGCTATAGACCGACCCTCGTATTGCCTATCAACAGAACAGAAATGGTGCCAATCCAAGGGTGTCGCGTGGAAGAGTGGGTTTGATCTAGAAAAAATCTAAAGACTGCTCTCAAACATGAACTATATCCCAGAGATCTGGATCAGCATGCATAGTCCTTAATTTCTCTTGCATTGGGGCACAGGTCATAAAAGATTATTTGAAGCATGTAATCACAACTCATAGCCATGTATGGTCGCCCCATTGATAAACATGCATGTCCAATCATAGTAATCGAGGACCACCCACGCATCTGTATCTGCACAAACACGTAAACATGGAAAGGGGCCAGGCAGATCGAGTGCATGTGTAAGCGAATTAAGACACGGCTGGACGGCGGATGATACATCGATCGATCGCACGTACTTACGCTAACCCCGCAAGCAACCTCTCTGCTCGATCACTGTACCTGCATGCGTCTGGTACAATTTGCACTTTAGCAGGGTCCCATGTATAAGATCAAAAGGAGATCATAAAACCAAATGAAACCAACGAGCCGACCAGTAAAGCAAAAAGAGAGAAAATTAAGTAGGGTCCAGCATGCATATGGAGTAGATCGAGGTCGGTGGTGTCCGTACTATTCTTGCAGCTAAAAACCAAAATTAAAGCAAAATTTAGCTTGTGTGTACTTAGAAATTAGAAATATATGTTAGAGTTGTATCGAATATTGTATACTAGTTGGTCATACTCTAACAGGAAAGAGGCAGGTTAGATTTTACTATGGTTGTGTGTCCTTTATTGCTTGTGTTGGTGTCAGAATATTTAAATGTATGTCTACTGTTATTGTGAGATACAGGGAGTATTCTCAAAAAAAAGTAGTGTATATGTGATCATCGGGGGTTGTTAGTGCTGCTGTATTTGGTCTCATACTTTTACGTTTGATGAAAAATTGAACATATTTGTTTCTGGACAACTAATGCTTATGTATACACGTGTAGTGCATATCATACTGGTGGGCGAACTAGATTGTTTGCTTGTAGCTAATTTCCTTTAGTTTTTTTTATGAGAACGATGGCCGGTCGCCACATCGATCTAATGCTCACACTAGCACATTGAGTGAACCCCTTTGTTTCTTGTTCTTATGGTAGTTAATTAATTAGGTGGTTTATGATTAGCTAGAGTGCACTTCAATTAATTTGGGTGTGAACAACATGATGATAAGCATCGCCATCGATCACCGCCGTGCTAGCTAGCGAGGCAGTAGGAAGGAGATGGCTAGCTGCTATCCGATCCAGCAAGCGAAGCTACTAGCCAGCCAGCTGCCGGCCGGCTGGTACGTGCAGTTGTCACATTGACAAGCAAGTACACCAATGTGAGGCCAATGTGTGTGCAAGCTTGTACACAAAGGTATGTGTGTAGCCAAATACTAGTACGTACCTAGGGTTTTCTTATCCTTTGATTTATTGGCGTTGATGTTCCTTTGATGTTGATGGAACGACATGGATTCCTCGAGATAACTTTCGTCCAGTCTTCCTCCATTACAGCAGACACCTTTTGGATGTGAGTACATCATCGTGTGAAGTGTGATTGGTGCATGTATGGTGGTGATGTGTCTAGTTAATCATCCATGTAAAGTTGCAAATTTGCTTACAACATTGACTGCAGCAAAGAAGTATTGAGTTGTGGAGACTGATCTGGCCGAAATCCGATCCGTCATTCGGGGTGAAATTGGATGTGTGGTATTTCCTCCATTTCAAATTATAATTTGGTTGGTTTTTTACCCTAAGTTTGACCACTTGTCTTATAAAAAAAATTGAGCAAAATATCATATTGGTTTGCTACGACTTGCTTTATCAATAAAAGTTCTTTAAGAATGACTTAAATTTAACTATGTTTGTATAAGTTTTTTGAATAGCCAAGTGGTTAAACTTGAGGTAAAAAAAAAGTCAAACGAATCGGAGGATGTAGATATACAACCACCCTAGCTCCACATGACATGAAAGAATACCATCTGAGCAAAATAACTAAATACTTTCCTGGTCCCAAAATAAAGAGTAAATTGCATCCACCATACAATAACTTGTCAGGTAGGTGCAGATTTGTCCAACAAGTTGTAAAATGCTCAATTTAGTATGACAACTTGGTAGGTGGGTGTACATTGGTCCAACATTGTAAAATGCTCAAGTTAGTGCAATAACTTAGCAAATTGGTGCATATGCAGTCTAAATGTTACTTTGATGATGTATTTGTCTATGCACAGAGGGCTATGAGGGTATAAGGCATGTATTGTGTCATTTCTTTATTATGTTTCTGGATAACATGACGAAAATTAATTCTGATTTTTATCATATCGTTTTAATTTGATGCTCGGATATTTTCTTATAATTTTTCACTTTTTATATTTTCATCTAACCACAATAGAAGTAATTTTTTGAAGATTAATAAAAACACCAAATGCTTCATATGAATGTACTTATAACTGAATATTCATGTACATGATGTAATATTGCCTTAGTGAATTAACTAATGGTTTTTATTATTAAAAATTATATTTCACATTAAAGGGAAAAATTCTTTATGTAAACATAAAAACATAAATAGGCATTAATCAAGATAATATTGCTTTATAATAATTGTCTGTAGCACTTAGAAGAAAAATATTTTATATGGAGATAACAAAATATCTCTTATTTTCTAACGTGAGTATATTTTTAAATTTCATAATAAAGGTTCTTGTCTTGGATAAATATATCGTCACTGTTAATGTTAATATCAATGGCCACAAAATGGTCAATTTTTTTTTGAATGCAAATATACCATGTATTTGCTTTTTGTCGTGGCCAAATACTCCCTCCGTCCCAAAATAGATGTCATTCTCGCTTCCCGAGAAAAACAACATCTTTCAACATTAACCAATTATATATAAAATAATGTTAATATTTATAATACATCATTAGTATCATTAGATAGATATTTGAATCTAGTTTTTTATCAATTTATTAGAGATATAAATCTTACACATATTTTTCTACAAAACGAGTCAAAGTTGAGAAAATAACACGTGCACGCATCCCATAACGTCATCTATTATGGGACGGAGGGAGTACATGTTAATGTAACATTTGGATCCTATATGCACTAATTTACCAAGTTGTTGCATTAAGTTAAGTATTTTACAAGTTATTGAACCAATCCTCACCTACATATTAAGTTGTTGCACTAAATTGAGCACTTTACAAGTTAGTGGACGTATTTGCACGCACCAGACAAGTTGTTGTATGGTGGGTGCAATTAACTCCAAAATAAATTAATGACCTTTGTACATACACCCTGCCCTCAGTCCAAAATGGACTATGCCCTCATTCTAATGATAGTTTAATTTAGTAATTGATGGAAAGAGTTTCCGGTTTCATATATATTCCCCCTTGGCCCCTTGATAAGTTAGAATCAATCTTCTTCTTGTTTTTTTTTGAGCGAACATTAGAATCAATCTTCTAAAATGGCTGTCGGTGCATTCAAAACTGCTAATACGTACGGCTGAAACTTTTTTTACAGATAAACTTAGGGGTATCTTGAAGCAAATTAACAAACGAAGGGAGAGTATATATAGTTGTGACGTGTACAAGAATTCCCGTACGTGTAGCTCTGGGATGCCGGGTCGTCGTGTCGCGTTTGTTTGGAAGATCGCTCGATCAGCAGGCGATGCAACAAGTCAAGTGGGCCGTGCTTCAACTTGTCTGATCAAATGGTTTTTCCGCAGCCGTTACGACCGATCAACTCCATCCGTGGCGTGGTTTGACCACCTCTGCATTGCATACGTGGTATAGTACACTATACCAACGCTACTGCTACATATACTATGTATATCTTTTTTATGAACGAACATATACTATTTATATATATGGGTTGAGTTAATTATGAATAATTACAAGGCCGTTGTCTGGGTCAGCTGATTAGGCCATCCCCAACCCTCCACGTAGGATGGTTTCTATAACATTAATTAGGCTGCCACATAGGACACTTTGCTTATGTGTCACTCTAATAAATGGGAGAGAGAATGAGAAAATGAAGAAACTGGGTCAAGACCCAGTGTCTACACGAGAACCTATACAATAGACACCACCAAGTTATGTATTGGAGGGGTATGATGTCTTCATAATAAATGAGAAACAAATATGAAAATAAAGAGTGTATTTATTAGGGATGCACACCAAGAAACCATGGGTTGTGGAGTATAGTTTCTATGGTGGTGTCTTGATAATATGGCAACGTAGACACTACTCATAGGAATAGCCTCATTAGATTAGAGGGTGCCTGATGAGCCGCGTGCCGGCAGCAGGTGCTCGAGCGAAGCCGGTTGCGTAGGTGCGACGCGAGGGAGGCACAGACCAGGTGGTGGTGTTGCATGCGGCGACCAATCGAGTGCGGTCAAAGCTGCTTTGACTACGCCACGCATTCAGCCCAGGCCAGGTCGGGTTCGGCGGCTATCGTGCGGATATCCGCATGACTCATCCGTAAGGACGGCATGGACGGCTCCGATGCGTTCATAGCGACGATCAGGACCGTACCGTTCGCTGATTGTTTTTCGTTCTCCGGTTCAGATTCCATAAAAGCAGGGTACAATGGGGCAACATATTTGTCGTACGATTCATGAGAAATAAATATTATTTACAAATAGAGATTTACTCCTCCTCAATTGATTGAAATCTTGCAAATCCATCAATCACCCAAAAACTAACCTTCTTCTCCACCTCCGGTGAGATTCCGGCGAGCTCCGGCGAGGCTAGGACTTCGGGGTTAGGGTTTCGGGATTGCCGGGGACGGCTGCTCACCGCCGGACCCTAGAGGGAGCTCCGGCCGCGGCAGGCCGGCCCAACGGAGGAGGTGGGCGGCGCGGCGGCTGGGGCGGGCGGTGGTTGCCGGCGGTCGGGCCAAGTCGGGGCGGGGGCGACAGGGCATGGCGGCGGCGGCCGGCGCGGGCGGGCTAGGGCCCCGCCGGAGCTCCGCGCCGGCGGAGGCCGGCGAGGATCTCCGGTGAGGCCTTAGTCCGCCCGCGCCGAAGGGGTGGGGGAGGGACTGGGCGGCGGCGGCGGGAGGGAGTTGGCGGCGTGAGGAGGGAAGAAGAAGGAGGAGGAAGAAGAGGAAGGAGGTGAAAGAAAGAGGAGAGGCGTTAGATTTTAATCTAACGGTGGATGATGGTGATTAATGGATGTTCAGGATTTCAATGGATTGAGGAGGAGACACTCCCACTTATAAATATGAACCACTTGTTGAACCAGCAGTGAATCGGTAGCAGGGCCGGTTTGATCTTTAGTGATTGCTTGCCAAATTGTGGGGCAGAAAATAAAATTTTGGTACAGCATATTAGTAGGGATTTAAGGGGGGAACCAGGTACTTCGTACAGTTTTCTCCGTCAGCACGTGGATTATCAGAAGTCATACATTTTAAAAAGTGAGGTTTTAATGACAGTTTTATAAATCATATCATGATATGAGCCAGAGCAAACACGCACGTCTACCACAGCCAGACAGCATCATATCATGGTCCAGCACATTTATTTTGCTCTCTTCTCTCTTCTTTGGCTATCTGGTCCAAGTCTATAACTAAATAAACCTGGTCCAGACTCGAAGATTCTGATCAGTCCTCGATCCATCTCTTGCTCATGGCACTCCAATTATTGGCATACGTCTAGAAACGAAGATTAATTTAAACTTGCTTATTGGCAGGTCTTTGAAGCCATAGACTCTCCAAGGCAGTCAAACACTCCTTGTGTTTGTAAACATATATATATATGCCAAATTGACGATAATGACGTCGGGTCATGTTCAAAAACAGAGTCAATTTGGTTGACAAAAAATCCCCCCACAAAAAAATTAGGTCTGAATCGCACGGCTTGATCGTCAGATGACCGCGGCGGCAAATTGACAGGGATTGAACAGCCCTGGACGAAGGATCAAATTAAAAGGATGTACTACGGCGATCGAGAAGTTAGATGAATTGCTAATTTTTAATCGTTGCTAATCTACAGAAGCATGGGACCATATGAACATTATTACTATATAATTCTCATCAGCTGAAAACTATTTTTTAGAAGAAAAAACATGGTAGGTGAAGCACTATATTGAAAATAGCTTTTAGAAGTAGTAGTTTACATCCAGACATGTATACGATGCTGATGTTGGTCAACTATATACATATAGCAATGCAATATGTGCCTATGATTATTAGCATGACAGAGTCATTAAGGAAAAGAACATAATGCATGCATGGATATCTAGAAGTCTAGAACCAAGCGATCGAATTGAAGAATGCAAGACGTCCAAGCAAGCGAAGACAGTGTCCACGAAGGTGCAGATAGACTATGGCTCACTCGCGTTCGTCGATTTTGACGTGGCCAGACTTGTATACATCTTTATAATAATACACACATATAGCTACGTACTCCTCCCTCGGTTAGAAAATGTAGGCCATTTAACTTTTTTTACCATGAATTTTACCACTCGTCTAATTTAATTGTTTTTACAAAATATCATATTTTTGTTATTATGATTTGCTTTTAGTAATTATAGAATTTCAAAAATAACTTAAATTTGACTATGTTTTGTATAATTTTTTTTAAGTAAGACGAGCGGTTAAACTTAAAAGGTCTAAGAAGTCCAACAACCATATTTTGGAACGGAGGAAGTAGGAGAGAAGAGAGTGCCTTGTCGTCAAGGGAAAATCGAAGAAAACAGCAGTGGCGCCGCGAAAGCGATCGTTCATTTCGGTGGAGACCGAGACAAAGGGGGCCGGGTGTGTGGTGATGCTGATGCAGCGGCCGGGAAAACAGGTAGCAGCTAGCAGAGACGACGGAGTAGTCGCATGCACGGCGGCGGCCGTAGCTTGGCCGACACGCGTGCGCGCTGGCTGGTGAACGCCAGACACGTACGGGGCGCATGCTAGGGCTCCGATCCTGCATGGAAGTTACGCACATCAGCACATGAGAGAAAGAGAGAGGATATATAGTTTAGGGTATTTGTTTTGGTCTTAGAGGGTGCCTCGTGTTGCGTTGTGCAACTACTTGGCTTGCTTGCAAAGGTACGTAGCCCGTGTGCACGCATACTGCGGCGGCGAACGAAATACACACACTAATAGTATACTAATACTACTACTATACTATACCATACCATACCACACCAACACCGGTAGCTTTTGGCAGTGAACCGTATGCATGCTAACATTCTAACATGCTACTACTATACTAACATGCTAACATGCGCATCATGACGGATGTTCTTGAGTTTACGTTATCGAAACCGCACAGGGGCTATCCGGCTATGGCTGATGGGTTTAAATGCGAATCGATGCATGCATACATATAAACAAAATAATCAAAATTTCTTCAGTTTAGTAGTTGTATATGCAACTCCATTGACAAACTGACCACCAGCAACTTGCATTCCAAATTGCCAATTTACCTTTGCCGTCAACGACACTACGTACACTAGAACCACACGATCGACCGAGTATACCAGCAGATAAAAAGTTCTTCACAACCATGGAATAGTAAGCACGCGTCCTTCTTGATGAAGGCAGAACGTACGGTACCTGGAAGCAGCCGCTCTCATTTTCACGAGGGAAGGTGCATACCACACTCAATCTACAGAGAGAGGCTGCAAATATATATGCAGTACGTGTTCAACAATATTCCGTGTCTTCAACTCTGCTGGTTGAAGAAATTTTCAGACGAAGACCGGTGAGCAATCAACATCCGAGCTGAGAGAGCAAATAACTCTCATTTCTTTCAGACACAGAGGGGATTAAAAGTTTGATCCGTTCAACAACGCCTGCAGGTCGCTTTGACGGTCGCCCATGAATTCATCAACCAGCTACTAGCTGGGCAGTGCATGCAGCATGTATGCAATGCAATACAAGAGGACACCAGTCCTGGCATTCAGTGCATGGAGAAGAAATATATAGAATAAACGCCACTGGTGTGCTAGTACTACATCCTAACTAACTTAACCCTAAGCCTAACACGATGATATAGATCCTGTCTCGGAGAATGGCATGAAAAAGATCGAGTGCCAGTGAAGGAAAGCTAACGGTACATGCTTCGCAAGCGGGCCACTAATTCCCTCGGGATCAATTTCCAAACCCCGGCCAGAGCCTATAGTTAAGCTAACCCCGTCCGGCCGGGAACACACGCGACGCGCCCGTGTGCACGGAGTCGTAGTATAAAAATCTTCCCAGCAACGAACGAACGCCCCCTCCTCGGAGTCCGCACATTCCTTAGCCTTGCTGTGGTGTCCTGATCATCTCTACTCAATTCGGGTTATTATTCCCGGCGACCAATGGATATCGACAAAGCTAGCTGCATGCTGGGGTTGTTTAGCTTTGAATTTGGGTGGGGATTAGTGAAGAGTGAGATGGAATTAGGGCAGATTAGGAGGAGGAGGGGAGGCAGTTTGTTGCTTGACGCTATGGACGCTGTCCCCCTCTCCTCCTTTGAGCCCCCGCCCCCGCTCGCACATGATCCCACATCTACCGTACATTATGAGCTATCATATCGTCCCGTGCTCGATCTCATCTCCGTCTCGTTCGTTCCCATGCACCCGACGCACACATGTATGTTCCCATGCCTCTCGTCCGGGTGTGTTTTTTTTCTTGCTCGCATCAGGTCCGCTAGCTCCATGGTTTTGAAACTCTGTTCAGACTTCAAGCTCGATGGCTATATATATGGTGACGTTAATACCATCCGTAGTAGACAGTGAGACGGTTGTGGCGACTTGATCTGGAGCGATCCACTAGCCCGATTAATTCCTCAAGAGGGCATTTTAGGGATGTGGTGTAAACTATGTAGTCTCTCCGTCCAAAAAAAAAAAAAGGAAAAAGTCCATATTACTCCCCTCAACTATAAGCAAAGTCTACATAACCCCCTAAACTATCTTTTGGTTCATTTTACCCCCTAAACTATGTCACTTGGTGTATTCTACCCCCTAATACAATTTGTCTTTTTTATTTCTCCATGCATAAATTGAATTTTAGTTTTAAATTTTTGTATAATTGTAGTGAACATCCCAATGTATGTCAGGAAAATATGTTATGAATTTTTCGTCATTAGTTTTTGTATAATGTCGTGTACTAAGGATTAATTAATATTAAATAGCTTACCCCCATCAAAATAATGAAAAAAAATCATTTTATATTCTTCTATCATGCATTATGATTTCTACTATCGTCTCTCAAAATTTGAATGTAATATGACACTTGCATATGGAAAAATAAAAAAGACAAATTGTATTAAGGGGTAAAATAAGCCAAATGACATAGTTTAGGGGGTAAAATAAACCAAAAATTAGTTTAGGGGGTTATGTGGACTTTGTTTATAGTTGAGAGGAGTAATTTGGACTTTCCAAAAAAAATGCAGTTCTCAATTTTTGAGAAGTCAAACAGTTTGAACTTTGACTAAACGTATATAGATTAGTCATAGAATATACTTTTATAATTGAATTATTTAAAATATAAATACTAATACTATTTAATATAAAGTTGGTAAAAAATAAGCTAGCCGGTAGAATTGTCATAATTGCATTTTTTCGGGACTGAGTTAGTATGTTCGTTTCGTATAAAGGGCGAGTCACCTGTGATATTTGCTTCATCTCACACACATGTATATGTATATTCACACCAATGGATGGATGCAAAATACGTAGAGGATTAGATCGACATATTTTAAGATTTTCCACCAAGTCACCATATGTATCTCTCGCTATCATCAATCCCATCTTTTGCCAATGGGGAAAAAAAATACCCGGATTAACAAGAGACTCAATGCGTCAGAGCATGTTTTTTTTTACTCCCAGGCACTACGGTACAAGCACAAACACCTCAAGTAAAACTTTTTTTTTTCTGACTAAGACGGCCGGAAAACGATTGCCGTCCGTCGATTGATAGCTTGGTTCCCGGTTCAACTGAATGGAGCAAGGCACCTGTTCTCGAGTCTTTTCCTTTTCTTTGTCGTTCATCAGGGCCCCCGAGCGCGATGAGTGGTGTTCTCTGTGTTTCCGCCAAAGAAACTGCCGACCAGCAGCATCGGCCATCAGGTGACCTGATTGAAATCGCATGATCTCAGAGAAAAGGAAAAGAAAAAGGAGCTGGTTTGGTAAATGCCCAACATCCCAGCAATCACGCTACCTGCAGCATACAAGCTGGGCCCAGTTTTAGAGAAGAGACAGGTGAGAGCCCACTATACATGCATGGCCCACATCCAGCTGGATGGCACAGGAGAACGAACGAGTGCACAAAGGCAAAATTCCAAGTTTGCAGCGTACGAAACATTCAGATCGACCACACTTCTGCTGATGATCTGCAGTAAACGGCTTAGATGTACTAGTCATCCAGAGTTTGCAAAAATTCGATCATAACTCAACATATTGCGATATTATTATTCTTCTGTAGAAATGGCAGACAGGCCGGCTGAATACTGCTGCATCTTTTTAGTAAAAGCATTTATAACCCATGAAAAGTTTTTGACTTGTCACGAACCATTCGTAGTAGAGTTTCAGTCGACATGAAACAAGGGACTCTATACCTAATGCCAACTCTAAGCCCATTGGCAATTGTATTATGCATGGCTTGATCTCATCATCATGGTGGAAGCTTACAAACACTGCTCATTGTTGCAGGACCAACCAAATAAACTTTTCACACGCAAAGTAAAATCTGATGTCAAGCGGCTGCTGTCTTGTCAGCTCACACTTGACAGCATTTTCTTGGCGAGAGTTGGTGAGATACTTATCCAGTTTTGCCATTAGCAGATCCGCAATCGATGCTGATCAGATAAGCACGGGCCGATGTGGATTACATTTGCAAATCTAATTGCGAATGCAGTGTGTGTGCGTGTTAGTTGGATTGCACTTCAGATATCATGCTTGCGTTAATACACTTGGATACATTTCGCTTTGAATTTGATAAATACGGTTTTTTTTTTTTGTCCAGTGAATGTGTCCCAAACCTATCCGAATGGTTGGATTCTGAAGTTCGTTGGAGAGCCACAAAAGGTAGATGTAGTAATCATATATGAATCCTCTGGAAAAATTGCACAGGTTTGGCTTTGATATATATACTACCGCGGTTTCACGATATTTATCCAGTACTGGCAGTGGCCACATTAATGACTAATGAGAAACACTACCTAGGGTTAATGAGAAAAAAAGCTTTTGCAACAGTTCATATGACAACAACACAAAGAATCATGGCAAATGATACGTAAAATTTCCATGATTTGGAATTTCATGGCAATACTTATTTTTCAACTTTCATTGCAAGAGGTGACCATGTATGCCAATAAAGAATATATTTTTTTATGAAACTATTGGGCATGTTCGTACAGTGCATCTCACCAAACATGAAGTAGTCAATAGATCTTTGGGATCTGATCAACCACTGAGGAATTGAGACCGCAAATAAAAGTGAGGATTGGGATTCAATTGCTGTCATAATTTTTTAGGATGGGTTTTTAAATAATTTGGTATACATTATCATTACATCAGCCTGAGCAAGAAAGCACACACGCACATATATAATGGTCCAACATTATATTTGTTTTCCTCTCTTGTTGCCAGGTCTATGAAGTCATAAATTGACATTTTAAGCCAGTCAAACACTCTCTGTCTTTGTAAATGCAAAATTGTCGAAGCTGACATCGGGTTATCCAATCCTAGCATAGTCAATTTGTTTGAAGAAAAGAAGACAGTTTAATTAATAGCCTCAAATCGCACGGCTTGCTCGGTCTTCAAATGACTAGTGCGCATGATTAGCAAGGGAGTCAGAAAAATGCACTATAGAATTAACCAGGCAATTGAAGAAGTCCAAGCAAAGACACACTGTGCTTACGAATTGAAGCTGCAGGTCGATAGCTAGCGTCGTCGATTTTGATGTGACCATATGCACATATAGTATAAGAAATTAAGAACGTATTGTTGCCCTTTTTTTTCTAAAAGTAGGAACATATTGTTGCCTTTTGTCAAGGGAAACAGCGTACTCATGCGCGGAGACGAGACGGAGTAGTGCATGAGCCAGGAAACAAGGCAGAGCAGAGACGACGAGTCGCATGCACGGCGGCTGTAGCTTGGCAGACACGCATGGGTGTTGGGCTCGTGTAGTCGTCTGTGCATGGAAGTCACGCGCATGAGAGAGAGAGAGAGAGAGAGAGAGAGAGAGAGAGAGAGAGAGAGAGAGAGAGAGAGAGAGATGTCTTGGTTTTGATCAAAGTAGCAGGTTTGTTCCTCGTGTTGCGTTGCGCAACTACTTGGCTTGTTTGCAAAGGTACGTAGCCCGTGTGCACGCATACTGCTGCGCATGCGAATGAAATACACATATATAGTACTAGTATACTATATACTAGCTTGGCAGGGAGCCGTATGCTAACATTCTATTCTCTATACATGCTTGACGGATGTTCCTGTGTTTACGTTATCGAGACCGCGCAGGGTTGATCGACTTTGAATGCTAGCTAACTGATATATATATGCTACGACGGAAATAAAAGTTTTAATAATGTAACTCTAACAAGCAACAAAAATGAATTATAGCAACTTGCCAACTTGCCTTTGTCATCAACGACATAGCATCAGGAGTACTCTCAATTCCAAGAAATAGATCATTTCAGTTTCATCCCCAGACTTCTTTGTTGTCATCACGAGCGGACTCGTGTGAAGGGCGTGTGCGCCTGCAGGAGGGCACCAGACTTCTTTGTTGTTGACCGAATTAATCTACAGAAACTGTACACCAACATCTATAACGTCAAATTATTAGTGTATTTATTTGATATTAAAAACATTAATATGTTCATTATAAACATGATCAAAGTTAGGAAAGACTTAGCACAAAATTGCTATTAATAACCTTGGAGTAAGCATGCGTAGTTGAAGGTAGAACCACGGTGGAAAATGCAGCCGCTTTCATTTTCACAAGTGGCACGACAGTACGTGCTACCATCCACACAATAGCAGCATATACATATGTTGAACAACTCGTCTTCAAATTTGTTGAAAATATTCAGACAAAGACCTTTGAGCAATCACCATGTACCCGATCGACGTACTATTTGCACATTTCTTCCAGCTGGGACAGCTTTTATATCGAAGTTCGATAATATATTAATTGTACCTCAACCCCTAGCTTAATCTGACGGGAATGAAACATACTGATAATGGGATTTGGGATTTATTATACACGGGTAATATATGAAACGCATACGATTCACGTTCATGATGAATTCAAAAGGGCATGCTGCATGCAAAAGGACATCCGTCCGTCGTGCCATTCAGTGCATTGACAAACAAGCCCTAGGCCAGGCTAACGAACGAACCTGATGCGTGTGCCTGTGCCTGCATGCATGGTCCTGTGTGTCTTGAGAGCCGGGGCATGAAAGGAGTGCCAGTGAAGGAAAGCTACTGCTCTACTGGATCGGAGGCCGAGCTTGCAGTAATACTAGCTTAATTACCAATATATCCCCTCGGGATCAATTTACTAACGGGTTAGCCACGGAATTAGCCGAAATTCCCTGCATTTTATATTGTCAATCCACATGCGTACGTACGTGCAATGAAGCTAACACATACAGTAGTCTGCATATGCTCCTCGGAGTCTGCACATCATTCCTTGTTCCTCTGAATCTCTGATGTCTTCTCTACTCAATTCCATCGGGCCAACGACCCAGGATCGGAGCAAATTAAATAAAATGGAGTGATAAGTGGGTTGTTAACTCTGGCCTGTGGCTTGGGATTAGCGAGAGTGACACGGGATCTGGGACGAAGGACATACAAGCTGATCATAGATAGAGCAACAGCAGTTTGTTGCTTGACGCTATTGCCGCTGTCCCCTCTCCCTCGCTCCGCCGCACATGCATGCGTGCATGATCCCCATATCGATCGATCGATCCCGTACGTGCAGTGCAGCGCCCTGGCTATAGCCCCAGCATGTCGTGCGCCCAAAGCATGCGCGGCCGGGGGTGCATGCACACGCACCGGCGAGATGGTGTGGCTCGTCGTGTGTCCGGACATCCGCTCTGGCACATGCATATGTGCATGCATCGGTTCTTGGGATAAATGCATGCATATGGCTCTTGCCGTTGGACGTTGGTGCAAGCTCGGGCATGAATGGGCTCAAGCTAGCTGTAGCTGCTAGGCGCTAGTAGCAGGTTTCTTTGAAGGGCTGTCGTCCTGTCCTGTCTTCACGTGAGGATATGTGTGTTTATATTGAGGCCGATGCTCCAAGAGTTACGTCTACAAAACTATCATTTCACATCGTGTGCTTCTTCAAACATATCGGTGAGCTTCTTCAAAGGCTAACATTTATGCATGTAACCTCCACCGCACAATACTTGTCGTTCTAGGTATCATTTTAGGTGTCTAGGTTCATGAACTGAAGAGGTGCTGGTCTAGATTCATAGCATCATTTAATGAATATGCTAAAAAGAACGACAAGTAATTTGGGATAGAGGGATCTTGGTTGTCATGGTCTGGAAAAAAATAAAAACAAGAAGTCCAAAACAACCATAATTTATTTTTAATTATCCAAAAATTTTAAAATGAGAGAGCTGTCTATTATCTCCTCAGAATCTGAATGAGAGGGAAGAGGATGGTGGTGGAGGAAGGCGAGTCAGGGGAAGGCGTAGGAGGACGGTCCTTGGATGAGGAGATGGTGATAAGCCAAAGGATATGGCGGCCCGCCTATGCATTCTAATGGGTTTTCTTTTTTACCCAATGATATATACTCACAAAAGTGTTTTTTGAGTCGATGCATCATGAAACATGGTACGTTGCTTAAGAGTGATCTTAACACTATCGGAACGAATATGTGCCCGCATCCCCGGTATGGAAACATTTCCGGTAACAAGGACCATGACACCGTAGCAGGTTCAAGTGACTTTGTGCAAGATACGGGTGCCTCTGATGCATCTATTTCGACGAGCGCTCTCCCCTTAGATGCACCTTTTTCGTATTTAGATGGAATCGAATCCAGTTTCCGTAACCATTTTCACCCTTGCTTCAATTATCGGCTTTGCTTTTATACCATTGGTCGGTACCCTGGTCGATTGACCGGGAGGCATATATTCTCAGATCTCCTTTCCTTTCAATGTTTCCCTTTTCAGTCACAGAAGAAACATGCAAGCAGCTAAGTAAGCATCATTGTGACATGGTCTCAGAAAAAAGAGTAAAAGGAAAAAGAAGAGAGAGTCGTCTCAGTGCGTTAAAGGCCCAACATGCTCTCACACGCTACTACACGCACAGCCTGGGCCCAGATCGACAGGAGAAAGGTGGGGGCCCACATGCGCGACCCCGTCCATGGCCCACATCCAGCTGGACGACAGAAGCCTGCCGAGAGGAAAGGCAAATTCCAAGTTTGCAGTCTACGAAAGATTCAGGCCACACGCATCTACAGAGCTAGCTAGTCGAGATAGACTCGTCCCAAGTTTCCAACAGCAACAAGACGATCCTTGATCGAGTTGCTGTCGACATGCATGGCACGAGGAGGAACTCTGCACCTAACAGCAACTGTTAAAGCCCGTTGAAAACTGCATATATGGCTTTACAAACACTGCTCGTTTAAGGACTAACTGAACCTATTAGCAGACGCAAAGGTAAAAACCTGATGTCAAGCAGCTAATGGGCTCTGCATATGTACTACTCTCCTGTCACCTTGCACTTGACAGCGTCTTCTTCCTCCTCTCTTTTCTTGGCAAGAGTTGGTGAGACACTTATCCGAATTTTGCCATTACTAGCATCAGAGGCTCATCAGATCCGTAATCACGGTACTTGGATAAGCTCGGCCGATGTGGATTGCAATTGCAGATATAATTGCGAGTTTGGTGTGTGGTAGATGGACTCTGCACTGGCGATATCAAGCTCTCTTTGCCTTGGTCTCTTAGCTGTTTGATTGGGCAAACACTTTAGCCTTGTATTTTATAGTATCAATAGCTTGTGTGTTTTGTCAAAGCTGATATGGCCCATGGCTTGGAAAGTTGTACGCAGATTTGGGGTTAGTTGGAGCCTTGCAGCCACAAAAGGCCAACCAATCAATCGTGTGTGTGTGCATGACCCATCTTGCTGCTGCAACGTATCAGGAAAAGCTTGACGTTGAATTGAAAGGGTCATCATCTGATGTGGCAACTTAAAGTAATTCAAAAACGAAGGATAGATTAAGTGAAGTGAAGTGGCCATCAAAGGAAGCCAGATAATGGCTAGATTGTTGGGTGCTTGAAAACGGTGATGTGGAAGGCCACATCATTTTCTTTCGCACCCAGGCTATCATCACGGTCCCAGATTTGAGAAGGTGCGCCAAAAAATATCTCATGTGTACTGCGTTCAGTAGGAGCTATATTGTACTGCGATGGGGCTCCTATGCAGTACTGCAATTTGTAGAGTCACTAACAATGACACCCAAAATATAAGACCCATTTCCTATTTGCATAGCGCTAGAGTTAAAGAGTTTCATACTCATTTGAAAAAAAGTGTATTTTTCATCTTTCAAGTATTTGTGAAAGTGTGATTTTCATCCCTAATGTTTTAAGTGGTGCAAATCAAACCCTTAAGTAACTAAACTGGTGCACTAATCATCTCAACCTTAGTTTACTAGCAATTTAGTGCCCACTGACAACAACAGTTTAAGCACTCTAACCATCTCACTTGTATACTATAGCAATCTATGCTATAGTACAATTGTTAACATAAACGGCACAAAGTTCAGTTGACAAGCCACAAACATTTATTGTTTGTGATATCTGTGTCTCAACTTAATTATTAATTATCTTTTCTTAAGTATTGATTTATTCATTCATTTTGCTTTTATGAAAAGGTAAAGAACAACATTTATGTTAATTCTATTTTTTTCGCAATTACTCTACATTGATTAGCCTAAAAATTAAGTTCAATGAAAAAATATATAGAATCAAACATGCGTGTGGTCTGAAATCACGTGACCCGATGTCTACGTTGCATCTAAACCGCTAGCATATAGTGTTAAATCATTTATATACGAAGATAGAGATGAGTAGTGCACCGATTTAATTAGTTAAAGGGTTGATTTGCATATATTAAAACATATAGGAGGAAAGTCATACTCTTGCAATACTTAAGGGATGAAAAATACACCTTTTCCTACCCATTTTTGGCTTTTATCGAACAATAAGACTCAAAAGAAAATTCTTTCTATGAATGAGTCTTTAGAGAGAGGATACATAGATTTAGGTTCTCTCTCCTCACCGGAGACCCATTTTGGATTTGGTCTCCTCATGGGTCATATATTGGAAATTTACGACACGGGTAAATGGGGCTAGTCCCGTATAGTACTGCAAAGAAACCGTTTCCGCTATTTTGGAGGGCCACTATGTCCTTCTAGGTCGGGTCTAATTATGCTATATTGTTTCAGGGTTCAATTGATTCGGGATTAAACATTTTTATAGTCTCAAAACATGGAAAATTCAAATATGGAATAATAAAAGATGGGGCTCAAGAAACTCATGTATACTTTCGATGCTAGACCATTATATTGCTTATGTTGAAAATTTCAAATGAAATTCTTGCGACTATGGGCCTAATTTGTTTGCTACCAAAACTTGCCAAATCAAAATATGTGCAAGCCAAAATGCTGACATGCCAAATTTTCTTGGCAGCACTTTGCTAGAATTTAAGAGTACCACTTGATTATGCGTCAAAAACATAACAACCAAAGTTACGTTACCGAATGACTCGAAGGAAAATACAAGTATTAACATATATGATTTATATTAGCATCCATGTTGGAACCTGATTGGGTGTCAAAATATGAACGGGATTAACATTATCATTTTGTTCAGAAACTTTGGCAAATGAAAATTTCCCGTATTTTGGCTTGCTAGTTTTGGTAGCAAACCAATCATGCCCTATGTAACCGCCATACGCACCACATTTTACATTTTTTTTTGCTTGCACTACCTTTTTTTTAGCATGTTTTGCTTGCACTACCAGGAAAAACTACTTGCATTTACAAGGACTAAAACATAATGGTATCAATACATTAAGAACAAACAAGAAGGGATGCTGGGCCAAGACCTTGTTTCTCAATAGAGAGAGGACAATATATATATATATATTTTTTGAAACAGGCTATGTTGTTTTTTTTTTGTTGGCCAGGCCTATGTTGTTGTCTTGTTGTGTGTACTGCAACTCTGTTAAATGGGCCAAGATGATGGAATGAATGTATGTGGTTTTTGCCCGCCTGAAAGAATTAGACTTGGTGTACAAAGTCAAATACATAAGCCCCACCTATTGGGCCTAATCAAGGCCCAATCCAGTATCAAGAATTAGACTCTCTCCGTACACAAACCGTATATCTCCAGCGCACGCACGCGTCGCCCACCCGTATATCCCCTGAAAACCCAACAAAATTCTTCATCGATTTTTTTCCCCAAAACGCCAGACGCCTCTCTCCCCCTCCCCTCGGCAACCGCATCCATGGCGTCCGCCGAAACCCTAGCCCGCTCCCCCTCGCGCGAGCCGTCCTCCGACCCGCCCCGTGCCGCCTCGTCGGAGCCCCCGCGCGACCCTTCCTCCGAGCCCCACGGCAGCGGCGCGGGCGCAGGGGACTCCTCGTCCCGCCGCCGCCGCCGCAGCCGCTGGGAGCAGTCCGGCGGCGACGACCCCGCCGCCAACAACTCCGGCGGCGAGGGCGGCGGCCGGAAGCGTAAGACGCGGTGGGCCGAGGAGGAGCCGCGCCCGGCCATCGCGCTCCCGGACTTCATGAAGGACTTCGCCGCCGAGATGGATCCCGAGGTGCACGCCCTCAACGCGCGCCTCCTCGACATCTCCCGCATGCTCCAGTCGGGCCTCCCGCTCGACGACCGCCCCGAGGGCGCGCGCTCCCCTTCCCCCGAGCCCGTCTACGACAACCTCGGCATCCGCATCAACACGCGCGAGTTCCGCGCCCGGGAGCGCCTCAACCGCGAGAGGCAGGAGATCATATCCCAGCTCATCCGCCGGAACCCCGCCTTCAAGCCCCCCTCCGATTACCGCCCGCCCAAGCTCCAGAAGAAGCTCTACATCCCCATGAAGGAGTACCCGGGCTACAATTTTATCGGCCTCATCATCGGCCCGCGCGGCAACACCCAGAAGCGCATGGAGAAGGAGACTGGCGCCAAGATCGTCATCAGGGGGAAGGGCAGCGTCAAGGAAGGGAAGCTGCTGCAGAAGAGGGATCTCAAGCCGGATCCCAGCGAGAATGAGGACCTCCATGTGCTTGTTGAGGCGGACACTCAGGAGGCGCTGGATGCCGCTGCTGGGATGGTGGAGAAGCTGCTGACCCCGGTGGATGAGGTGCTGAACGAGCACAAGCGGCAGCAGCTTCGGGAGCTTGCCGCCCTCAATGGGACAATTAGGGATGACGAGTTTTGTAGGACATGTGGGGAACCAGGTCACCGGCAGTATGCTTGTCCCAATAAGATGACCACGTTTAAGAGTGATGTGCAGTGCAAGATCTGTGGCGATGGTGGTCACCCGACAATCGATTGTCCGGTCAAGGGCACGGCTGGGAAGAAGATGGATGATGAGTACCAGAACTTCCTGGCAGAGCTCGGTGGTGGGAGTGCACCTGAGTCCATGACAAAATCTGGTGGTCCAATGTTGGCTCTTACAGGAAGTGGTGGTAGCGGCGGCGCTTCTGCTGCTGGTGGGAGTAATCCGCCTTGGTCTAATGGTGGTGGTGCGGCTGCCACTGGGGCTAATGGTATCAAGAAAGACTACGACGAGGCGAATCTGTATATTGGGTACTTGCCACCTACGATGGAAGATGCAGGACTGATCAGTCTGTTTTCACAGTTTGGAGATATTGTCATGGCAAAGGTGATCAAGGATCGAAACACTGGGCATAGCAAAGGATATGGGTTTGTGAAGTATTCAGATGTCTCACAGGCTAATGCAGCGATTGCTGCAATGAATGGTCACCATCTTGAAGGCAGAACTATTGCGGTTAGAGTTGCAGGCAAACCTCCTCAGCCAGCTCCGGTCACGTCAGCACCACCATCGTATCCTCCTGCGGATCCTGCTTCTGGTGGCTATTCCTCCCAATCCTACATGGGGGCGCCACCTCCTCCTCCACCAGGGAGTTACGCTCCTGCTCCATGGGTCCACGCACCACCATATGTTCCATATCCTCCGCCGCCACCAGGCTCTAGTGTCTACAATCCTGCACCCCCTGCACCAGGTCAGACAGCCCCTCCTCCATATATGCAGTACCCTCCACCACCCCCACCCCCAGCAGCTCCGATCCTTCCACCAGGCACTGCTCCATCAAGCGACGGAGCTCAGAATTATCCCCCTGGTGTAACACCACCGAGTTCTGGTGCTCCCACTCACCCTGCCCCAGCACCAGTATATGCATCCTCCAGCGCACCAAATGCACCACAAATGTACCCTCCACCACCTTATAGTTACTCCCCATACTATCCTACATACCAGCCACCGCCGCCTCCACCACCGGCTAGTGTTGATCCCTCTCAGAGTATTGCAACTGCACCTTGGGCGACCCACAATGCAGCACGACCACCCCCACCCCCACCACCCGTGTCCTCCACCGACCAGCCAGCTTCCTCTGGCGCTGATGCAGAGTATGACAAGTTTATGTCAGAGATGAAGTGATATGTGCCAAGCTTGGTTCATTCTTCCAACAAAGGGCAAAAGGTAACTTAACTTCTCTCTCTCCTTTTTTTTCTGTTAATTGCACAAGGTATAATTGGGTATAATTTGCTATTTATTTCACCAGGAGAGCCATGTTCCAGTTATTTTATGTTTTCCATTATTATACTATTATAATAAAATTGGCCATTGTGCTATTAAGACTAATAAGCTATATATAGTTACATCTTATCCAATGTTTGGTTTGTCTTATTGAGTTTGCACAGCAAAAATTCCTATAGTCTCTACATGTTTGAACTAACTATACATGGTGAAGTTCTGCAAGATTTTTTGCCCCTTTTGTTTAGTGCATGAAGTTTGGGATGTAGGTTTTTATGAATACCATATTGCCCCTGAGGTTTAGAATGAACATGCTCATTGCTTGTCTAGGATGGTAAGGAAGTCAGTAAAACTCTTTGCAAGACAGCATTCAGTTTTCATGGGAATTCTCACTTTCTTTTCTTATTAAGAAGATAACTACACCTGGATATTATTGTAGGATATGATATAATGCACTTTCTTAGGTGCTATAGGTATAAAGATTTTTTCAATAGATTATATGATTTTATGCCTTTCCCCTGTGTTTCTGTGTTGTTTACTAACTAAACCTCACCTTTTCTATGTTGTCTCAACTTTTTCGACAGGCTTGATCTTTTTTGGAGCTTATACCGACCTGATTTATTTATTGTTGGAAGTTTGGGACTCACATCTTAACCTTGCTGTGTGCTGTTGTGACCATTGCAGAGGTTGCATGCTTAAGAAAGCATGAAGCATTACTGGCTCAGCAAGCATCGGACTATTTGCTATCCCCTTCTTGAACTAATACTTTTGTTATGATATTTATTTGTCATTATTTGAGATTACCATGTGATATCACATATGCTCTATTGTTCGATGACCCTTATAAGTGTTATTCTCACTTTATTGTTCAAAACACCATTTGTTCTTCTTCCCTTTCATTTGGTAAGTGGCTAGCAGTCCTCAACATCAGAAGCAGAAAAGATTGCTGCCCCTTCTGGTTGGTATGGCATTGAAATGCATGTTGACATCTGATGAGTCTGTCAAGCTTTCAATCTTACGTCTTTGCCTAAGTTGTTTGGCAGTTTTCGTGACAGTGGTACATGCAGCCAGAGTTTTTAGCGCTTGAATCAGGTATAATGGAGATGCTGTGAATTGTTCAGTGGAACCTAACACTTTTAATTTGGTTTCTTTACATTCTTACTGACACAGTAATGAATTTTTCATTGTTGGTAGTTGATGTGTGCATTAAGGTATCAAAGCATCCTACCATGCTGGAAATCTTCGGTGCAGAACTTACAAATATATTTTTTATATTACTAATATTCTTAACATTGTTGGAATGTTTTGCGGTTCAAGTAGGACATGCCGGCATGCAGGATGTAGTCTGGAGTCTATGCTCAAGATGCATAATGTCCACAATCATATTCGTGGGCTCATCTGAAGGTTTGGAAGGTCGTTACCTGAGATTAGGTTTTTCTATCTAGATGTGTTGGGAGGAAAGTAGGATAGTCATTCATCACAACCAGCATTAGCTAACTTTATATCACGTTGCAATTGCGCCATCTAGCTGGCATTGCCTTCATAGTTTTCTAGGTGTTATCTGCTCTGTTTTCAGTGCCTTTTCAAAGTCTTCTTTTCCAATGGGCTGTAGATGGAAAGATGTAAGGATTAATGGTATGACTTTTTGTGTCTATTGCTTTGCTTTTCCAGTGTTACCTTTGACCTTTCTCCTCCTTTGCTGTGCTATTTTTAATGTGAGCCTAGAACCTAGCTAGTTTTAGATAGTGATGTCAGGTGTGACACAACCACATGTGTTGACGCAATGGTATGATAGATATTGCCTGCATTTGCAGTTTGATGTGAACTTGAATCTGGGCATTAGCCACCTCAACACAACGGCATTTATTTAGGCTTGATGTTTGCAAGTGGAAAATGAACTGAACCATGTCCCGTTCTCCCTTGGTTTCTTGTATGAAACCCTTGAGCCAAGTAAAAACCTAAACCAGAATGGCAGAATTGTCAGCTAGAATTGACTAATGTAATTTATATTGGGATTGTCTTGACCAGTTTCTTTTGTAGCTACTGAACTGATAGTTACCTGTAAATAAAATGGAATAATTGAAGTCTTTGTGGCATCATGTTTTTTTCTTTAACAATGTGTCACATATTTGGTAAAGTAGTTTAGGAGTAAGAAGGCATTGATCTAGTTGTGCTATGGTCTTCTTGTTTTCTAGATGTGTATCCTGCTATTTTCATAATGGGAATGGTAACTGAAGAGAACTACTGTAGATTATTTTCGCACGTGCATTGCTTTCTAGGTTAATGATTTGGTATGTATATGATGCCAATGATCTTCAGGCCTGACACTTGAGCCAATGATTTGCCAATCTGCCATACTGTCTTGTGCAGATGACACGCCGTACTAATATTTTCCATATAAACGTGTTCTTAAATTATTTTATTAGTGTTAGTTTGTTTGGTTTAGTTTGCGATTGGGCATGGCATTAGTGTGCAATTAATTTAGCAGTGCCGTATGGAGTTGATGCTTGCACAGTGACTGCCGTTTGCTTGTTAAAATCTGTATTATTTCGTATGATCATTTTTTATTGATATTCATGAGGTTTTGGATCTTTAAAACAATATGCTAAAATATTATTCGACGCAAGTCTTGAAATTTCATTCTATCGGTTCCTGCTTCTGTTCCCATGTGTGTATTTGTAAATTGAGAATTCGGAATATGCTAATGTTATAATGAAAGTTGAAGTTTTACATAAAGAGGGGTACTTTTTCACAAATTTTAGTCAAAATACAGCAAGAATTCTGGGCATATGAATTAGATGCTTGACAAAAATTTAGCAACCGATTGATTTGATGTGACGATACAAATGTTCATAGTCCATGATTCGTGCAAGCAGTATAACATTGTTGCTTTGTCTAGAAACTTCGGCTTTATTCTTTTGAAGCAATCATGGTTTTAGTGCTAGAAGATTTATTTGCTTGCCTTGATTTTATTTTGGTGGACTTTAGAATTCAACCGTACAGGCAAACTTGTGCGTATTCGGCAATGCATTCCAATGCATGCACCACATGTCCCTAGAATTCAGTCGCCAGTATTGGAGTTTAACAGCCGAAACGGCAAATTACAGGAAATGATGAGTTGTACATAACAACAAAAACGGAAAACGAGTTCGCGACACAGAAAAATCTATTTAGATTTATTCAAGTTCACTATTTATACATATTTCTATTTGATTGAAAATCGTGTTTCCTTCACAATGTTTTGTTCAGGAACCCACCCTGATCTTCCTAGGAAAATCCCCACCGCAGATCTTTAGAGAAAAAAAATCAGTGGTCGATCCTTCTAGAAAGATCTGCAGGAGGACCTCCCGTTTCCATTATCGATGCTTCTAGAGATGTCCTTTTGAGAGGGAGAAAAAGCATCGGACGCATGGAATGATCTGTAACCGGCCTGCCTAGGCCGTGTTTAGTTGTGGTGGGAAAAAGTACTTTTTTTTCTGGGATGCGTGTTATGTGAGGAGGATGAATAGGAAAGGGAAATAGAGAATTTTTAGGGATGTGTGTTCTGTGAGGGGAATGAATAGGAAGTAAAAAGTACTTTTGGGAACTAAACACGGCCCTAGTAAAGTGGTCGTTGTGGCAGTCCTTTTATCCTCCTCTCTTTTGCAACGAGACAGGTCAGGATCACATTACCTGGTCCGGCTCCCTCCGGCGTTCGTTTTTTCGTTAGTGGAGAAAACGATGCGACCGCAGGTAGAGGGGTGGCGGTCTCCGTCGGAGACCAACCCACACGCCAGGTTCCTTCTTGACCGAATCACGTTAGTTCACCCCAGTCCGCAGCTTGGACTGGCGAATACTATTGGCATTCACACTACGACGATCACGTTCTTTGTGTCAGTACACACTATACTCAGCACACATTGACACACTGGCTTACTCATTCGTATGCTGGTGCTCCGTGTTTGCTGATATTATGCACGCGAAAGGTCTGGTTTGATGAAAAAACGAAAGTACGTGGGCGTGATTTGTGATTCCTCACTATGAGAACACACGCACAGTTTGTCATTATGAGGAGAAGCAGAGCGGTTACAGCTGATAACTGAAATGATCAGTTCATGCTAGTAGTTAACCGGCTAGGCTGATAACTGAAACGATCAGTTGCCAGTTGGCGGCTTGAAAGGACTAGATGCCACAAAAGTCCTTCGAAGGCGGAACTCCATCAACGGCCTGGCTGTTTACGCTGAGATGTTGGCTGATGGCAGCGAGCGGTAGCCACAACCAGCTGCGTGCTGCCGGCTGGGCACGGCGGCTCGTCGGTTTATTCCGACAGCGAGCTGCCAGCGGTGGAGAAGACTGAGCTCAAGTGGAAGAAGCGCGCGCGCGTGCCCAAATCCCAACGCTTTCGGCCGACCTGACGACATGACCCCGGGGGAACGAACCGATCGAGCCCATCATCTGATCCGCCCGGCTGCCACTGTACAGGAGTACGTGTATATCCCCAGCTCATCCCGGAGAATGCGAGCAGCATAAAATCGAACACCCAGTCAATAGTTAAAAGGAAAAGGACACACAGTCAATAGAGGCAGATCGATATGGTCTAATCTAGTAATCTAATCTAATCTAATCAGTATGCAGCCTGATCTGGTCTGACCAACGACTGCATTCCGGGGAGAGCGGAGAACGGTTCCAGCATCAGCAGGTGGGGTGTGCCAGTGTCTGGTGTGTGGCTCGTTCAACCTTCAACGGAAGGGAGCACGTGATGTTTTTCTTCCCTGAATCTCAGGCCGCCGCCGGCGGGTCTCCAGTCCACTCGATTCACGGCCACCGCCGCCGTGCTCACTCCGACGGGCTGACCGGTCGTGGTTTAGTCGCCACGGCGCCATCGCCATCTGACAAGGCAATAATAATTAATTAGCCCTGGTTACTTTTCTTCTTGGATTACAGCGAGTTGTCAAAACCTCTGTTACATTTTAACCTCGTGTGTGATTGGTACGGTCAAGCCGTCAAGGTAGGACTACGCACGCCAGGTCGATCCTGCTTGCTTGCGTGCGTGCGGGAAATCTGCAGAAAGGAACCAAGATTTTCTTCTTCTTCTGGATGCATGCACCAGCCTCAGTCTGTGCTCCCAACAAGTTGAGGTTAATATAAACAATCACTCTATCACCGTACTTCGCTATTGTTTTATGGAGGAAAAAGAAGTCTATTAGAAGCTTCCTCGGAAGGACTAGAAATCCATCAAGGATTCGCAGCAGCTAGCACTGGTCGCCTGGATAACTTAATTTTACATGGGCCCGCCATGAAATTAACCATGCAGCTTGCATTGCATTGCTTCCTGGCCAGCTAGGACTTGTTATCTCCGGCTCCAAATTCCAATCATGTCGCTGTCGTTCGTCTGTCCAGGTTTGAGCAGCCGAGATTATATAACTTGGCGCCGCGGTCAAAAGCAGTGGATCTCACCGACGAACGGGGGTGTTGTACCTGAACGGAGATGGTACTCCCTCCGTCCCAATGGTACTCCCTCCGTCCCACAATATAAGTATTTATTGATTTCAGTGCCAACATTTGACCATTCGTCTTATTAAAAAATTATAAAAATATAAAAACAATCATTATATATATAAAGTATATACAATATATTTTATGTATATGGTAATTGTTTTTATATTTTTATAAATTTTTAAATAAGACGAATGGTCAAATGTTGACACGAAAATCGATAAATGCTTACATTGTGCGACGGAGGGAGTAGTAAATTTCAGCCGAAATTGCTCCTCCCAGCAACTTTTGTTTGCTCGGCACATCGGACTGACAGGGAAAACCGGCAAGGTGAAACGCCTCCGGGAGGTGGGGCCAGCCACCACACCGCCGGGCCTGGAGGGAGGAGGTGGGCGATGCAGGCGGGCAACTGGGAAAGCGACGACGCCGACAGTGACCCCACCCACCAGGGAGGGTGGAGGGCCACTAGCGCATTAATCACTCCACCTCGCTAATCGCCAAAACCCCACCCAACCCTCACCCTCGACGCTGACGAGTCGTCGGCTCGCCGGCCCGGACGACTCGCCTCGACCGCGGCTATAAAGCCTCCTCACCCGCGCCCCCCCCCCCCCCCAGCCTGACCCAGCGCGACCGCCGGCCACCCAGGCACAGAGCGCACGAGCTCGCTTCCGCTTCGTCCTCGATCGTCGATCCCCACCAGAGACCAACAAAACGGCGGCGGCGGCGGAGATGGTGGCGGCGATCGCGGTGGCCTCGGCGGGGCTGGGGATGCTGGCGGGCGTGGCGATGGCGAACCGGTCGTCGCAGGGCGGCGCCGCGCAGTGGAGGCCCGGCCCGTCCGCGCTGCGGTGGGGCGGCGGCGCGCCGAGGTGCGAGGCGTGCGGCGGCTCCGGCAAGGAGGAGTGCCGCCTGTGCGCGCGCTGGTCGGACGCCGCCGGTGCCGGTGGCCGCAGGTCGGGGTGCGGGGCCTGCGCCGGCACGCGGCGGACGCCGTGCCGGTGCTGCGGCGGGTCCGGCACCGGCCGGCGAGCCCCCGTCCGGGTCTCCGCCTCCGCGCGCGCGGCCCCCACCGCCCGGATCGCCAGATGAGGGTAGATAATGGATCATGGATGGAGTGGAGGCTCTGCTCTGTACGGCTGCTTCTCCTCGATCCGGCAACCAGGGTCATGAATGGAGTTGGAGGCTCTGCTCTGTGCGGTGACCTGCTGGGGACAGAGGATGAGAGGAACCATTGCTGTATTCAGATTAAAATTAGTGGGTGAAAGTTTTAGATAAATAGTGCACTGGGAAGCGTGTTCTGTGAGTGAGGTGAATAGAAAAAACTTGTTGAAAAAGTACTTTTTCATGAATCTGAACAAAGCCTATGACGTCTATAGCTGTTTCTAGATCCCTTGTGTTCCTGGCTGGAAAAAAAAATCAAATCAAATCAGACAGGATTTTTGCAACATATACAAGGCTAGTATTAGTACACTAGATTAGGGACTTTTGATCAATATATATATATATTGGAGCAAGGTTAACTCCAAGCAGCTAGCTCGTCTCCTACCCAGAGTATCCAATTCTATTCGCTCGCTTGCATGCTTTGCTCATGCCAAAGATTTAACCTTTGATTGCCATGATCTTTGATCCTTGCCGGCGATCGTTGTCGAGATTTACACAGTTTCTGTGCGTGAAAGAGTCCATTAACAAAATATGTCGCAAGGCATGGTGAAGTGCCGTTTGGGAGAGTTTGTTTGTTGGGCTACTGCTGATGCTTCAGTGCCAAAGGAAGCAGATGGATCCATGGCGCAGTGGTGCTGAGGGGACAGTGAGGGGTGGTACTAGCTGAGATCGAGCTAGGTATGTGCCGTGTGAACGCACGAATCAAAATGGAACCCATTCACATTCGTGAGGAAAAAAAGACTCCACTCGCCAGCGACATGAGCAATCTCACCTTCCACATCGTCCTAAATTTTTTGAAAAGATACATCGTCCTAAATAAAAAGGGCGATGTTACTGCAATTCCTTTACACTAAACCACTAACAAAAGGACGGGTTAACAAAATCCTCGATCACAGATTCATATCTCGTCAGTCCCCACACCTGAACCCACCAAAAGAACGACCTGAATCAACTCTACCCAGAGGACATAGCAATCTACCAGGTATCGCTTCTCTCTGCTGCCGATCTCCACTCCAAGAACTGTAACATGGACGGTTCTATCATCGATCTCCTGCAGAAGAAAGCTGTTAGGAACTTAGGATCATGCTGGCCCCTTGCCATGCCTTTGAGGCATCGAGTTTCACAGCATAGGGAGGGCATTGAATTGCAAATGCTCCTGCCGGCACCGGCAGTGACAGCGCAATAATCCTCAACTGTTGCGCCTCCTGAGACAGACCCACACCGCACCCACATGGAGAGCTCACCATGCTCCGGCTGTCCGAGCGCAGCGACCCGTCACGCAATTGCCGAAGAGAGTGACGGTTGGTGATGGAAACACTGAAAGAGCAAGAACTAACTGCCTAGTGCATCTGGAATTCGTGTGTGGGCGGCTGTAGCCATGTCGCGTAGCTTGCATTCGACCTTGGAATTGTCAGTGTTCTTCTTTCGACAGTTCACGCCACACGATCGGGACGGTCGTATTTGCGTACGTGTGTTTGTTCGGTTCCCTCGTTAGAGGTCTAGTATAGACAAACTTCCTTTGCCCTGTTTCTTATCTTTATTATATGTAACCTTAACGGATACATATTGAAAATTTGAAATGCTAATTGGCATAAACTAATTGCAATTCTATATCATCATGTCGCATAATTGAACTGGTTAAGGAGACTTTTTTTTAGGGAAACCCTCTAGAAGACTTGGCCAGTGCACTGCTTTGGAGTAGTGAGTAGTCCAACCGGCCCTGTTGAACTGCACACCAGGTCACCTGGCCATGAGTCCATGACGACACATCAGCACGTACGACTGGGTCAACCATGCCACGTGATGGCCTGGCCCAATAATTTAAGAGGCAAAACAAAAGGATGCAGGGTTTATTCTAAAAAAAGAAGGATGCAGTCATTGCAGTGTTTATATTCTCAAAAAAAAAAAAGATGCAGTGTTTTGCAAATGTTGTGTACTCGTGTTACATACCCACAACCCGGCTTCTTTTTTGTTATTTTGGACTCTGTAAAAAATAAACATTTGCTCGTTAACTTGTTCACTAATGTACATTAAGTAATAATAAAAAAATATCTAGATTGTCGGATACCTAGATTAGGGGTATCCTAATCTAGGAGGTAATTACCCAAGCAATGCAAAGCTAGCAACCCTACTGTTTACTTTTTTTTTTTGAGAGAAAACCCTACTATTTACTAAACATATGCAATGCGGATCAACCAACAAGACCCACTGCCTCGTCAAGGGAAATGACCCGCTTAGGGCCCAGCACGAGGGTCCTCTCATGCGCCGGGCGATCTCCATCCTGCTCGAGGGTATCGGCTACCCCCGAGCAGGAGCCATCTCCATCTCGCTCGAGGCTCCCCTCGAGGGTATCGGCTACCCCCGAGCAGGAGCCATCCCCATCTCGCTCGAGGCTCCCCTGTCGAGCCCTCTAGAGGACCCACGACGCCAGGGGCTCCGACTCGCTCGAAACTTCCCCATGATGCGTGGGAAAACACGCCCGCTCGCTCTTCTGACGGATGCACTCAATGGCCTGTACGACCGCATGACGCGGGGGTCAAAGGGCAATCACTGTCCCACGCCAGCCAGGGAAGTGACCTCTGTCATTTCCACCTACACCGTCCATTGCACGACCAACTCCCGATACGACGCTGGCATGCGATGCCCTGTGTGGATAGGCCCGTATTGTGCCGTGACGCTGTGCCAACAACTCCCGAGCCTTCTCCGACGGAAGAACCCTTGTCGCAGCATGGAACAATCCTCGAAGATGTGTACGGATCTGACCGGATTGGCGACGACGGTTAGCGCCAACCCTCGAATACCATCCCTCGACGACTGCAGTAGCTCAAACAACCAACAGTGATTGCCATACCGCCCACTGGAGCTGAAGCTGACTCACACGACCTACGCCCGTCATGATGAGTCACCACAGGACATAAGACGTGCCCGACGCCACGCCTCCAGTACGACGCCACAACAATCTACTTAGCTTCCTACGCACAACTATGTAATCTTTCCTTCCCCCTTCGGCTATAAAAGGGGGAGAGGGGAGCACACTTAGGGGAAGGAACACCCACGGCACCGACGTCGCACACACCCAATCCATTGTAGCAAGAGACCTAGGAGCTTCCCTCCCTCTCTCGACAAGCTTGTAAACCCCTACTACAAGCACTCACAGTGCAAGATACGTGGTGCATTCGCATTCTTTGCTGGACGTACGGCCCCGTGGCCGGATCCAGGATAAACCCCTATGTCCCCGTGTTTATCTTGCATCACCATAAGAGACGTGATCCGCAACGCGACCAGTGCCGGACCGCTAGTCCGAGCACCACCATGGATCTTAATGCTCTTTAGATTTCAGAAGAAAAAAAAGGAGCTGCGTATATTATAAGCCTCTAATTAAACTTGTGTTGATGTCTGAGCCTGCATTGATTTGCAATAATCGAAACCCTGGAATAAATAATTGTGTTGAGTTTGCACACTTTAAACACATCTATATTTACTTATTGCAATTACTTTTTTAATTAGAGTCCACGTTCCGCTCTTACTTCTCTATGGAGTAGTTTGTATGCTAGTTTTATATGATTGGCTTAGCTTCCAAAACTCTTTTGGAAGAGTAAATACTAGATAGACTTTGGAGTGCATCCAGATAGATATGTTTAGGTCTATTGAACATAGCTTCTGTGGAAACCGAGCATTACTTTTAAAGTGTATTGATTCCCTGGGTCATGGTGGAGTCGTACGCATCGACTAAGAACTTACAGAGGACTTAACTAGAGCGAATGATTACAAAATAATTTAGGGGTCCAATTGCCAACCTTTGATTTCACTTTTCTTTTGTTTCTGTAGAAACAACAGAACCCGGAAGAAGCCAGGAAATTTCAACAGCCAGTGTTCCACTGGTGGGAGAAGAATCTTACCTTACACTACACATTGTGAAAGGTGATTCTGATAATAACGTACAAAGGTGATGTTACAACCTCCCTTGAAAATTTTAAAAGGGTCCTCAGTGGTTCATATTTTGGCCCCAGGCATGGATCGACACAAGATACTATTGCTACTACAAAAATCATTTTCTAAGATGGGCAAATTGGTTTTTCTGAGGCAGACAAGTCAACCACCTCAGAGACAAGGTCACAGTTAATCGAGACCTTTACCGAGACAGAGTTGAAAAGCTTCCACTGCTTGCCATAAGAGAGGTGTCGTAGCTTGCCATCGTCCTTCAAGCTTTTTGTCGATGCATGCCAGGACGACAGGACAACACAGCTTGACATCATCTGAGTTTCCGAATAGTGCACGCAGGATCGATCATGGGTAGTACCGATAGCGCGTGCCCGTGCCCATGCGGGTCTCCGCCTCCGCGCGCGCCGCGCTGACCGCCCGGATCGCCAGATGAGATAGATGAATCATGGATGGAATGGAGGCTCTGCTCTGTACGGCCTCTCCTCGACCCGGGGACAGAGAGGATGAGAGGAACCATGGCGTCCACAGCTGTTTCTAGATCCCTTGTTTCCCTGGCTGGAAAAATCAAAGTAGACAGAATACTACGAAGTAGTATTAGTACACTAGATTAGGGACTTTTGATCGATATATATATATATATTGGAGCAAGGTTAATTCCAAGCATCTAGCTCGTCTCCTACCCAGAGTATCCAATTCGATTCATTTGCTTGCATCCTAGCTCATGCCAAAGATTTTTTAACCTTTGATCGCCATGATCTTTGATCCTTGCCGACGATCCATGTCGACATTTCCACAGTTTGTGCGCGTGAAAGAGCACATTAACAAAATTATGTCGCAAACCATGGTGACTGAAGATCATTTGGGGGAGTTGTTGATCTACTGGCCTACTGCTGCTGCTGCAGTCCCAAGTAGGGAAGCATATCCATGACGCAGTGGTGCACTGGTGCTGAGGGGACAGTGAGGGGTACTAGCTAATTGAGATCGAGCTAGGTATATGCCGTGTGAACGCACGAATCAAATGGAACGCGTTCACATTCGTGCAAACAAGAAAAAAAAAAGAAAGACCCCACTCGCTAACGACATGAGCAGAATCTCACCTTCCACATCGTCCTAAATAAAAGGCTGATGTTACTGCAATCACTAACGAAAGAATGATGAAACAAGATCATATATTCATATCTCGTCAGTCCCCACACCTGGACCAAAAAAAAAAAACGACAAGAATCAACACTAACGAGAGGACATAGCAATCTACCAAGCTATATCTTCTCTCTGATCTAATAGAAAAAAAAAACTCTCTCTGTTGGCGATCTCCACTGAACCTGGTCTTGCTCCTCCCTCCACTCCAAGAACTCAACATGGAGGGATCGGGGCCTGTTTAGTTCGTAAAAGTCCTTTTTACTTCCTATTCATCCCCCTCACAGAACACGCATCCCTAAAAATTCATTTTTTACCTTTCCTATTCATCTCCCTCACATAACACGCATTCCAGAAAAAAAGTACTTTTTACCAACCTCAACTAAACACGCCCTCGATCTCCAGCTTAGAAAACTCTTGGGACAACGAGGCTGTCAGGACGAACTTGCATTGGAGTTATTCTTGAACGCCTTTGAGACTTCTCAGCTTCACAGCACAGGCATGGGAATGCAAGTGCTTCGATCGGTAGTGACAGTGGCAATTCTCAGCCGCTGCTCCCCCTGATACCGACCCATGGTCGGCACCACCACCATGTTCGAGCGCAATTGCTGCCTCCTTTCCGTTCCCCTTCGTGCCGGTGATGCCGAATTGCTTGCCAACGCGAGCGTCGGTTGGCGATCTGGAATTCGCGCGCGCGTGTGCCTCAGTGTGTGGGCGGCTCATGTGTAGTCGTCACATCGCTTATGCTTTCATTCGGTTTGCGACACACCATCGATCGATCTCTACACGACAAAAAAAAAAAGAAAAGAAAAGCTTCGATCGAGCTTGGAATGATCGATGTTACTCTTTCGAAACCGTTCACGCCACACGAGGGGGGACGGTCCTATTTGCGTGCGTGTGTTTGTTCGGTTCCGTCGTCAGAGGCCTCAGAGGTATCGACAAACTTTCTTTTTGCCCTGTTTCTTTTGCTCTGTTTCTTGTCTTTATTCTATGCAATAACTCTAACGTATACATATTGAAATGCCAATTGACATAACCTAATTGCAATTATATATCATGCTAAGAGATATTACATAGGCATCATGTCGCATAATTGCACTGGTTAAGGAGTTGAACCCTCTAGAAGGCTTGGCCAGTGCACTGCTTTTGGAGTAGTCCAATCGGCCTGTTCCCTGTTGAACTCTACACCAGGTCACCTGGCCATGACGACAGGTCAGCACGTACGACTTGGTCAACCATGCCACGTGATGGCCTGGCCCAATAATTTAAGAGGCAAAACTGTTTATTCCCACAACATTCCACCCTTACTGTTCTATAGATTCGTTTGTATGCTAGTTTTATATGACTGGCTTAGCTTCCAAAACTCTTTTGTGGTAGAGTACACACTAGATACACTTTGGCATCCAGATATGTTTAGGTCTATTGAACATAACTTCTGTCGAAACCGGGCATTAATTTTAAAGTCTATTGATTGCCTGATCATGGTGGAGTCGTTCGCATGGACTAACTTGCAGAGGACTTAACACACCACGCGAGAGTGAATGATTACAAAACAATTTGGTGGTCCAATTGCCAACCTTTATGGTTTCATTTCTCTTTTGTTTCTGTAGAAACAATCGAACCCAGAAGAAGCCAGACAATATCAGCAGCTATGTATGGAGAAGAATCTTACCTTCCACTACACATTGTGAAAGGTGATTCCGATAATGATGTAGAAAGGTGGTGTTACAACCTCCCTGCAAAATTTTAAAAGGGGTCCTCATCAGTGGTTCATATTTTGGTCCCCCAGGCTGCCAGGCCCACGCATGAAAGATACCCTTGCATGCCTCTCTACTGTCCTGTTCACCTGCCATCACTACTGAACCTCGTACTACCTTCCCTTCGGAACCCCGGCACATGATCTTTGATGCACTGGTAGCTTTGGATGCTTGGATCAGGTTCCATGAGACCATCGTCTTTCGGTTCACATAACCGAGATAGTAAAACCATTGGTTTTGAACCATCCCGGTAAAAGCTTGATGATGACTCTTAAGGTTTACAAGCAATTAGCGAACGAGATTTTGTCTAGCTCGGGGGTTGGGGGTGGGGGGTCACATCGATCCCAAAATGACGAAGCTACATACGGTGCCCTTGAAACCAACCTGTAACCGCAAGCAGCGTCATACGAGCATCGTGTTGGGTTGTCAAGTGCGGTGCTCCATGACGCAATTTCATGCCTGCCTTCAAATGCAACAGCTTCGTGCATTGACGCCACCAATCCATACGTGCATTAATTCAGTTCATTCTGTTAGGCTCTCGACTGCGACTTCATGCGGTTGGCGGAAGCAAGAGGTTTGGGTTAGCAGGAAGTTGTATGGCTCATTTTGTCGTCTAGGGATGTTATATCCCCATGTTTTCCTACTGCTCTGAAGATGCTTTAACTAGCCTATGTTTTTCACAAGGAGACTTTTGATCCAACTTGGTGTACACCTAATGTCACGTGGGACACCTATAGTTCGGATGAACATGGGTTTTTGAGCGGACTAAGTTTCAGGGCAACAAATGTTTTCTAAAATAACTCTTCTTTATATAAGAGATTATATGCAACTCTAATGGATACATATTGAAACTGACGGAACACTGACCCGATTGACATAAACTAATTGTAGTTATATATTATGCTAAGAAACATTACATAAGCATCATATAGCGTAATTGCATGCACTGGGTTAATCAAGTAAATGAAGTTAAACCCTCTAGAAGACTTGGCCAGTACATTGCTTCAGAGTAGTCCAACCGGCCTTGTTCCCTATTGAAGTGCACACTAGTCCACCTGTTCATGACACGTCAGCACGTACGACTGGGTCAACTATGCCACGTGATGGCCTGGCACAATAATTTATAACGCAAAAAAAAGCATGCAGATGCAGAGTTTTGCAAACGTTGTGTTATATAGAAACAAGTAATATTCTAGCTAGGCAACGTAGCAAAAGACCCTAATCACTAATCCAGGGGCTCGCAGGAATAATCTAGGCAACGTAGCAAATGTTCTTTTATATTTTGGACTCTGTAAAAAAATAAACATTTGCTGTTTAGCTTATTCACTAACGAGCATTAAGTAATAATGAAAAAAAAACAAGAAAACATCTGGATCTTAACGTTCTTTATATTTGAGAAAAAAACCCTCTTTATCTTACAAGTCTCAAATAAAACTTGTGCTATGTTTTGAGATTGCGTTTGCAATCATCGAACCTGAGGATAAATCATTGTGTGTTCTCATATATTTACTTTCCAGAAATCACGTCTCGCCCTTAGTTTTCTAGATTAGTCTGTATAGTAGTTTGAAATGATTGGCTTAGCTTCCAAAACTCTTTGTGATAGAGTACACACTACACACTAGATAGACTTTGGAGCCCATCTAGATAGAAATGTTTCGGTCTATCAAACATAACTTTTGTTGAAACAGAGCATTAGTTTTGAAGTGTCTTGACTCCCTGGGTCATGGAGTTGTTCGCTTGGGCTAAGAACTTGCAGAGAATTAACAAATCCCGAGCGAACCTAAAATCTTCACGACTATAAAACAATTTGGTGGGTCAATTGCCAACCTTTATGGTTTTCATTTTTGTTTCGTTTCTGTAGAAACAATAGACCCCGGAAGAAGCCTGGCAAGTTCCGCAGCTATCTCAGTTCCACTGGTGGGAGAAGAATCTTACCTCCCACTACATTCTAAAGGTGATTCAGATAATTCCTTAAAAAAAAGGTGATTCAGACAATGAATTGATGATACAGAAAGGTGCGTAATGATACAAACTCCCTGGAAGATTTTAAAAGGGATCCTCAGTGGTTCATATTTTGGTCCCCAGGCATGGATCCACCACAAGAAGATACCTTTGCATTGTTTTCTCTGCTGTCATGTTCACCACTCTCACAGCTGAACCCTACTACCTTCCGTTGGGAACCCCCTGTGCCTGATCTTTGATGCAGTAGCAGCTTTGGATTAGGTTCCACGAAAGTAAAAAACCATGGTTGGGAATCGTTCCAGTAAAACTATGATGAAATGGTAGTATAGATATTGTCTATCCAGTCCAGCAACTTTTGTTTGGGACAGCAACACGATGTCAAAAACAACAACTTGACCTTGCGTGTGCATGCATGCATTACGTGTATCCTGTACCGCAAGTGCACAAGAGGACAAGTTGCACATATAGACCACCAAACGGGGACATCCAGCTTGTTCGTGTGTACCACGTCGGTCTGTCTCTGCTACGAAAGGTGAGGCTCAGGATGCCGCACGCCATGATCTTTCCTTGTTTGCCCACTGAAACAGCTTAACTTCCCAGACGATCGCGCCAAACCTCACCTTCGCGACGAACCCTTGCGTCTTCTTGTCGTGGCATGCGCGGCATCTCCTCCCCGTGCGCGCTTGAAGCGCTTCTATATAAGACGGTGATCCCTGCTTCATCGACAGATCAACAAGAATTAATTAAGCTCCAGTGTTTCAGTTAGGGCCCTAGGCGTTCTCTTCTCCAGGACTTCGAATTCCAAGCTAGCTAGGTGTCACGCACACACCTACCACCTGATATAATATAATCCTTGTTGAATGACGATGGTCGGGCCGATCGTGCTCGCGGCGTCGGCTGGCCTCGGCATGCTCGCCGGCCTCGCGGCGGCGGACAGGTGCTCCTCCTCCGGCGCCGGGACGAACAACCTGCCGCTGGCCGGTGGGGCGCGGTGGCCCAGCTGCGCGGCGTGCGGTGGCACGGGAGAGGTCGCGTGCCTATGCGCCCGGTGGTCGGACGGGGACGTTGGGTGCCGCCCCTGCTCCGGCTCCGGCCGCACGGCGTGCCGGAGATGCCGCGGCTCCGGCCGCTCCGGCGGGCGGCGCGTTCCCGTGCGTGTGGCCGCCGTGCGCGCGCAGGGGCCTCTGGTGGCTGTTAACAAGAGCCAAGTGATCAAACCGCAAGAATGTTGACTAGTGCCACAAGTACCAGAGAGCCCCATCTAGCCATCGTGTGCAAAGGCTTGGGCATCGTCAACTGCAAATTCTTCGTATATCTACATGCTGAATGCAGAGTAACGAGGCGAATCTGGACACAAATAGCCAATTGGCTCTCACAACCGAGCCTGGTTTCGGAGACATGGGCTCAATCGACAACTCCTGCGCAGTGGTGTTGCAACATCACAGCCAGGCTGGAGTCCCATGTAAGGCAGCGCGAAGCCTCACGCTCCTCATTATATCGGAGATCTCAAAGGAAAGGAACACAAGAGTATTCAGACGCCAAGAAAAGCCGGTTGCATCAATCATGGCTTTGATCAAGAGTGAAGCGGCAACATGGATAACGCCCAGGGCCAAGGACTTAGAGAATTTAATTTTGCGAGAATAATCCTTACATCTATGTTGTAACCGGCTAGCTGGCTTCCTATCAATGAAACAATCACAATCTTGTGTCGTTCGTTAAAACAAAACTAGTGCCACAACCGCTGTGCTATTGTTGGGTTGTCCTTCCATGATTTTAGTGTTCATGCTTTAATATGAGCGGGGGCGCTATTTCGTCCTATGCCTAAATTATATGTTGTGCAGCGTTATTCAATATGTTGCCTGATGACAAGGCAAAAAAAAACTCTAACATCATTGGCTAATCCATATATTTGATATGTATTTATTTGAACCCCTTGTTTAAGCTACATGAATAATATGAAAATTGGTATTCTTATTGCTTCCCTTATATATGAATACATAGTCCCTTGGGTGCTGCCACTACCGGATTCAGCCTGTTTGCCGCGAGCCCCAATGCTCACGGCAAAGGAGAAAAACTCATGGCAAAGCCTTTGCCGTGAACCGACTCTCGGCAAAGACCACACGGCAAAAAACCTATCGGCAAAGGAACCTTTGCCGAGAGCCTTATCTCAAGCTCTCGGCAAACCATTTACTGAGAGCCAAACCACCCTTTGGCGAGGCAAATGGCGTGCCCCGTTTGGGTGGGGCCTGCTCGTTCATTTTGCCGAGAGCGCCGACGCTACGCTCATGGCAAAACGGAGCCTGTTTGCCGTGAGCCAGGACTAAGGCTCACGGCAAAGGAAGGCCTCTTTGCCGTGAGCCAGGAACCTTGCTCACGGCAAAGGGCACCATGGACCCACCTGGCAACGCAGGGCAGGAGCGGCCATAGAAGCCTGTTTGCCGTGAGCCAGGGCCCAGGCTCACGGCAAAGGCAGGCCTCTTAGCCGTGAGCCAGGGCCCATGCTCACGGAAAACATGCCTCTTTGCCGTGAGCCAAGGCCCAGGCTCTCGGCAAGGGTCAATGGCTCACGGCAAAGGAGCCTTTTGCCGTGAGCCTGTGTCATTCCCTCACGGTAAACAATTGCACCTGAGCCTATTTTTTCCGTTTTTTTATATGGTACCCCAATAAAAATATATCACATAGGCATCACAATAAGCATTACATGCAGTTTATATAGACATTGCACAACCACACATAGTTCATAATTATTACATAACGAGAAAGGTAAACTACAAGTTCAACGACAAACAATAGAGTTCGACGACATCCAAACTAAGTTCAACCACAACGTCATCTAGTTCAATCAAACGGCAACAAGTTCACCACCTAGTAATGTGGCCTTCGTTCCCAAGGGTTGGAGGGGGAGGGTGTGGATAGATCCTGATCCTGTGGGTTTGCCTGCGACGGCGGAGACGGCTGATAGCCCCAATTCCCCAAGGTGACACAGTAGCGGGTGGGCCTTGTGGCGTCGTCTGAGATCCCCAAGTCCCCCATGGCGACACAGTAGCACCGGACGACACATTAGCAGCAGGATCATTTGATGCCACCGATAGGCCCTGCACAAAGAATAATATATTGCACGTATGGTGGAAGAATTAAGTTACCAACATACAAACTAAATCATTCATACTCACAGGTGTGTGTTGACGAGGTGGTGGGTACAATTGAATCTGTGGCAGAGGTATAGAGATTTGAGCACCCACATTCTGCATCCAAAGGTACATCTGGCTCATGGAGGCCTGTATTTGCTCCCGTTGGCTCCTCTCTTCTTATAGCTGGGATTGCAACATAATATATGTTAGAATTCAAATTAATAGTGTCCAAATTTAAGAAAGCCTGAAGCAAACAGAAATAACATGTAGACTCGCTATGTGCATCTGGTCAATGGTTTGTCTTGGGCGTATGGCATCACTTCCGCTCGGCGCCCTTGCTCGAATCTCGGAGAGTCTTGCATCGAGGCCGAGTCGATCGTGCCGTCACCCATCTAGTAACGCCCATGCTTTTTGCCTCCTCCTACCTCCATGACGATTCGTCCATCAAAGTTCTGGGTACTTGGATCGTAGTCCGACCCATGGACCTCCGTTGCCCTCTGTGTGTACGCACTAAACCGTGGGACGATTGTCAGATTGGTGTACACTGAGGCCGAGGTCTCCATGCTGAAGTTAGTGTCTGCCGTCGCCTTGCCCATGTGAGATAAAGCGTACGCCTTCACCTCGCCACAAGGCTGGCCACCATGTGAATCAGACTGCTGACAATGAGTGTAAGGTTGTTAGATATTTATCACTATGTCTAGTATCAAAATAAAGAAATGAATCCGCTTACCCATGTTTTCGCAAATGCCCTGAGGTTTCGGTTGCCTTGATGGTGCAATGGTCCTTGCATCTTCAAACGCTTTTCCCGGGCAAGGTTGTGCTTCTCCAGCCATGCAACAGAGCACCATTCTTTCCCAGGCTTGTGTGTGATTATTACACCAACTAACAGGCACCTGCAAGACATGAATTGAACGTAGAATATAAAATGAAGCATGTTTATTCTCAGCAAAGAAGAGTCTTCAAGGTTGTTAGTTACCTGGAGGTATTCCCTCTGCTCACCGTCATCTTTCTTGTCTCCTCCTTGGTGACCCTCATGTGAAGCACTTCTGCGTGGTAATTAATGATAGCCTGGATGCACGCCTCATAATGCATGTCATGCACTAGCTTTTTGCAGGCTCTATGAGCATTACCCTGCGCCTCTGCCTCATATCCATCCTCGCACCTGAAGAAATCCTACATATACATACAATGCTTATATGCTCTGAATACAATGAATAGAGTAATGTAGTGTGAGGCAGTGTTGTCCGGATCACGATACGTATCGTAGTATCGTACGATACTACGATACTACCTCGGCCAAATGATACGTGTCGGTCACAGAATCGTTTTCGGGTAGTATCTCTCTAGGATCGCGATACGGAGCGTAGGATCGTTAGTATCGTTCGAAAAAACGACATTGTCCGACTCCACGCGCGGGCAGAAAAATAGCCCTTAGATTTCATCGGACGGCAGGAAATATGCGCACCTAGTAGCAAATAGAAACCCTACTGCTTGCAGGGCCTTGCTTGCTGGCCGGCAGCGGCTTCAGTGCTTGGTTCATTCGTCACTTCACTTCTCAGTCTCAGCCTCTCAGGTTCTTTGCTTCTCCGCCCAGATCTGCTTGTTTCCTTTCTTGATTCCTGTTCCCAAGTCTCTCTCCCGTTCTAATTTTCTTCATGCCTTGAATCCTTGAGCTGTGAACAAGGTGTTCATGAAGCGGTGAAGGTGCTCTGCTGCTCGTGGTCCGGCCGCCGGCACTGCATCAGCTCTGAAAAGGCTAGCAAGGTTAGTGTTGTGTTTAACTGTTTATACGACTGTACTCTTACTCTCTAGCTGAAGCTTTAAGTGTTGTTTTTAGATCTTTGGGGATTTCCTTTAAATTGTGTTCATGTTCATTTAGGAACTTGGGGTTGGGAAAATGTCATCTGGAGGAACAAGTAGTGCTAATGCTGCTGCATCTAGTGCTACTGCTAGCACAGGAAGAGGCAGACCAAAAAGGAAAAATGCACCTGGAAATCGATCTGATCCTGGTTGGGAGCATGGTACTGAAATTGATAGCAAGTTGAAGACTGTCAAATGTAGGTATTGCGAAATAGTAAGGTCTGGTGGAATAACAAGACATAAACATCATCTAGCTGGTACTGGTATAAATGCAGAACCCTGTCCCAAAGTACCAATTGATGTGCAAGAAAAATTCCTGATGCTTCTAGGAGAGCATGCAGAGCAAGCTAATGCCAAGCAAAGGAGGCTATTAGCACAAGATGAACCTCAAACTGACCAGGGGACAGGTGGTCAGGAAAAAGGAATGGAGAAGTTTGTGACAAAGCACAAAAGTCAAGGAACAATGAATCAATATTTCAAGGAGAAACTGAGAGAAGAGGTTTGTGCACAAATCTGTCGATTTTTCTACACTAGTGCTATCCCTTTCAATGCCATCAAGAATCCAGAGTTCAAAAAGATGGTTGATTTGATTGGGAAGTATGGTTTGGGGCTAAAGCTTCCATCTTACAATGATGTGAGAGTGAAGTATCTCAAGGCAGAAGTGGAGTCTACACTTAAAATGATAGATGAGTTTAAAGAAGAATGGAAGAAAACTGGATGTACAATAATGTCAGATGGTTGGACTGATAGGAAGCGAAGATCTATTTGCAATTTCTTGGTGAACAGTCCAAAAGGAACCGTTTTCTTGACTTCTATTGACACATCACACATATCCAAGACAGCTGACAATGTCTTTGAGATGCTAGATGAAATTGTAGAAAGAGTTGGCGAGGAAAATGTTGTCCAGATTGTCACAGATAATGCCTCGAACTACAAAGCTGCCGGTGACCTGTTGATAGCCAAAAGAAAAAGGTTGTATTGGACTCCATGTGCTGCTCATTGTATTGATCTAATGCTTGAGGATTTTGAAAAGAAAATTGATGTTCACAAGATAACAATTCAAAGTGGTGGAAAAATATCAACTTATATATACACAAGAACCATGCTTCTATCATGGTTGAGGGACTTCACAGGAGGAAAGGAATTGATTCGTCCTGCAGTCACAAGATTTGCCACGGCCTAATTAACACTGAAGTCACTTCATGAAAATCAAGGTGCCTTGATAAACATGTTCTGCTCAGATAAATGGAGGGGCAGCAGATTTGCGAAGACCAAAGAGGGCAAGGCTATCGCACAAATTGTGCTGGATAGTAGTGGATTTTGGCCTAATCTTCTCACGTGCCTGAAAGCTGCTTTGCCTTTAGTCAAAGTTCTTCGCTTAGTGGATGCTGATGAAAAGCCTGCTATGCCTTACATTTATGAGCAGATGGACCTTGCAAAGAATAGAATCAAACAAAACTTCAACAATGTGAAGAAATACTATGAGCCTGTATTGAAAATTATTGATGGGCGATGGGAGTCTCAACTTTCTAGGCCTTTACATGCTGCTGCATATTATTTGAATCCAGCCATTCACTATAGTTCTGATTTCAATTTGTCGCCTGAGATCAAGCTTGGTTTGTATGCCTGTCTTGACAAGATGATACCTGACAAATCTGAGTTAGTAAAGGTCCACATGCAGCTGGATAGATTTAAAAGTGCAAAAGGACTTTTTGGAGATGCAATTGCTGTCTTAACAAGATCAAAGAAGGCCCCAGGTAACTAATGGTTCCATGATTCCATCTTCCATCTATACATATTGTATGTCTTCTGTATTTCACATAAACCATTTCCTTTTTCTTTTTTTTTGTATTAGCTGATTGGTGGGATTCTTATGGAGATGAATGCCCTGAGTTAAAAAGATTTGCAATCAGAGTTCTAAGTTTGACATGTAGCTCCTCTGGATGTGAATGTAACTGGAGTACGTTTGAAATGGTATGAACTTTATACTTCCTCATTCATAACTAATTCTTGAATGACCACTGGTAGATAACTCTTCTATCAAATTGTTACCTTCTAGGTTCATTCAAAAAGAAGAAATCGGCTACACCAAGAAAAAATGAATGATCTGGTTTTTGTTATGTACAACTTAAAATTGAAAGAGAGGCAGCTAAGAAGGGATTCCAAGATATCTTATGATCCAGATGATGTGCCTTCAGATGATGAGTGGATAACTGAAAAGGAGAACCCCGCTCTTCCTCAAGATAAGCATTGGCTTAGAAATCTTGATCGAATTGCTCAAAGAACTGCAAATTTGACACTCGAAGATGATGATGCTGAAGCTGAAGTGGAAACCATGGTTAGGGACATAGATGAATCATGTATACCTTCTTTCTCTCAAGTTACTTTGTTTCATTTGTTTTGGCTGCTTTGTTTTGTGCTGACTTTCTGCTGACATTTATCTTTGTTAGTTGGAGGTGGCGAGGATGATAATGAACATGATGACCATGAAGATAATGAGGATAACCACGATGACGATTATCAACCTTTTGATGAGGATGCTCCAAGTCGCCATGAAGATTCCACCAGAAATCCTAACGCCTCATGTGTCGGCAGTTCATCTGGGCCAAGTGATGATATAATACCAGATGCAGCTGTGAACGTAGATCACTTCTGGTAGTTTTCTATGAGTCTATCTATTCCTTTATGGCAATGTCTGCATCAAGATTGTGTGCTGGACAATATTTGTATAATTAATAATTCGAACTACTTGAAGTGTTTGTATTATACTATTATGTACTCGGCAGTTGTATCTCTAGGACTTCTGTTAAGTGAAAATGTGGAACGATTACTACTAATATGTTATTTCTTCGAACAAAAGTTTCCATGTGTGTTAAATATATTATAAAAAATAAAAATCTCATAGTATCCCGATACTACGATACGATACTACGATACGATACTGCTCGGGCCAAAACGATACTACCTAGTATCCCGATACTAACAACATTGGTGTGAGGTTGACTTACCCACAACTCGCCCTTCACCCTGTAGCGATCTCACCCGAGAAATGGGCCCACTTAAGTATATTCCACCTTCCATTGGTGCTAATACACTAAAATGTTCCCAAGTGCGGATTCGACCGTCGAGTCAAGCTCGACCAACGGCTACTGAAGATCGTCCGTCCATACACTCACTCGAAGGCGAGCTTTCCAAAGATCACATCATTCCACAAATTAAATTACAACAAGTCTTAGAGTTATTACAACCAAATTGAAATGATACGGAAATTAAATAAGTTTGAGTTCATGCAGCGGAAAATAAACGAGATACTAGCGACGATCCAAAGTATCGTCACGATGAAGTCAGCCGTGACGCTACTCCTCACGGTCCTCGGGAGAGGCCGGCTCCCACTCGATGCTGTAACCAGGAGGAAGCTGGGAGGCCCAAGCCATAGAGGCAGCTACCTCCTGAGGGGACGGTCCTGAAAAATTTAAGCCACAAGCAAGGCTGAGTATACTAGTTATACTCAACAAGACTTAACCGACTGGTGATCACTACATCACCGACTCCTAAGATGAGAGGCTGTTTGGCTAGTGGGGTTCTTTTGCCAAAAGCGACTAAGCTGTTCTCTAACTTCTTTTAATTTACTTTTAATTCTTTAGTCTATCCATTCTAGGTGAGCCTAACTAAACAATCAAGTTTTTGCAATACAATTATTTCATACAAAGATTTCATCCTTCCAAGTTCCATTTCATAATATGCCATACATCGGTCAAGCAGTCTCATTAACCGCGAGAAGCGGACAGTTCGAACCGAATTTACTACCTGGCCAGGGAAAACCCAAACATACGGAATGGTTGGAAATGCCAACACACCCCAATCCTTTCTCCTCTCTCTGCGAGTGGCTCCCGAGTCCCACTGCCTCAGGGTAAAGGTTTACCACTACTGGGACTCACGCAACTACCCTCATGTGCCCATGGGATAACGTTTCCAAGACAAATGAGCTGTCGGACCTGCTCGCATCAATCGGATACCGGGACTTACCGGTCCCATAAACCGTGCATATGTGTGGTACGTTCAAACGCTTGACACAAAAGTACCACATGTTTCCACTTAAACATCGATAGACGGGTATCTACAATCATCCGTCCATCATCTATAGTGTTTCTGATATGAGTAGTCATACAACTCCTATATCTCGCGAGTGTCGGAAAACACTCGACTTCTATCGTTCCTAAGCATAGCAACTATCGAACCTAACATACTAGTGTTCAATCAAAGGAACCTATGATCATGCAATCTAGGGTTTCATTCAACTCCTTGAAACTTAAATGCACAAACATATGATCAATTAAATTGCGTAAGTAAAGTTAGGTTATGCTCCGGGGCTTGCCTTCCGGCTCGAAGCGGTACTCCTGCTCGGGGCTTGGATCCACGTGCACCACGTTCACCTCGGACTCCTGGGTGACCTCCTCGGCAGCGGGGACTAGCTCGTAGACTCCGTCGGCGAGACCCGAATCTATACGAAATGCATGGAATGCTTAAGTATCGAGATTTAAATAGTGCACGTTTATTTTGATCTTGTTTGATAAGTTGGAAAGGATAACATTAGTTATAAGTGAATATTTCATCTCCCTGTTGAACCTTTACCTTGATTTTTGAGTTTTAGATTTTCTCTTTTCTTTTCTTTTTCTTCTCTTTTCCTTTTTCTTTTCTTCTCTTTTCCTTTTTCTTTTCTTCTCTTTTCCTTCATTTAAGTCCTTTTTCCATTATTCAAAAGGTGACCTTAGGAACATTATTTTTAGGTGCCATTGGACTAGAGGCTCACTCATGCCAAGGCAGAAGCTTAGCCCAAAGTTTGGCTCCAAATAATTTTTCTATAATTTATTACAATTTCTCTCATCTTTTTGCCTAAATTCAAACTAAAATCATAACAAAATAATTGCAAGGTTTTTATCCAAACCACTTGGCACAGTGGCTTAGGATGTCAAGAGTGACATCTCTGCAAGTTTGCAAGTGATTTTGATTTTTGGTTATTTTTGTGAAATTTCACCATATTTAAACTACCAAAAATCATTTAGCCATTTTCTAGTGTCCAAAAATTATCCTTTTCATTTTTCTAAGGTTTCTTATGTCTTGATTGAATTTCTGTGTGAAGGATGTGATTTTTCACTGAGTAATTTATTTTCTATGATTTATTTGCCAAAACAGCAGGGTATATGTTTGGAAAATCATAACCCTAAATCTACTGGAAATTTTTGTGCACCCTTTGCGCATTGGGCTAATGATAATCACCTTAACAACATATCCCAAGCTCAGCTCCAGTGCATGTGTAGATTTTGAACTATGATGAAATGTGCTCAAACCTAAATGAATTTATATTTCAAAATCTACTGCTCAACTGAGTGAGGTTCCAAAAAGAAGTTGTTCTTCTAGATTCACTGGTCACTACAAAATTGGTTTGACATTTTTCTGAGTTTTCTACGATTTTCTACGAATTTTTGAAGATCTCAGCGATTTAATCCAAAAATTAAGAATCTGTTTTACGCGGGGAACCCTAGAACTTTTGAACTTCTTACGAACAGGCCCCTGCACTTTTGCGCTCGGCCCCCTGGACAGAGGTTGAAGATACACTTCAGTCCAGGGCTCGCCGGCGTGGTTACGCCGGCCAAACGGCGGCGAGACCGGGCCGGGGAAGTAGGGGAAAGTGAAGAGGGGCTCACCACGGCTCGTTTGAGCTAGGTCTCGAGGTCGGGGATGGCCGGAATCGTGCTCGGCGACGACGGTGGCGGCTCGGCAACTCCGGTGAGCGGCTGCCGGCGACGTCGGGGTCGGAGAAGCTCGGGGAAAGGGTCGGTGAGCACCAGCGTGACACGAGGAAGCTAATGGTGCCCTTGGTTTGGCCGGAGGTGGAGGGAAACGGGCTGTGCGCGTGCGCGAGCGGCGGCGGAGTTCTCTGTGAACTCCGGCGAGCTACGCCGGGGGCTCTGGTGGGGGATTTGGTGCGGGGATTGCTCGGTGAGCAGCAGTGGAGGTTGGGGAAGCTCGAGAGAGCCTTGGTTTGGCCGGGGAGCAGCGAGGAGGGCTGTGCTCGTGAGCGAGCTCGGCGGCGATGCTGCGGACTCCGGCGAGGTTTTTCCGGTGCTTTGAGCGAGGGGAACTGTTGAGAGCTTATGTAGGAGCGAGAGGGGAGTGAGAGGATGCTCGGCAAGCTCGAGAGGAGGGCTGGGACAGCTCGGTGACGTCGCGCGGCGACAGAGCCATGTCGCGGCCGTGTTGGCGCCGCGCGCGGTGTCAACGCGCGCGCGCAGGCGTGCTGCGGGCGGCAGACGCGCGTGGGCGAGGCGTGAGGCGACAGAGCGTGGAAAGGAGCACGCGGGGGACGCGAAAGTCGCGGTTTGGACCGGCGGGCAACGGCGGCGACGGCAAGGACCGGCGGTCCGCGGCGGCGACGCGGGTGGCGAGCGCGGGGTCAGCGCTACAGTGCGCCTCCGACCGTGAGACCTTGCCAGGCGCATGCGCGGCGAGGGGGACACCCAGCCGTGTCACTTGTCGACGCAGGCGAGGACGGACGGCGACGGGAGCTGCCGGCGGCGAGCTCGGGCACGCGCGAGCGCCGCGCTGGCATCCCGTGAGCACGCCGTGAGCGGTGCAAAAGTCAATTGATTGGCATGGCTCTAATTTCAAAATTTTGAACATAACTTGAAAATCTTCCAACATGAAAGTTGTCTAGAATTTCATTAGACACGTTACTGCACTGGAAATTTGAAGAAAAAGTTTAAATCTTGGCTGTAATTCAAAAAGGGGTAAATCCCTGTTTTGAACTGAATTTCTGAAATTCGAGGGGCTAAATGGCAAAATTGGCCAAAGTGTCCAAAGAGGCAAAGTTCTGAAATGTGATGAAGAACAACTTTGCTTTTGGGAGATTTTGATGTTCTGTGGTAAAATCTTGAGTTTTGGCTAAGATTCCATTTCAGCTTTTGAATTTGAATTGAAATTTTAAATTTCCAAGATTGGGGTTGAAGTTTTGAGAGGCTTCCAAGCATTTTTAGGCTATGGTCTGAAATTGAAAGTTGCTTGGTTTGACTTACTCTACAACTTTTATATTTGCACTTTTTCAAGTTTCTTGGAAATTTTCAAAGTTTTCCTTATGGGCTCATTTGAATGATTTTGGCTCAATTTAATTGGTTTTTTTCCTATTTTCTTTGTTTTCCCTGCTTAATTAGCCTTGGCTTAACTTTAACATTATTTTAAGGTTAACTAAAACTAGGGATGTTACAGCCTACCCCCCTTAAAAGGAATCTCGTCCCGAGATTCGAAGGAGGAGAAGAATGGAACTTTTCACTAGAAGGAAGAGGCGTTACTCAAAGAACACAGATACAATACACCAAGTCGTACAAGATTCACAACTCGAAGATGATAACTGATACAAGATCTCTCAGACAGTATCACGGCGCTCATGCGGAAGCGGGCGATGAATGTAGACATGGAAAGCTAAGATTATCAAGATCTCGCATAGGAAACAAAAGTAATATACCAACACTGTCCACTGAACTCCGGGACCAATCGGGGGAAAGAACGGGAAAGACATGGATGGTGGCGAAGGTTGATCCTTCCTTGCTTGTCGACTTCAAACTTGCGGAATCCTCTGGGCTTCTACTCGAGCTCCTTCGGTGAGGTTGGGGTTGTGTATCTTGGTGAAGCGGCAAGGCAGGTTGCGAAGAGGGCACTTCCTTGTGGCTGTACTAAGAGATGGAGGCGTAGCTTGCTCAGCGAGGAAGAGAACATACGGTAGGGATGGGTGACTTGGGCACCGGGGAGGCTGCCGGAGGGAAATGAGAACGACGGAGTGGTGTTGCTTAAGTGGAGCGGCTTAGAGTGGTGGTAGCCGGTGGAGGGGTTACTTTATCGACGGCCGGGGTGGAGGAATGGTGGTGGCGTGTCGACATCGTCAGGTAGGGGCCGACGGGGCGATGGCGTGAGAGCGGCGCATGGCGCGGTAGTGGCCGGCATCGAGATGCCCTGGCGATGGGACGTTGGTACGGCGACGAATACGTGGGCGATGGTGGTGGGAAAAAAAAAACGATGGCGACTATGGCGAACTGGTGAACGAGGCAGAGCACACGGCGCACGGATACGGAGGGGGTCAACTGGCCTGTGAGACTTGCGGTGATGGCGGGAAAAACAGGGTAGGCGGTCCTTGAAATGGCCAGTCATGGGTAGGATGCCCAAATATATAGAAGTCAAGGTAATGTAGTTTAAAGTATCAACGTCAGGGGAGGTTTATGCAATAAAAACTTCATTTCAACGAGGAGTGGTGAAAACAATTTAATCAAGACATGAAATTTGAAGTGTACCGAATCCGGGATAAAAGAATTTGGGCGGTAACACACTATAGTGGAATAGGGCATGGCTTAGGCTCGAAATTCAAGATTTCTACTGTTGACTGAAGTTAGGGTGCGGACAAAGATCCTCCTACGCTTGAAGTTGTCGGTCCACCATTATTTTAGCCACCTTCATGACTGATCACAGAGTAAGATAACACGAGGAGTAACCCAAGGTCTATCTGTTTTCCGTCTCCCAATAGAAACAACAGGATTTAACAAGGGCTGGACCAAGAAAAGTGGAGGGGAGTCGTTTACGTTTTCTTGCTTCAAGGGAATTGTCAAAGAGCAGAGCACACAGGAAAGATACCAGAGCTGGAATGAACGGACAACTTTTGTGGACGGATAGCGTGCCCGTAGATGAAAAGTCGTAGCTCTCAGTTCCAACATTTGAAACTTTTTATCTTTGTTCGGGAAAAGAAAAACTAGTGCCCACTAACTGTGGCATTCAGCGTAGCACCAAAATCACTTGGAAGAGGTTGAAAATTTAGTTTCACTATCACTGCTTTGTTGTTTTTCATAAACCGAGGTGTATGATCTTGAGCGTAACTTGAATTATTCAAGTCCTTATTTTAGGCGTGACATTTGTTTGTAAAACTTTTACACAACTTTGTTATTCGAATTTAGGACAGGTTCAACTGATATGGGGTATAAAATGACATTTCAATTTATTGTCCCTTGTAGATTTCAGCAACACAAGGTTACGATTTAATTCATGAATTTGATTTGATCGGTTGGGTTTTGAGTCTCTCAAGTTTATTATTATTCCGATTTTAGTCAAGAGATGCATGCAAGATCTAAACGTCCTCACATTTTAAGTCAGACTTGACTTTCGGAGTTAGTGCCGGTGGCGAGGCATAGACGCGTCTCTCTCTATAGATCTAGTCGGACTCCTATTCGTAAACCTTACGTACCAGTCAGAGGATTTACGACGAAAGCCTTTTAAGATAGGGTTTCATGGAAGAGCAAACATCAATCCTAAGTTAGACTATGCCACCTAACAAAGTGCAACCCTTAACCCTTAAGGACTTCACGTTCTAGTTTTATCCTTAACGATCCTATACGTTTCATTCCTTTTGCTTAGGCGCAATGGAATCGGAGTTTGGTAGATTTTATTTAGAAAACATTGGTCAGGGTCTGATGCTCCCTTTGGTGCGTATGAACGTCGGCTCTGATACCAGCTGTAGCGATCTCACCCGAGAAATGGGCCCACTTAAGTATATTCCACCTTCCATTGGTGCTAATACACTAAAATGTTCCCAAGTGCGGATTCGACCGTCGAGTCAAGCTCGACCAACGGCTACTGAAGATCGTCCGTCCATACACTCACTCGAAGGCGAGCTTTCCAAAGATCACATCATTCCACAAATTAAATTACAACAAGTCTTAGAGTTATTACAACCAAATTGAAATGATACGGAAATTAAATAAGTTTGAGTTCATGCAGCGGAAAATAAACGAGATACTAGCGACGATCCAAAGTATCGTCACGATGAAGTCAGCCGTGACGCTACTCCTCACGGTCCTCGGGAGAGGCCGGCTCCCACTCGATGCTGTAACCAGGAGGAAGCTGGGAGGCCCAAGCCATAGAGGCAGCTACCTCCTGAGGGGACGGTCCTGAAAAATTTAAGCCACAAGCAAGGCTGAGTATACTAGTTATACTCAACAAGACTTAACCGACTGGTGATCACTACATCACCGACTCCTAAGATGAGAGGCTGTTTGGCTAGTGGGGTTCTTTGCCAAAAGCGACTAAGCTGTTCTCTAACTTCTTTTAATTTACTTTTAATTCTTTAGTCTATCCATTCTAGGTGAGCCTAACTAAACAATCAAGTTTTTGCAATACAATTATTTCATACAAAGATTTCATCCTTCCAAGTTCCATTTCATAATATGCCATACATCGGTCAAGCAGTCTCATTAACCGCGAGAAGCGGACAGTTCGAACCGAATTTACTACCTGGCCAGGGAAAACCCAAACATACGGAATGGTTGGAAATGCCAACACACCCCAATCCTTTCTCCTCTCTCTGCGAGTGGCTCCCGAGTCCCACTGCCTCAGGGTAAAGGTTTACCACTACTGGGACTCACGCAACTACCCTCATGTGCCCATGGGATAACGTTTCCAAGACAAATGAGCTGTCGGACCTGCTCGCATCAATCGGATACCGGGACTTACCGGTCCCATAAACCGTGCATATGTGTGGTACGTTCAAACGCTTGACACAAAAGTACCACATGTTTCCACTTAAACATCGATAGACGGGTATCTACAATCATCCGTCCATCATCTATAGTGTTTCTGATATGAGTAGTCATACAACTCCTATATCTCGCGAGTGTCGGAAAACACTCGACTTCTATCGTTCCTAAGCATAGCAACTATCGAACCTAACATACTAGTGTTCAATCAAAGGAACCTATGATCATGCAATCTAGGGTTTCATTCAACTCCTTGAAACTTAAATGCACAAACATATGATCAATTAAATTGCGTAAGTAAAGTTAGGTTATGCTCCGGGGCTTGCCTTCCGGCTCGAAGCGGTACTCCTGCTCGGGGCTTGGATCCACGTGCACCACGTTCACCTCGGACTCCTGGGTGACCTCCTCGGCAGCGGGGACTAGCTCGTAGACTCCGTCGGCGAGACCCGAATCTATACGAAATGCATGGAATGCTTAAGTATCGAGATTTAAATAGTGCACGTTTATTTTGATCTTGTTTGATAAGTTGGAAAGGATAACATTAGTTATAAGTGAATATTTCATCTCCCTGTTGAACCTTTACCTTGATTTTTGAGTTTTAGATTTTCTCTTTTCTTTTCTTTTTCTTCTCTTTTCCTTTTTCTTTTTCTTCTCTTTTCCTTTTTCTTTTTCTTCTCTTTTCCTTCATTTAAGTCCTTTTTCCATTATTCAAAAGGTGACCTTAGGAACATTATTTTTAGGTGCCATTGGACTAGAGGCTCACTCATGCCAAGGCAGAAGCTTAGCCCAAAGTTTGGCTCCAAATAATTTTTCTATAATTTATTACAATTTCTCTCATCTTTTTGCCTAAATTCAAACTAAAATCATAACAAAATAATTGCAAGGTTTTTATCCAAACCACTTGGCACAGTGGCTTAGGATGTCAAGAGTGACATCTCTGCAAGTTTGCAAGTGATTTTGATTTTTGGTTATTTTTGTGAAATTTCACCATATTTAAACTACCAAAAATCATTTAGCCATTTTCTAGTGTCCAAAAATTATCCTTTTCATTTTTCTAAGGTTTCTTATGTCTTGATTGAATTTCTGTGTGAAGGATGTGATTTTTCACTGAGTAATTTATTTTCTATGATTTATTTGCCAAAACAGCAGGGTATATGTTTGGAAAATCATAACCCTAAATCTACTGGAAATTTTTGTGCACCCTTTGCGCATTGGGCTAATGATAATCACCTTAACAACATATCCCAAGCTCAGCTCCAGTGCATGTGTAGATTTTGAACTATGATGAAATGTGCTCAAACCTAAATGAATTTATATTTCAAAATCTACTGCTCAACTGAGTGAGGTTCCAAAAAGAAGTTGTTCTTCTAGATTCACTGGTCACTACAAAATTGGTTTGACATTTTTCTGAGTTTTCTACGATTTTCTACGAATTTTTGAAGATCTCAGCGATTTAATCCAAAAATTAAGAATCTGTTTTACGCGGGGAACCCTAGAACTTTTGAACTTCTTACGAACAGGCCCCTGCACTTTTGCGCTCGGCCCCCTGGACAGAGGTTGAAGATACACTTCAGTCCAGGGCTCGCCGGCGTGGTTACGCCGGCCAAACGGCGGCGAGACCGGGCCGGGGAAGTAGGGGAAAGTGAAGAGGGGCTCACCACGGCTCGTTTGAGCTAGGTCTCGAGGTCGGGGATGGCCGGAATCGTGCTCGGCGACGACGGTGGCGGCTCGGCAACTCCGGTGAGCGGCTGCCGGCGACGTCGGGGTCGGAGAAGCTCGGGGAAAGGGTCGGTGAGCACCAGCGTGACACGAGGAAGCTAATGGTGCCCTTGGTTTGGCCGGAGGTGGAGGGAAACGGGCTGTGCGCGTGCGCGAGCGGCGGCGGAGTTCTCTGTGAACTCCGGCGAGCTACGCCGGGGGCTCTGGTGGGGGATTTGGTGCGGGGATTGCTCGGTGAGCAGCAGTGGAGGTTGGGGAAGCTCGAGAGAGCCTTGGTTTGGCCGGGGGAGCAGCGAGGAGGGCTGTGCTCGTGAGCGAGCTCGGCGGCGATGCTGCGGACTCCGGCGAGGTTTTTCCGGTGCTTTGAGCGAGGGGAACTGTTGAGAGCTTATGTAGGAGCGAGAGGGGAGTGAGAGGATGCTCGGCAAGCTCGAGAGGAGGGCTGGGACAGCTCGGTGACGTCGCGCGGCGACAGAGCCATGTCGCGGCCGTGTTGGCGCCGCGCGCGGTGTCAACGCGCGCGCGCAGGCGTGCTGCGGGCGGCAGACGCGCGTGGGCGAGGCGTGAGGCGACAGAGCGTGGAAAGGAGCACGCGGGGGACGCGAAAGTCGCGGTTTGGACCGGCGGGCAACGGCGGCGACGGCAAGGACCGGCGGTCCGCGGCGGCGACGCGGTGGCGAGCGCGGGGTCAGCGCTACAGTGCGCCTCCGACCGTGAGACCTTGCCAGGCGCATGCGCGGCGAGGGGGGACACCCAGCCGTGTCACTTGTCGACGCAGGCGAGGACGGACGGCGACGGGAGCTGCCGGCGGCGAGCTCGGGCACGCGCGAGCGCCGCGCTGGCATCCCGTGAGCACGCCGTGAGCGGTGCAAAAGTCAATTGATTGGCATGGCTCTAATTTCAAAATTTTGAACATAACTTGAAAATCTTCCAACATGAAAGTTGTCTAGAATTTCATTAGACACGTTACTGCACTGGAAATTTGAAGAAAAAGTTTAAATCTTGGCTGTAATTCAAAAAGGGGTAAATCCCTGTTTTGAACTGAATTTCTGAAATTCGAGGGGCTAAATGGCAAAATTGGCCAAAGTGTCCAAAGAGGCAAAGTTCTGAAATGTGATGAAGAACAACTTTGCTTTTGGGAGATTTTGATGTTCTGTGGTAAAATCTTGAGTTTTGGCTAAGATTCCATTTCAGCTTTTGAATTTGAATTGAAATTTTAAATTTCCAAGATTGGGGTTGAAGTTTTGAGAGGCTTCCAAGCATTTTTAGGCTATGGTCTGAAATTGAAAGTTGCTTGGTTTGACTTACTCTACAACTTTTATATTTGCACTTTTTCAAGTTTCTTGGAAATTTTCAAAGTTTTCCTTATGGGCTCATTTGAATGATTTTGGCTCAATTTAATTGGTTTTTTTTCCTATTTTCTTTGTTTTCCCTGCTTAATTAGCCTTGGCTTAACTTTAACATTATTTTAAGGTTAACTAAAACTAGGGATGTTACACACCCACTCCGCCACGTTATCGAAAATCCTGTCCAAAGGATCTCGCTGGTCCACCGCTGAGTAGTAGTTCTCAAAAGTCAATGCCGGCTCGTACGCATTGGCATGCAAAACCATGCCAGGGAAGTTTTCCCTGCACAAAAGGCCTAGTATGCCATTGACAAGGCGTGTATGATAACCTACTGCCCACAATCTCCCAACTCCTGAAATGTGATTATTTTTTGAGATTTACAACATATCATATGAAAAATATTGATCGAGTCAAAAGTGCTTACTTCTGCCCATAGGGCCTAATCACCGGGTGTCTGTGAGGAGCTGGTCGTTTCGGGAGGGTCGACGGACCTCGCAACCAAACTCTCAGTGGATCCCCAACGGCCTCCTCGTACTCCTGGTGCCCTTCACCACCCTCATCGGCCTCCTCCTCTGCCTCCCCATCCTCCCCATCCTCCCCCTCTCCATCCTCCCCATCCTCCCCCTCCCCATCCTCCCAATCCTTTGCCTCCACCGACTCGTCCTCCGACTCTGGGTGCTGTGCAGGGGGTACAAAGTCATCGTCTTCAGAAGACGACGACTCCTCCTCAAGTAGAGGCGGCAGTGACCTCCACCCTCGACGCCTGTGTCCTATACCATACCCTTGACCACTCCCAGACCCCTGACCACTGCGTTTCGGGCGACCCCTGCCCCTCCTCTGCCCCTCGCCTAACCCCTGCCCCTGCTCAAGTAGTTCATTCAATCCTTGGTAAACGGAGTTCACGTTCCTCACCTTCCTGCCCGCCATATTCGTTCAATCACCTGTCAATAAAAAGAATAGGCAAATTAGCACAAATAAACAAGATATACTAAGATATGAAAAATAAGTAGAATATAAATTAATTAACATAGCAATACAAATAAACTAAAATATTAAGGCGAATACTATTTTTTTCTCCTCCCAAAATTTACTTTTTTTTCTATATTTTTCTCCCCCAATTGCATGGTCTCTTTGCCGTGAGCCAGATCTGGGGGCTCACGGCAAACAGGCCTTTGCCGTGAGCCTACCCCTAGCTCACGACAAACAGGCCTTTGCCGTGGGCCGGATCTAGCCCACGGCAAAGCCTGCCCATGTGGCAAATTTATATTTTATTTTTTCTATTTTTTCTCCCCCCAAAATTTATGTTTTCTAGTTTTTTTTTCTCCCCTCAAAATTTACTCTAGCGGTCTCTTTGCCGTGAGCCAGATTTAGGGGCTCACGGCAAACAGGCCTGTTTGCCGTGAGCCTTCCCCTAGCTCACGACAAAGGGCATGTTTGCCGCGAGCCTCCCCTAGCTCATGGCAAACAAAATACCCGCTTATTTTTTATTTTAGTTTCATATGTTTTCATATTCTTTCTTTCTTATAAAGTCACTATAATGATCAAACTATTTCGTGGACTATCATTTACATAACTTTAGTCATATTTTTTTGCACATTATTTCATTATTTCCTGCACGCTTTAACAACTTTCCATTATTTCATGTATATTTTAAATACAAATAAATATCAAATATATCTAAAAAATTACTAACATTTAAGAGGTACCATATTATAGTGCCTATAGCATATACACAATGTTTTGAAACTCAAACTCAATCTTCACTTTGACTTCAGAAACTAGTCATCCCTTCTCATGTTTATGAAATTTCTATGGAGATGTTCAATTTTGTGCATCGTACGAGACAAACTAGTGCGAGACCACATCAAACCTTTCTCTACCACCTATGTGTCTCATATTATTAGACGTCGATAAATTTTATGATTTTTAGACTTTGTTTGCTATTTTTAAAAATTTATGAACGTAATGTTTGCCGTGAGGTTTTATAAAGCTCACGGCAAAGGAGGTGTTTGCCGTGAGGTTTCGGAAAGCTCAAGGCAAACACCCTTCTTTGCCGTGAGCTCATAAAGCTCACGGCAAAGAAGGGTGTTTGCCGTGAGCCCCTTCTTGGCTCTTGGCAAAAGAGGTAACGGCCGTTAGGAGCCGTTTCACGAGGAGTGCACGTAGTGGTTCTGCTCTCCATATGTTTTTTATGCTATCCTGATGTTCTGTTTCCTAAGGTCGGATGATGAGTAAAAATGCATAGTTCAGATGATCTGACCGTAGTGGTTCTGATTACTTTGAATAAATAGTCTTTCGCTCCTAACTGACGACCACATGAAACCCGGTATCTGTACTCCGCATGTGAAATTAGATTTTGACATTTTGTTGTGAATTTTTTTAGAAGATGTTTTTCTTGCAATTCCTTCATAACATTCTGATTTATGTTGCCATTCGTTGAAAACCAAATGTAAATTAATGCATACTGATCTTATTTTTCAATTTGTTGTTCCTTGTATGATGGACTTACGCACTGTTACAGTTGTAATGGAGAGAAGTTTCATAGGGATAGTTACCTAATTAAAAAATTATTCCTTATGTAGAACCTGTAAAGTGGCAGGCATTTGCTTTTTTATGTGCACGCCACGTCGTTGAATGTATAATCCATATTTAAAATTGCTGTTCGGAGAGAACACTTCCAAACTGCCCTTGGCATAGTCATTTTTATTTCTACTGTCACTAAATCATGGCACGTCTGTTGCCACGCTTGGCCAGAGTTTGGCCGATTCTTACAACTAACATGGTCGGCCATTGTATAGTACGCCCTTCGTCCCAAATTGTAAGTCGTTTGCCTTTTTTGACTCCAACTTTGACCACTCGTCTTATTCAAAAAATTTGTGTAAATATAGTCAAATTTAAGTAATTCTTGAAATTCTTTTATTACTAAAGCTAGCCATAACAAAAAATATGATATTTTGCGAAAAAAATTTGAATAAGACGAGTGGTCAAAGTTGGGGTCAAAAAAATCAAACGACTTACGATTTAGAACAGAGGAGTATCTCTTTAATAACGTGCTCATTTTCAATCTTATTAATGTTGGGTAAAAATTACATAGCCCGACAAGCATTGTGATGGATATCAATCAATGTATAATTGGAGGAAAAATATTTCTATTATATTCATGAAGTGTTATGGAAGTATTATGGAGAGTATCAACTTTTGGTTTGTCAAAAGGCTAAATATGGAGGAGAAAGCAATAACCACCAAACAAAATCAAACTCATTGATATATCATCGTGTCGTCCAAATTCAATATTTTTAGGTAGTAAAGGATCTCCCTAGAATCAAGAAAATATTTTATTACTAATGGATCGCATATAAACATTATGCGAACCAATTACAAAAGTGCTTTAATTGAATTTTTTTGTGTAGCAAAATATTAGGTTTTCAAATGTGGAGGAATTTTTGTATTGAACATTTTTTAATTTGAAGGTGTTCCGATGTCAATTCGTATGAATGACTCATTGAAGTGATTTGAACTTAAAAATATGCTCTAAAATAAATTGTAGTTTTTAAAATTTTTAGCAAATTTGATATTAGATACCTTTTCATTTGAAAAATGTTTTGGTTCTCTCTGCACCCTCACAATAATCTTCTTGGGTTGGAATATGTGTGTCCTTTGACGTTTGGTATATGCTATACCAAAAACAAAGATATAAAATTAATTATAAATAATGCTATTAGATAATAAAAATTATGTTCCTTTAAAAAATAGTTCGGAATTTTTAGTATGATGTTATACGGAAGAATCAAAATAAAAAATGTTATAACGTAACATTTTCTAAATCATTTAAATAATGTCTGTCCAATTTTTCTTTAAAATACAAAGGATCCCACATATAATAGGTTCAGTGGGGTCCATGATGTGGGACCCACGTCGCAAGTTCCCATGGGACCCGACGCACTTGTAGAAATTTCTGAAAAAACTATAGTGGGTCCCATGTTTTATTGGGTTGGTCTATAGACGGTGGGACCCACGTTGCTAGGTCTCATTGGTCCCACTTGTGGGTCCCATGAGTCCATAGTGGGCCCACTTGTGGGACCCACGTATGAATAGTTTATTTAACTTCCATTAGATATATAGGAAAGTCCTCTCGTGCTTGTTCTATTATCTGCTCAGAAAAGTGGTAAAGATAAAGAACTCTAGTGTTTTTTTTTCCGGTCTCCAACTCTTCATGCACGATGAAATGGTGGTAGATAGTGTACATGCAGTCGACCAACTTTTGTTTGGGACAACGACACTGCCACAGTCCGGTCTTCAAACAACAATTTGGCCTTGCGTGTATCATTCCTGTGCAGTGTGGTGTACCAGTATAAGGGAGCACAAGTTGCATATACCGCCAAACGGGGATTAATACCGTGTCCCAGTTTGTTCGTGGAAGATGTGGTTCAGGATGGCGCACGCCGCGATCTTGCCTTGTTTGTCTATCGAAACGGCCTAACAGCAAAGACGCTCGCGCCAACTCCCCTGCCTTGCCCCCACGATTCCCCGGGATCCCCGTGCACGCTTGTATATAAGACGGCGATCCTGCTTCACCGACAGATCAGAGATCAGATCAAGAAGATATCAAGAAAGGAGGAAGCTCGAGAGCTCTAGTATTCCAGTTAGGGCCCTAGCCGTTTTCCTCTTTCAGGTCTTCCAAGTCCAAGCTAGCTAGCTGTCACGTAAGCACCACCTGATCTAGTATAATCCTTGTTGAAAGACGACGAGATGGTCGGGCCGATCGTGCTCGTTGCGTCGGCTGGCCTCGGCATGCTCGCCGGCCTCGCGACGTCGTCGGAGAGGGGTTCTTCCTCCGGCGCCGGGACGAACAACCTGCCGCTGGCCGGCGGCGCGCGGTGGCCCAGCTGCGCGGCGTGCGGTGGCACGGGGGAGGTCGCGTGCCTCTGCGCCCGGTGGTCGGACGGGGACGTCGGATGCCGCTCCTGCGCCGGATCCGGCCGCACGGCGTGCCGGAGATGTCGCGGCTCCGGCCGCTCCGGCGGGCGGCGCGTGCCCGTGCGTGTCGTCGTGCGCGCGCAGGGGCGGCCTCTTGTGGCTGTTAACAAGAGCCGCCAAGTGATGAAACAGCAAGGATGTTGACTAGTGCCATAAGCGTGTTGTGCTTGTTGTTGTGTTGTACGTGCTTCCATGATTTGAGGTGTTCTATGCCTTAAGATGGGTGCTATTTCGTCCTATGCCTGAAATGATGTGTTGTGAAGCATTCTTCAGTATGTGCTTGATGAAACAAGACAAAGCAAACTCTAATATTATTCGCTTAATTAGGAGAAAAGGCTAACCCCTTTACTAATCGTCGTCGCAATCGAATAAATCCATGGTTGCTTGGTTACAAAAGGTCCAATAACGATCTCGATCGAAGAGGCGCACACCGAGGCGTCGTGGTCAGCAGCTGGTACCCTCACTTCAATGCCTCCGCGTGCAACGACAACAAGATCATAGGAGCACGGTCCTTGGAGTCCAACCCGTCGCCGGTCGGCAAGCACGGCCACGGCGCGCACACGTCGAGCACGGCGGCGGGTGCCGTCGTGCCGGGCGACGACGCCCGATCGACGGGCAGTTCTGTGGCAACGTATCGCTAGACGGCCTCGACGCCATCATGCCCATCAAGGGAAAGATGGTGTTCTGCGACCATGGCAATGGCGTCGGTCGGGAGGACTGACAAAGGTGCCGAGGTGAGACGAGCAGGAGGTGTCGGCATGATCATGCATGGCCAACGAGTTGGCCTCTGGAAACACCATGTTCCCTCTTCTGGTTAAGTCGGCCTAATATTTCGGAGATGGTGAACATCTAGTATGGTTGGTATTTGAGGATATCTATGAAGTCCACCATCGAGACGCTCTAGATGTCAATCTTATAATCGCCTAGACTCTATAAGTCAAAGCCAAGACACTATTACTAATTAAACTCAGTGTTGTTTCTTTGTAAGTTAGTTGTCACTTAAAAATACTTGCATTGTCTTTCTTTTTTTAGCATGCAAATTCAGAGGTGTAACAAAAATTGGATTTATGATGTTGGTTTCATGGACCCAACAGTCATTAACCTCAACCAGCAAGAGTTAACACGATCACCAGATAATGCCGTTCAACTAATATACAAATTCTTGGACCAACAATATTTAAAAAATTTCGTACCACTACTCTACAACTCTGAGTAAGTACGACTATCGTAAATTTTTTACACAACTTTTCTAACCATGTTCATCCTAAGTTTGTTCTAATAATATGAACATTCATGTACGCAGTTGGACTGGTGTCTATTTGTCATCTCAGTAAACAACAGCAATGTTATTGTGTTCGATTCATTGAGGAAATCCGAGATTGAGTTTGTGCAAATTCGAGGCGCGCTTATTGTCTAATAGTTCTTGACCTTTATCTCCATGCAAAAATTTATTTCTTAAATGTTCACCTAACAATGTATTATCATTATTTTATTTCGCAAGGCATGGAAAAAATTAATTGAAAGAGCGCCTAGTGAATTCAAAGAACTTCATTTCAACTTCAAAATTCCTGGTATGTATTTTTGCACGTGTTGTATTTACTGTATTATAATTATTTTAGGTAACTTGTTTTTTTGTCAGTGCTTTAGACAAGGATCAAGGAATAATTTATGTGAATACTACATCTATAAGCATATGGTTTTGCTACTTCAATAAAATGCTCCTTCAATACTTAATGGTTTTGCTAATTGTTTAAAAATATGGAGTTATATTTAATATTCACATATTATCAAATTGCAGCTGATGTGGCTTAGAGAGGAAGCCCTCTCGGATTCAAGATTATTGGCAATTCAACCCTAAAGGAGAGTTTTATTATGATTCATATCACATATACACATAGATCATCACCATGACTCGCTGGAATGAAAACACTAAAATAGTGAATATGTAGAAATTATACAACTTCTAACTAGTATGAACTGTCAATTATACTAAAAACATATATGTATATATATAATTACTATACGTATATATATTTATGAATGCAGGCAATATTGGCGTATTTGTGTGTATAAATAGGGGTACAAATAGTAGCAATGAATTTCAAAAAACAAATAAGAAAACTCTTTAGTCCCTGTTGGTAACACCAAATGGGGCTAAAGATACCACGTCCACGCGCATGCACGTGGCCCCGTTAGTCCCGATTGCGGTACCAAACCGGGACTAAAGGTTGAGAATACCAACGGGGGAGGCCTATGCCATGCACGTGCCGGAGCCCCTTTTGTCCCTAAAGGTTCCATTAGTCCCGGTTGTAATACCCGGGATAAAAAGCAAGGCCTTTTAGTCCCGCCCTGGCAGTCCCGGTTGGTTGGTCGGTATGAAAGGTCTTTACTAACCGTGACTGTAGGGGGTTTGTGCAGCTGTGGTTCCAATTCCACGGGTCATGGAGTGGTTCGCTTGGACTGATTAATAGACCGCAAGCCAGCCAAACTTCTTCATGATTACTAGCACAATTTGGTGGGCCAATTGCCAACCTTTATGGTTTCTGGGTTCTTTTGTTTCTAATAAGAAACAATAGAACCCGGAAGAAGCCTGGCAATTTCCGCCAATAGCTAAGTGTTCCACTGGTGGGAGAAGAATATTACCTTCGACTACATTGTGAATGGTGATTCAGATAATGATCATGCAGAAAGGTGATGTTACAACCTCCCTGGAAAGTTTTAAAAGGGATCCATACCTTGGTCACCAGGCATGGATCCACACATAGATACTTTTGCATTGCTTTCTCTACTGTCGTGTTCACCACTATCACTGCAACTCTACTACCTTCCCTCCGGAACCCCCTGTGTGTGATCTTTAATTTGATGCAGTAGCAACTTGGATGCTAGGATCAAAATCCATGAAACCCATATGCTAGGATCAGGATCCATGCATCTTCTTTCGGTTCACAGAAAAAGGATCGTAAAGCCATGGTTTGGAGATGTTTTCTTGCTCCAAGGCTGTGCGGTGTCTATATATGAGCACCATGAATGTTGGGATGTCCAAGTGCAGTGCACCATGACGCTATTGCATATTTGCATGCCTGCCTTCAATTCAAACATCAGCTCCATGCACCGCCGTCACCAATCCATGCGTGCATTCTGTTCATGCTATTAGGCTCGATTGCGACTGCATGTCGATCGGTTGGGGGAAGCAGGAAGTTATATGGTTCATTTTGTCCTCTATAGGGATGTTCTATATCCCCACGTTTTCCTACTGCTCTGATTATGTGAGCTATAATCGGTAGGCCCATACTAAATTTCTATCTAACTGGCAAGGTCCTGCCCCACAACACTATAAATATGAGACTTCGGCAGAACCAAATAACATAGTTGAGCCCTGTCCGTGATTAACCATGAAATTCTATTATTTATAGTGTTGGAGGGGAGTAGAAGCCTCTACCCTCGACCAAGGCAGTGACAGTGGCGGCTGGAAGGACGTCCACTGAATGTCTAAATGCAATCAAGCGAGGAGCAACCTATGCTGCGACCAAGGGGGTCACTCAAACGTGATGGAGATGGGGCTTCTCACGGTATGCTTGTCAGACACCCACCGGAGCGCGCCCTGAAGCACCTTCGCCGCTCTCGTCTTCCCACGCCACACGGTCACCGTGAAACTCTGCTCCTGGTTCGCCTCCGTGAACCGCAGCGAGCTCGGCGTGACGTGCGCCACGCCGGCCGGCAAGTCCATGTACGGATAGTACACCGCCGGCGCCTTCCCGACGTTCCTCACCGTGCGTCGCGCCACCGCCGCCGCGTTCGACGACGACGCCGGCGCCGGGAACGAGGCCGAGAGGGACGGGTAGTTGAGGTCGTGGTCCCTGATCACCTCGACGTCTGAGCAGTCGACCTTGCGCCGTGCGATCACTGACACGTCCTGGCTTTCGTACACGCTGCAGAGGAAGCCGACGTAGTCGGCAGGGTCCATGTCGTAGACCAGGCCGGGGTCGACGGCCCTGTCCGGGTTGACGTGCCCGGCGCCCGTGGCGAAGAAGTTCGCCGGAAGATGTTGCTCGTTCAGTATCGGGTTCCCGGACCGGTCGACGGGATCGGCGGTCGTCACGATGGCCGACCTGATCATCGCCGGCGACCAGTCCGGGTGCTTGCTCTTGATCAGCGCCGCGACGCCGCTGAGGTGCGGCGTCGACATGGACGTGCCGGAGACGAAGTTGAAGGTCGGCTGTCCGGGATTATTCTTCTCCGGCGACGACGACGAAGGGCCGACCTGGAACGGCCACGCGGCGTGGATGCTGACACCGGGGCCCGTGATGTCGGGCTTGAGAATGCCGGGGTTGTGCAGGCTGGGCCCACGCGAGGAGAAGGAAGTGATGGCCGGCGCTGGCGACGTGCCGAGCACCGTGCCATGGAACACGATCTGCGCCGCCGGGCTCGCCGTCGGTTGATGTAATTGTTGATGTCCACTCCGGCGGCGTAGCTGACGTGGCACGCTGTGAGGACGTGCGCGTCGGCGAGCGTGCTGTACCCATCGGTGAACTCGTTGGCCATGATCATGCCGACACCTCCTGCTCGCTTCACCTCGGCACCTTTGTCGATCCTCCCGACGCCATTGCCACGGTCGCAGAGCACGATCTTGCCCTTGACATCCAAGCCGTCCAGCGAGCCATTGCCGCAGAACTGTGCGTTCGGTGTCGAGCTGGCGCCGGCGTACACCAGCGGGTAGAAGACCGATGCTGACGAAGACGCCCTTCTCCACGGCGCCGAACGTGCCGACCATCAGGCTGGTCTTGTGGAAAGGCACGCCCGGCCCCCCGGCGGCGAGGGAGATGGAGAGCACGTCGCTGCCGTCGCCGACCGCCGCGTCGACGCCGGCGAGGACGTCGGCGGCGGTGCACTCGTCGCCGCACACCTTGTACATGGCGACGTGTGCACGTGGCGCCATGCCGGAAGCCGTGCCGTGGCCTTGCCCGAGCACCTCGGCGCCCGCCGCCGTGCTCGACGGAGCAAATTAACCGTGCTCCTATGAGCTTATTGTTGCACGCGGAGGCATTGAAGAAGTCGCAGCGCCCCTTCCACCTCGCCGGCGGCGAAGGCATGCCGGCGCCGCTGTAGGAGGAGTGGTAGGGGAAGACGCCGGTGTCGATCACGCCGATGATGACACCGTCGCCCAACCCGGAAACACTATGGTTCCTCGTCGTGCTCGTCGGCACGTCGAGCCCGAGGAACCGAGGCGTGTGCGTCGTCAGCAGCTGGTAGACCTCGTTGGGCTCGGCCGAGAGGAACTCCGGCGTGCCGGACATGGCGTCGAGCTCCCGCCGCGTCAGCCGGGCGGCGAAGCCGCTGGCGACGTGGTGGTACGAGTGGACGAGCCGGCCGTCGTCCGGGAGGAACGACCTGTACCACGCCGTCCGGTCGTCGGCGGTGTCGAACACGTGGTTCTTCTCGTGTGGCGGCTGCACGTGCACGATGAACGTTTGGACCTCATGGTCGTCACAGGCTGTCGTCTGATCCTCGGCGACAACAACGGCGACTGAAGCAAGGAGAACGAAGCGGATCGCGATGCGGAGCAAGGATAGCTTGGAGCTTTCCATGGCTGCCGGTTAATTTGCTCCGTCCGATGCGGTGCGCTTTGCTTGCATTGCATCCATCCATGGCGGCCTTATATTCAAGATGGTCGTGTATCCGTATTGGTCGTTCATTGTTAAAGCCGGGGAGGCTTTTCGAGCACTGTTCGTCTTACGACCTTTCTTCTAGGCGTTCGTTAGTAGGGGTGAAACTTACTGAGTATAATGACCTCGTAGTCAAAATAGGAGGCTTTAGTCTATCGAATGAAAGAGATACTGTATCTTGAGATTTATATAGAACGGGTCAATTTTCTACTCGTTCTATGTACCAACTTATGAACCATGATATTCCTTTTCGACATAAATTGATATAGAAGCTAAAATTGCCTCTAAAGATTAAGATTTTCCTCTGGTACCTAGCTAGAGGTGTCATTTTAACAAAGGACAATCTAGCAAAAAGGAACTGGTCTGGTAGTCAAAATTGTTGTTTCTGTAACTCAAATGAGACAATTTAACATCTTCTTTTTTATTGCCACCATGCTAGAAACATCTGGAGAACAGTTCATACGGCCACAGGTCTTAACCCACCTAGATCTATAACCCATATAGTGGGCGATTGGCTCTCCCACTTTGATAGTGGAAAGCGTGATATTATTCTAGTGGGTGCGGCCGCCATGTGTTGGACGATCTGGCGATGCAGAAATGATATATGTTTTAATAACGTTAAGTATACATTGTTTTTGCAGGCTTTATTCAGAGGATCATATTGGCTGAGGTATTGGTCACTACTGCAGCCTGAGGAGATTAGAGGACGCATTCGGGAGACAAGTGTAGCTCTTGAGACGACTGCACTAGAAATTTATGCTTCCCATGGATGGCGTTTTAATAATAGACTCGATCCTCCTTAATTTATGTTTTATTTATGTTCCTTGTGTCAGTATGTGAACTGACTTTTCTTGTAATAATCATAACCAAAAACCGGGCTGCGTGCTATGCAGAGGCCGGAAACTCTGTTTCCATTATTTTTTTTAAAAAAAAGCTAGGCCGGCCGGCGATTTATTGTGGCCATGACAAAAGGAGCATTTGGAGGCCCGTGCCGATGGTGGGAGATGTTTTTAAGGAAGACAAGACCGAGTCTATGATATGGACATGGAAGTATGGAACCACCACTTCGGTGTGTAGCGGACTGTGATGTGCTGCCCGTACGAGCAGTGTACATACAACAAGCTAGCTTGCCAAAAGAAAGATCCAGGTGAAGCATATAGTTCTTGAACCAAGCATCTATCCCCTGCTATATGTACTAGAATTCGCCATGCCAAGACTGACTGACAAAAGAACAGTAAAAGCACGAGCAAACACTGACTGGCATGTAGGGTCTGTAGTTTTTTTATTCTTAATGAATCGATTCAAGAATATGATCCGGATCTCTTCTCTCTCTTGAATGAGTCTGCTATCTGCGCTGGATGAGCCGATTCATCCATGTGCCACCTCAAACAATGATCCGGCCACTACATATGGCCTAATTGATTTTTTTTCATGTACATGCATATGCTAAATAGAATAATATGACTTGTTTTTTTGGACAAAATTTGAATTTTAGAATGCTTTTTTTGGACGGTGGAAGTACAGAACAATGGAACTTATTATAGTTGGCACACAGAGCAGGGCTGTTTCACCTGAAAACATGAAGTGCGATGTTTTTTTAAGCACAAGTCTCTAGACTAATCAGAAAAGGAAAATATCCCCTCTCCTCTTAGGTGGTGTTTGGTTCAAGAGAGTGTAGGATGGAGCCATATCTTGTCATGCGTTTCGTTCCAGAGTGCGCGGAGCCATCCCCAAGAGCACATATTCGCTCTACATTCAGGACGGCTCGATCCTGCAGAATCGGGTGAACCGAGCCATCACACTTTGATGTCATCTTGCACCATGGTGAAGCCGACCAAGGCAGGTGCGAAGGGCAGCGGAAGAGGCGAAACCTGGTGACCGGAGGAGTTGGAGGTCAAGCAGTCCTGGGCACGGAGTCTTGTTGGTGGGATGAGGGCGGAGCCAGTGGCAAAGTTCGGGTAGCAGCCAATAGGAGAGGGCGGAGCCCATGGTGCTAGGGACAGAGGTCAGCCTGCATGAGGCGGGTGGAGCCTGTCGACATTGGGGATGGAGGTACAGGTGAGAGTGGATGGAGCTCGCATTGGTGGGGGGGAGAGGAGGGAATTCGGTGGAAGAAAAGAATAGACAAGGGCGATTTGATCGTGCAGCTCAAGACTGAGGGGTGCAGAGAGGAAGAAGAGACGGGGTGACGAATGGGTAGGCCCCACATGACGGTGGTTAACGGAACAATGACTGGAATGATTTCATCAAAACCCTCCAACCAAACAAGAAATGGAGCCATTCCATCTCTATAACCAAATAAATAGCATAGAACCATCTCATCTCTAAAAACATGAATGGAACCATTTTGTTCTTCCTACCTCGCACTTCAACCAAACGCTACCGCTACTTCAGTTATCCTGCTGTTAAAGCATGGAACACTCAAATCATGGAAGCACAACACAACAACAGCACAACTGTTGATGACACGTACTAGTCAAACATTCTTGCTGATTGATCACTTAGCTCTTGTAACAGCCACCTGAGGCCCCTGTGCACGCACGGCGGCTACACGCACAGGCGCACACAATATTTAACACCGATCATGCCTATATGGATACACACAATATTTAACAGTCCGATCACCGGGCGCAGAGGCATGCGACCTCCCCCGTGCCACCACACGCCGCGCAGCTGGGCCGCGTGCTGCCAGTTAGTGGCAGGTTGTTCGTGCCAACACCAGAGGAGGATCACCTGCTCGCAGTCGTGAGGCCGGCGAGCATGCCGAGTCCAGCCGATGCCGTGAGCACGATCGGCCCGACAATCGTCTTTCAACAAGTATTATATTATATCAGGTGGTGCATGCGTGACACCTAGCTAGCATAGCTAGCTTGTCTTGTAAAATGTTTTGTGTACTAGTGTCGGTGCACCGCGGCCGGATCCGCACTAGCTCGACGCGCTGCCGTGCCACCTCTTGCATGCAGCGTCGAGCCTGGCCAACGCTAGTGCCGACGTCGCGTCGCTGAACCCACGAGACACCTTCGCTAGATCCCACTCCGCCTCGCCTCACTCCTCCACGCTCCACCTGGCGAGGGAGAGAGGCGGCGTGACTCCTCCTCTCGCGCGGCACCTCTCCTCTCTGCCGGCGAGGGAGAGAGGCAACGCGTCTACTGCTCCTCCTCTTTGTCGGCGAGGGGCTCCTGTTGTTGCACAGCGCGGTCGCCTCCAAATCCACCGGCAAGTAGAGTGGGAGGGAGAGACGGCTGGAGGGAGTGGAGGGAGGGAGAGAGAGAGGAGGAGGAGGAGGAGGAGGAGGAGGAGGAGGAGGAGAGAATTATAGAAGGGTTAGGGTTAGGTTTGGTTGTTTTTGTATTATGTGTAGTTATGGGGTCTATTGGGCTTCGACAATTTGAGCAGGCGGGCCATATAAGCCATCTGCCTCCGAAAATTGATTTACATACGAAAGTGAATACTTTAAGGCAACCGCCTCCGAAAATAGATGATTTTCCAAGGCGGTTGTTTTAAAATGACCGTCTTCGTTAATCAATTTTCTGAGACGGTTAATGCGAACGTTCCTTTAATAAAAGATGCCCACCTCCGTTAATGCCTACGATTAATAAAGGTGGACATTTTTGTGTCCGCCTCAAAAAATTAAAATGTAGTCTCCTAAAATCCTATTTGTAGTAATGTGCATGAGACGGGTGGAGACTGACAACGTTGGGGATGGAGGTACAGGTGGGAGTGGATGGATCCCGCGCTGGTGTGCAGGGCGAGGGGGGAGCGGGGTGGCGGATCGGAGGGCGACATATAGGTGGAAGGGGACGGGGGGATTTGGTGGAAGAAAAGAGTGGACATGGTCAATTTGATCGTGCAACTCAATACTGAGGTGTGCAGAGAGGAAGAAGAGCCAGGGTAACAAATGGGTGGGCCACACATGAAATGGTTAACGGAACAATGATCGGAATGATTTCATCAAAACCCTCCAACCAAACAAGAAATGGAATCATTCCGTCTCTAGAACCAAATAAATAGCATAGAACCATCTCATCTCTGGAAACCCTTCTGTCCTTCCTATCTCGCACTTCAACCAAATGCTACCTTAGTTATCCTGATGTTAAAGCATGGAACACTCAAAACATCGAAGCACAACACAATAACATTACAGAGGTTGTGGTTGTGGCACGTACTAGTCAAACATTCTTGCTGATTGATCACTTTGGCTCTTGTAACAGACACCAGAGGCCCCTGCGCGCACGGCGGCCACACGCACGGGAGCGCGCCGCCGCCAACGTGGCTGGAACCGCGGCATCTCCGGCACGCCGTGCGGCCGGACCTGGCGTACAAACAGCACCCAATGTCCCCGTCCGACCACCGGCCACAGAGGCACACGACCTCCCCCGTGCCACCGCACGGCGCGCAGCTGGCCGTGCGCCGCCGGCTAGCGGCATGTTGTTCATGCCGGTGCTGGAGGAGGAGCACATGTCCGCCGTCGCGAGGCCGGCGAGCATGCCGAGGCCGCCGACGCCGCGAGCATGATCGGCACGACCATCGTCTTTCAACAAGGATTATATTATATCAGGTGGTGCGTGAGTGACACCTAGCTTAGCTAGCTTGGACTTGGAAAACCTGATAGAAGAAACACCTAGGGGCCTAACTGGAATACCAGAGCTCTCAAGCTTCCTCCTTTCTCGATATCTTCTTGATCTGATCTCTGATCTGTCGGTGAAGCAGGATCGCCATCTTATATAAAAGTGCCTACAGAGCGTGCACGGGGATGCCGGGGAGGCCGCTGCAGGGGATCGGGGGGGGGGAGGCAGGGGAGTTGGCGCGAGCGTATTTGCTGTTAGGCCGTTTCAATGGGCAAACAAGGCAACATCTTCCACATCTTCCACGAACAAACTGGGACACAGCTAATCCCCGTTTGGCGGTATATGCAACTTGTGCTCCCTTGTACTGGTGCACTACACTGCTCAGGATACACGCAAGGCATGCAAAATGGGCCAAATGGTTGTTTCAGAAATCTGTGTCGCTGTTCCAAACAAAAGTTGATCGACTGGATATGCAAATATATGATTCCAATCCCGCCTAAAAACTATGCCAACATATACCTCGATCCCTCAATGAGGAACACGTCATCGTAGAAGAAAACGATGCACCCTCTGGACTGTGGAGTAAATCCAATACAAATATATACTCAGATCGAAAACATCAAGACAACGATCCAAACCTTAGCTCAATTATTCAAGAGAAAAAAATTATTGAAGAAAACCTAAAAAAGTAGTGGATTTACTTAGAGGGCAGACCCGTTCCTCCTTGCCACCACCTAAGGATATAGTATTCATCATGAAAGGCTAAACGCTGCCTCTTGATGCCAAATGTAATATTTTCTGATATGTGAAAACATAGTATACATGATTAGCACCTAACTTGCCCAAGATTCAATTACTTAGCCTAAGCATGAATCAACCGAATCAATCTATTAATGCCGAAAATGGTGGTTAATGCTTACACCAACGTTAATTAGCAGCCACAGGTATATTCATCGCAATGGCCAATGGTTGTAGTTGTTGTTGCAGGGTTAGGGGTGTAAACAGACCGGTTACAGAAAGTTATTTGCTCACACCATATCGTTTTCATATTTTCTTCCGAAACCAGATTGGACGTGTACCTGCCAGATAAACATATTAATACGGATAAGTTTGGTCACAAATATGGATAAATACATACAGAATCTATAACAACTAACAAGACAGATACAGACAATATTGATACTTAGTATAGAAAGTTTGGGCAAAAGGTCCTTAATTCGATGACGAATGAACACTGAACCTTCTGCTCACTGGAAAATACACAACTGGAGTTTTCTTATGCCGAACTGAAGTTTCTCAGCGTTTTTTCTCAACTTCCAATCTCCAAATCGATTCAAACCTCTAAGAGAAGTTTTAATTCATCTTTGGTTACCATCAGACCAACGGTTCCAGTCTAAATCAGACCCCAAAATTCACTGCATTCCAGCCTTTTAAGCTGAAACAAAAAAAAACAAATTAAAACTTCATATCAGTATCTTCCCTCTTCTTTTAAGATCCCAAATTCTAGTGACTTAACAATTGCTTTGATCCATCTTGCAAGTGTACTACATTCCACTTGCTATAAATTTCTCATTCTTGTATTTGGTCTAAAAAATTTCAGATTATTGGCCATTACTTGACTTTTGGTCCACTTTCATCCAAATGTTGATTTTTCTTCATTTAGTTTTCCTTAGTAGGCTGAACTTGAGCTTTCTCAATGTCATTATTCCTTTCATAGTACTTTACAAAGCATGGGGCATGACATTTCTTCTGTTGTAAAAGGTTGCACCAAGGAGGATAAATCCAAATCAAGAGATAAGATCTTCTAGGTCAAAATGCACCTGGATGTTCTTGGCAACGGAGAGCTAGGCAACACCAGAAGAGGAAATGGGCCACATTGTTGGGTCTTAGGCAACTGTTCTAGACAAGTAGGTGCAGCGAGCGAGGCCTTGATTGGTTAGTAACTAAAAGTCGCAAGTAAACTAGAATGTTAGCATATCATTTTTTTTGGAAAAAGCCCAAATTACTCCTCTCAACTATAAGCAAAGTCTACATAACCCCCTAAACTACCTTTTGGTTCATTTTACCCCCTAAACTATGCCACTTGATGTATTCTACCCCCTAATATAATTTGTCTTTTTTATTTCTCCATGCACAAGTTGAATTTTAATTTTAAATTTTGTATGATTATAGTGAACATCATAATGTATGTCAAAAAATATATTATAAATTTTTCGTCATTAGTTTTTGTATAATATCATGTCTTAAGGATTAATTTAATTATTAAATATCTTACCCCGTCAAAATAATGAACAGGTTGCTTAAATTGTATTTTGGTCCCCTTTGTTTGAGTGTTTGTTAGGCGGGGTACACTGTATATGTTCATGCTATCATATAGCCCAAAGAAAGAACACTATGGCGTCGGGACCATATTGTATTTTGCTCTCGTTTGTTTACGTGTTTGCCTTGGCCCGCGAAAACAGCCCAACGGATTGCTCAAAAAAAACAGCCCAACGAAACTCCGTCTTTTTTTTCTTTTGGATCGGCGGCGGCTCTGCCGTGGGCCTAACCACAGACATTGGGCGAGGAATGGTTTGTTCATGCAAGCGCCGACGCAAACACTCGATCGCCTCGCCGCGCTGGTCTCGCAGGTGGAATCCGCGACGCGGAGTGCGCCACCGAATCGCCAATATGTTCAGGCGCAACCACCGATCCGCGCCCAAGTCTACAGATTCTACACCTTGCAGGCGAGTGCTGATCACTTCTGTATAATCCCGTGGACATCTGAGGCATATTTCGTCAAGCTTTTTTACAACGCACAATACTACTAGGTAGTAGTATATAGTATAAACTAAATCGGACCATTGATTGATTAGGAGTAAAATAATACTTTCGCGTCCACCTAATTTAGTAACGTTTCACCGTGATTATCATCGGCTACTCCCGACGGCATGTCTGTCTTGATGCCCACGGCGTCGTCCGGCTTCTCCCCACGGCGGCGCTGCCCTGCTCTCATCCACGGATTCCCCCACAGGCGTCGCATCTCGGGCTGATTCCTCCACGGCGCCGAATTCGGATCATCCTAGGGCGGTACCCCAGCCTCACAACGCAGCTTTTCCCCCTCAGTGGCGTCCATGGTCTCCCTGCGGGGCGGTGCCTCTGCCCTCCTCTCCATTGTGATTTCAAGTACGCTAGCTGCTGCTGCCGCGAACAAGTTCCAGGCCAGGGTTGGAGATTGGTTTGTTGGGATGTGCAGAAATTGAGCATTCACGTAAGCTAAGCTTGCTGCAGGTCCCCAGACTAGCGAGGACTGCTCACGATGATGCCGCGCCCGGGATGCCTCGCCAGGATCCAGGCGCACCTCGCGCAGTCGCAACCGGTTGTCCGCCAGGGCACGGTCTGGATGCAACCGCTTGGCCAGGGCGTCCGCCTGGGCGCGTCCTTGATTGCAAGCGGGAGGAAAACGCCCAAAGCATGCCATCGGCTCGCCGGAGTTCAACGCCCGACGTAGGAAGAGCCAGAGACTCTCCAATGTCCACACGAAACGAGACTTAATATCCCTAATGTATAGATAAAAAAATAATGATATAATTTTATATATATTACACTAATCTCATTCAAAAAAATTCCTATATTACCCTTATACTACTCATACTACTCTTATATACTACTTGTATCACAAGGACCATTTTAATATTATACATTAATCTCAACCGTCCGATATTTACATACTAGTCCTTTTTAAACACTAGTATACACTAGTATTGTGCGCTGTAAAAGAGCTTGTTTCGTCTTGGAAAACAAAATTATATTCCTTGCACCTAATTAGAGTTCAGCACCTCACTGATTGAGTTGCAGGAGTGACGTCTCCTAATTCGTTTTCTTCTTCCTCAAAGGGGAAAAAGCGCAAGGTCTAGAATCTTCATCGGGATAACTGTATGCTTTTAGCCCACTACTATACTACATGTTTTTTGATCATCCGGATCTCGGCAGCAAAGTCCATGCCTTTGCACTTTTGAGTCTACTAGAAAACCTTCCATTGGAATTAGGGGAAGTGCTATAATCAAGTACAGTGCATTGCCGCTGATATGTCAGTCCACTGTGAGGACCAGCACCAGCTGTGCTTTCCTTCTTCAAGCCTCTTGCCGATCCTAATAATCCTATCAAAATACTGAAACTACAATTACCGGCGACAGACAGCATATATGTACGTGTTTGATGCTTGATTGTGCCAACAGCTTCGTTCTCTCTCTTGCCAAACCCAGAGTAGTCCTTAGTCTTTATATTACATACCTGCTTCTCCCTGTCGTTGTTTCGTTTTCCAGGACCGGTTTAGCCAATGAGTTGTCGCTTTAGCCAAGACCACCCTGTGGATTCCACCATGCGGTGGTCTGCCGTTTGGTTGTTGTTTCAGTGACACAGCCCACATTATCGCAGGTCAGAACCCTATCACTTTACAGTTCTTATGGATCCATTGCCCCCAGCTTTGCCACTGGTAGTAGTTGATCAATCACCTCATCAAGCTAGCTAGTATCAACTCACTTGAGGATTCGCTGCCGTTAATTCCGTGGTGCTCCTTTCGCCTTCGTCCTTGCGAGTTAAGATCCTGTTCCTGAATAATCCTGGTTTATAGCAGTCGAGTTAAGGTGCGTGATTGGCTCAGTGTTCGCATCTCCATGGGTTTTGGTTGGCTCCATGTCGTTAGCCTTTCCGAGTATGAAATGAACACCGCTCTGTGGCAGTGGTGGCCTGCAACGCACATGCTGTATGGACATCCTACCTTGCTCGCTGTCATATGGTTTGGTACAAAAAAAAACTCTCATTGCACATGCAGCACCTCATCTGTGGGTGGTCACCTGCAGGACCGGCCCCTCGGGTAGTAGGCCGGGTAGCTATGTTCGTTGTCATGCCATTTCGCTCTCAATATAGCGGCGTATGCTGCAATATAATTCTTTCTTCTCTTTGTGTTAGTTTCGACAAGGCCACGTGATCTTATCCCCCTGGCCCTAACATCTTTAGCAACAAGCTAGCCTGATTCATCGTTTCGTCATCCGACATGTCTATCTTGGAATTTGTTTAGCAAGATTGTTGCATCTTATCAGGTTAACACAATTTATTTTTGCATATGCTCCAACATTCTCTCTGAAAGAAACATATTGAATGAGGTACAAGTTCGTCTTCCTTACGGCAGTGTATTGTAGTTTTCACAATTGGTGAGAATTGAATTGGAGACAGCTGCTGCAGCTGTGCACTATTGACTAGGACATCTGTCGTAGTCAATCTTACTTCAGGCTAGCTATTAACTTCTTGTTTGTTTGATTCCTTTGTATGTTTGAGGGGAAAGGTATGTGTGCTAGTTAATTACCTGCTAGTTCCTGTTCTAGAAATTCCAGGTTTTAGATCATAGCTGTTGTCATGTTCCCCTTTGATCTTTAGTTTCCTTTTTATGGCAACTGGTTCTAGATTTCCATGCAAGAACTCATCAAGCGGAGGACTAAGTAATCTTGAATCTTTATTTTTCAGTGGCATAAACGCATAATCTCACAACTTATGCTGGCAGCAGCAGAGTGATACCCTTTTTTCTGAAACTATTCATGCTTTTGCACAACTGGAGATGATGGAACATAAGGTTGTCACAGGAAGACATATATGGTACAGTACATACATAGCTGTAGCTGCGGCACCATGTCTGTTGGCTAGCTAGTAGCTTGAACAGATTAAGTCATGAACCCTACAGCCGATCGATCATCTGTTTAACTTTGCGAACAATCCTTTCAGGAATCTTCAGTACGTACCCTATACTCAGTTACCTCTAATTAACCATGGCGAGGAATCAGCTTTCGTGTTCATGATGATAAGGTCAATAATGCTGTATTGCTCGGGAGCGCACGCATGATTCGCCCAATCTTTGCAGGAAGAAAGACTCAAAAGGGGAAAAAGAGGAATGTGCAACACGGATGCGATCCTTGCAGTGGCATCATGATGTTCTCCTTGACGCATTGTGGTACCTTCTGATCAAAGGCAATTGACTTGCGTTCTTGAGTCAGGCCTGTAGGGAACTAAGCGCAATGAGAAGGCGAGGGTAACTTTTGTCTGGAGCTCCTTTTGTGGCAATGCATGCCGGTGGAGCATATTGGCGAGCTGGTCCCTGCAGTGCAGGCGATGACGCAACGGTGACGGCCGGCGAGCTGATTGGTCAGTCAGGCTCAGACAGATACCTAGTCCACCCTCGACCCTCCCATACAATGTTCCCTCTCTAGTTTTTTTTTTCCTCCTTCCCATTTGCAAATGAAAGCCAAGGAAATAAAAGCTGATGTGCTGGTGTGATTGAGTGGCCGCATCTGAATCATAGTCATAGACTCATAGGCTGCTGCAAGAGCTGACCTAGACAAGAATCAGTGTTACACTGGGGGAAATGCACATGGGTACCCTGAACCTGAACTGAACTGTGCTCGCTGATAGCAGATAGTACCAGTACTGTGCGTGATTGTTCTTTTGCGCCCTGTTTGGTCCGCTGATGAAAAGGCCGGCCGGGCGGCACATGAGCTAAAGGCAGCCAGCAACCAACCTCTTTTCCTGATGATCCCTCGCACCCATGATTCGTCTGCCTCAATCATTTGCTATACCGCCTGAAGCAGGAGACATACGCATCAGAATCCATGCTTGCATTTGCATGAACCTGTATTCAGCATCAGAACCGAACCATGCATGCACTCGGATACGGCGACGTACACTGTCGATCGTCTCCATCTGCGCCGTACGTACGTGTGTTGCCGTATCTGTCTGCAGTGTACAACGTAATGTCTGAACGTTGTTGGACCGAGCCTGCTGAGAGCTAGCTCGAAACTGTTGTGCTACATTCAGCTCTGAATAACACCTTTCAACTAGAAAGCATGGAAGCCACTGTGCTGATACATCCAGGTCCGTCTGCGGACAAGGCGTGTGGTTATTACGCTCACGTATGTAAACACCATCATCTTTTAGCTCCATGCATGCACAGTTTTTGCTCACGGTGTGCCTGTCCATGTACAGTTTGGGACCGAAGGATAACCATGCAGGGTCAGGTCGTACTTAGTGGTTGACTGGAATTTAGCAATTTGCCAAAGGATATGCAGTGTCGACTTGAGTACTTGACTGCTTTCCCTGATCACACACCTTCATGGGCCAAATTGTAAAATTGATCGGAGCGGACACGCTCCACTCTTGATGGAACAGACGGACAACCAGATCTAACCAAAATGCAGAGGGCTGCCCGACGGTTGTTTCAGCTTAAACTCTCATACATTATGACGGGGGGTCCTTTCAATAAATTTTCCATTTATTTTTATTTTAGTTCATGCTTATATCCGTGAATGAAATGAATTATTCCAGGAGGTCCTTTCAACAAGTTTTTAATTTATTTTATACTGCATATGTTATGTGAATGAAATGAAGAAAAACCAAGTACTTCTTTGCTATGTTTTTGAAATTCCATAATAAGAAATTTTTAGAGCATTACATAAACTAAAGGAAAAAAGAAAATATGGGACTAGTGTCCAGCTGAATCCTTGGTCCTGCTCTCAACATTTAAGGTTTCAGGGTATATGGGTAATTAGCCATATCTTCGGTAGTAACCTTTGTCTCACCTTCTCTCTCTACTACATGTCCACTATCTGACAGAACCTTTATGAGAAAATGAATGGCTCGGCACATATAGCCACCTAGGCGCACAGCCTCATGGTTGTTTCATTCTCTACCAGATCTACAGGCATAGCTTAACAAGAAAGATAAAAAATGCACCTCATATGTGTCGGGTGTCTGACATTAGAGATAATTTCAGGTCACACAGTTTCGAGTTAAGGCCCGAATAGTTTTTCTTCATTTTTTTACTGATGTTGACAACATGCTCTAGTGTCATGCCCCTTTAGCTCAGTCAGATGAATTATTGTTGAAAATCCATACCGATTTCCTTATCGTTGTGGTCTACAGACATTGTTTCCTCGACTTAGGATGAAAACTACTTATTGATTGGTATTTCCATCACTACTCATCCTCCAACATAGAGGGGGGTAGAGGCCCCCTACCACTTGCCACCTCTCCTAAGTTGTTCCGTAGTATTGTGGTCTATAGAACAACCTTCATCTAGGCACACAACCGCATGGTTGTTGCGTTCTCTACCAGATCTACATACATATCTTAACAAAGAAATTTCACCTCCTATAGGGTGTCTTAAATTAGAGATAGTTTCAGGAGACATGACTTCAGGTTATTAAGGCAATAATAGTTTTTTTTACGAAGTTCGACAGCACCTTTGGTGCCCCCTTGCTAGAGATGCTGTTCTGAGTCCTCTATGTGTCTCTCCTCCGCCGGAGGAATTTATTTTGAAACCCCATACCAATTGCCTCATTGTTGTGGTCTACAGACATTATTTCCTCGACTTTGGATGAAGACGGTGAGAACTGCTTATTGATTATTGTTTCCATCACTTGACCTCCTCCAACATAGAGGGGGCAAAGCGCCCCTACCCCTAGTCACCTCTCCTAATACCATCCATGATGGGCGGTTAGCTAGATCACCAAGGCCAACCATAGGAATATCTATGAGATAGGATGGACTATAACAGCAATAGTGGGCACAATGTTAGGGTGCTAGATGACTGAGGTAAAGAGTGTGGTAGTGGCGGTAGGGATGAAAAAAGATCATATGTGAATTTAACAATTATCATGGAAATAAATATCAATGTTTTAAACTACAAGCTCATACGTTTAGCATTCAACCTCCTAAAACAATTAATAGCCAGCTTGGATCTATAGTGAGCACTAGGCAACAAATGCTAAATTGCCATGACAACAAATAGTGGTATCCTCCTCAATCAGCTATAGAAGATAGTCGTGTCTATAGTCGTCTATGTTTCGTAAATACAAATATTTGTTTTTGTGGTGGATTCAGATTCAAATATGGACAGTATGGAATGTGTTGAACATAATCTGGATATAGATCAACATAAAAAAATAGACGTTTGACTAAATGTTAGGATTTGGATATGGGTTCTCCCTTGGGTTGGACAGGCGAACGAATAGTATCCATGATCTCATTATATCCTCGAGCAGTTTTGTGAAGCGGGGTGGTGAGAGATGGCCTTAGTTGTGAGAAAGCCACTTGAGATACCTATGGAGTGCAGGAGGTAGGGAAGTGAGGCCACCGGCCAAGTTTGTCATTCATCGTAGCTTCGGATTAGTTAGTTGTTGGATGAAGAAAGATTAATTGAAAACAGTAGCTAGAGGAAGAAGAATATATTTAGAAACTAGACAAGGGAAAATATATTTAGAAACTAGACAAGGAAAATATAAGACAGACATCCAAATTGAAGTCCAAACTCTCCAAAGGACTCGGAACCTAACCTAGACAGCGTCCACTGTCCACCCATATCCTTATTAGTTATTGACAGGTTTTCCAAATTTAAATATAAATTTCTTTCTAAATACTTTGTTTTTTGTGATAGCCCGGCAAAGCTAGTTTTGTGTTTTTTTCGTTTTTTTTTTCTTTTTTTCCCTTTCTTTTAGGAGGCGCTGTTTAAACTAGGATTGTGATCTAAACGGAGTGGTGGCTTTTAAGACAAGCATTTCTCCTCGCTGTCGCGCGTGCTTCAAACATGCATGAATCAGATGATGCTCTTCTCACGCTGAAGGCTGAACAGAGCGCGGCATGCAGGCATTAATTCACAAGAGCTGAAAGCTATGAAGAAGAAATTAAAGATGATGAGTTACAACAATGGCGCGCGGCTGCTAGCCATATCAAGATCGCCAACACTTCACGCAGCTAGCTAGGAGTGGAAGCGCTGCATGCAGGCGTGGCAGGTGATCTCGAGCGCCGCCGCCGCCGCGGAGCCACCGCCGACGACGAGCCGCCTGGCGGCGATCTGCTTCATGCGCTCCACCCGCTCCACCTCCTCCCGCGCGCGCTCCCATATCGCCCTCGCGCGCGCGAACTCCCTCTCGGCGAGCTCCACCTCCCGCCGCGCCAGCTCCCGCACCCGCTCCGCGTAGGCGCGCTCCGCGCACGCCATCCGCGCCTGCTCCGCCGCCTGCTGCTTCACCGCCCGCGCCTCCTGCTGCTGCTTCTGATGATGCCTCGCGCTGGCCGCCGTCTCCTTCGTCCCCGACGACGGCGGCCTCATGGTGTTGTCGTTTGCGAGCGGCGGCGGCGGCGGCGGAGGTGGAGCCGGGTGCGGCCTTGGGCCGATGCTGATGGAGAGGTCGAGGTCGAGCTGCGGGTGGTTGTCCGGTGGGGATGTTGGGACGACGTCGGCGGCACGGAGGGTTCGGGATCCCGGCGAGGGGAGCAGAAGGAGATGGAGCTGGATCTCTCTCTGGCCTTGATCCTCCATGATGGATTAATGGAAGGAGATGAACACCAAGAAGTTAAGGGAGATGAAGTGGTAGGCACAAGCGAGGTATCTAACTAGCTCTTGCTTGCTAGGTAGTTGATGAGGTGTTTGTTTGTAAATATTGATGTGTGTAGTATGGGTGTTTATATGTATATATCCTCTAGCTGGGAGACCCAGTGAGCATACCAGATGTGATTTTACTGGTATACCCTTGCTATTATCTGAAAGACATGGCGGCATGGCAGGTAGTTAGGGACATCTATCCATGGTTTAGGCAGCAGCTGCTGCTGATTTGTGTGGTCCAAAAGAAACGCCTGGACAACGAACAACCTAGCTTGTGGACGCAGCTGCATCTAGTCATCAAATTCATGGTTGCAACCTTTGTAGCCTGTCTACGCATTAGTTTGCACTTCTTTTTCCTTGTGCGATTTCTTCGGTACTTTGTATATATCATCAGTGGTCATAGCCAAAGAGTTTTTTGTTGTTTGTTGCGTGTATATATGATGCTGTGGAATAAGCCGTAGGTTTTGATGTCAGTTGTGGACAGGGATCAAACTTTTTTTGTCCAATTTTCAATGAAATATAGATCATAAAAGAAAACATTGACAAACTGAAATTAGGCGTCATCACCAGGTGCGCATGTGCTTTGTTGCAAGTATATTATTCTAGACTATTTAATTTTTGTTCCCTGTGTATTCTTCTCTTCTTCGTCATGGAGAAGGCACCATGAGCTTACTAAGCATTATGAAGGTGATCTCTCTCTGCATAGCACAATTCTCCAACTCAACATGAATGCTCCCTTTTTTTAACAAAAGGTTATGCATGAATATAATGCACCTTCACTATCAGCATATTCGTCTACATGGTGTTTAAAAAAAATATATGGAACCATATTTATATTCTAATGTAGTCATATAGATACTCATATTACTAGAATCTGGGATTTAAAAAAATATATATAGGGAGAGGGATTCCCCAGGATTTTTCCCACTCAATAATACTCTCCATATGTTTTTTAATTATGCATCATGCAAGACCTTAATTTCTGTAAACACATTCATAGTTCATATATACATGACCTTTATAAGCTCACAGGGAGGGATCTGCCGACCAAATCCACAATGGGGGCACACAGGGGGAGCTCAATATGTTCTTTCATGGCTGCTTTTGTTCCACATGCTGCGTGTCTAGCTTTACGGGTTGGCAATGGCGCAATAATGCGTTGCGTTTGCATGCATGGATGCACATGTTCTCCTCCGATCCCGCGCGCGCGCGAGACGGGCCGGGGAGAATGAAGTTTCATGCATGCCTACTTGCATTGGGTGCATGCTGAGCGAGAGCTTTATGGTAGGCCTAGGTTGTCCGTCCGGTAAAAAAGATAGAAACCGCACAAAGGCAAGAGGTTCGAAAAGTTATGAGAGAGAGAGAGAGAGAGAGAGAGAGAGGTGAAATACTATTCGGCTACAGGCAATGGAGCTTCTTCTTTGGAGCTTGCCTCGTTGCCTTTGCTCTTTTGCAGCTTCGATCTACTGCTTTGTGGGTGTATTGGGATCATTCACTAATTGATGATTCATGTGCGTGTGTGGTGTTCTTGTTTGTCTCTGCTTGTTACTGATGGATCATCTGGCTCTAATTATTTGCTAATTTCATCATGCGTAGGAGATACTATCTCCTTTCCACTTTGTAAGTCATTCCAACTTTCTTTTAACAGTCAAACAATTTTATGTTTGACAAAAATTATACACAAGATCATGCAGATCTATGGCACCAAATAGATATACTATAAAAATATATTAATTTGATCAAATTTGAGATCGTTTGACTTTCCAATAAAGTTGGGGTGATCTACGATTTAGAACGAAGGAATCGAAGTAGGAAGAACATCAGCATCAATTAACACACAAATTCTATTTGTGGATATATAATCCCATTGTGTCGTTACATATATTCAGCAACAAAGGCGCACACTTACAATTCTTTATTGCTCTAGCCTCTTAATTTTCTGGAAACTTTTTGATACATTTTTTGTTTTGCTTTTGGAATGTATTGGAAAGATAAAGATAAACTATAGTTAGGACTTACAAAAGCTAGCTGGTGGTTGCCCCGCCCAAAGTGGTAGAGACTGCATTGCTCCTAGCTGTTAACTCACTCTTTCACACGGCATCAATCAGAGCGATCGTTGCTAGTAAAAAAACCAAGGCAGGCCTGCAGGGCACATAGGCTGGGGCCATAAAAAGATGCATGATTCTATTTCCCCTGGGGGATCTATGCTGTGCTCTAGCTTGCATGCATTGTTGCCACACCTGCAGGGGTACGGTGTTGCGCTCTCCTAGATAACACAGCTTAGTGGCGAGAAAAAGATTGAGGTGACTCCAAATCAGTCACTGGCTAACGGCCGGACTGGCGCCATCGGAGGAGAGCCAGACACCTGCATGAAATCATCGCATGGCGTCTGCATGGGGGTAAAGCAGCCTGCCTCTTTTGCCCGGGAGATGACATCACCATGTGTAGGCCTTGTCTGCCATGGGATTTGGGAGAGATCCTACTAGTGTAAGCAACCATGCAAATCCCAGCTGATTTTGGGCGGTGAGATCATCCTCATGTTAGGAATTAATAATCATGCCATGCATGCAAAAACCTTTAAGCAAAAGCGTTTGTCCATTCCATGTGGTCCGGAGTCAATGTTTTCATGATGAGTGGGGCCTTAGCTTAGTTTCTTGATGAGTTTTGTTACACTGGAATGTGACAAGTATAGGAGCTGAGGGGGTACAGTATTTTCGCGTAAATGGTATCAAATAATATAAGGTTATGATTCAACTTATATATAGTTTTGCGCCTACATCTATTATATTGTTCGCAACAAAGTTACAACACTAAATGCTCTGTTCGTTTGAAGCAGCAGCTTATAAACAGTACGTAAATCTGACCGCTGTAACATATATATAGTTTTTTTTATGTCCAAGATTAATTTTAAGGGCTATATCGATGTATGGAAGTAATGTGTGCTTACTACTTATTAGCAGGTCCTAATTAATCATAACCTACTGATGGCAAAACAATTAACTAAAGTGATGCTGGTTATCAGATCACAGAGAATATAGCATGCCAAATCCCACTTTTTGGGCGCACGCAGTAGCTTTTGCTGGAGCCTGGTAAAAAAAGAAGGCAGGGCATGCAGGGTAAAATTAAAAGGGAAAAAGACTGCACAAGATCCAACAAGTGCATCCGAGTGCGTGGGTTTTGCTTTATGCGGGGGAAAAGCAGGGATCAAAGGGGACATGGAGCATGTCAGGCCACCATGAATTTATGTATCCATGCATGCATGTAAGCTCTACCTAGGTCAGCTTTACTTGGCTTTGGGGACCCTTGTGCTCTCCACTAACTTAATTCTAGCCTGCTACCGCTGCTACTGCACTACTGCACCAATACATGCCACTACTACTCGTATCATATGATCTCACCAATGCTACTAGTTACTACTAGTAGTGAGAGCGTGCGACATGTTGGTATGAGAGCTTGAGGCAAAGAGCCTGCCCTTTTAGACAATGATTTATGCATCATGGTCCTTCTTCAACGGTGCCCAGCAGCCAAAGTCCAGTGTACAAGAGAAAGAGAGCCTTTGGCCAAGCATGAATCAGCCTCCACAAGACAAGGGTTTAATTTTTGCCCATTTCGATCTTGGACTGTTCCTTTCACTCCCCTATGCCTAGCTCTCTATCCTTTGCTTTTGCACTTTCAAGGAAACCACTGCTCCAAAGCCACTACTTTGGGCACATCACATCACTACACAGTACAAGTCCCTGTGTGAGTTCATGTAGGGTGGTGTGTTGTCAAAATTTTCAGGCTTCACTATTGCTCAGGTCATTGGAAAAGGGAGAGAGACGCTGACCTTACACTGTCCATGCTGCTAGCTTTACATATATATCTTAGGGTGCGTTTAGATTCAAAAAGATTCCCCAAAAAACCACTATTCATCCAGCTTTTTCCTATTCATCCCACCTCTTCCACTCACAGAACACTATTCATCTACAGTGTTTTTTTGGTGAACAGTGTATTTTCGGGGAATCTTTCCCCAATCTAAACACACCCTTAACCTGAGTGAGGGCCAGAACGCTGGCCATTGGAAATGTACAATCTGTCAGGTATATAGCCCAACTTCTATAGCATTATTGGACAGTCAGCTCTTATCATAAGGCATTAGGTCTCATTTGAAAAAAAAAAGAATATAATACATTATCATGATCAAGGTCTTACATCACAAACCACATTACAACCACGGGGTGATAGGCCAAACAAAAGAGACCGAGGTAACAATGCAGGGTATGGATGAAGCCCTAACTTATTCTATTTTCCGTCGTATCTTGCTGCAAAGTTTGACTACACAGTAAGATTCTGCATGAAGTTTGATTGATACTTTAGGGATCAAAGAAAAGAGGCCTCCGTTCAAAGCCTACTGATGGGTGGGCTGCCGCTGCCTGAGAGAGCTTATGTCGAGCGATTGAGGCTTTTCTCTGTAGTTAAGCTATGTTTTTGTCAATATTATTTGGCTTAGGCTTTTAAACCTGTACTTTCCTCTGCTCTATTAATATATGAACGGCAGAACTTCTGTCAGTTCTCGTTTCCAAAAAAAAAAAAAACCTTAAGGGATCAGACCTTCATTCTAAGTAGAGCCGTTTTTGCAATTAAATTAGGTGCAACCCGTAGCTTCAGATGATTCTAATAATGTCGGCTTTAACAAATAATTGAAGTTATCATTTCGGAGTAAGTTATTCACTAGCTGCAGTTTCTGAAAAAATTAAATCGTCGGCACATAAGGTCGCAAATAATACATGGCCCCATGCGTGCTGTTATACTCCCGTTAGGCTACTGGCCTGTTTGTCCCTCTCTAAATTATATATCTTCTACATCCTCTATTTCAAAATAGAATTCATTTGACTTTTTCGACTTTAAATTCGATCACTCGTCTTATTCAAAAACGACTTTTTTGTATGGCTTATTTTTTAAATAAAAGGATTTCATGAATAATTGGACCATGTTTGCATAACTTTTTTTAACGAGACAAGTGATCAAAGTTGGAGTTTAAAAAGTCAAACGAATTCTATTTTGAAATGGAGGGAGTATAATTTTTTTTGGGTAATAAATAACTCAGATTAATTATTGTCTATATTATATAATCTACACCTCTAAATTATCATAATCCCATATTCCATAAGTTACTCGAGGAGTACTGTTTATTTCAGCTTATTTCTAACTAACCATTACACCGCCATGACCTAAACAAACAAAAAAAAACTTATTTAAGCTAGGTTATACTTTCAACTGAAGGGGCCGTGACACACTAAGAGGGGGGTGAATTAAGTATCTTAAAAACTAAGGCTCCAATTGCACATATGAAAACCTATTTCAATTTCTATCTAAATGTGCTCTAGGTTTTCTCTATGTGTTGCTATCTCTACCGCTATAAACTTTTGCACCCTAGGTCCAATCCTATACTAGCATGACAAGTCTAGAAAAGGTAAATGCGGAAAGTAGTGCAACTATGAAATGCGGAAGGTAAAGAGATAGAGAAGAGCAAACTCTCGCACGATGATTTTACCGAAGTATCGGAAAGCTCACAAGCTTTCCACTAATCCTCTTTGTTGGAGCCCCTCTCAAAGGGAATGTCCGTGCAAGGGCATAAATTCTCCGGTCGAGTAACTCCGTGGGTGACCGCGGGACTTCTCCATGCGTAAGTAGGTCTCCGCTTATCCCTCCCCGGATGCTCCTCGCCGCCTTCACTTGGCAGAGCTTTGCCCAAATGCCAAAGGCCTCTCCTCCCTTGCACAACCACCAGCGGTCTCTCCACAAACTCGGTTGGAGAGTCTCGCAAGACTACAAGCCCTGGATTTACAACACTTGGTGCGTGCAAGCACCATAAGAAAAGATGTATGCAAACCTCACTAAACTCTAGGATAAACACTTAAGATATACGCTAAGCGGCCTAGACTAGCACTACTCACTTTGCTAATTGCCTAGATCTTCTTATTAGCGCTTTGGTGGATTGAGCACTTAAGAATGTGTGGAACACTTGCCTATAGCTTCTTCCAACTCAAGCACACATAAAATGCCCGTGTGATGGGGTATTTATAGCCCCAACTAAAGGAACTAGCAGTTACACAGCCGTTGTAACTTTTTGAAACCATCGACTAATTCCATGGTCACAAGAGATGTACCATCGAATTAGTCGATGGTCGACCTGCTCAACATTCCTGTTCCACTGATTCAACATTTTATGACCTCAGTTTCAACATTTCCACTATGTAGTTTCAACAATTCGCCTTCCAGAGAAGAAACATCCCATTATCTTCAGCACCATCGACTATTTTGATGGTCACAGGGTAGGTACCATCGAATTAGTCAATGGTGAATGGTGACACCTCATCTAGCCGTTGGAGTACCGAAATGATTGATGTTATTGTTCAAACATTTTGGTTCTACTGATTCAACATTTAGGCTCTGCTGATTCAACATTACTTCTGTGTGCAGTCTCAATAATTCGCCTTCGAGAGAAGAAACCTCCTGTTGTCTTCATCACCATCGACTATTTCGATGGTCACAGGGACCATCGAATTAGTCGATGGTGGCACCTCATGTAGCCGTTGGAGCACCGAAATGGTCGATGTTCTTATTCCACATTTTTGTTCTACCGATTCAATATTTTCTTACTTCTGTTTCAACATTATGTCTGCGCAGTCTCGACAATTCAGGTGACCATCATTTGTATATTGATTACTTAAAAATCGCTGAGCATTTGGATAGCTTATAAAGTATTAGTCTCAATGATTATGTTATCAATCAATCGCCAAAATCACAAACAATGGCCTACGACCATTTTCCTTACATTACCAAATACCTTGGAAATAAGCATTGCCTTAGGAAGATTCTTTGCTCCACCACTCAGTAGTTCTTCCCCACCAGTCACCACGGCACGCACTCCTCTTCCTCCCCTACAATTAAAGCAAGTTTAATGGTGGATGCATTGCCAACAAATTCTTACATGTCAGAGAGAGAAACGAAGAGAAAGAGGGAACGGGTGTCTCGCTTAGCGCCCGTCCGAAGCCGTCGAGAACCCATGAAAACACACGTGTGTCCTAGCGATTGGTCGAGATCTTTGCTTTTCATGAAGTGTTGGTGGGGGCACCACCACCGTCCACTACATCATCATGTGATACGCCCACTCCTGCTCCGTTTCTTAGCAATCTGCTTTGCTATCTTCAAAAAATACTTTTGGGTCAACTACGGTACATTTTTACACACTTGATTTAAAAGTATTTTTGAAGAGAGCAAAGCAGACTGTTAAGAGCAACAAAAATGATTTCCTATTCAAAAAGGTATGGAATTTCAAACATAGGCTCATGGGCTAACTGGTAACTGGCCTTTCTTGCAGGCCCATTAGCCCACTAAACCCACTCGGAAAAAGAAGGAAAACGACGCAAAAACACCGCGGAAAAAAAAAGAGGAAAATATTTTAACGGCTCATCGTCCCTCCACGTAAACGAAGTCCAGCGGACATCGAATCGAACCCAGAAAAAATATCGCAAAATCTCTCGCGGCCGCGGCGACCGGAAGAAGACGACGACGGCGGCGGCGGCGGAGATGGCGTGCCGCGCACTCGCGCTCCGCTCCCTCCTCCTCCCCGACCCGCTCCACCGCCTCCCTGCCGCCGCCTCCTCCTCGGCCGCGGCGCCACCGGTGGGGAGGGCGCCCCGTGGTGGCGGCCGCCGCCCGCACCTCCGCTGCTGCTCCGGCGGCGGCGGAGGGGAGCCCGGGCAGCCGCCGCAGGAGGCCGTGCTCGAGGCCATCTCCAGTGAGTCGTCACCCCCTGCTGCTGGTTACGAGTTTTTACTCCTTTCTGGTTTGCCTCTTTTGCTAGTCGCTTCGCTCGGCGCTTGCTCAGTGCTCCGTCCGTTTCAATTTATAAAGGCCTCAATTTATAAAGGCCAAGTTTAGCTGGTACAGTTTTTTAAGATACATTTTGACAACCCATTTGTTTCATATTATGTTGATTATGATTATAAGCTCGCTATTGTTGGAGATTGGAGAGTATATTTGATGAGAAATCTAAACAAATGAATATTATATTATAATAGTTAAAAATCATTGACCAAATTATTAATCAAGGATGTAAAGTTTGACTACTGAAATCCATGTGTGCCTTATAAACTGAAACGGAGGGAGTAATTAGTTTGTGGATATTGGATACTGAATCACATATTATGCGATTGTTAGATTCGTAAGGATAGTTCAGATAGGCAATTTTGGCTCCCTTTTTTCATGAAATTTGTGTAATGTCTTTGTGATTGTCCCAACGGTACTTTCGGCTACATTTTTTCCTTAGTCTTGTATGCATTGTTTGCCTGCAAGCTTGTAGGCATGGCCTGCCGAGGATTTTCTATCCTCCATGGTAAATTAACATATTGATTCATGGTGTATGCCAGTTCAAAAGTCTGGCAATCAAGGTCCATACATCAAGTTCATCTAATTGTGGTGGTAGGACAGAAAAAAAAAAAATCTATTAGAAGGCCCATGCGTTTCGCTCACAGATGCCTAGGGCCACGGCCCTGGTGGCCCTGCGCCCAAATCTGCCCCTGGCCTCGTTCTTGAATGTATGCAATATTTGGTTTTGTTTTTAGGATGTTGTATTCTAATCTGTTGTAACATTGTGTTGTGGTATACTTACCTCTTGTCGTCAATATTGCAAACTTCATGATTTCAAAGTATTTACTAAGAGAATCACGAGGTAGCTTGTTATAGTCTTATAGAATAAAAGAAACAATTTTATGTACACGTACACGAATTGGATTATTGATCAATGTATGATGTAAAAATTCCTTATGTCGGCATACTTCTGAAGTTTGCCTCATATAAGTAATGATACCTTTTTTTAACCGAGTCAGAAGTTTTTCTAGAGTTGTTGCCGGTGCTTTACTTAATAGTAGCTTTTATTTTTTCTGAAATCAGAGATAGCAAGGTCCAAAGGAAGGGTGGCACTCACAACAAATATGGTCATGGGTGGTACTGTGACAGACGACAAAAGTGATGAGTGGCTTGTTCTGGATCAGAAGGTGTGTCTCAATGTTCAACTTTGTCCTATTTGTCGCCCAAACTTACATCAATCTAAAGGGCACTTGTTTTGAGGGATTCAATGGCAACCCAATTTTTTCCCAACCACCCTAAAACTCCTCTCTATTTATATTTTCCATGTGGAAGTAATAGCTTGGTGACATAACATAGCTTCTGTGTTCATTCGAATTGTAGAATTTATCATATGTTCCTATTTCATCCAATGGTGGATCATTGGAAGCTACAACACATGATTTGTAACTTTATGATATACCAGTTGTGGTATTCTTTCTATGTTCTGAATACTGTTTTACACCCTTTTCTCGGGAAACATGATAAGATTGGGAACATGTCAACCCTGCAGATATTCATGGAAGAATTTCATTTTCAGTATGATTTATCATGATTAATTCATCAATTTGTGTGCAACAGATCATCTCTGGTAAATCCTTCTAGGTTTTAAATTAGAAATTTGAAGAACCTTGGGAAACTGTAAACTCTGTTTTATTTAGGCATTCCTTAACATGCTATGCAATTTTGCTTCACAGGTAAATTCATACCCCACTGATAGAGGATTTACAGCAATTGGTACTGGAGGTGATGATTTTGTTCAGTCAATGGTAGTTGCTGTTGAATCTGTTCTTCAAGAATCCATTCCCAAGGTTAGTTTTCAGTTCTCATAATTTCCTTCTAAGTAATGCTTTTATCGAGGAAGATGCAGCTACCTGGGTTTTAGATTGCAAGTGTTCCGCATATTATCAACATTCCTACATTGTGGTCATTGATCACTTCATTTATAAGTTAGTTACTAATACCCTTATGGTGCTTCAAACTCTGCTCTCCCGTCTGATGACATGGAGGAAAGAGCCCTGCTAGAAGCCACAAACTCCAATGTTAGATTGTAGTTATTTCATTTTACAATCTTTTCCTTATTATTTTTCTTGGGTCGTCTTCATATATAACCTAAAATGGTTTGCACAGGGTCGGGTGTCTCAGAAGTTATCTTCCAGAGGAAAATATGTTTCTGTCAACATTGGACCAATTCGGGTAGTTTCTAGTGAGCAGGTAACCCAATGTTTCCCCTCTATTCAAATGCATCTTTACTAGGAAATGGATGCCAATATAGATTCATTCCGTTTCACAAAGACATTTACTCATTGAAGATTTCATGTTGCTTTTCAGGTCCGAGCCGTGTATCGTGCCATGAGAAGCGATAACAGGATGAAGTACTTCTTATGAAGTGCAACTACACATCATATATGTTTCATTCTTCGTTCCATCTTTTAACATAGAGTTCTGCCATGCATTCTGTCATACTTGTGAGTACTGAACCAAATGGAAAGTTTGTGTTAATTGCTTCATTTCTAGCTGTCCCTCATTTTATGTAATGTGTTTCTTACTTGCAGGCTGGAGCTCCAGTGAACTGAACAAGAAATGCGAAACACTTATTCTGCCACAATCGATCCTAAACAGAAGCGGCTGAAACGATTCACTATAATGTATCTTTATTGGTTTGGGTTACATTCTGCACTGTAGTAGCCATGTTTAGCTACTACGCATGGCTTCAGTTACATTATATTCAGTGATGTATTTAATTGTTTTTATATTATATAGATATTTCATAGTATAATGCTGTGTATTACTGTTTTGTGTTATAGATTTTTCATAGTATGTCACCTGACCTCTGCGTAGCAGTCGCGAGTATTCCATAATTGTGAGTGGATGTCTCTTAAGCTTTGCCCTAAGCTGTGCCCCTAGGGCTCCGTTTGGATCCTTGGAATTGTATTTCATTCTAATAATCATAATTTAAATATATATTAATTAAACTAATATGATTGTACATAGAATGTATTTGTATATTATTGTTGATCATATGGGAGAGATGATTTTGTACTATACTTCTGACATAGGGAAGGAAGTCCAAAAGTGTTTTATAAGTAGCACATTAGAAACATAGCATGAGGATATGTAGAATCAATTTTTATCTCCCACTCTTATGAATTTAAGATAAGCTTATACTACTTTGGAAAGTTGTGGAACGCTACATTTTAAGACAAATAGCCTACTATATTTAGTAGATTTCAATTCCTCAAAATGAAGACATCCAGGGGCCTAAAGAAAATATGAAGCCCGTTGGCATCCCCATATGCTCTTTGAATGCAGTTGTCCTGTAGAAATCATTTTTTCGTAAACTAAACTTAGTGTGCTTTCTTATCATAAGTTAACAAAAGTAAGCTTTTTAGTCCTCATACTTACAGCCTTATGACATTCACAAGAGTGTGTTAGAAACAGTTAATATTGGTCATCCAATCTGACTAAAACATATTAATAGTGTATTGATGTATACAAGTCGTTTCAACGCGAAGTCTGCCTTTAACGTTTTGGAGAACTTGTGAGAAAGTTGTCTCGCAGTTGGTGTACTGTACGTCATGTAGCCATGTAGGATTCTAGGGTATGGTTCATGGAGTTCAGTTTACCATGTCAAATGATAACATAGTAGCATGTAACACAAAGGTCTCTAAATTGTGAAGTACAATGATCTTTCTTCCCAGTAGGCCTGGTTTATTGAAATAGGTACAATCAAATTCATAATTATTCAAACCACAACATAGCAACCAATGAAAAAACGAGCAAAATAAAATACAAATAGCCTCCCAAATAATGGATCTTCTTTACATATGGTACTAAAGCGATGGGCATCTTGGCAGCAATATATCCAGCGGAATTCACAATAGCCAAACTATAGATTCATGTAGATTTGTGGCTCTGGAGTTGTGATTGTCCTTCAATCGTCCTACAAAAAAAAGACATATGGTTAGGAAACTGTGTTAACATAATATTCATTGTTGCCCTTAAGAAAAGACATAATAATGTTCATTGTAAAGAGAGTAAGGGGAAGTGAATATCATAGCTAACCAGTTGGTATTGTTTCTCTTCTTTATAGTAGCGGTTGAATCCTAGAGTATCCTTGATCTCCTGGAAAGATGGCATGATGCTAGGTGGAGGCACACCACCATCTTTTATTGAAATTAAAGCATCCTGCATGTCAGAGAGACGATTGTATTCATTTATTGAGAACTATAAGGAATGCTCTCGGCACGAAAATGAAACAGATGATAAGTTACTCAACAGAAAATAGTTGTGATTTTTTTTAAAAAAAAATAAAGACGGTTCACTACTCGTCTACCCAATATTTGCTGAAAAAGAAAAACAATTGCGAAAACACTGTTGGAATTCTGTTGCATATGTGCAAGGTAAAAGTGGAGGTGTAAAGGGTTTTCAGTGGAGAATGGTGGAAAACCTTCTCAAAGACAACGATTGTGTGGGGACCACTAAGTGAAACTACATATGATTCATCAGGCCTTCTGTAGATAGGAATACTAATATCAAGGTAGGTGCTCTGGCCAATCAGAATTCAGAAATAAGATATGATTGCTTAGGATGTCAAGACATATCTACTAGACATGCACTTTTCATGGGATGGAGCCACGGAAGGAATACTAAGAGCGTCTCTATCATCACTCCTTGTCATCACCAATACTGAACAAGGCCTTGATATAAAGTGCTCTATGAAAAGCCAACGGATAAATTAAGCCGAAAAATGATCAACAAGAACTGAGACTACCTTGTGATTGTGTTCAAACAAAATAAATTTGTAACTCATTCATCCTTGATAACAGAGATAAATAAAAAAGTCACTTGCTTCATATGTATAAGAACACAAACCTTCATTGCACGCATTGACACGCCAACTAATGATATAGAATAGATTACGAGGCTGTAACCAATTTTCTCAAGTTCAGCAGGGCTCAGAAGGGGAGTTTTACCACCTTCAAACATGTTTACCTGCAGAACAGAGTGTAATGCTTCATGGGTCATGTCACTGCTAAAGGAAGGAACAACTTCAATCAAATAATTAAAAGAGACATTCGTCCTTGTTGATGACGAAACATGAGCAGTAAAAGTAACTTGTACAGTAAAAGCAATGCACACCCCAATTCATCACTATATATCATATCCAAAATTTCAACATCGAAGTGCGGCTCAATTCTAATTTATAGAACATATATGTGTTTGAGCGTATCCTTTTTTCGACATCCTTGTCAAATTCACAGGAAAAAAATATATATAGGATTTTAAGGTAACACAAACATAAAGTCAATGAGGAGTGTTATGCTATACTAAGGGATCTGGACAAATGCAGAAACAAAAACAACCATAAACCCACAATTCACAAGTAACTAGAAAGACAACAAAAAAATATGATGTACATCTTACCATCTTTGGAAGATGTGGGCAAATTTTACAGAATGCCTTCATCTCTTCCACTGAAGCAAGGGCATCAGCTAACAAAACATCAGCACCGGCATCAGCAAAAGCTTTTGCTCTCCATAGTGCTTCATCAAAAGAAATGCCCTGACGGGCATCTGTCCTCGCCACAATGACAAGGTCAGAGCCACTCTCATTCCTAGCGTCAACAGCAGCTTTTATGTGCATGACGGCTTCCTCCCTTGAGACGACTTTCCTTCCTTCAGTATGCCCACATGCTTTAGGTGACATCTGAAAAATTGCTACATGTAAGTTCTTTTCCTTCGTGATAAATAAAACTGAAAGATCAATTATGAAAAGGAAATAAGTAATGGACAAGCATCTAACTTGGAACTCAACATGAATGCAAGTCCACTGGCTACATTTACTACATGTCAGTTTTCTTCTCTCTTTTTTTTGGCAGTGGCAGTTTAAACTCATTATTGCAGCAGGTGGGAGTTAAACATGATGGCAAGTGCCATATGTGGTAGGTACTATGTTAGCTAAGGAGGTGCCAATGTATGAAAGTAGCACAAAAGAGAGGTAGCACACCTGATCTTCAAGCATGATCCCAGCAAAACCAGCATTAATGTAGCCTTTGATGGTTCTCTTGATGTTCATAGAGTTTCCGTAACCATTGTCTCCGTCACCGAGCACTGGGATGGACACGGATTCATTGATCTTACGCCCCTGGTCCACCATTTCTCCGTAGGAGATGAGGCCAACGTCAGGCAACCCAAGCCGTGCCGCGGAGACGCAGAAACCTGCAGAAAGGACATGAGAGAAAAGACGAATCCTATGTTTCAGACACTTAGCGGTAGGTTGACTCACACTAGCATTCATTTGTAATAACGACACATGCAGCTCAATGCCATTTTGGATCGTGGCGACGAGGCTGTCAGTATAGCCGGCGAGAGGAGACGACGGACAGAGTACCGAGGCCATATGCGGTATGTAACAATTTAGACAGTTGTAACACACATAAACAGCTTTACAATGGACCGTCCGTTTAGTTTTAATTTCCGTGTGATATTTAATACGTATTCTAAGTGGTGGTATTGTTTTGCATAGTAGCATGGGTTTTAATGATGGCTACGTCAGCTTATTTTGCTTACGTAAACTCATATAGATAATAGTTGTCTAACTGCTGTACATGCAAGGAGAGGTGAATTTGCACGCACCGCTCATGAAGGCGATCGGGAAGCCGGCTTGCTCGACGAGGCGCGCGCCGAGGGCGTCGAAGCATCCAGGCGCCTGGTGCGCGCCGGGGGAGGCGAGGATCCGGCGGAGCGCCGCCGCAGGGGACTCCCCCGGGCGGATGCCACGGGTGGTCTCCTCGGCGGCGAAGTAGGGGCAGCGCGCGGCCATCGTCGTCGTCCCGGCGAGCACTTGCTGGTTGAGACCGGAGAGAGTGGCCTGGAGATGGAGCAGGATGATGTGGGAGAGAGGGATTGAGCTAGCTTGCTAGTGTTGGAGCGTTGTGGTACGGGGTGGGGGTGGTGGTGGGTGCCTTTTAAAGGGCCGAGCTAGCAACTGGCGCCATGCATGACACTGTACAGTATGCATGCAAATAAACGTGCACCGATGGAAGGATTTGTCTCGGGGAAAGACTAATTGCAAGCACGCGTCACAGTCATGGGGCCGATCCAGGGTGGCCATGACCCATGATGAGTTAGACGAATTAAGGGAGGAAGAAGATGATTAGGACGAGATGAAGGGGAAGAAGAAGAGACAGAATGATGGAGAGGAGGAAGGGAAGGAAGGAAGGACGAAGGAGGAAGAGGACGACGATGAGGTAGCTAAGTGAGGTCATGGATCGGCACCTGGTCACACTCACGCTGCAGCCCACATGCAGCAATGGGTGTCCAGATCACTCACGTCACGCTCGCGGCTCTCTGCAGCCGCCAATGCCATGCAGCCGTTGAATCAATGCCAATGAGCACGTCGCGCTCCAAATCTTTGCACGGATCGGAATTCCTCTCCCCAAATTAAATCTCTTGCACGACGGCCTCTTCGTTCGTCTCCAGAGATCGATCCGATCCCCTTTGCCGGCTTGCCCTTTCCTCCCCTTTGAGAGCCATTTGCATTGATTACGCATTGCCATGATAGCTAGATTGATAGCCGCTGCAACTTAATACGAGCAGTATGTTGACAGGTCTCTTGCCAGCCCAGCACACACACACACACATGCATGCGCCGTTATCATCTCGGATAAGCTGATAGCCAGCCAGCTGATCGATCAAATGGAGGTTGAAATGCAATGCATGGACGCAGTTTCTTCCGTGTGGGTGTAGTCTTCTCTCTAGCGACTCTACCCCGGCCGGCGGCTGCGACCGGAGTGCCCCGTCCCGGCACGGCGGTGGTGACCGGCGGCGCTCTCGCTGGCGTGGCGACCTCGCCCGCCACCGGGCAGATCAGCTGGCTGTCAAGGGATGCATATCTCTTAAGAGACATTTCTACATTATTAGGCATGGAGCTTATCATCATCCGTATCAGAGGCAGTGAAAGGCTGTGCCAATTGACGGCCCTCTTGCTTTCACGTCACGCTCATCCTCTTATATTCCATGACGGCTAGGTCCTTATCACCACCATCATATGGTTCGTTGTCAGAAGTTGTACGAGCTAGCTATAGGGTGCGCTTATATTGGATCCAAGTTTGAAACGGAGCTAGCAGCTAGCAGATTCTCTTAACGTATACTGGTTGATATTTTCAGCAATGCCGTACGTGCTTATCTTACTGCTGACAGTTCGACGCGACGATCATGCATGGTCATCCTATCCTGTATGGAAACCCGTAGGATCGATCATATCGTAAGGCCGGGGAGGCAGCCGGCAGCGGTGCGTGCGACATGCCGACACCAGCAGGGCTATGCATCCGCCATTACGGTGCGTTATGGCAACGAGCGAGGGTGGTCGACCGATGGGGTAGCAGACAGAGATCGGAGTCGTCTGCCTCTCCGTGCAGTAGTGCCGGTGCTTCCCATCAAACACATGCATGCTGGCATGCTGCTAGCTAGCTGGGGACCGGGCTGCATGCATGCATGCATGCATGCAGCTGATGAGATGAGCTCGTCCATCGGCTTCAATTCGGACTTATCGAGGATGCATGACATGTGAAATGTCTTCCCTTTGGCAAAAGTTTTATTTGGGGGCTACATACAACATGTATCCGCCCCCACACAGTTGGGAAGAGACGACGGACACAGCACTGACGGGGCAGCCTGGCAAGGGAAGACAAGAACGAAGGACCAGGACCAGATCCCATCATTTTTCAAACAGAAAAAACAAAACAAAACGAGGAAAAGACCTCGATCCTATCGTATACGGCCGGGCTGGCTGGATGACGATGCCTCACCAGTCACCAGCCATCGAAACACATCCAGCTTGGTATTTCCATGCCCTCTATCTCTTGGTTTAATTTGCCGCCTCCGATCGTCCAAACCACTAACAGGGACAAGGTACGCGTACGGTTTCAGTCTTACCTTTGTCAATGCAGTACTGTTCAGCACTTCAGCAGTCGTCGGGTTGAATACAATTTTTTCACTGCTGCGTGTTCTGTTTGGTTAAGGCAGTTAGGCACTGCACATTGTGCATGTGTGGTGCAAGACCTGTGGATGTGGATATGCGCTACTAATTGTACTCCTATTCTTCTGAAGCCACATGCATTGTCCGTCCTGCGTCAGCATGTTTTTCTTTGAGAGCGAGGGAGGCCCTACATTATTAGCATTTAGCAATTATTAAGACAGCATGCAGATCGGGCCTCTATCCTCATTTCAATAGGAATCCTATCCTATGTCTCGATCTTTGCCTCAATTTGTGAGCGTGATTCAACAGTTGCAAGTAGGGATGTGTCGGTGCCTGATTTGGTCACACCGGCACAAACAAGTGATTGCGGTGCTAATCCACTCGTTGCCCCGATGGCGGGTAAAGAGACAGGGGTTTTTATCCTGGTTCCGTCCACGGGGCCGTACGTCCAGCAGTGATGCTGAGCACCGGTTTCGTGTTGCTCGTAGTAGGGGGTTACAAGCAAGGTGGGAGAAGGAGATGAGCTCCTAAGTCCCTGAGTCTAGCTTTCGCTTGCTAAGTGTCGTGTGTGTGTCTGGCTATCTATGAACCTGCCGTCCCCTCTATGAACCTGCCGTCCCCTGCCCCTTTGCATGGGCTTCCCTTCCCCTTTTATAGACCAAGGGGGAGGGTGCGAGTACATGTGTTCGTGGTGTTGTCGTTGCTAAGTATACTGTTCTGTCCATGCCGCGCACTATGCGAGCGGGAATCGCGCCTTCCAACTCCGGCTGACGACATGGCAGTGGCTGACGTGATGTCCTTCCTTCTTGTGACGGCTCACGGCGTCGAGGGTGGCAACTTGCGTACGGCGTCCAGATCGGGTCTCTGTAGCCTCCTTCGAGGGTCGCCTTCGAGGATGGTGGCGCGCCCGAGGCGAGCAAAGTCAAAGGAGTGGTTGGCACAGTGTTGCTGCCAAGTTAGGTCTGGCCGTGCAGCATGGCGCTCAGAAGTCCACTGTTGCGAGTGGATTTGACCGGTGTCCTCTCCGGGGCGTGGGTGGTGGCGTGGAGCAGTGATCCCCTGCTTTTTGACTGCAGAGGAGCGTCATCATGACTTGGATTGATGGGTCGCAGCGCCTTGGGCGTCATTCCCAGTGTGGCAAGCTCGAGCCTGGACCGTAAGCTCGTGCCTGTAACACCCCTGGTGTTAATTAACACTAAAATGGTGATTAAGTTAAGCTAAGTATAATTCAAAAGTGGAAATTAAGAAAATAAGGAAAAGTTATCCACATTGAGTCAAAAACCATTTAAATGGAGCAATAAAGAAACTTTGAAAACTTTCTAAAAACTTGAAAAAGTGCAAATGGGAAAGTTGGAGTATAAGTCAAACCAAGAAACTTCCCTTTTCAGACCATAGCCTAAAAATGCTTGGAAGCATCTCAAAATTCAAACCCTAATCTTGGAATTTGAATTTTCCAATTCAAATTCAAGGCTGAAATAGAATCTTAGCCAAAACTCAAGATTTTACCACTGAACATCAAAATCTCCAAAAAGAAAAGTTGTACATCTTCACATTTCAGAACTTTGCCTCAATTGGCACGTTGGCCAATTTTGCCATCTAGCCCCTCGAATTTCAAAAATTCAGTTCAAAACAGGGTTTTACCCCCTTTTGAATCACGGCCAAATTTTCACCTTTTTCTCATTATCTCCAGTGCCGGAACGTGTCTCATGAAATTCTAAACAACTTTCATGTTGAAAGATTTTCGAGCCACGTTCAAATTTTTGGAGTTTGAGCCATGCCAACCAAGTTGACTTCGCACCGGCAGAGGCGCGCTCACGGGCTGCCCACGCCGCGCTCGCGCGTGCCCGAGCTCGCCGCCGGCAGCCCTCTGTCGCCGTCCGTCCTCGACTGCGTCGGCCAATGGCACGGCTGCGTGTCTCCGCTCACGGAGCACGCGTCTGGCCAGCTCGCGTGGCCAAGGGCGCACTGTAGCGCTGACCCAAGCCTCGCCGTCGCATCGCCGCCATGAGCCGCCGGACAAAAGCGCCGCCACCATTGCCCACCGGTCCATCGCGCGACTTTTGCGCCCACGCGCGTCGCTTTTCCCCTCCGCCCTGTCTCCTCTCCTCGCCCACGCGCGCCTGCCGTCTGCAGCACGCCTGCGCGCGCGTTGACGCCGGGAAAAGGCACCAACGGCCGCGCACGCCGCCTGCCGCTGCGACAGCTCACCGAGCTGCCCCAGCCCCCATCCAGTGCTGCCCGAGCACCCCTTCTCCTCCCCTCTACCTTCTACTTAAACCCCCAAACAGTTCCCTCCCTCTCCGCACCGAAAAACCCTCGCCGGAGCTCGCAGAGCCGCCGCCGAGCTCGCTCTCGTGGCCAGCTCTCTCCGTTGCTCCTCCGGCCAAACCGAGGCTCGCACTAGCTTCCCCATCACCCACTACCACTCCTCGACCAAGCCCCGACCCTTTTCCACCACCACAGCCGCCGGCGCAGCTCGCCGGAGAAGCCCGAGCCTTCCGCCGCCGCCCGCGCACGTGCACAGCTCGCTACGCTCCTCCTCCGGCTGAACCGAGGGCACCAATAGCTTCGCCGTGCCGCACTGGTGCTCACCGACCCCTTACCCGACCTTCTCCGACCCCGACGCCGCCGGTCACCGCTCGCCGGAGCAAGCAGAGCCGCCACCACCGTCGCTGACCTCGTTCCCGGCCATCCCCGCTGTCGACTCCTAGCTTAAAAGGACCGCGGTGAGCCCCTCTCCGTTTTCCCCCACTTTCCCGGCCCGGACTCGCCGCCGTTTGGCCGGCGTACGCACGCCGGCGAGCCCAAGGACCCAACTGTATCGTCTTCCTTTTTCCAAGGGGCCGAGTGAAAGATGTAGGGACCTTTTTGTAAGACTTTCAAAACTTCTAGGGTTAACGGCGTAAAAAGATTCTATCTTTTTAACACTATTCACTGAAATCTTCAAAAATTCATAGAAAATCGTAGAAAAACCAGAAAAATGCCAAACAAATTTTGTAGTGACCAGTGAATCTAGAAGGCCAACTTCTTCCTTTGCACCTCACTCAGTTGAGCTTTAGATTTTGAAATATAAATTCAATTCCGTTTGGACCCTTTTCATCATAGTTCAAAATCTACACATGCACTTGAGCTGGTCTTGGGATATGTTGTTAGTGTGATTGTCATTAGCTTAATGCGCAAGTGGTGCACAAAAATTCCTAGTGGATTTAGAGATATGAATTTCTAAACTTATGCCTTGCTGTTTTGGCAAATAAATCATAGAAAATCATTCACTCAGAGAACAATCACCTATTTCACACAGAAACCTAATCAAGACATTAGAAACCTTAGAAAAATGAAAATGGTAACTTTTGGGCACTGAAAAATGGCTAAATGATTTTTGGTAGTTTAAACATGGTGAAATTCCACCAAAATAACCATAAATCAATACCACTTGCAAACCTGCAGAGAGGTCACTCTTGGTACCCTAAGTCACTGTGCCAAGTGGTGTGGACAGAAACCTTATAGTTATTTTTGTAGGAATTTAGTTTTTTTTAGGCAAAAAGAAAAGAACATTTTTTTAATAAATTATAGAAAAATCCCCTTGAGCCAAATTTTGGGCTAGGCTCCTGCCTTGGCATGAGCAAGCCTCTGGTCAAATGGCAGCTGAAAATAATATTCCTAAGTTCACCTTTTGAATAATAGAAAAAGGACTTGAATAGTGGAAAAGAGAAGAAAAAGAAAAAGAAAAGAGAAAAACCTAAATCTCTAAAATCAAATTAAAGGTTCAAAATAAAAATGGTATATTCACTATAATTAATGTTTATCCTTTCCAATTCATTAACCAAGTGTTAAACAAACCCTAAATATATTAAGTCTCGATATTTAAACACTTCATGCATCTCGTGTAGATTCGGGTCTCGCCGACGGAGTCTACGAGCTAGTCCCCGCTGCCGAGGAGATCGCCCAGGAGTCCGAGGTGAACGTGGTGCACGTGGATCCGAGCCCCGAGCAGGAGTACCGCTTCGAGCCGGAAGGCAAGCCCCGGAGCATAACCTAACTTTACTTACGCGATTTATTTGATTATATGTTTGTGCATTTAAGTTTCAAGGAGTTGAATGAAACCCTAGATTGCATGATCATAGGTTCCTTTGATTGAACACTAGTATGTAGGTTCGATAGTCGCTATGCTTAAGACCGTTAGAAGTCGAGTGTTTCCAACACCCGCGAGATATAGGAGTTGTATGTCTACTCATATCCGAAATACTAGAGATGATGGGCGGATGATTATAGATACCCGCCTATCGATGGTTTAATTGGAAACATGTGGTACTTTTGTGTCAAGCGTTTGAACGTACCACACATATGCACGGACTATGGGACCGGTAAGTCCCGGTATCCGATTAATGCGAGCAGGTCCGACAGCTCTCTGTCTTGGAAACGTTATCCCATGGGCACATGAGGGTAGTTGCGTGAGTCCCAGTAGTGGTAAACCTTTACCCTGAGGCATTGGGACTCGGGAGCCACTCGCAGAGAGAGGAGAAAGGATTGGGGTGTGTTGGCATTTCCAACCATTCCGTATGTGTGGGTTTTCCCTGGCCAGGTAGTAAATTCGGTTCGAACTGTCCGCTTCTCGTGGTTAATGAGACTGCTTGACCGATGTATGACATATTATGAAGTGAAACTTGGAAGGATGAAATCTTTGTGTGGAATAATTGTATTGCAAAACTTGCTTGTTTAGCTAGGCTCACCTAGAATGGATAGGCTAAAAGAAATTAAAACCAAGATGGATAAACTAGAGATCAGCTTAGTCGCTTTTGGCAAAAGAACCCCACTAGCCAAATAGCCTCTCATCTTAGGAGTCGGTGATGTAGTGATCACCAGTCGGGTAAGTCTTGTTGAGTATAACTAGTATACTCAGCCTTGCTTGTGGCTAAATTTTCAGGACCGTCCCCTCAGGAGGTAGCTGCCTCTATGGCTTGGGCCTCCCAGCTTCCTCCTGGTTACAGCATCGAGTGGGAGCCGGCCTCTCCCGAGGATCGTGAGGAGTAGCGTCACGGTTGACTTCATCGTGACGATACTACGGATCGTCGCTAGTATCTCGTTTATTTTCCGCTGCATGAACTCGAACTATTTTATTTATCATTTCAATTTGGTTGTAATAACTCTGAGACTTGCTGTAATTTGAATTGTGGAATGATGTGATCTTTGGAACTCACCTTCGAGTGAGCGTATGGACGGACGATCTTCAGTTGCAGTTAGTCGAGCTCGACTCGACGGTCGTATCCGCACTTGGGAATATTTTTGTGTATTAGCACCAATGGAAGGTGAAATATACTTAAGTGGGCCCATTTCTCGGGTAAGATCGCTACAGTGCCTGCCGAACCTCGAACGAGACGGAAATCACCCGCTCGAGGGTGAACGTCTCCCTCGAGGTCGCTGAGCCTCGATCGTCACGGACATCCCCGCTCGAGGGTGGTCGTCCCCCTCGAGCGGGACGGGTGCCGAGGAGTTGTTGCGATGGTGGGCCTTTGCTGGGCTGTAGAGCCAGGCCAATGTTGTTGTGGGCCTTGTCGCCAAGTAGTTTTAGGCCTAAGTTTGGGTACCCCTTTTGCAGGTACCCGACAGGATGCAAGTTGTATTTATTTTGGGCCATTGGATCGCCAAAAACTTGAAAAAAAGAACTAGTATTATATTACGTATAATTAATTAGGAGGAGAAATAAACTAGAATGGTATGCCATCGTAATTATTTAGTTGACAAAAAAATACTGTTCAGTACCCGCTTGCATCTCTAGTTGGCGACCTTTTTGTAAGTTTGTCCTCCTCCGGCTCTCACGCCGTCACGCGGAAGCTTCCCCCTCTCACGCGGAAGCTTCCTCCGACCACGATGTGTAAACCCTATAGAACCATCACATCAAGGCACACTACGCCAAAAAAACAGAACTTCTCTACGGCCGGTCAAAAATGTTCTCTAGCACCGGTTAACCCAGGCCTAAAAATGTGTTTCAAAAATTATAAAAAAATGTCTGGTTACATCATATGCCCTTCGATGAATTTTACTGTTTTATTATAGAATTTTCACAGTAAAATGATATATATTACTGCTTTATGTTACAGATATTTTATAGTACATCACACAATCTATGCACCATTTTGGACTGCTCCTAAATGGTCAACAGATTTCTTTAGACTCGCTACTAAAGAAAATGACAAATCAGTTTTTATCATCCCTATAAATACGATTGTCCAGTAGCGTGTGTTTTATTATAGATCTAACAAAATTCATAATATATGTTATTATCAACTAGTCAATTATGTCTGTGTATATTGCTATACGCTATTGGTTGCTTTTCTACCACGGCGCCACCATTCCACCCGCCTTCGCCTCTCATGCCAGCGTGGAGATGGTCCGCCGCTAGAGAAACCTCGATTGATTGGTCCAGCTAGTACTCCGTACCACGACGTTGATTTTGATCTTTCATGCAGAAGCTGCCGTGACCATACGTGAACCCTATATCCCCGTCACATTCAGCCACACTACGCCAAAAGAAAACTTCTCTACAACTGGTAAAAAATGCTCTCTATTACCGGTTAACCGTTGCTAAGTAATGGGTTCCGACGCCCCTGACATTAACATGATCACGCCTAAAAATAGGTTGCAACAATTTACAAATATGGCTTCAGTTGCATCATGTCCTTCGGTGTATTTTACCGTTTCACAGTAAAATGAAGTATATTATTGCTTTTATATTATAGTTGTTTTATGGTACATCACCTAATCTATGAACCAGTTTGGAGTGTTCCCAAATAGTCAACATTTATCTTTAAACATGCTACTGAAGAAAATGACAAGCCAGTTTTTATCATCCATATAAATACTAGTGTGCTGTAGTATCTGTTATTATAAATTTAACAAAATCCATGTTATAGTCAAATGTGTCCGTGTCATGTTACGCACTATCGGTTGCTTTTTCGGCCACGGCGCGGCGCCACTGTTTCGCCCACCTTTGGCTCTCGTGCTGCTAGCGTGGAGAACTGGAGATCTTCCGCCGCTGAAGAGACCTCCATTGATTGATCTCCGGCTAAGGACTCCGTACCACGACATTGATAAGAACACCAAGTTTTCCAATTATTTTTATTCGTTCGGGAATTGATTTTGGTAGTTGGATAATCTCTTTCTGTGCACCCCACATAATTTAACTCGGGAATTTATTTTGGTAGTTGGATTTGTACCTGTAGTTGAACGTCATTTTCCTGTGTGTTCCCCCCAAAATGATTTTTGCTCAGCAATTGATATTAGTGGTTGTAATTGTATTTCTTGCTGGGCAGGACACAGATCCCTTTCGTGTACTGTACCGTATGTACCCCCAAATAATGCGAGTCCTGGAGAGATGCGGTGTCGGAGTCAGATTTTGCTAGCACTAGCAGGCCACCGGCAGGGTCCACCTATCGAAAGGAAATAGTCCTTTCTTTTAAAAAAGAGATAGAGATTTAACATAAGTCAAGGTTAAAAACGGGAATCTTTGTTCTTGGCCACTCTATCTGATGAGCACCAGATTTTATTTTTTTGGAGGGCATGAACACCAGATATTCAGAATGGTTTGTGACAGAGCGTGTCGGTATCCAATGACCTGAAGGAGAGTCTGGGTGAACATGAAGTTGGATTAGGCAGTTTGAGGCATGATAAGAACACCTAGTCGCATATAGAGGCGTACCAGAATCTCAGAAGACCTTTTCATGGGATTCAAATGCTAACATACGCAAGCAGTGCAGGGGGCCCTTGAATTGCTCTCGATGATGGCCTTGGCCCCCCAGACCCCAGTAGGCCAATTTTATTGAAACTGGGAACCACAAATTCAGGATTGTTGTCACAGCAACAGGGTAGCCAATGAAAAACGAGCAAAAGAAAACACTGCAAGCCACCCAGATACATTAAACATCCCACATGGCCACATGTACCACTATGCAGCTACAGCTTCAACATAAATACGGTGGGCCTGCATAGATTTCTGGTGGTACTTAGGCCCCATGGGCACCTGACCTGGATAGCTTATCAGCAGAATCCACAGCCGCCAAGTTATGGTAGTTCGCGGCTCTAGAGTTGTGGCAACTTTCACTTGTCCTACCAAAAGTAACATATGATTAGGAAACTGCGTGTTAACATAATGTTCAATGTAAAGAGAGTAAAGGAAGTGAATATCATGGCTAACCACTTGGTATTGTTTCTCTTCTTTGTAGTAGCGGTTGAACCCTAGAGTATCCTTGATCTGCTGAAATGATGGCAAGGCGCTAGGTGGAGGTACACCGCCATCTTTTATTGCCGCTAAAGCATCCTGCATGTCGGAGAGCATTAAGCACAATAAGTAGTGGTTTTGTCTTTTGGCACAAAAATGAAACAACTGATATGCATTGGAATTGCCAGGTTACTCGACAGAAGTGCATGAGATTTTTCTTTTTTTTAAAAAAAGGCTCACTAACAGTCATATCAAATGTTTGCTGACAAAGAAGGAAAAGAAAAACACACGCAAAAACGTTGTTGAGGATTCTGTGACATGTGTGATGAGATGAAATAGTACAATGTTGTGAGTGGAGAAAGGAAGAAACCTCCTAAAGTGATGACAAATGATTGTGTGGGGACTGAGAAATACATGAGAAGAGAATTGGGTTATAGCAGCTCCAAGGCTGCCTTATCTTATGTTACGATAAGATAAGAGAGTTGCGCCAGAGTCCAGCACATATAAATGCAATTATTGGTGAATGATCTTCTGGTTCTAGTTAGACAATTGTTTACTCTGTTGTGTACTGCCATAATAAACAACCTTTATCAACAAAAAATGTAGACAACTACAAAAAAAAGGATTGGAACTTATGAGTAAGTGACTGGAGCATCTCATTCCCATTACTGACTGAAAAATGGGGATGCAATTGGCTAACCTACTCCCAAACGATAACAAAGGAAACTTTTAGTGCAAGAGAGAATGTTCAGCCAGCTAAATGTAACGTAACAACCCAAAATTCTAAGCATGGCATGGAGCATACATGTCGTCATCTCTAGCATCTTGCGTTAGTTGAGCCCAGTTGATAAACCATTGGACTTCAGTTTCTACTAAAAACATGATTTATAGCATCGACTCGAAACATTGTAAGATCTTTGGAAGTCTCTACACGGTTCAATTTGAATCCACAAAGGGGATAATATTTGTTCATGTTCAGCTCTTATTTCAGACTATCCTTTCTTCATCGGATCTTTAGAAAACCAATTGAAGACCTTGGAGAAATTATTGTTTATGGTCAGATGTGAAACCTCCAGTTCTCACGTGAATTCTGTAAACTTATACGGAATCTACACATACTTCCTTCTCATGTAACCTACATAATTTTTCAAGTAGTTTCTGAACAGGTTGAGTTATGTAATCCTAAATCCCTACCATAAATTGCATGAATCTTCACATAACCTCCAAGTGTGCCTATCTAGCCTTGTAGTATAATCCTAAGGCCATTTCTCATATCTGATGGAAATGAAGCTGGTTGGGAATTTCTGAAACTGTTTTCATCCTTTTGATGCTACAGCAGGAGGCATAGGGTTAGGAACTTTAATGGGATATGATGAATAAAAGCGTAGAGGGCAAGAATGCAGGGAATAAATTGGAGGATGAACCATTCTTATAGTAAGATAAAATCTAAACAAAAGATTACTCCAATACCAAATCTTTTTTTATCAAGCCCCAATCCTTCTACCATGAAACATATTCTCTCTGTTAACTCATATCCTTTCGCCATTATTTAATTTATCTATAATCTATACATGACCACGACTAATGCTTAACAAATAAAGCCCGAAACCAAAATAAGAAAAAAATCTATGTGTGTGATGATCTGGGTATTGTTCTACTTATGAGGTATGTTCAAATCCTAGGCAAGAATTACCAGAATCTCTCTTTAATTGAGTTGACCAATGGATGGTGACTCGATTCAATGGGGAGTAATTGGGATGGGTCCTCATATTTAAGATCAGAATACTGAGGTACCCAAGAAAATGCAATTCAATAAGTATGCAGAAACAAGGAACAACAAGAACTGAGGCTACCTTCTACTTGCGTTCAAAAAAATTAAATATGTGCATGATTTCTAACAGCACTCTGACACTCATAAGCAATCCTTGATAGCACAAACAAATTATAAAGAATAAGGTCATATGCTTCATATATATAAGAATGCAAACCTCCATTGCATGCATTGCCACACCAACTAAGGATAAAGGATAGACCACGAGGCTGAAACCGATTTCCTCAAGTTCGGCAGGGCTCAATATGGGAGTTTTACCGCCACCTTCTAACATGTTTGCCTGCAGAACAGAGTGTAAATGTACTCATGGGTCAGATCAGTGCTTGAGGAAGGAACAACTTCAAGCAAATAATAAAAAGGACCCTTAAACCCTGTCAGCGTTGACGACGAAATATGAGCAGTAAAAGTAACTTGTACAAGTTTTGATTTCAATCCAGACTGGGAATATGAGAAAATGGTTATGGTATAAGCAAATCCTATCAACGAATCTAGTACCTACGCTAAATCTGAGTCCAAATGGAGGCACCATTCACCCCATTTCGTTACTATATCATATCCAAATCTGAATGGCACGACACACCTGCGGGAAGACTAGATTATGCATATCGAATACTAAATTTTGAAGGAATACTAAAATATCCAGAATCTGCTAGAGTTCCACACTAATCCAGCATGAATGGGTATGCAAAAGCATATACATTAAAAGACAGAATTTCAAGATCAAAGTATGATCTCAGTTTTATTTTATGGAACATATATGTTTTGGGAGTATCCTTCTGAAAACCTTGTCAGATTCACTGGAAGAAAGGACTTCGAGGTAACACAAATACAAAGAGACAATTAGTGTCATACTATATATATTAAAGGGATCTGGACAAATGCGCCAAAAACTATAAATCCACAATTCACATGTAGCTAGAAAAGCATCGAAAACATAGAATACATCTTACCATCTTTGGAACTTCTGGTGCAACTGCGCAAAATGCCTTCATCTCTTCCACGGAAGCCAGGGCGTCAATAAACAGGACATCGGCTCCAGCATCAGCAAAAGCTTTTACCCTCCATAATGCTTCATCAAGAGAAATGGCTTGACGGGCATCCGACCTTGCCACAATAACAATGTCAGAGCCACTCTCATTCCTAGCATCAACAGCAGCTTTTATGTGCATGATGGCTTCCTCCCTTGAGATGACTTTCCTTCCTTCAGTATGTCCACATGCTTTAGGTGCCACCTTAAAAATCACTACATGTTAACTTCTTTGAGGACAGATAAAACAGAAGGATCAATTATGAAACCGAACGGATCCTACTATTCTCCTTACCTCCTGATATAACCTTAATACACAAATATAAATGGAAATGGTCAAGCATCTGACAAACAGGGAATTTAGTAAGTCCACTAGCTACAGTTTTCTTTTGGGCAGTGGCAGGGTCTATTATCTAAAACTAGCAGAAAGATCAACAGTTGGAACTCATTATTGCAGTCAGTGGGAGTTAAAATGACAAAGAACATATGTGATAATAAGTCTTGATAAGTACTCTTAAGAGAGCACACCTGATCTTCAAGCATGATTCCAGCAAAACCAGCATTAATATACCCTTTGATGGTTCTCTTGATGTTCATAGAGTTTCCATAACCATTGTCCCCGTCACCAATCACTGGGATTGATACAGCTTCATTAATTAGACGCCCTTGGTCTACCATTTCTCCGTAGGAAATGAGGCCAGCATCAGGCAAGCCAAGCCGTCCCGCAGAAACACAGAAGCCTGAAAAAAATAAACACTGAAATTCATCAGATATCCTGGCTTGAATGGCCACCAAATGTTTCTTGTCTTTAGCTATTACTAAGGCCGAGAAACAACATTAAATATTTTCTACAGTAGCCACTGCGGCACTGCCATGGATCAAATACAAAGCTCTAATCGAAGAAGTGCTGGCCACCTTAACTATATTCCACCTTTGTAACCGAAACCAATTTTACCAAATTGAGCTGAACCACCATTGCAGCAAGTAGTCAGAAAAATAAGCACAGAACATCTCCAGCCCGTTACCAGATGGCTACCAATGCCATTCTCTTCTTCTTGATATTGATTCTGCATTTATTAGCTCTAATAAGCAGATAGCTTAATGCCATGTTAAATCTTCGCCATGCAGCACCAAGCCAACCCCAACCCCACGACGAGGGTTTTACGACGCCCAGCACCACACGCGAGAGAGGCGGACTCGAGGGAGGGGGGAGCGGACGCACCGCCCATGAAGCCGATGGGGAAGCCCGCGCGCTCGACGAGGCGCGCCCCGAGCGCGTCGTAGCAGCAGGGCGCCTGGTGCGCGCCTGGCGTGGCGAGGATCCGGCGGAGCGCCGCGGCCGGGGACTCCCCCTTGCGGATGCCCCGGGCGGACTCCTCCACGGCGAAGTAGGGGGCTCGCGCCGCCATCGACCCCGGCGGAGGCGGAGGCGAACCTGGAGGGAGTTGAGGGACTGGATGGGGAAGGGTGGGTGCTGACTGACTTGCGACTTGGCGTGGCTGAGGGGGTGTTTGACTGGGAAAGATTAAAAAAACGCCGTAGACCCAAAAAAACACGGTAGATGTATAGTGTTTTGTGAGTGGGAGAGATGTGATAAATAGTGAAAAGTTAGATAAATAGTGTATTTTTCGGGAAAATAGTTTGAATCTAATCACAACAGGGTTCACAATACCGCCCTATGGCCGGTTTTACAAACCGGAAAAACCGGTCCGGTAACCGGTGAAACCGGACCGGTTTACCAGTGGGAGCGGTTTTATAGTGTATTATTAGGACCGGTTACCGACCGGTTTTGGAACCGGTCCGGAGCGGTAAGACCGGTTTTCGCGAATTCCGGACCGGTTTCACCGGTTTTTTTAACCCTGATCACACCCCGAGAGTGACGAACCCAGATACAGGTGAGTGCGTGACGTCAAAAGTCTACTTTTTACGCCAGAGAAACGTTCGTGGTACGGCCCGCGTAAGCTCAGATTCGAGCCGGGCCAGCCCGTTGTGTTTTGGTCGGGCCAGAAACGCGCTGAGGACGTAGAGAAAGGCCCACCTAAATGAGGCAAATGGCATGTAAACGGAAACCACCGTTTTGTATTTTTGCACGAACATCAAGAAGTTGGAATGCAACTCCGTGTGCAGGCTCGTGGCTTGGGTTGCGTTCAGATTGAAAAAAAAAAAAAAACATTGTAGCACAAATTTGGAGATCAACGAAGATACAACAAACGCTTATGATTAACGGACATGCCGCTTCTACCGGAAGACTTAATTTGTCTAGATTATATAATATAGGAAAAAGTTTATTTTACAACCTTCAACTTTTGAGCTCGTCCGAATTTCAACCTTAATATACAAAACCAGAAATCTTTCAACCCTGAACTATCAAAACCGTTTGTTTTCCAACCTTCTCCGGTTTTGAAGGTGGTTTGCGAAACAAAAGTTCATTTTACACCCTTAAACTATAGCTTTTGTTTAATTTTCAACCTTGAACTATAGCGTTCGTTTAATTTTTAACCTCTACTACGACGGACTCTCTCGTCCCCGCCATGGCGATGGCGACACATGCGAGCACTGACTTCTCGTCACCGTTCTCCATATCCTTCTCACCCATGCATATCGAGGTGCGGCGTGGCCGATGGAGGTTGAAAAATAGACTTAGCACAAGCGCGATTAGGAATCCATACATAGAGAGCAATCATTCCAGGGTTGAAAATTGAACGAACGTTACAGTTTAAGGTTGAAAATTGAACGAAATCTATAGTTCAAGGGTGTAAAATGGACTTTTGTTTCGCAAACCACCTTCAAAACCGGAGAAGGTTGAAAAACAAACGGTTTTAATAGTTCAGGGTTGAAAGATTTCTGGTTTTATACATTAAGGTTGAAATTCGGACGAGCTAAATAGTTGAGGGTTGTAAAAAGCACTTTTTCATATAATATACTCCTATGTAATATAACTTATGGTCCAATAATAATATAGTAATTACCAATGTAGGTCATTTATATAATTTAAAATAAGCAATCGATGATAGTTTGTCTTAGATTATTATTATGGTCTATAAGATGGCGTTTTATCATATTCGTCTTGGACTATGCTTAGATTTTATAATTCAAAAATAAACAAAACAGGCCAAATAATCAAGGTTTTGGGTGAAACGCACCAAGGCACGACCAATCCCCATTCCAGGTTTACAGCATAGTGCACATGGTATGGCTGCTGACAAGCAAACTTCTTTTCCCTATATATTTAATTTCTTATAGGCACGTATAACTAACATATTGCTACTCCCTATATATTTCTTATAGGCACGTATAACTAACATATTGCTACTCCCTGACTTCACACTAGTTCCTTACTTCATCCACTGACACATACGGAGTAGATAGTACTAGTAGACAAATCCGAAATCCCCACAAAAACTTGGCTGCCATATTGATATATGGCCAAAATACAGGCGGGATTAGAAGGAGCCAATATGATACTCCTTTCATCCAGAAATGTAAGTTGTATTAGGATCAATCAAGTCAAACTTCACAAATTTTGACCAACAATTAGTTAAAATATAAATAAATTTAGTATATAAATTTGACATCAATATATTTGTACTTAAAGCTATTCTGAGATAACATTAAGTCTTTACCAATGGATATTATGTTATGATAGAAATTAAGAGTCAACATCTATTTTATGTGACTTTTCCCTAACTCCTATACGACTTAGATTTATGGACCGGGAGTACTAATTAAGCTGACAATAATTACTTTAACCTAAGCATACAGTACCAAAGTTGAAAGCTCTACTTGTCGATCCACCAGGCCCTCCCAAATCCCAACCAAAAGGCCGTCGTGTCAGCCATCTCATCCTCGAATCCTGAAGCGTTTGCAGTTGTTTTTTCCCATTCCCATCGGCAGAACCATCCAGGCGCCGGCAACGTGGCTTCCCCCACCCATACGTGCCCCGCCGCGCGCCCCGCCACGTACTCTCCTGCCCGCCACGCCCCCCACAGCACCAAAGAAGCCAAACCCCATCTCTGCTTCTCCGATCTCCGCAAGTAGATAACTCCCCTCACTCCTCCACTAAATCCTTCGCCGCTCTCCTCCCCTCCTCTCCGACGAACTATTCCATCACCAATCCTTGCCTGATCCATATCTCTTGTGCCGTCGTGTTGCCTTCCTTGTTAATCGGCGGCAAAGCTAAAGCTACGAAGCTAATAAGCTAGCAGCAGAGCACATCCTTTGTTGGTGGTGAGCAATGTCGGGGATCTCGCTGGCGGTGGCGCCACGCTCGGACCCAGACCACGGGTCAGAGCGCCAGCCAACGGCGATGCTGGGCGGCGTGATGGGCTCCCTCCGCGTGATCGAGCTCCAGCTCGTCGCCTTCATCATGGTGTTCTCCGCCTCCGGCCTGGTCCCACTCATCGACCTCGCCTTCCCCGTCGCCACCACCATCTACCTCCTCGTCATCTCCCGCCTCGCCTTCCCTCCGCTCACCGCCGCCGGTGCTGCCACGTCATCGTCCCACCACCACCACCACGACCAGCAAGAGATCTTCCGCGGCAGCCTCCTGTTCCAAGCGTACGTGGTGGTCGGCACGACGTTGGGCCTGTTCCTGCCGCTGGCGCACGTGCTCGGCGGCTTCGCGCGCGGCGACGACGCGGCGGTGCGGTCGGCGACGCCGCACCTGTTCTTGCTGTCGTGCCAGATCCTGACGGAGAACGTGGTGGGGTCGCTGGGGGCGTTCTCGCCGCCGGTGAGGGCGCTCGTGCCGCTGCTCTACACGGTGCGCCGGGTGTTCGTCATCGTCGACTGGGTCTATGACGTGTGGGCCACCGGGACGCTGACGAGGGCGTCCACCACGCAGGAGGCCGCGTGGCTCTGGTTCGGGCGGTACCTTGCTGCGGCCAACCTGGTGTACTTCTCCGCCAACCTCTTCGTCTTCCTCATCCCTAGGTTCTTGCCGAGGGCGTTCGAGAAGTACTTCCGCTTGCGCGACGAGGTTTGCGCCAAGACGGCCGAGGATAAGCACGCGCGCTCGGCGGCGGCGCCGCCGTCGTCGCAGCACGATGACGCTATCGCCAAGCCGGTGGAGTCCAAGAAGGCGGACTGAGAGTGAGTATCAGAATAAGCTCGCGTGCGCGTGTGTTGTTCGATTTAGGGCTCCTGTTAAACCAGCTTGTAATTTCTTTCTTCTTGGTTTTCCTTTCGGGAGATTATTATCGCCGCGTGTATGTTGTTGTCGTCATAGCTTTGGCGATCGTGAATCGTCGTAGAGGACGGAATGTGATAGTAGCAGAACCTTGTGCCATATATGCCACGTTGCAAGCTTCCAATGACTTAAGTTTATTCGAGCAATGCCCAAGGCGAGCGTACGTGTGGTGCCACGCGCGGCCCGCGCCACACGGGAAAACACACGCGTCGGGCGCTCCTGTCGCCCTGCCTCCACGCCCGACGCCAGCGTCCAGTTTGGACGCGCCGCGACGTACACATCCAAAAAAAAATCCGAAAGCGCCGTCGAACGTCTTCCCCTCAGCCGTCACGAACACGTTCAGTTGTAGAAATCGTAGTCACAGTGATTTGATGCACCTTGTTCAGACCTGATTCCCAATACGTTTTTCTTTTCTTGAACGAACGGTTCATAATTTCTATTGGAAAATGTGTTTGCGACCTCCTGGATATTTTCTATGGTTCAATAATGGTGAAATTTTTATGGTAAACTAATTATTTTTATAGTAAACTAATTATTGTATACTATATTATATATTTTCTGTGTGGATATATTTATGTAGGGTCCAACAAAATTGAATTTTCTATTTTTTTAATTTATTATATTTTTTAAAGTTTTGGGCGAAATAAAATAAAAAACAATACTGCTTTCAAAATTGCTTATATTGATCCCATGGTAGTTAAACCTACAGTTTCAAAAGTTAAAAGAAGGTTATCTGGTTTTGAGGTTTAGCAAAACTTAAACCCGACATAATGTTCAGGACGTCAACGTGACCTTTTACATTTCTATTTGGTCCCAAGACCGTGCATAATTTCCATTTGGGCTTAGTGTTTATACGGGCCCAATTTTTATTTGGATCTTGCTACTATACTCCAACCCCAAAATAACTTTTGCTAAAAAAAATCCAAAATAACGAGATGAAGATGAAAATTATTACATAATTACCTCCGAGAAAGTTACTCCTAATATTCAAGGAACCTTTACCTCTAAAGGGCTTGTTTGGGAACTAGTGGAACTAGTTCATTTTAGGATCAATCCACTTCATTCCAGTGTTTTCCGAACATGCACTAAAGGTAATCGAAGTACCGTGGCAAGGCCCTTTCTATTTATACAGCAGAGGATTACAACTCATAAAACCCCTGTGAGGCTGCACATAGGAAAACAAAAACCCATACAAGAGGAGCCATAAAAATGAATTTCACGCAAAGGTTAGCACAAACCTGACACCCTAAGCAGTTAAGTCCATGTGGCTTAACGCTTCCCGAATGTTCACCCAGATTTGCATTGGCTATAGGAAAGCAAGTGCTAAATGAAGCATAAAAGCATAGAGTATTTTTCTGGTTGCTCTTAAAAACACAGATTGAGCACAAAAGGATCAACTCAGCAAGTCAGCAGAAGAATCTTTAAAGAACGAACCGCCCAACCTTTCCTCCTCCTGTGTTGCGCCACGTCATCAACCATTATCGACCGTCGGATCAGCCTTATGGACGGTGGAGATCCGGCTCTGTCCGGACATTTCGCCAAAAACCCCTCGGACTTCATTGAAATAGAACCCGCCGTCCCTCCCTCCCTCTAACCGATGTTCTTTCCAAAACACCCTCGAGCTTCTGCGAAATACAACCCGCCGCCCAACCTCTCTCACACTATCAATATTCCAAATTAACCCTTTAAGTTTCCTAGAAATTCAACCCACCATCCATCTCCCTCTCAGGCAATCTTTTAGAACAGCCCTCAGATTTTTATAAAATAAAACCAGAGCCACACAATATTTACATAGATTATTTATTCATTCAACCTATAATTCGAACAACAAAACAAGTTCAAATTAAATTGTGTTTAATACGAAAGTTGTTAAAAATATAAAAATCTATAATATCTTTATAGACAAAATTAAATTACAAACTATTTTATTTAAAAAATAAATTATCCTAATAAATTATACGACCAATCAATATAATTCATTTGCATTAGTTACTTCTAAAAACAAAATATACAAAAGTTGTCTATATCTGATGAATGATAAATATTTTCTATACGTGAAATATTGACCACTACTTTAAATATGTCCTCCTCATTTGAAAAACATATGTAGAACCAGTCAATGCACCAAAGCCTATTTCTACTGTTGTACAACAACATAAAAAAAACAAGCATATTCACCACTGACTTAAATCAAGAGAACTCTTACACTGTCCACGAAGCTAAGCGTACAATATACTTAGCAAATATAATTATTACGTACATGTTGTATAAGTTAAACTTTTGTTATACAAAATTAAAAACAAACAATTACTATGCTTAGAAAAAAAAAGCCCTTCAACACATGAGTTAAATCAATGAGAGAAACACATGCTGGCTAGCTCAAGTCAGGCATAGCAATGACCCTGACAAGATATGTCATCCTCGTTTTGATTTTATACAACATAATATGTCGTACCATTGTTCACATTTTATCACTAATTTCAATCAAGAGAGCTCGCAGGGGTCTACGAAGCTACATGTAAAATTATACTCATCTAGCAAATATAAGTAAAATTGTACTCATCTAGCAAATATAAGTTATTGTCTGTAATAATATATGTTAGACTTGTATATATAAAGTTTAAGATAAACAACTACTATATTTTGAACCTTCTTCGGCACATCAGTTAAATCGACGAAAGAAATACATGCTGGCTAGCTCTGGACATGCGCGGCAACGGTCGCGCTAAGTTTCTAGTATGGTACTCGGATCTTACACATGTGGACCTTTGCGTCCTCTAAAGAAATGAAACGGCGGTAGTCCATCTATTTTTTTGCTGCAATTTCGTCAAAGCTGAAATGATTGGGTCTTCAATATAGCATTGACCCCCTCAACCCAATCCTGCAGAAGAAAGTTCATCAAAGAATTCCCTCTCCTTTTGCTTAGAGCAAAAGCGAGTCTGGATCCACAAATGGAGGCATGGCTACAATAATCTCAGTAACTTGAATTTTCTTTAATTTCCCCCCAACTGTACTGAAACTTCTTCTTTATTGTCCTTTTTTCATTTAAAATCTATCCAGTTTCCAGTAGGGGCTTGCGTGCCCCTCCTGTTTCCATTAAGCAAAAAAGATAGCTGCTGCCGGTAATAGTCGTCCATTCTGAATGGATTTGGACTCTTCCAGTCGATGAGATGGGCCGGGCACATATATAACATGTTACGTGAGCAGCGGGCGATGTCGACTTGGTAGCGAGCGGCAGGACCAAGAGGATTGGAGCGCCATCGCCGGTTGATCGATGGGAAGAACGGCGGCCAGTAGATCGATCGTGGGGTAGCCATGGCTCCGCGCGCAACGGGCACCTGCTGCTTCGTGTCATTGTACTATTAAAAAAAGCTGTTTCGGTGTGACGACTCGAGCTCGTCTGGGCGAACGAACTCCGGTCTCGACGCCCCACCTACCGAGCGAGTGCATTGCACTGTCGATCATCAACCGCTAGCCAGAAATGGATCGGACTATAACACGCTGGAGTACAACACAAATCGACTAACCCTTTTTGACTTGGCCAAGCAATAGAAGGGTTCAGTACTGTACGGATATTAGTAGTAGATTATATTGACAATTAATAGGGGGGAAAACGTACAGGTACAGCAAGCAACGGTTGCAAATGATGCACGGATGCACCAACAACCATAACGCAAAGGCGCGATCATATATATACATAGCGGGGGTATTCGGCGACGTTGCGAGGTCCAATTTCAGTGGCAGATATCGATGATCTGATGGACACTAGCTCCCTGGTGAACAGCAACGTAGTCAAAGATTATCCGCTTGCATTTTGCGGCCGTGTTCACGGCCGCCCAGTCCTATATATACTAGTTGACCCAGCGCCACCACACATGCACTGCGCCGATCATTAGCTAGCAAACACAAGCAACTCGAGCTGCGCTGATCATTAGCTGATCGACCGACTAATAATAAGAGGCAAGCGATCGATCATACTTAACCATCAGCAGCTTCCTCTTCTTACAATTCTCTCCAGATGAAGATCACCGTGCACTCATCCAAGCTCGTCAAGCCCGCCATCGCCGGCGTCACCAATCCGACCATCGCCGGCGGCGCCCCCGACACCATACCGCTCTCGGTATTCGACAGGGTCAACTTCAACACGTACGTCTCCGTCATCTACATCTTCCGCGCACCAACGCCACCCAACGCCGCGCTCGAGTCAGGCCTCACCCGTGCGCTGGCACACTACCGCGAGTGGGCAGGCCGCCTCACCGGCGCGCCACCCACCGCCATCGTCCTCACCGACGACGGCGCGCGGCTCGTCGAGGCCACCGCCGGCGACGACGTCCCGCTCGACGCCGTCCTCCCACTCGACCCCACCCCCGACGTGACGCGCCTCCACCCGAGGCCGCCGAGCGCGAACGCCGAGGAGGATGATGAGCTCATGCTCGTCCAGCTCACCCGGTTCGCCTGCGGCGGCCTCGCCGTCGGGATCACCGCCCACCACCTCGTCTCCGACGGCCGCGCCACCGCCAACTTCCTCGTCGCGTGGAGCCAGGCCACCCGCGGTGACGTCACCATCGACCCGGCACCCGTCCACGACCGCGCCTCCTTCTTCAAACCCCGCCACCCGCCACGTGTCGAGTTCGACCACCGCGCCGTCGAGTTCAAGAAGCCGCCGGCGCATGCGAAGCTCGCCGGCGACGACGAGGTGGTGGTGGTCCACAGGGCCCACTTCACCCGGGAGTTCATCTCCAACCTCAAGTCCCAAGCGTCTTCGTCTCCGACGCGGCCATGCAGCACGCTGCGGTGCGTGGCGGCGCACCTGTGGCGGCGCATCACGGCGGCGCGGGGCCTCGCCGGAGACGACGCCGACGTCTCCGTCTCCACCAGCGTGTGCATCGCGGTGGACGGGCGGGCACGGATGAGGCCGCCGGTGCCGGAGGGGTACACGGGGAACGTGGTGCTGTGGGCCCGTCCCGCCGCGTCAGCGCGTGACGTGGTGGCGCGGCCGCTCCGGCACGCGGCGGAGCTCATCGACGGCGAGATCGGCCGCATCGACGGTGACTACTTCGCGTCCTTCGTCGACTTCGCCGCCTCGGGTGCCGTGGAGGAGGAAGGGCTGGTGCCGGCGGCCGACGCGGCGGAGATGGTGCTGAGCCCGAACGTCGAGGTGGACAGCTGGCTGCGGATCCTGTTCTATGACCTTGATTTCGGTGGTGGACGGCCGTGCTTCTTCATGCCAAGCTACCTGCCGGTTGAGGGGCTCGTCATACTCCTGCCGTCTTGCTATGGGGATGGTAGTGTCGATGCCTACGTCTCGCTCTTTAGTCGCCACATGGATGCCTTCAAGACCTGCTGTTACTCCATTGACGACGACCTACACTAGGTAGCATTCTGCATCCATGCATGCACTACTCGTTGTTACACGTGTGAGTTGGATTAAGTAAAAAAAAGAAAGCGACTCATGGAATGGCAGTATATTATATATCTATTATTCAAGTATTTTTTTTTAACGAACAAACACGAGACTGTGCTTATTTCATTGAAAAATTCAAGTATTCGAGTAATGTATGGCAATGTGATCTCGATTATATAATCAGCACCACTAACTAGATTATAGTTTTTTAGATTAAGAAAAATTTTCAACCTTGAATATTCATGAGTGAATGTCTACAACCATAAAAAAATAAATGTGGCCACATACGAGCCCTTAGACTTCGAGCCAAAACTCCAAAAAAAACAAGAAAGAAAGCTAAAAGCTAAAGACTATAAGTGTTTAGTTTATGTAAGTTGAGCCGAGGTGTGTTTAAGTGATCCAATAATGAAATTATTTATCTTCATTTGGTTGGGAGCATTTTTCACAATAAAATTTTAAAATAGGAGTGTCTCCATGTCAACCAATTGAAATTTAGGTTTTTCATCAATAACCTATTATAACCATTTGTCGGGTACCTACAAAAGGGGTACCCCAATCTAGGCCCAAAAACCACTCGGCGTCAAGGCCCACGACGACATCAACCCAGCACTACGACCCAACAGAAGCCCACCATCGCAACCAGTCCTCGGGGCCATCCGGCTCGAGGCAGGCCATAAGCGGGCAGTTTCCGTCTCGCTCGAGGCTTACCGACCTCGAGGGCGACCCCTACCCCCGAAGGGGTGTTTTCCGTCTCGTTCGAGGGTCGGTCAGCTCGAGCTTGCCATCCAAGCTCGAGCCCGCCCCAACGGGAAACAACGACACGCCGTGATTCGCCAGAGTCATGATGGCACGGTCAAAAAGCAGGATCACTGCTCCACGCCATCGCCAACTCTCCCGAGAAGACATCGGTCAAATCCAATCACCACAGTGAACTCTGAGCGCCGTGCTGCACGCCAGGCCTAACCCTGCCAGGGGCACTGTGCCAACCACTCCACTGACTTCACTCTCCCGACGACGCTCGGCCATCCTCGAGGGCAGCCTCGAAGAAGACGCGGACGCCCGCACGCAGGACACCACCCTCGACGCCGTGGACTTTCACGAGAAGGAAGTACATTACGTCACCCCCTGCCATACCGTCAGCATAGTTGGAAGGCGCGATTCCCGGTCGCGTACAGCGCGGTATGGACGAACAGGGCACACCGCGACAAACACATGTACACGCACCCCTCCCTCTTGGTCTATAAAAGGGGAAGGGCAGCCCATGCAAAGGGCAAGGGACAATCACGCATAGACACGAGTCTCACGAATCCATACACCATAGCCTGGGACTTAGGAGCTTTCCTCCTTCTCCCACATTGCTTGTAAACCCCTACTACAGGCAATACGCAACCCCGGTGCGTAGCACCATTGCTGGACGTACGGCCCAGTGGCCGGAACCAGGATAAAACCTCTGTCTCACACTCTCGCCATCAGGGAAACGGGTGATTAGCATCGCAATCACTTGTCGGTTCCGGTGCGACCAAATCAGGCACCGACAGTTGGCGCGCCAGGTAGGGGAGCTGCGCTGCGCTACCCCCGTTCCAATGGCGAACTCCCATGAGGGACGCCCTCCGCTGGACGAGAGCAATCTGCTCCCAGCAGGGCTGGAGATCCGGTTTGGGAACCTGCGGTTCCAGACATGTGGCGACGATTACCACATGCGCATCCTCCAGGAGGATCCCAGTGACCAACCGGAGCCCCATCTTCCGGCGGCACCGCGACGGCGGAGTCGTCCCGGACCCCGCGCACGGCGAACGCGCGCTGCAAGGCGCGCCGCCGACGTCGGCAACCCCCATCCCGCGTGGGAAGGGGACGTTCTGCGGTCAGGGTCACGGGAGAGGGCCGCACCCTTCCTCCCAGAACCCATGTCCGCACCTCGCGCTACGACGGCGCATCCCTATCCCTACGGGCTACGCAACTCCGCAGATGCGTACGCCCCCTCTATCCGCACCACGATGAGCGTGTATCGCAACCAACCCGGTTGCCACCAAACCTCCGAGCAAGACTTCGCCGATCCTTCGCCTGGCGACCCCCGCGCGGGGTTCGACGACGCGCACGAATATACGCGTGCATACCCTGGTTGGGACTACTCAGGTCTCCGCGACCCAGAGGCCTTCAATGCCTTTCAAACAGCGGCGGATTACTGCTTCGGGTATTCCGATGACGAGTACGACCCGACCAGGGAGTGTTTCGTCATCAACGACGGACAGCTCAGCGAGGGGTCTACGTCCGGCGACGGAGGCGGAGATGGCAACCAGGGTGACGACGATGGCGGAGATCCGATAGGCGCGCAGCCATCGGACCAATCGGATCGCTCTCCTTCCGAGGACGAGCGGGATCCGCGCCACCGATCACGGGCTAGTGGTGATGTTTCGCCACCAGCTCGCTCCAACCTCGAGCCAGCCAAACAAGGCAACGAGTACGGCACCGACGCCCGACAGGCGGGGCGAGTGCCTCAGGCCCGCATCCTCGCCGAGGGCGGAGATGACGAGCTCGCTCCCAGGACAAGCCAGAAGCTCATCGCAGCAGCGGCGCTGCTTCGAGCCATGCCGGAGGCAGCAACCCCCGAGGGGAGGAAGTTGCACCTCGAGGCCCAAAAACTGGTCGAGACTGCCGCACGACAACATGCCGAGAGTTCGGCCTCCCGCCTTCGACGTTCCGCAGCCTCGAAGGGCGAACGAGGAGGAGAATCCTCGGTACGCTCGCCCCGGCCCAACGGCGGGGCACGAGCACACTCTCGAGGCAACTCTCGCCGCGACACGGCGCGACGCCACGCCAGCGAGCCACGCGCGCTCGAAGCACGAACGTTTCCAGCGAGGGAACCCGCGAGGTCACGCCTCCAGGACACCCGAGGCGCGGAGGACGACGGCGACGCTCGCAACACCCTGAACGAAATCAGGCGGCGAGATGAAGCCCAGCCCAACCAATTCAGGCGCACCAACGCTGGGTGGAACCGGGATGCGGCCCCGGAGCCTGCAGGCACGCGGGTGTTCAGCTATAACATCCGCACTGCTCCGATTCCCCCTCGTTTCCGACAGCCTACCACGATCACCAAGTACTCTGGGGAGACGGACCCCAAGGTGTGGCTCAACGACTACCGCCTAGCATGTCAGCTCGGCGGGGCCACAGACGACGCCATGATCATCCGCAATCTGCCACTCCATCTGGCAGATTCCGCGCGGACATGGCTCGAGCACCTGCCCCCGAACCGGATCCGCAACTGGGACGATCTGGTTGAGACCTTCGTGGGGAATTTCCAGGGCACCTACGTACGCCCCGGAAACACGTGGGATCTTCGAGGGTGCAGGCAAAAACCTGGTGAATCATTGAGGGATTTCATCCGGCGCTTCTCCAAGCGCTGCACCGAGCTCCCCAACATCTCTGATCACCAGATCATCCACTCCTTCCTCGAGAGCACCACCTGTTACAGCCTGGTGTGCAAGCTGGGGAGGAGCCCACCCCCCGACGCGAACCGGCTATTCGAGATAGCCTCGAAGTACGCATCGGGGGAAGAGGCGGCCAACGCCATCTTCAACGACAAAAAGGGCAAACGCCCTGAGGAAGCGTCCGCGGAGGACGACAAGGCGAAAGGCCCCTCGAAGAAGCGAAAGCACGGCAAGAAGGGGAAGAAGCCCCGAGCCCCTCGCGGGACGGGTGACGTCGAGGACGACGCCCTCGCGGTCGACCCTAACCACAAAGGACCTCGAGGTCCCCCGCGTGGTGGGGGTGTCTTCGACGACCTCCTCAAGAAGCCGTGCCCTTACCACAAGACCGCAGTCGCTCACACCCTCGAGCAGTGTGAGATGCTGCGGAAGTTCTATAACCGCATCCCTCGAAAGGATGCCGGTCCGCCTAAGGATGGCGGCGCCAAGGACGACGACGGATACCCCGAGGTCGAACACGTGTTCTTCATCACGGGAGGTCCCGCGGCTAACCTGAAGCCTCGACAGCGGAGGAAAGAGCGTAGGGAGGTCATGCTGGCCCAGCCAGCGACCCCCTCGTACCTCGATTGGTCACCAGAGACCATCTCTTTTGGTCGCGAAGACCATCCCGACCACATCCCGAACCCCGGGCAGTACCCTCTCGTCGTTGACCCCGTCATCGGCAACACGCGCTTCTCCAAAGTGCTCATGGATGGCGGCAGCAGCCTCAACATCCTGTATGCTCCAACCTTGGAGCTTATGGGGATCAGCACCAACGAGCTGCGGCCCAACAAATCCTCCTTCCATGGAGTCGCGCCTGGAAAGCGGGTCCAAACCCTCGGGCAGATCGACCTGCCTGTCTGCTTCGGAACCCCGGCGAACTTCCGTAAGGAAGTACTCACCTTCGAGGTCGTGGGCTTCAAGGGAGCCTACCACGCCATATTGGGAAGGCCATGCTACGCGAAGTTCATGGCCGTCCCAAACTACACCTACCTCAAGATGAAGATGCCAGGGCCTCACGGAGTCATCACGGTCGGCCCGACGGTCGAGCACCCCTACGTATGCGACATCGAGAGCATCGAGCTCGCGGAGGCTCTCGCCCTCGATGAGACCCTCGTGGCAGACCTCGAAGCAATCGTCAACACGCTCCCTGATGCCAACGAACGGCAGCAGGGGAGTTTCGCGCCCGCTGAGGACACGAAGGCTGTTCCCCTCGACCCTAATAGCCCCGACGGCAAGGTGTTGAGGATCAGCTCCACCCTCAGCGACAAATAGGAAGTGGTGCTCGTCGACTGTCTCCGCGCTCACGCAGACATCTTCGCGTGGAGCCCCTCGGACATGCCAGGCATTCCGAGGGAGGTCGCCGAGCACTCTCTTGATATCCGCCCCCACTCCAAGCCGGTCAAACAGCGTCTCCGCCGTTTCGACGAAGTGAAACGGCGGGCGATCGGTGAGGAGGTACGAAAGCTTTTGGAGGCCGGATTCATCAAGGAAGTGTTTTATCCCGAGTGGTTAGCAAATCCTGTACTAGTGAAAAAGAAAAGTGGGAAGTGGAGGATGTGTGTAGGTTACACCAGTTTGAATAAAGCATGTCCAAAAGTCCCATTTCCTTTACCACGAATCGACCAAATCGTGGATTCCACAACAGGGTGCGAACTTTTATGTTTCCTTGATGCGTATTCCGGTTACCATCAGATCAAGATGAAGGAGTCCGACCAGCTCGCGACTTCCTTTATCACTCCTTTCGGCATGTATTGCTACGTTACGATGCCCTTCGGCCTTCGAAACGCCGGGGCCACGTACCAGCGTTGTATGCTCCACGTTTTCGGAGATCATATAGGTCGTATCGTGGAAGCATATGTCGACGACATAGTCGTAAAAACCAGGAAGGCGGACGACCTGGTACGCGACCTCGAGGTCGTGTTTGGCTGCCTCAGAGCGCACGGAGTAAGACTCAACCCCGAAAAGTGCGTTTTCGGTGTGCCTCGAGGGATGCTCTTGGGCTTCATTGTCTCAGAACGAGGCATCGAACCCAACCCAGAGAAAGTCACGGCCATCCAGCAGATGGAGCCGATCCGCGACTTAAAGGGTGTGCAGAGGGTAATGGGATGCCTAGCGTCCCTAAGCCGCTTCATCTCTCGTCTTGGAGAAAAGGGGCTGCCTCTGTATCGACTCTTGAGGAAGTCAGAGCATTTCGCCTGGACCGCGGAGGCTCAGGAAGCTCTCGACCGACTCAAAACAGCGTTAACAAACACGCCAATCCTCACCTCACCGAAAGAGGGCGAGCCTCTCCTCCTCTACGTCGCAGCAACGACTCAGGTCGTGAGTGCAGTCATAGTAGTGGAAAGGATCGAGGAAGGACATTCTCTACCGGTCCAGCGGCCGGTGTACTACATTAGCGAGGTCTCATCCGAAACCAAGACGAGGTATCCCCACATCCAAAAGTTGATCTACGCCATCGTGCTGGCTCGACGTAAGCTGCGACACTATTTCGAGGCCCACCCGGTGACCGTGGTATCATCCTTTTCGCTGGGCGAAATCGTCCAGAATCGCGAAGTTTCTGGGCGAATCTCGAAATGGTCGACAGAGCTGATGGGGGAGACCCTCACTTACGCCCCAAGGAAGGCCATCAAGTCCCAGACTTTGGCCGACTTCGTAGCCGAGTGGACCGATACCCAGCTCCCTCCCTCGAAATCCAGCCTCGACTGCTGGGAAATGTACTTCGACGGGTCAGTAATGAAAACCGACGCCGGTGCCGGCCTACTCTTCATCTCACCCCGCGGAGAGCACGTCCGATACGTCGTGCGACTCAACTTCCCCGCATCGAACAACATGGCGGAGTACGAAGCGCTCCTTGCTGGCTTGAAAATCGCGCTCGAGCTAGGCATTAAGCGCCTCGACATTCGCGGCGACTCACAGCTAGTCGTTGATCAGGTGATGAAAGAGTCGAGCGGCCATGACGAAAAAATGGCGGCGTACTGCCAGGCGGTACGAAAGCTCGAAGACAAGTTCGACGGCCTCGAGCTCCACCACATCGCGCGGAGGTATAATGAGGAAGCCGACGAGTTGGCAAAGATCGCGTCGGGGCGAGCCACGGTTCCTCCGAACGTCTTTGCCAAGGACGTCAACGTACCCTCGATCACCCTCGCAGCCTCGACCAAAGCCTCGACCGCGCCCGACACCCAAGCGTCCACCCTCGAACCCGCGAGCGCAGAGCTCCTGGCAGACGAGGATGAGCCTATGGGGTACGAGGCCTGCTCAGGGGACGAGGACGAGGCGGAGGCAATGGAAATCGACGAGGTTCAGACGCCCCGAGATTGGCGGAGCCCGTACCTCGACTGGCTTGACGGAGGCATCTTGCCTAACGATCGAACGGAGGCAAGGCGCATAGCGAGGAAAGCTAAACGGTTCCTCATCATCGAAGGGGAGCTGTACCGACGGGGAGCCTCGGGAATCTTGCAGCGTTGCATCCCGATACCCGAAGGGAAACAGCTCATCCTTGACATTCACGCGGGCGTGTGCGGACATCACGCCGCCCCACGAACGCTCGTAGGAAACGCCTTTCGACAAGGCTTCTACTGGCCCACTGCCGTGGCGGACGCCACGGAAGCGGTACGAACCTGCGAAGGGTGCCAGTTCTACGCGCGCAAGACACACCTACCCGCTCAGGCGCTGCAGACTATCCCCATTACGTGGCCTTTTGCCGTATGGGGCCTCGACCTTGTCGGGCCTATGGCAAAAGCGCCCGGGGGCTTCACGCACCTGCTGGTGGCGATCGATAAATTCTCCAAATGGATCGAAGCTCGACCCATCAGTAGGATCAAGTCTGAGTAGGCGGTGCTCTTTTTCACCGACATAGGGGTTCCCAACTCCATCATCACCGATAACGGTACGCAGTTCACAGGAAAGAAATTCCTGAAGTTCTGCGACGATTTCCACATCCGAGTGGATTGGTCCGCAGTGGCTCACCCACAGACAAACGGCCAAGTAGAGCGTGCCAACGGCATGATTCTACAAGGCCTAAAGCCCAGAATTCACAACAGATTGAAGAAGTTCGGACACAAGTGGGTTCAAGAGTTACCATCGGTGATTTGGAGTCTAAGAACGACCCCGAGCAGAGCAACGGGGTTCTCCCCATACTTCCTCGTCTTCGGGGCAGAGGCCATCCTCCCCACGGATCTAGAGTATGGATCCCCCAGGCTCCGAGCTTACCAGGAGCAGCAAAATTGCCAGGCTCGAGAGGACTCGCTCGACCAAGTCGACGAGGCTCGGGACGTGGCTCTACTGCACTCGGCGAGGTACCAGCAGAGTCTGCGACGACAGCAGGCTCGAAGGATCCGGCACCGAGATCTCTGCAAAGGAGACCTCGTGTTGAGGCTTCGACAGGACAACCGAGGGCGGCACAAGCTCTCACCCCCGTGGGAGGGGCCGTACATCGTCGCCGAGGTCCTCAAGCCCGGAACGTACAAGCTAGCTGACGAGGAAGGGAACGTCCTCACGAACGCCTGGAACATCCAACAGCTACGTCGTTTCTATCCTTAGAGTGGTCTCATGGCCCTCGAAATCTTCATACATTCTCCAGTTTTGTACAAGTGTTTTGAATCAAGTGTTGATATTTTCACCTCCACGGTTTGGAAGAAGATAAAACAAACCTTTATTCCTTTCAAGCTTCGAGGAAGGCTTGGCTCTACCCTCGGTAGAGCCATTCCTCCCTCGGGGGCTACTCGGGGGCCAACCCCCGAAAAAATCGTCACTTTTCAAAACTTTTCCTTTGCGAAACCTCGAAGGAAACACGCTAGGCGTGAGTCGCACAAGGGCAGGGTCGTCTGAGCCGAGTGTCCGCCCACGCCTCGAGGCTACGGCAACACCTCACTTCCCTCCGCCTAAGTCATTCACGTTCGAGCTATCCTAGCGGCGTTCTCCCTCGAGGCACAAGCATCGGACTAGCGCACGTCGCAAAGACATCGCACCAAAATCAAACATCACGATTAGAACGAAACAAGTTCAACAAGTGATTCAGTCTTGCATAAACAAAAAAGAAAAAAGGCTAAAAAGACTCTGAAACTAATTCTTTATTTTTGGGCTCGATGGCCCGAAGATTTTCAGGGTTCACCCCCGCCGCCAAGGTCGTCCCAGCCGCCGTCCTCTTCACCGGGGAAAAGGACAGCCTCGAAGTGGCCGGCCAACACCCGCGCCGTCGCATCGGCAGCAGCGTCGGCTTCATCCATCGCCGCCATCGCCTGCTCGTCGTTGAGGTCGTCGGCGATGACGTACCCAGCGGCGAGCTTCGAAAGGTCCGCCTGGTAGTGGGTCGTAACCACCCCAAGCGCCTTCCGAACGCCGAGCAGAAGGGCCTCCTTCACGCGCGAGACGACGTGGCCCCCGAGCGCCCGAACGCGGCTCGCGAGGGTGCTCCCCGACTGCAGGCCGGGACCAGCAATCTCGCTGCAAGCGGCCGACGCCGCCTGCACCAGCTCGTCGAGCTCGCGCTGGGTCTCCACCTGCGCCACCAGCACGGCCTCCTTCGACTCGGTCTCGGCTTGAAGCGCTCGCTTCAGTGCTGCACCAACGAAGTCAGAAACGAAAAAATAACAAGCAAAAGGGGTCAGATCTCGAGCCAAGTCAGCTTACCCTCGATCTGTCCCTGAGCGGCCTCGAGGACCCTCTCCGCCTGCTGGGCCCGCTGCTCCACCTCTCGAGCCTGCGCTTCCACCCGCTCGAACTGGTCGCGAGCCTCGACCGCGAGACGCCGCTCCTCCGCGACTGCGAGCTCCGCCGCGTGACGCGCAGCCTGCTCGTTCTCCAGCCAGGTCTGGCGGTTCGCGAGCTGCTCACGAAGCTCGCTAACCGAGCCTTCGAGGGCAACGATGACCTTGCCCTTCCCCTGAGCCTGGTCGAGGGCCCGGTTCAGCTCGCGGTCGCGAGCCTCGAGCGCCCCAGATAAGCGACGGAGCTCAAACACCAACTCCGCGATCTGATCGTTCTTCTCGGTCGCCTGTCTGCGAAGTTGCTGCGAAAAGGAAAAAGAGATAAGCCTCCTTGGAAAAAATAAGGCATGACAAAAATACCACCTTCACCGAAGGCGTACCTGGAACACCTTGCCGGCATCATCGTGGTGGCGGAGGATGTCCTGCATCGCCCTGCGAACGTCCGAGCCATGTGTCGACTGGACTTCCCACAGAGCCTCCTCAGCCACGGCCTCATCGACGAACAACGGGGGCAATACGCTGCGGGCCTGCCACATCTCCGCGTGTCCACGGGCATGCGCCTCATAGGACCAGGTCGCCGGTGGCCCTGGCTGAGCCGTGATGAGGGTCGATGGCGCGGCCCCGCTACGCTCACGCCCCTGCGCCACGGGGGCCCCAACCCCCAGAGCCTCCGCCAACTCTGACAGGTGGGGAAACCCGCCACCATGGGTTCGACTTTGTCCCCCCTCATGCGGAGGGACCTCCGCGGCGTCCGCCTCCACGGGCGCCGCAGACTGCTCCTCGACCCGAAGAGCCTCCCCAGGCGCGGGGTTGGCTTCCTCGAGCCGAGCCACCTCGGTGTGGGCCTCGACCGGGCCCTCGAGGAGCTGAGGCGGCCTTGACCCCTCGAGGACCGGAGGCGCCTCCTCGCGCGGCTGCTGCCCGCCCTGCAGCCCCGCCTGGGCATCGAAAAACGCAACGAAGTCCTGCACGACTTCGTTCGTCGGGCCCAGGAGAGGCGAGGACGGATGCGGCGTCGAGCTAGGCCCGACCTTAAGGGCCTTGGTCGGCGCGAGGGAAGGCGTGCTCCGCCCCCCAGAACGACTGCAACTGCAACACAAAAGAGGGACGGTCAGAGCCAAAGACGAAACGACACTAACAAGCAAACAACAAACAAAGCTTACCGCAGGAAGGGGAGTTTCCGCTTTAGCCTCGAGGCCGGAGCGGGAGCTGCCCCCGGGACTTCGCCTCCCGTGGCCGCAACGGTCTCCCCTCGAGGAGTCGCCCTCGAGGCCTCGTCTCCCGTAGGGACGACGGTCTCCCCTCGAGGGGTAACCTCCGAGACCTCCTCACCCCTCGTAGGGTCGACAGGCTCGACTTGGGGGGCCTCCACCTCCGGCCCACGCGCCGGGGCCTCCTCGACGGCGCTCGGTTGCGCCGGGGCTTCCTCGACAGCGCTCGCCGGGGCCTCCTCGACGACGCTCGGCCGCTCGGGGGCTTCGCCTCCACCCCGGGGTTCCTTGAGGGCAGCCGGTGCTGCCCCCGATGGAGCCTCAGAGGAAGGCCCCGCGGTCGACGGAGGGGCCTCGTCTTGACCCTGGGCTCCTTCAGGAACCACCGCGGCCTCGACGGACGGCGCTGCGGTCGATGGCGGAGTCCCGAGGTCAACAACCGCCTCGTCACCGCCCCCAGACGCCGCAGCTGGGGCGGGACCACCAATGCGAAGCTCGAACGGAGACGGGCTCCTCGCCCCGCCATCCCCATCAGATCCCTCAGGATCGGTGGAGGACTCCGGCGCAGGGATCGGAGAGAGTCCCCGCCTCGCTCGCTTGCGGTTCTCCGCCTCGAGCTTCTCCCTCTTCCGCTCCTTCCGCTGCGCTCGAGCCTCCCTCCGAGTCTTGGCCGCCTTCGCCTTCTCGGCGAGGGCGCGGTTGGCGGCCTTGTCCTCGGGGAGCGGGAGTTTGCAGTGGGGGCCACGCAATCCGCCCTGCGACACGCCATTCTCGAGGTCAGAAACACGAAAACGACGCCAAGAAAGAACAAAGGCGAGAATCGAGGGTCCCTCACCAGGCTCACGTAGCCATCCTCGGGCCGCATCGGCACCGTCCACGGGTCATCAGCCAGCTTGTCGACGGTGCGCCGCGCCCGCTGCACGGCGGTGGCAATGGGCAACGGCTCCGCCGCCATCACCGTGCCAGTGAGGTCGGCGCCAGGCTTCATCTCGTGCAACGCGAGCCTCCGCCGCATGAGGGGAAGCACGCGCCGCCGGTGGAAGTTGGCGACGACCGTGCCGGCGGTGAGGCCGAGCCTCGAGAGCCGCTGGAGCGCGTCCACCAGCGGCTCGAGCTTCTTCTGCTTCGACTGTGGCGAAACGCCGAAGTACCAGTTGGGATGCCGTTCCGTCAGCAGCAGGCCGGTGTAGGGTGGCAGGTATCCTCCGTCGTTGCGGAGGTAGAACCACCCCTTATCCCAGTCCTGGTTATTGGAAACCATGACGCTTGGGATGTAGAGGTCCTTGCGCCCCTTCCGAACTTGAATCGTCAGGCCGCCGGCGCGAGCAGGGCGACGAACTCCCCTGGAGACGAACTCCGAGAAGAGCTCGCCGGTGAAGAGGTGGCACCAAAGGTCCCAGTGGGCCTCGATGCCGAGATACCCCTCGCAGACGGCGACGAAGACCGCCGCCTGCGAGATCGCGTTCGGCGAGAAGTTGTGCAGCTCCACCTGGTAGTGGAAGCACAACGCTCGCATGAACCTACCCACCGGGACCCCAAAGCCCCGCTCGTGGAAGCGAGCGAAGCTAACGACGTAGCCCTTCGGTGGATCGGGCTCCGAGACGGCCCCAGGCGAGATCCACACGGGCGGCTCGCTGTCGACATTGGGTGGCAGCACCCCGACCTCCACCAGGCCGTCCAGGCAGTGCTTGGTGGCATTGGAAGGTTTCCATGGCGCAGGATCAACGAACTGAACGTTCTGGGCCATGGGAGCGAAGGGGGGCGCAAACGGAGGAAGAAGAAGAAGGCAAAAGCCGAGGGCTAGGGCTAAGGCAAGAGGGGCTGAAGGCAAAGGCGAAGGCGCTAAGGTAAGCGTACCCCTGGCCAAGGTGCTACCGCGCTATTTATAGCTCCCATGGGGCAAAGCGCGGCAGCACTCTTGCCTTGACAGCCCCGAGGCTGACAGCCGGGCCCGCTCCGGGAGACGAAACGGGGCGACCCGCGTCAACCGCGCAGTGAGTAACTGCGCCGTAAAAATCAAGGAGTCAGGCGCGGCAGAACGTGCGGTCGTGTCAAACTGCGTCCGCACGCCTCGCCTGAGAAACCGCGCCCACTTCCCCCACGATCGCACGAAATCGCGAAACTTTCGCTGCGGTCATCATGACTCGCGGAAAACGAGGGCGCATCCGAAACGCCCACCCTCGAAGAGGGGACCTCGAAGCCCGAAAGCTCGAAGGTACCCACTCGAGGGAAAGAGGTCTCGAAAAGCCTCGATACCCCGCGCGGAGCGGTTGATGCTTCCTCCTCGAAGTGAAGAAGCCATCATGCTACTGATCAGAGGTTCGAACCTTGGGCCCACGAAGGGTTTCGACAAGGGCCTCAGATCGATCGAGTTAGGGATAGTCGATGGTACCCTTGAAGCTCGAACGCTCGAGGATGCCAACCGATTATGTTCGAGGCCCGGCAGAGTGCCTAGACCGAGGGACCCCTCGAGGGGGAGCATCGAGCCCTCGACCTCTATCGAATGAGGTCGAGTTCCGTCTAGCATGCTCTGCGAAAGGCTTCCACGGGCGTGTCCTATGACCGCGAGCCTACCCCTATCGAATGGGGCACGGACGTCCGCTCTAACCACCCGCCATCAGCTCAACCGGGCATCCGTGGCTCGATCCCATCGAGGGAAGCGCGGGTCGCCTCTTACTCAGCACCCTCGAACAGGGAGCACGAGGTACGACGAAAAATTCGAAATCTCCCCTACCTCGGGAGTAGTGGACGAACCCACACCTGAGAAAGCCGCGGGTGCTCTGCATGTCACGCTGAGACCTTGAGAGAGTAACAACCACTCTCCCAAGGCCTCGGGGGCTACACCCGCGGGTGCGCTAGCGCGCCCCCACGGATTCTCGGAACCCACGAAGAAGCGAGGGCCTCGAATGCCTCGGCAAGCTCCAACCTTCACAGGGCTAAACTTCATCCCTGAGAAGGCTCGGGGGCTACTGTCGGGTACCTACAAAAGGGGTACCCCAATCTAGGCCCAAAAACCACTCGGCGTCAAGGCCCACGACGACATCAACCCAGCACTACGACCCAACAGAAGCCCACCATCGCAACCAGTCCTCGGGGCCATCCGGCTCGAGGCAGGCCATAAGCGGGCAGTTTCCGTCTCGCTCGAGGCTTACCGACCTCGAGGGCGACCCCTACCCCCGAAGGGGTGTTTTCCGTCTCGTTCGAGGGTCGGTCAGCTCGAGCTTGCCATCCAAGCTCGAGCCCGCCCCAACGGGAAACAACGACACGCCGTGATTCGCCAGAGTCATGATGGCACGGTCAAAAAGCAGGATCACTGCTCCACGCCATCGCCAACTCTCCCGAGAAGACATCGGTCAAATCCAATCACCACAGTGAACTCTGAGCGCCGTGCTGCACGCCAGGCCTAACCCTGCCAGGGGCACTGTGCCAACCACTCCACTGACTTCACTCTCCCGACGACGCTCGGCCATCCTCGAGGGCAGCCTCGAAGAAGACGCGGACGCCCGCACGCAGGACACCACCCTCGACGCCGTGGACTTTCACGAGAAGGAAGTACATTACGTCACCCCCTGCCATACCGTCAGCATAGTTGGAAGGCGCGATTCCCGGTCGCGTACAGCGCGGTATGGACGAACAGGGCACACCGCGACAAACACATGTACACGCACCCCTCCCTCTTGGTCTATAAAAGGGGAAGGGCAGCCCATGCAAAGGGCAAGGGACAATCACGCATAGACACGAGTCTCACGAATCCATACACCATAGCCTGGGACTTAGGAGCTTTCCTCCTTCTCCCACATTGCTTGTAAACCCCTACTACAGGCAATACGCAACCCCGGTGCGTAGCACCATTGCTGGACGTACGGCCCAGTGGCCGGAACCAGGATAAAACCTCTGTCTCACACTCTCGCCATCAGGGAAACGGGTGATTAGCATCGCAATCACTTGTCGGTTCCGGTGCGACCAAATCAGGCACCGACACCATTGGATCTAAATCCAACAGTGCAGATTCACTTCCCCTTCTATCTATTTTTTTTCCTTTCTCCTCCCCGTCTTCCTCCTCCCGCACGCGACTCGCGGTCTCGCGCCGTCCCCAACTCCCCCGCCTCCGCCGCCCTACGCTAACCAATTCGCCCCAGACGCCCCCGCCGCCTCCACCACCCACCGGGGATCCTCCATTGTCCATCTCCGGCGGCACCCTCACCGCCTCTTCCACCTCCACCGCCAGCCAGTGATCCTCCCCAGAGCTCCTTCTACGGCCGACCATGCAGGTAAGCCCCCAACCCCCGAGTCCCAAGAACCCTAACCCCCCAAATCCCCAAACCTAAATCTCCAAATCCCCCAAGCCCTAACCTGTGAAGAAGATTTTAGGTGATTGATAGAAAAGCAAATTTTCAATCAGTTGATGAGGAGTAAATCTCATTCTGAAAATACATTTTGAGAGTTCACGAACTGAGCCTGAAAACATATTCCTTGAGAGACTCAGATGACACATTGACACCATACTCTAAGGCAATAAACAAGATCATAGGGCGAGTGAAATGTTTTTTTTTTTAAGTTCTGGGATTTAGATGACACGTGATAAGTTCAGGGCTCACCCATGCCATATATTTTACGGACTTGTACAAGAAAACCGATTTTAATTTATACGGTCACTACAGCTAGTATCGCTGGATTAGCAACAATGCCAACAATCATATACGTATCACCCAATAGTTAGTCCTGTGTGGAAGAGCATTTTGAAGGTGTCCCGCTCCCGCCCCCACATCGAACGTGCGCGCGAACGGTTGCCGCGCCGCAGCCACGCCCACCTCTCTATTTCAGGCTTTCAGCACGCCGCCTCCTTCGTGGTCGTGGCTTCCTCCACCATCTCGCCGCCGCGCATGCACTCGCCCCAGCGTCCAGTCCGGCGCCCGTTCGTTCGCGTCGCGTCGCGTCACGTACGCGCCACCACGATGAGCACCGCCACGAGCGCCGTCCGCCCCCCTACCTGGCCGCGACGCCGGCGACGACGTCGGAGCCGCCGTCCACGGCCGCCTGGAGAGGCGGCTGGTGGACTTGGAACGGGGCTGGCACGCCTACAAGCAGACGGGGCGCCCCCTCCAGCGCCGCAGCCGCTCCGCCACAGCCACGCCAACTTCAGCCGTCACCGTCGCGGCGCCGGAGCCGGATGGCCTCGTCCCTCTCCTCCGCCGCCGCTCCTCGCCCAAGAAGCTCGTCTCGTCGCTGCAGCAGACCGGCAGCGCCGCTGACATCCCCGCCGGATCCTACGGAGAAGAAGGCCCGTCCAGCGTCTGCTCCTCCGTGCAAGGCGGGTACGCCGTGGCGGTTCCCTCCTCGTCGTCGTGCTCGGGCCGCTGCTGGTGTGATGATTGTCGCAGCGGCTACTCCACCAGCTCCTCGTGCACCTGCGCCACCGTGCCCACGTTTTCTTCTTCGGCGGGAGGTGACATGGGTGGTGAACTTGCAAGGAAGAGTGATGAAGGGAGGTCGGTGGCACGTACAGGCAGGGCTGCTTGGATCTCCGCCGCCATTGATGACCCAATGGACTGCGATTATTCATTGTTTCATTGATGTCTCAACATAAAAAATAGGATTTACAGAAGTTGGTACTTGGTAACCATGAACATGTCCTGTTTCCCTAAAGATTTGCCCACAATGTGATCGGGATACTAGATGAAGCTGCGGCTGAATTCAGGATTGGCATGGAAGCCAGTTAGGAATACTGAACTTTGGACAGCCATATACTTTCAGTTCTGTAAGAGATGTGAGTCCGGCAAGTCCATCACAACGTTGCAGATTAGGACAGCTCAACCTTAATGATACCAGTGAGGGAAGATTTTGGGGCTCCACGGAAAGGCACACAATGGACTTGGAAACAATCAATATGTTCTCCAAAGACGGGTGGCGATTCATCAAATGGTACAGCAACTCTTCTCTAAATCCTCCTTTGACATGGATGCTAGTAAGTGACGGGAAGTGAGCAGCAGTAATCAGATTTGGACAATCTCGCAGTATCAGAACCTTAAGTAATGGAAGGTTAGGAAGTCGAACCAAGCTGTTACACTGGCCCATGTCCAGCCTTTGAACCAATGGGAAAGCGGGAAGTTCAGTCAAACCATCACACTGACGTAAATCCAGTTTAGAGAGTGACGGGAGATGAGGAATTCTGACCAGACTTTTGCAGTCCCGTAGTTTTAATTCGGTCAAGGATGTAGAAAGTGCACATGGCAGGGATCTCAGTTCAGAGGCATGCTGAATGCTAACAGCACGTAAGCAGGTAAATGCACCATCACCCACTCTGGACCATTGTAACCATCTGGGCATCCATTCGAACTCCAGGGTCACCAATGATTTAAATCCTTTTATTGTTGGATTTAGGCTGCATAATTCTAGTCCAATCCTTTCCACTCTGGCCATCTCAGCAATAGTAATATGTTTTAAGGCATGTAACTGACCAAGTGGTGGCATGCTTTCAAATTCACAGTATTCCAAACGTATCACAGTGAGGTTTGAAAAGGAAGTGTCACCTAACCAACTAGGATATCTACATGATCGGCAAACTTCTATAGAAAGTTCTATGAGGTCATTATGTGGCCGCAAGCTCTCTAGTATTTCCTCGTGAGAAGCTTTAGTTGGTGCAGGCTCCTGTCCATGTTCACAGTATTGCCAATCTCCATCAGGAAATATCAAACTCAAAGCTTGGAGATGTTGTTTAGTGCACAAATTTGCTTGTTCAACCTCGTCAATACTGGCCACATTATCTAAACCTTTTATGCATAGCTTTCCACTAAGATTTTGCAAGTCCTTTAACTGCCTCAGATTACAATGCCAAGAACCTCTTTTAATAGTGACAACGGGCAATGTATGCAGTTTAATCAGGTGCCCAATTCCATTTGGAATGCATGCTGGTTTCAAGTTGCCAGAAGTTGTCACATCTAAGGTCCGCAAATTATAGAGCTGGCATATGGAGATAGGAAGCCTTAATCCTCCAATGTCTCGAAGAACCAGATGACGTAGATGCTTCAAGTTGCCCACTGAATCAGGCAATGATGGTGTGGCGAGTGAAATCCCATCCAAAAAAATAGTGTGTAAATGCTTCGAGTGTAAAAATAGTTCTTCAGGTATTTCTATTGGACCACCAACCCCATCCTTCGAACTCAGTATGATACTCCTCAGAGAACTGGACCCACGAAAATATTCTAATTTTGAAATTGCACTTGTCCATGGTAAGAATATAGATATATTCCGAACATCCTGTGCTATTCGATCTGTTATATCATTCTCAAGTTTAAGAAACTCTTTACCTGCAACACAGCATGCAAGATCATGGGTAAGATCATGCATGGTATATCCATATTCGTTACACTGAATAATAGACCGCTTAAGTAAATCAGAAAGATAGAACCTTCCAGCTCTGTCCTTATCCTGTACATTATCATTATGAAGAAGACCTAGGGACTTCCACAGGCAAATCAATTTATCCTGGGAGAAATGATAATCTTTAGGAAACAATGACAGGGCCATGAAACACCTTTTCAAGTAAACTGGCATGTGCCTGTAGCTCAGTTCTAGTGCTGGGAAAATGTTGTTTTGTTGCTGATCCAAGTCCCAAAGATCACTCTCCAAGACATCTTTCCATCTCTCCTCACTAGCTTCATAGCGCAACATGCTTCCCAGAGTCTTGATTGCAAGCGGCAAGCCTTTGCACTTCTTTACAATCCCCTCACCAATCTGTATGAAATTTGCATAAGAAGCAGGGTCTTGACCTTCAAATGTAATTTGTTCAAATAATGACCAACTAGCAGCAGAAGGCAAGCAATTCAAGGAGTACAAGGGCATTGTTTGCACAAGTCTTGCTACAGTCTTACTGTGAGTAGTAACAATTATTCTAGAGTTCTGTAGTCATCATTGGGGCACAGAGAGAATCCCAAGGGGCTCTTTGCTCATTCCATACGTCATCTAATATAAGTAGAAGTTTCTTTCCCTCTATTTGCTTTATTAGAGCTTCCTGAAGATCATTCAAATCCAATACATCACATTTCTTCTTCTGGAGTGAACTAATAATATTTCTTGTTATTATCTTGACATCAAATTGCTCAGATACACATATCCAGACAAGTCTGTCAAAATAATGGCGTACCCTCAGATCATTAAATACCAGTTGGGCTAATGTTGTCTTACCAATTCCTCCCATGCCAACAATAGCCAAAGCAGCCATAGGCCTTACTTCTGACAAAAACATTTGCATAATGTTACTCTTATCGACCTCCCTCCCATGTATACTTGGCTCATGTACAATAGAGCTAGTATGTCGTTGCAACCTTAGTGTAGAAAGATCAGTCTGTTGCTCTCCATCATTATCAGTCATGCAAAGATCTTCATATTCCTTGATTATTTCATCGAATCTTGCTCTAACTTTCCTTGCTTTTGCGGCTAAATCATGTACGACAGCTACCATATTAACATCGTTGAAGTAGTCATCAATAACCTTAACAAGAAGAAAACATTATAGCAAATTAGTCATATAAAGAGGTAATACGAACTTACAAGATTCAATTTACCTAATAAGTCCATATGACCTGAGCTGAAAAAAGTTCAACTAGTGAGGGACAGACCTTTATTTTTTTGTATGTCCTCACCTACTGTGTAGTGCACCAACTGATAGTTAAGCGCACCAACTCATTAGCATACATATAATTTCTCTATCATTTAGATTATTTCATTAGGGACGGTAGCAATTCGGCTAAGCAGAGCATGCATGAGACCTAAAATTGTGATACTCATTTTTTCTGGCAAAACAACATGGTATAGTTGCTGCTGCTATTAGCCACTTGGTTAGTTGTTCAATCTGCAATTCAAAGCGCCGTCACCCCTACTCCCTTCTACAAAAATGCAATAAGTAGTATGACAGTAAACTAGCGACCCGTCTGGGCAATTCATCGAGTAGACAACGTGCCTCCCGTCGGACGCGCTTGAGGTGACCGCCGCCGCTCCCTGCTCGCCGCACCGCGTCGAGCGCCTCCGCCCCGCGGCGCGTGGCCTCGTACTCGCACTCCCCGACCACGTCCTCCGCGTCGTAGGCCACGCACCTCAGCTCCCTGAGCCGGAGCCTGGCCGCCGCGGAAGCGCGGGCACGAGAGCTGTCGGCGGCGTCCTCGAGCACCGCGCGGATCCTCATCATTGTCCTCCCGAGCCGCCTGAGCTCTTCCGCGTCCGCGTCCTCCTCGGCCCGCCGCGCCATGGTGGTGAAGCCCGGGATCAGCGAGGAGAGCGCCTCGATCGCGCGCTCCAGCGCAGCGGAAGCGAACGCCACCGCCCCGGCCATTCCCGTCGGCCTCGTAGCCTTCTCGGCGAGGAGGGTAGGTAGCCGCTCGCCCGCTGACGGCTGCTAGCCTGCTACCGCAGTCGTCTAATCACGATTAGCTGGTAACAATGAGATCACCGAGCTAGTTATCTGATCAGCGACGACTTAGGGTGCTTTAGTTAAAAAAAAATTTAAAAGAAAACACTATTTATCCAACTTTTCTCTCCTCATCTCATCCCTCCTACTCACATAACACTATTCATCTATGATGTATTTTTAGGTCTACAATGTTTTTTGAGGGAATCTTTCCCCATCTAAACACACCCTTAGAGCATCTCCAGCGCGGCATGTAAATTTGGGCTTCCAAATCCTATTTTACAAGCCCACATGTAAAATCTATGAGCCCAAATTTGCATCTAACTCTAGTGAGGCACGTATCCATACAGTAGTGAGGCATGAAAAATGGTGGGATCCATAGTTTGAGAAGAAGGATGATGATTTGAGAGGGAGGACGAGAGATCCTAAATCTAGGGGCTTGGAGGAGAAATTTGTGAGGCATGTAAAATAGGAGGGAGTTTAGGAGCCCCACTGGAGAAGATTTTTTTTACTTTGGCTCCTAAAATTTAGAGTATGAACGTGTTTAGAAGCTCACACTAGAGATGCTCTTACGTTCCGTTCCGTTCCATGTCGTTCCAGGGTCCATCCCATTCCACCTGAGAATATTTCGTACCTGAACGCACCCTTAGACCCGTTTGGAGAGTAGAAAAAAGAGAAAATCTTAACTATTTATTTTTTGTCATTAAATCGTAGTAATCTAATCAATTTTCACAATCTGAAAACTTTATAAGGGCAAGTACAAACTGTGTAGACAACTGGTGTATTTTTAACACAAATAGACAGCTTAAACATGCAACTTGTATACTGGGATGTCTGTTTGGCTATCTACACAGTGTTTAATTCATTATTTGACACACAAATAATGGTGACTTAGTGCATATTTGATCTTTATAGCCATTTTGCTGCATATATGAGACAATGCACAATACATCACAATTAAAAAATAGACCTCCATCACCACCGGGTCCTTTAGTCCTTTAGTGCCTGCTACTTCATCGCCACCAGGTCCTTCATCGGACAACATTTATATAACAGAAATTATGCAATACAGATGGCACAAGGCACAATTCAGATGGCACAAAAGCACAGATGCAGGCGTGCCTATAAAGTTAACACCAGAATGCAAACCATCTTAACGAACTATAAGCATCTTCAGTTCTTTAGTTCACACCAAAAGTGACAGCCACATCAGTTAACAATTCACGCCAAAATAAATATACAGTAGTTCACACTGGACACTTCAGTTCAACTAATTTGCCAAGAAAAAACTTCAGTTCCCAAAGAACATGACACGAGAGTTCACATTACACGACAGTTCACACTTGACACACGGCCAAAAAAAAGAAGGGATGGATCACTACTACACTTCTCCAAATTGACTCACCACTATCTCCGAATTGACAGCATTTATAATCTGAAAATGACATAGTTTTTGCATGATTATTTGCTACAAATCTGATAATGACATAGTGAATGCTAGAAATGGTTATTTGCATCACACTAACCTCAGTTCTCAACAAATAGTTTCTTTTTCAGACACTTCATAGTATTTGCATGATCTTCCTTTTCTTCATTCGACATCAATGTAAGTCAATTGAAAGAAGGCGGTTGTATGTCTCAAACCACCCCTGAATCCATCAAGGAACATTATGCAAAATCATTACTGAACCATTGTGCTACTGAATCGTGCTCAACCATTCATGTCAAATCATGCTCAACCAAATTTGAGGACAAATCATGAAAAATTGAGAGAGAGTACCACATTGTAGGATTTGAAGATTAGGGATTCCATGCTTGGGAGCTCTGTCCGGGGCTACCGAAGAATTCGACGGCGCCGCCGTTGAAGAAGAAGCTGCTATCGGTGAAGGATCTTGGTGGAGTAGTCGCACCACATCCCAAGCTCATGTGCTCCGGCACACGCGCCGCACAGCTCGAACTAATCGGCCAGGCACTTTCAGCATCGCCGCCGTCGTCACCTTTCACATGGCCGCTGCACCTACCTTGCCCTTGCGCATCCGAGACGAATCGACATTCAAAAGATCTCGCGTCGCCGTCGCCGCCTCCTTCTGTGCCTGCCGCGATATGGGGACCCGACCTAGGGTTCCATGGGGAGGGGAGATTCAGTATCTGAGGAGGAAGAGAAGGAGGATTGGGGGGGTTCTGGTGCGAACCTTGGGTGGCAAAGAAATTCCTCAAGCACGCAACTAATCCCTGTTGCCGTTGTCACCCCACATCGCTGTTGTACAACGACGTGCCGAGTCGTCGTGCGTCCTAGGAGCACGAGGTCTGCTCGTAGATGAGTGAGACAACAAGGGCGTCGCTCGATTGGTCGGCAGTTGTAGAGGGGGGTTTCTGCATACAAACGACTCCTGTCTATGGAGGACTACGATCCGTTGTGCGTGGCCTAAGCACCTTCGAGGTGCCGAGTTGTGTGTGAATGGTGGACCCACGTGATCACGGGTATAAGCTAGAAGAGGAAGACTTGTAAATCTCTAAAGAACGAATCCTGCACGGGGAAACGCTCCCACGTTGCGCCACGTCGGTGAAAATTCATGGATGTCCGATCGGCTGCACGGGCGGCCGAGATTGGGCATTCCTCGCCTATTTTACAACAAAACCCTCCGACTTTTGTGAAATCAACCCGTAGTCCGCCTCCTTTCTCAGACAGTTTTCCGAAAAAGACCTCAGACTTTAGAGCAATCAACCCGCAGTTCACTCCCCAATCCACATCGAAACCTAACCAACCACCGAGGCACGCAGGCCGGCGGCGGCACGCCGGCACCGCGGCAGCACCGGCACGCCAGACGCCCGCACAGTGCACGCAGCAGCCAGGCGCCAGCAGCCAGCAGGGCGCAGGGGCAAGGGAGTGGCGGCGGCGGGTGGATGCGGGAGACCGGAGTGCGGCTGGCGGCGGCGCAACAGCCGGTGGCGTGCGCGGCGCGACCAGAGGCACGACTGCACGGCGCAGCAGCGGCAGCGTGGAGGTGGAACCTGCAGGCGCCAGCCAGGTAAACGGCCAGCCAGCAGGCAGAGCCGCAGAGGCCACCCCAACATCAAGAACGGCATGGCTAACAGTTAGTATTCACTATTCAGATTTAAACTCAGGTTATTCGATTTAGATAACAATCTGAACTCAACGAGTGAGAGGTTTCATCTGAATTCCAATGGTGGTTGGGCTGTTGGAAAGTGCAAGCTTTTGCTGTAATATTGTGCTAATACTGAATATGTTACAGAATACTTTCATTTTCAGAATATAGATTCACTGCTATGAGTTATTCAAATGACAATTGTGCCAATTGCATACTCCTAGAAGGCTAGAACTATTCTAATTCCAGACCAGACCAGAATTAATAAAACTGTTTTGTGTCCATAATCTTTGTAGTGACAGAGATAAAATCGTGCAGACTTTACATATGAGTTATCACTACAAACATTACTGTGGAGACGACTGGTTCTCATTACATTTTGTATTCAATATATAATACAACTTACAAACAATAATCTAACCTTATTTTAATTCTCAAATTTTGGTCCACTTTCTCCATATTCTGTTTAGCAATGGATGCAAACTGAACACCATGCTTTTGTTCTAAACATAAGCTACAACAGAGTGGGACTACTTTAGGGCTCATCACTGTCCTTCTCCTACTATCACTCTTCACTTGCTTGATGCTCAAAAACTATTTCGGGTCTATTTCGGGAATGGATGATGACCTACAAATGTGTTCTCAAGGAATCTCTAACTACAGGAGCCAACCGAAGCTCTCAAATCTAGAGATTCATTTTGTCTCTTCTGCTAAACATAAACACGATTGCATGCACTGGCTCCAAATCAAAGAGGGCGCGGCAAGGCCGCGCCTATGGTTTCTAGTGTTATCTGAATCTGAAATCGAGTCAGGTTCCTTCCCTCTCCATGCATCCTCTGTTCCTCACCTGATAACCGTGCTCACGTCGGAGGCGACTACACGGCGGGCAGGGTGGGACGGCGGCGGCGTCGACGTGGCTTTGGCTCCGGAGCACTTGGTGGCGCTGGAGCAAGGTGGCGAGCCGCCGTGTCGCCGGACGCGAGCCGAGACCCGTCAGCTGCCGAGGAAATAAACATCACTTGTGCGGTGTCGTTTGTAACATTCATGCCGAAACACATCATCTGTAGCGTGAACATGCCAAATGCTTTGCATCCATCATATATGTTCATCTGTAGCCAGAACATGTCAAATGCTTTGCATCCATCATATATGTACCGGTATTTTTCTTATCAGTAAACAAAATTTCCATCCCATGGCCAGCAAACATTGCTCATAAGTGGAACGCTAGAACCAAAATGAAGTAACCTAGCCCTTTTGACTTTGTAGAATTATGCAAATGCTTGCAGTATTACATTGTCGATACTGGACCAACCAAAGTAAAACAAACTGTCCATTAGACTACTATATATCAGTTCCTTGAAAAATTCTCGGCTTACATAGGCAATTTGTGAGATAGCATATGGATACTCGGTATTATGACAGTTCCAACACTGAAACGCGCTGTCAATAAGCACAATATGGGGCTACAAAATCTTTACCAGCACGGCAGTTGCTTATCCAAGGAAGTTCATGATCACTAGATGCAGCACCAAATTGCACAGAATGAAGTCAGCAAAGGCCCTCTCTGGAGGAAGATCCTGCGGAAAAGGTTTCGGAACATAACGTTATGCCAGATTTCGAAAACTAAAAATGATCCTAGCAAATGAGGATGGAAGAATTGCTACCTTAAATTCCTTGTTGTCTTTGTTCACTTGAATACGGAGGCAAACTGAAAAATGAAAAAAAAACAACAAAAGGTTGAAGTCATCTACTATGAAACAAGTTAAGAGAATAACCAGAAATTATAGACATGGCATAAGGAATTTCTACCAGCAAGCACTGCAGTTCCTATGCATGAAAGGACGCCCGAGAGGAAGGAGTTGAAAGGAAATGACCCAACCAACCCCATGTATGCAACCTGTTTTATCCACATAAAACAACGTGATGGTAAGTCCCTCAAGGCATTTCTATTGGCATGCATACCCAGCTAGGTTGTAAAATCAAATAAAGAGAAGAGTTGCAAGCTGAATAACAATGTTCAGTTGTACTTCAACTTTGGCTGAGGCAATAAGTTCTAGATTTAGAAAATGGCAACTAGTAAGTTCATCTAAACAATAAAAAATGGAGAAACACACAGTCAGATGTTTTGATGACAAGTACAGTGCTACGCTACACCTACACAATATGGCAGCCAGCAGAATCGAGAGGGCAAAAACTGAAAGCTCAAAGATTGTCCTAATCAAAGAAGTAAATAGTATCAGTCTTTAGCAAAGAAGAGTATTCAAAATTTTTGTGCACGCATCTGAAGTAAGGCTCTGTTTAGATGGCAAACTTTGCAAAAAACTTTTTGAATTGGAAAGCGTGAGCCTTCTCATAGAGCATGCTTCCCAATGTATATTTTTTGCAATCTAAATACCCCTTTAGTGAAAATACATAGCAGGAAACATCTATAATGCAAGATATTATACCCTATATGAATCAGGTAAAATTTTCAAACATCTCCTAGATAGTAAAAATCTGCAGCAGGACATAAATCTAGATACAAGAAGATAGTATACACTGTTAAGTTGAACACGTGACATTTTCAAACAACACCAGATGCTAGACGGCTAGGCTACCTAGACAGCTCGAGGTGAAGAATCTGAAACTAGTAATTTTGGAGCCTCGAACTAGATATTCACAGCAAACACAGAAATGTTAAAAAGATACCTGCATAAGGGCAGTAGCCACAGCGCAAATCACATACAGGTCGATAATCTGCAGATGTATCAGCACAAGTGAGTTAAAAGGGTCAGGTCGATGATAACTGGAAACCGCAGGAGACAGTGGAGGTCGATTGAGGCAACCTTAAGATTTGTTGGTGTGGCAGCATACGCCTTGGTCAGGGACTGGATCAGAAGCTTTGCATCACTCGTGGCCCTCGGCATCTTGAAGAAGTACCGTCTTGTACTTGAAGCTAAGTGGAAAAGACAGGAAGCAAGGCATAATCAGATGGCCTGGAAGTTGGCAAAGCGGATCAAATTTAGGGGGGGGGGGGGGGGGGGAACTGTAAACACTAAGACAAGAACATAATAAGCTGTAACCGGAGAGATGTACAGTTGCGTCTAGTAGAAATTGAATAGTTGCTGTATACTGAAATTGGAGAGTTGTAGTATACTCAAACTGCGAAAGGGGACACCTTGCGTCAAAATCTGGGTAAGGATGGTTCATGGCGATTAAACCGAAAAAAGTCCTCTGTCAGTTTGTTGTCGAGGAAATTTACAGCGGAGCATAGTCGGGCACAGCCGTGAACAACATCTCGCAGATTTGATTTTCCGCACGGCAACCTGCATCACACGCGGCAGATCACTCACGCCCGTTCCCAAAAACCCAGCTACGTCGGCAGCGGATCTGGACGCCGCAGACAACCCACCACCCACCCACTGCAGCAGAAAGGGGAAGGCAGGCCTAGATCTGAACCCCTCGCGGCACACAGAGAGATAGAAGCGAACCTGCGGCGGGACAATGCGGAACAAGGCAAGGAAAGTTCGGATGAAGAGAAGTTTCCTTACCGGAAAGAAATCGAGGAGAGGTGGCGTGCTCGCGCGCCCGCACCGCCTTGCCGCCGGCGATCCTCCTTTCCGCTTGCCGGCGGGCGTCTGTGCGAGGGACGGAGCCACGGAGTGGGGACAGTGTGCGACGAGGGGCAGAAGTGTTCGTGGGCTGGGCCGTATCCATAAACGGAGCAGATACGGTCCGGCCCACGTATAAATTATCCATGATTTTTTTTGAGTTAATTGCGTCGTTAATACATTAACTTGGCGAGTGGGTGCATTTAGGTACATCATCTTTTAAATTGCTCATTTAGGAACAACAACTTGACATGTGGGTGCATATAGGTCACCTGGATGGCATGTGGGAAAAAAAAGCCATGTGGATGCTTATGTCTATATTTCGCGCTTATGTGTACATTAATTATAGTGACAATTATTATAATTAGACCCTTAGTTTATTTACTCATTGGTTTATCCGCCCATTTTTCTTTGTGTGTTCACGGGAGATGGTTGTGACGGAGGTTTTGGCCTCACGTAACAATTTCAAGGTGAAGACAGACATCGCACAACACGTAGACAGACGATCTTTCAAGATTACATTGAGTTATTGATTCTCTTCATACTCCGCTAATTATGATTTTACATATTTCTTTTAGCGTTATTGATAAAAGAAGATTTGGTTTAGGGTTAGGTCTCTTTTTTTTCTTTCTACTAACTGGGACAAAAGTTATCTAATTTTTTCTCCAATAAAAAATGAAGCAGAGTATGAGTGTGCCATGGTTAAATATAAACTGAAAAGAATGGAACGAACAGTAGAATCGATATCTCAAGCTTGAGAAGAAAAAGATTAGGAGAGGATAAGCTGATCTTTTTTTATGATAAATTAGAGGGCACGCGTGACTTTTTCAATAAATTACCAGATAACATGTAAGCCTCCACATGATATTTTTTTCCACATGCCATCTAGGTGACCTATATGCACCCACGTACCAAGTTGTTGTTTCTAAATAAACAATTTGGGAGATAATGTACCTATATGCACCCATATGCTAAGTTGTTGTTTCTAAATAAGCAATTTGGAAGATGATGTATCTAAATACACCCACTCGACAAGTTTATGTACTAATGACGCAATTAACTTTTTTTTTTCACATACTCTGCCCCGGCCGGCCTGTAGCTGTAGCCTTCAACGTGAAGGTGGCCGCTCTCGCTCGGCGGAGGGTGATGGTGCTCGCTCCTGGTCCATCGGCTGACGATTTCTATGAGACTCTGTATTAGTCGTCGTGTGGCACCTAAAGGTCAACAGAAATGGCGCAAAGCGTGACTGCGACGACACAGCTAGGGCTGGGCACCAAATACCGAGAACCGAGAACCGAACCGAAAAAACCGAGAACCGAACCGAAAGAACCGATACCGAAAAATTCGGTTCGGTACTCGGTTCCTGTTTCTGTGGAACCGAACACCTCGGTTCGGTTCGGTTCGGTTCTCGGTTAACCGAGGGAACCGAACTCGGCAGCCCAACTAGGCAAATAAAGCAACTACAGCCCATTAGCCCAATAACAAAAAAAACCCTACCCCTCCTCTCTCCACACTCCAGCCGACCCTCCCTCCTCCAATCCCTTCTTCCCGGCGGCGCCGCACTCGGCTCTCCTCCCCTCGCGGAGCGCCACGGCGCGGGCCTCCCTCGACGACTGGCGCCGGCGCATCCGCCTCGGCCTCGGGCGAGCCGCACGCCGCCCTGATCCTGGCGCTGGGCCACATGCGGCTGCGGGAGCTGCTGGCCTGCGCGCGCGTGCCGCGGCCTCCGCGAGGCCGTCGCGTGGGACCCGCTCCTGTGGCGGCGCCTCGTCGTGGAGCCGCCGCTCAGCAACCGGATCACGGACGAGGCGCTCCTCGCGCTGGCGGACAGGGCGCGGGGGACGCTGCGCTCGCTCCACCTCCTCGGGTGCCCCCGCGTCTCCGACGCCGGCCTGCTCCGCGTCGTCCAGCGCAACCCCGGCGTCACCGAGGTACCGCGACGCCCGCCCCTCCCCATGCATGAGGTGTCCTGGTTGGATTGTTCGTGGAGTCACGCGCGTGTGGTGCGCGGTTAGTGTTTGCTGGTATGCTTCCGCAGTCTGCACGGTTTCATTTAGGGGTCACTTTTTGGTTCGTGGAATGGATTAATCCTAGGAGTGGTTGTTATTTTCATCACGTTATTCCACGATTTGGATGATCCAAACGAATTTCCCCATTCGTCTTCGTTTCTTGGCTATCCTATGTTCTGGATTCAGTTATCTTTTACTGACAGCCGGAATGCTAGCCTCTCAGCACTTTGTAATGAACCATTAAGGAATGAGACTATTTTGTGAATCCAGGAACTTCGGTACTCCGGGTAAAACCGAATACCGAACCGAAAGTACCGAGTACCGAATTCCTCGGTTCTTGTTTCTGGTCGGTACCGATCGGTACCCATTTTCCAGGAACCGAACCCCCAGGAACCGATCGGTTCGGTTCGGTTCGGTTCGGGAAGTACCGAATGCCCAGTCCTAGACACAGCCGGTTCGGGATTTGGCCAACAATTTAGGCTATGTTAGATTCCCAACAATTCACTATTCACTTCAACTTTTCACTATTCCTCTCTCACAAAATACGTTTCCCAACAAATGCCATAGTGTTTTTTCTTATGTTATAGTGTTTTTTCCTACAATCTAAACACACAAGTTCAGAGTTCATCAAACAGTTTGGAGTGGCGTGTCAATGTGTCATATTCGTATAAGATTTTTGTTAAAAGAAAATATCACCACACATATATAATCATTAGATTAGGATGGAGGCACAAGTTAACCAAACTTCAGATGCAAATTAATTGGGTACTTCGCGATCAAAATACTTCAGGTTTATAGAATGGAGGCATGCATTCATTGATGAATGAGGCATACGATTCAGTGATTAACTCTGCCAGAAACAAGATCATTGGCTTACGTTCTACGAGGTTGCAAGGTATGTAAAAGGGCTTCTCTAGTGAGGAAGGAAAAACGGTGCATCATCTGATGTGGCAGCAGAATGATCCGATTCAACCGCTACAGGATATGGGTGCATGGAGGAGAGAGGGAAGATCCGATTCAATAGTTTGCACCGGTTCATCCCAACAAAAAAAAAAAAAGTAAAACCTGCCTCTCCCATATGAGACAGAGAGCAAATAAATGGGACGTAAATGTCCATAGTCCACGATGGACATTTTTTGAGCTACACGAGGTTTCAGTATTTCAGATACCACCACCATTACCAAGCTACGCAGTTCTGATTCAGGCTGCTCTGACACTGACAGTACCCGCCGGTGGAGCTAGTCGATGAGGATGGGGCTGGACGAGGTGTACCCGCCGGCGCGCTCCCGGATCGCCGCGGGGATGTCGGCGCGGAGGACCTGCGCGCTGAACACGATGCCCTCGGGGCTGCCGTCGAGCAGCTCGAGGACGCAGCCGTCGCCGAGCCGGAGGCCGTTGTCCAGCGCGAAGCCACGCCACCCGGCCTCCAGGCGCTGGATCTGGCGCCCCCCCGTGAAGCGCATCCCCCACGACCGGCCGCGCCACGTCACCGCCGCCGGCGCCGTCGCCTCCGGGAGGAACGGCGCCAGCGACCTGGGGACCACCTGCAGAGAGAGAGGAGTTATATGTGATCATTCAGCTCACCCCAGCTGTGAATCTGTGTTGATGTGTCCACAGTTCCAGACCATATTTGCTAAGACGAGAGGAAATGGACAAATTCATGTGCAAAATCCAGGAGATATTGTAGATCCAGTCACTGATAATCCTTTTCTTGCAATATATACTTCGCAGGCTACCTTTAAAATGGTGAAGTATAATAGACAACAGGGTGTTCAGAAAGTTCATCTGCATTTCGACTGATGGCATTGGAAACAATTGGACATTGGAATGAAAGCTTCTGTACAATTCTTCATAATATCACATTCTCCTCTAACTCTCTGCAGTAATCTTGCTCGATCAACGTATCAAGGAACCATATGCATCACATTAGTCTGGCTATAAGGGCCAGCGGTCTCATGCACGGCAAGTTCATACCATCAGATTGACATGCAGCAGGCTAAGGCTACAGATTTCAGGAAGTATGTGATTAGAGCACGAGTAGCAAATAAAGCAGCAGCATACCACTTGAAACGGCGGACGGACATGGGACTTGCACATGATGCAGGTGAAGTATGGCTTCCCCAGGAGAGGCATCATCCTGGGCTGCTGGGTCGCCCCATCGGCGGCGCACGGCGGCGCCTCCGACACCGACTGCGGATCGGCGGCGCTGTCCGGCTCGCCAATCTTATCTCCAGAGTTCATCACTGTTTTTTCCCCTCTCCTATGTTAATGCGGAACTGCTACTTCAAGTACTTTGATTTAGGCTAGCATTTTCGATCCTCGCAAAAAACAAAAGCTAGCATTTTCGAGATCGTTCGCAGTGGCTCACGAGATCACAGTGGCAAGGGCCAAGGGTCACGACAAGCAAACAATTTCTGGCACCATTTTCAACTATTTTTTTTCGGACTTGCTAGCATCCAGACGCCAGTATCAGACGGTGCAACATTTGCAACATGCATGATAAAACATTGCAACATCCGGACGTCCACAAGCAGTATTGAACGATGCAACATTTACAACATGGACGGTGAAACATTACAACATCATCCATATGCTACATGCAACATCAAGTAAAAATTGTAACATTCGGTGAGAAACATTACAACATCTAGTGAAATATTGCAACACCCAGTGAAACACTGCAACATCATGCACATATTTTATGCAACATCAATTAAAAGATTACGACATTCGGGTGAAACATCAAAGCATCACACTGAAACATATCGATTCCTAAAACATCCCCATGAAAGTATTTACAACATTAAAAAAATATTGTAACACTGAAATATTGTAAAAATTGCAACATCCTACCAAAACAGAGAGGAGGAAACATTCGAAACAGCGACGTTTTGAGTTAATGTTGCATACAATATATGTTTCACTGGATGTTACAATGTTTCATCGGATATTGTAATTTTATTTTTTTATTATATGTAACATATATCTGATGTTGCAATGTTGCACCGTCTGATTTTTTATTTCCCGTCCAGACGTCCTGTCTGTAGCATTAGGATTGTTTTCGATGATTTTTTTTAGAGGAGGATCGTTTTCGATAGTGGACTGGATCCCATTTCTCCGCTAAGAGAAGCCTTTGCTGGGTTTTAGGCCTAAACGGGCTCGATTTTTACGGCCCAGTATGGCGCCACTTGTGTTGTGTGTCCGTCGCGTATCGTCGTAGCCGCGGGAAAAGCAGGTCTGTTTCCCGCCGAAACGGCGAAACCACCCAATTTTCTCTCTCCCGCGGTCCCGCCGCCCTCTCACTCTCCGACTCTCCATTCCCCTTCCTCGCAGCAGCCGCCGCCGCCCGCTCGCGCACCTCGCAATCTCCGACACCAGAGCATCGCACGCCGACCGGCGAGGGTCCGGCTCCGCGCTCTAGACCCGTGACTGCGTCACCGCCGAGCCCGCATGGAGATCGTGCGCTCCCACCGGCAGCTCGCCGCGGCAGCCGGCGGCGGCGGTGGGGGTCAGGGGGCCCTGCCGACCTACCGTACGGCGCCGCAGCTGGAGGTGCGGCTGGAGGAGTTCGAGCTCTTCGCTATCGACCGCCTCCGTGGTGCGCCCCTCTGCTCTCTTTATTGGGGGGAAAACCCCCTCTTCCCCGCGATGCCTCCTTTGTTGCTTTCTCAGATCTGGCTAACGGTTGCGATGTGTTGGGCAGTTCTCAAGGGGATATCGGATGGGCTCTCGCGAGGGAAGAAGCCGGAGGAGATGGAGAAGCTGGTGAGTGATTCTTCCTTGTCCTTTTATTATTTTGGAGGCTAATTGGAAGAGTAGTGAGTATTTTCTGGGGAAAATTTTGGTTCCCGCATAAATTAGCGCAGGTTTCAGTGAATTTGTAGCCTTGGCCTCAGTTGAATTTTCTTAGGAAATTTTGGAATCACTGACTTAATTAAGCTCCTGAATGTCAATCTTCTCCTACTTTTCAGAATCTGCAATTTGTCTTGACTATTTGTTCATGCGTCTTCTCTTCATATGATCTTAGCTGTGATACAATTTTCTAGTTAGAATTGTTGTCTTCTCCACATGGTCAGATTGAAGTCGAATTGGATGGATGTTTGGAAACCAAACCCTTGATATAGACTTAGTGTTGTACTCTGACAAGGCTCCAAAATTTGATTTAAAAGAAATGTCTTATTTGTTCCCTTTGCACTTCAGGTTAGTGAGTTGTGTAAGACACACATGAGGCACCAGGATCCAGCAGAGACTTTGAACAAGGATATAATATCTCACTTTGTGCTCCGCCTAGTCTACTGCAGAACGTAAGCTCGGTATTTGTATGTTTAAATTCAGTACCCTAACACTGGTGGTTTACTTGTGGTTCTTTGGGCCAACTTAATGAAAACCCGTATTTCTTTATACACCACCCAGGGAAGAATTGCGAAAGTGGTTTCTCTCCATGGAGACTACACTTTTTCGGTATCGCTTTCGTATTGAAAGTCCTGAATCACAGGTGAGTTCCTATCTATTTTATAACAGAACTGTCAGGTGGAAGTAATATTGCATTTGTGTTTAACTATTGCTTCACATTGGCTGTTTCAGAGGATGCTCATGACTGAATTTCAATTGCCTTACAAAGCGTTACCACATTCAGAATTTGAGGTCTGTGGTCACTAACAAAACTCCTGAGGATTTGGATCCTGATGCTCAACTGTGTAGAACTTCAATATTTGGCATTTCCTATTTGCTGGGTGAAACAATGAAATGTTTTTGTTGTCATGTTTTAGGCAGTGAAAGACAAGTTGACCCAAGTTGCACGTTCCATGGGTCAATCTGCAAGTGGTATGCAACATTTCTTAATCGCCACTTCACTCAATTTATTGCATATTGTTGTGCCAACTAGATATCAGGATCAGTTGCAGAATAGGATGATTCTCTATGTTTTATGTTTCTGTGGGTCATCTAAGAGGTTAACATACTGAAACAGTAGATGTACAATTGTGACTTAACTTTTGGATCTGTTCCTAAGAAAATGTGTTGTAATGTATAGAACAGCCATGTGGGACTGTTAATTTATTAAACCTTGCCATCAATTTTCGTTTGTTCTTTTTGCTCTTTGAGTAGAATGTCCTATTATCTGCATTATCTTCTTTCACTCAATGCTAAGTTGATTTTGATCTTTTTTTTTGGCAGTTGAGTCTCTGTTCTTCAAGGTATGTACATGTACCTCTTTAAGATCTTTATCTCTGTTTACCATGTAGAACTTTTGTTTTGTACAAACATTAAGTAAATCATATTCTAATTCAATTAAAGGTACCTTTCCAAGAAGTTCCTGATCTTGTTGCCAGTCGTCGAGTATATCTTTCAAAAGGCTATGCTTATGTGGCAATGAGCCAGGTTTGTTGTGAACATGAAAGATAAAATTTTGAATTGTTGCTTTGGTCATTGCTGTTTGTAAACATACCTGCATGATTTCCTAGGTGGTTTCACTTGTGGTCACTCAATTCCGCTGCAATATCTCGAAGGCACTTGTTCTAACAAACAGGTACATGGTACATTAGTTTCACTTCGGCTAGTATTTAGTTCTCAGTCGGGAAGATTTCTTGTGGGTCTACACATTGTTCTAACAAACAGGTACCATGTTTTAACATATTTTCTAAAAAAACACTTTTTTTTTTTAAAAAAAATTCCAGCTCTTGCTTTCTATGTCATTTTACAATAAAAGCAGGCTTTCTAAACTGAATGTTAGTCATATTAAGCTATGATACATATTAACTGTTTTATGTACAGAAAATGGACAGCAACCATTAAAGAACAAGAAAAGGACAGGTTGACTCCTGTGAGTGCCAGTTCCCAAACTTTCTTTCAAAATCGATTTTTTTCTATCTTATGCGATGTGTAATTTTATTTGTACAGATTGTCGAAGCATTAAGCAATGCATATTTTGGACCTGATTACTCTCAGGTATGCCTTCTCAGCCTGAGTTTTCATCTAGTGCTGCTGCTTACTGCTTGACTAGTTTGGTCTACTAAACCATATTTTTCACACAGCCAAAGGATGCTGCTGAAATATCTCTAAAGGATATCGACCAACTGGCTAAAAGTTCCTTCCCTCTTTGTATGCGGCATATGCTAGATAAGGTGTGTCACCATAAATGTTCTTCTAGATATACTTACCTAGTTACCTTGTGATCATATTGCTTAGTGTTTTGTTTTATTTTGCAGTTGAGAGAGAACCATCATCTGAAGCATGGCGGTAGAATGCAGTTTGGTCTTTTTCTTAAGGTAATAATCAAATGAATTAGACTAAAATTTGGTCTACTAGTACCTTAAATATGTCACAATAATGTGCTTCTGAAAATTATGACCTAGGGAGCTGGACTAAAGTTGGAGGATGCTCTTGCATTTTGGAGAGCAGAATTTTCTCAGAAGGTGCCTATCTTTTTTTAGATAACATGAACACATGTTCTGTGTCATGCAAACATTTTATCAGAGAATGTCATTGCATTTATTGCCTGTAGCATATTAATTGTGCATCCTGAGCTATTGTGATCAAAGAAGGCCCCTAGTTGAACATGTAAAGCATTGCAGTTTCTATTGCCTCATTTATGCTGTATCTTCTGTGGACAAGGTTGGCTCGGAGCGGTTCGACAAGGAATATGCTTATAGCATCAGACATAATTATGGAAAAGAAGGAAAACGGACGGTAACCCCTACCTGCTACATGTGTACATTGAAATTGCACTGGATTTATTACTTAAACTAATGTTGTTCCAGGATTACACTCCGTATTCATGCCAAAAGATCATTTCTGCAACCCCTGGTGTTGGAGATCACCATGGATGCCCTTATCGACATTTTGGGTACAATTTCATCCTTAATTATCTACAGATAATTACTAACAGAGTAGATAAAAGCTTGATCTAAGCATTCTAATTTTTCTCTTCGCAGTTGCTGTTTGTATCTTGTCTTCCAGTCTTTCATTTTGTCGCTAGATTACTCCCTTACGTTGAGGTGGAAGTAAGATTTCATTTGAAAACCAGAAATCTGAATGGAGCAATAGCCCTCCAACCTCTACTTTTTCTGATAAAGATAATTTGACCCAACAAAAAGAACAAGAAGAAACCAAGGTAATTAGGAATGGATATTAATAATTTTTACTCATTAAGTGCACCTGGCCAGATTTTAAGAAATAGTACAATACAAAACTACCAAGCAGAAGAGTGATGCACGCTGACATAACTTTTGCCAGATATGGTTTCATCTAGTCTCCTCGTTCCTACTTGTCCATGATACAGTTTCTTCCAATGATTATGGTCCCAACAGCATTCCTTTCTGAAGTCACTTATCATACCAGTTTGTGACAGTGCAAGATAACCATAATGCTACCCTAATTTGTACCTGATGTTTGGTTCATGTATTTGCCTTGATTTAACTTTATTTGTAGTGAAGAAAATTTGCGGGCAGCACTCAACAGAATGGGTGTTAGTGGGCATGCACTGGAAGAGATAATGGATAAAGTGAAGAACAGGCATTACCAGGTCTTGTACTTCATTGTCATTTAGCTTAAGTGAACAATATGATATGCTTGGACGCTATGCCTGAACTGATTGGTTTATCTGGCCTGATGAAATACACAGCTAGCTTGCACATTGACCTTTGAGGCCACACATGGTGTCTCCTGTGATTCTGGAATCAACCATCCAAATCAATATTTCAGTGAAAGCCAGAAAATTCTGCGAGACAAAGTGCGTTTAGTAGTTTCTTATACACCTGTTGTTTTTGTTTGTTAATGTTGCAATTTAACATGTGCATCTTAATGCGCAGAACCAAACAGTGGAGAACCGATCAGCAACCTAAATTGTATTGCAGAAAAGTTGCAAGGTATGGACACCACTCAGTTTGCTTTACATTTTTCCTATTTTAGCCATGACCCATTCATGACTTTGATGCATTTTTAATGTGCAACTGCAAATGTGCAATGGTAAATAGCGTAGACATGCTCACCCTGTAGGACCTTATCCATTTCGTTAAATTGTATTGCACATGTTTTGAAGCTGTCCAAGATACTTCTTTACTTATTTATGCAATTATATTTTTATTTGCATCATCCAATGTTACGCCTTACTATTGAATTTGTTTATATTGGATATGTACATCTCTGGTTTTTCATAATAATTGTATATTGAGCTATTGTGCTCCTGCCACTTTGTAAATGTAGAATAAGAATCATTCTGGTTTCTTGGTAATGATAGTGTAATTTCTGCGTTATCAAATTTTTATAGAACATGTAGTGATATAGAGAAGCACACGCTAAATCATCACCTCACTTTCATGTCCAAGATGTTGTATAAGCCCACTGATAATTCCATATTACTGTCTCTTGTCCATATATCAGGTCAATGTCAAACCAAAGATTCACGCTCTATGCCAACTATGCGATGGTTACCAGTTCTCTGATGCTTGCTGGAATGCTGTTACTCCCTGGTGTTTCCAGCTGGCTATCTTTTCCTTCCAAGCGGTGGGGCCATGCTGTACGCTAGAAGACAGTTGCCTTGCTAGTGCTGTTAACAGAAGCAGGTCAAAGCGTGTGTGTACATGTAAAAATGTCAAGGAATCAACAATCAGTATGTTCAATTTTAAGTAGGATGGGTTGTGCTGTGATGCTATGTTGTCATCAAGCGTATGAGTAGAAGAAAATTGCTTACTCTGATTTTGGTCATGTATCTATGTAGCTAGCCAAGCTGGATCATTGTCAACCATTAGGTTTCCTTGTTCACCTTTATATTCAGTTTGGCTTCCATAGAGAATGATATTTTAGTAGGGGAATTATTTATCTATAGTGTCATGGAACAAGCTATAAAAAATTATTTATCTTGGAGGCAAAGCTACAACTGTATGCTAAAAAAGTTGGATACTTCAAATTGCTGGCGTCATTGATGCTTAACATTATGTAGTAATACAAATTGGCAAGTGAAAGATTGTTTATTGTTTTTGCTATATTATTATCTATTGTTATTTTCAGCCAGGGAGCTTTTCTAGGATAAATGTAGTGTGGAGTGTGAAGGGGACTCAGCCTGGGCTAGCCAAAGCATCCACATTCACGTTGTTCGCTGGGCTGTAGCTGCAGCTGCGCTACCCGCTGCAGCCAAGGAAAGCCAGGGAAGCAGCCAGCCAAACACCCTGATTGATATGTATTTTACGCATCATAGATTATATTAATATATCAAACTGAGAGCATCATGTTACAATATATAGTTCACACCGACTGGTGCAATCTCAGCGACCGTGATTTATTGACATATAGTCAAGGAAGGAGTGCAGGCTGGGATCAGGCGTGACTGTGTTGGATGAGAAACAGATTCTGTGCCCTACCACACGAGTATATGAAATAAACAAAGCAGAGAATATTCGCTAACACATATCATTACACGTGCCTTGTCACAGGCACTTACATTACGAGAAACAACTTGCAAGCACCCATGCGGATATCAAGGATGAACATTTGGGGAACTGTAATTCACGGTGAGCCCCAACATACTGTAACGTGCTCTAGTACTCCACATCTTCCCATCGACGCCTTTTTTTTGGGGAACATTTGAACATTTGGGGAACTTAAGCCTCCAACCCTGAGTCAACCATGTCACTGTATGTCCAATTCATACCTCTCTTGGCAACAAAGAAATAAATTGGTTAAAATTACTTGGATGGTTTCTCACTTATGGGCCAACTGGATGGTTGCTCTGTCAAGATGAGGAGGATCCTGTATAGGATCCTACCAACCTGATCACGGGATTGTGTCTGATCCATTGATCCTCACATTGTGATCAAGATGAGGCGGTGATGCCGTTTGCATCTCGATAGAATAATAAGGTTGTTTGATTGGCTCCCAGTTCCAGATTCAGTTGGAGGACTCCGCATCATGCCCATCTTTCCATCAATAGATAAGTACATCGCCCACGTGTTCATGTCTCTCAGTCGATGCGTATAGAGAGTTTTCTCTAACTTACGGCGGCAGAGAAAGAAAATGTTGAAGCTAGCCCACTGTTGTTAGCCATATACCTGCAACATTAAACCGTACGTAGTCATTCCTATTAGTAACATAGTCATTCCTATTAGTACAGGGCCTAGTGTTAGGCATGGAAGTCTTCTCACCTCGTTTTTTCTCTTGAATAGATAAAGTAATATCTCAAAGTGTCGTAGGAATTAATGTAAATGATGATATATGTCATAAATTGCAAATTAGGAAAGATGTCAGACAAGGTGATCCTGATCGTTAGACGCCGTTACTCGTTACTCAGTTATCACACTGCTGTTTGCTTGGTACAGAGGGGAGCATGCCGCTGCTTGGATCTTGCGCCCCCGCCCATGGGAGCTCCTGCCACCTTAGCCACCTCCATCCCAGAGCTTCGCTGTGGGGCCATGCCGCTGGCAAGGCAAGCTCGAGCTCTGCCGTGGGGGCGTGCCGCTGGTGGGGCAAGCTCATGCTCCACCGTGCGAGGGTGAGCGAGCTTTGTGTCGACCTCCGTGGTGGGTGAAAAAGCATCTAGGCCCCATGTTGATGTTTGGTAATTAATGAGTATAGGTTAGTGTCAGTGTTGGATTCATGAAATAAACCTTGGAGACGGTTTTAATTAGTTCATGAGGATGGATTGCTTGATAGAAGGTTGCAATTTTGACGAGAAATAGAGAGTATTGATGAAAATCAAAGGCAAATGTATATGATAGGATTTTTACCTTTACTTATAATTTAATGGATTAATAGGTTATATAGCTATACTATCAAGAGTGGTCAATTTCATTCGAACCGGTCGACTCTGACAACCTATGATATGACACATAGCTGTTGGACTTGAACGGTGAACCCTTCGACCCAGTAAAGACGGACAGTCCATGAAAACTCTATGAGCATAGGATTCGAACATAACAATTGGTTTGCAAGGTGAGCTCTGTATATACCCTAAACCAGACATGAAGAGGCCCTCTTAGACCCGTGGAACACTTGAAACACATATTTGAGCTCTATCCCAAGTCCCAACTCTCTCTCACTCACTTGATTAGGAATTGCATTCTTTGTGAGATTGAGAGCATCCTAGTGCACTGCATCCTTTGATTGAGCTTTGTGACATTAGAGAGTCTTCAAGCAAGCTTCATCAACTTGTTACTCATGGAGGTTACCGTCTCCTAGATGGCTTGGAGGTTGGAAATTGTTGTGCCCTTCAACGAAGATTGAGAAGGTGCACCGGGTTTTCTTGTGATAGGTCTGTGCTCACCTCACCAGAGTAATGAAGAGAAACTCTAGTGGAATCGAGGATTGGAGAGCTTCATTGATTCCATGACTTATACACCAAGTGAATTCTTGGTAGAGGAGCAATTGGAAGCTTTAAATCCACCTCAACGTGTATTAAGAGTGACTGGCAAGTCATCGACCGCACGAGAAAAATTCATCGATTGTCTCTTGCTCATTTTTATTCAAGCAATTTATTTTGAGCAATATCATATCTAGAAATTGAATTATATCTTGTTACCCTATTTTGCAAATTCTCACTTAGCCAAACCAATAGAAGTAGCAATTCTCTTGTGTCACTAATTAAATTTATGAAGTGTTGTTGTTTTAGTTAAAACCACTTATTCACTTCCACTCTAATCAGTATCCTCGATCCTACAGTAGGACGAGCGAATGGTTGTTTAAAATTATAATTGGAGATTGTATGTGGCAAAATCTTCTTAGGAAAAAAAACTTGCGATATAAAACTATCACTCAAGTTTCACATATTCTTGGTGACTCTTATTTTTTTGTCATGCCCGGTGAAGGTGAAATATGACTTTTTGATATTGGGCAAATTCAACTTGAGAGATGGTACCCAAGTTAGATTCTAGTAGGATGCTTGGCATGATAACACTTTGTTTAGAGATCAATACCTTGGTCTATATAACATTGTACGTAAGAAAAGTGCCATGGTTGCAACAGTTTTCAGTTTTAGGATCTCATTCGCTAAATGTGGCTTTTAAAAGATCTCTAGTCGGTAATAAACTGACAACTGAGTGACTACAAAGATGCATTTCGATAGTCCTTACAACAAAATGAGAGGTCTAATGTGAGATCCGTGTATAAGATGCTTATTGCCCCCAATGTTACTCGACACAATCATATTATATGGAAGTTTAAATTGCCCTTGAAAATTAAGGTATTCATGTGGTACTTAATCAAAGGTATAGTTTTAACCAAAGATAATCTAGCAAAAAGACAATGGAAAGAGAGTTCAAAGTGTGCCTTTTGTGACTTTGATGAATCAATTAAGCATTTTTTTTTCTACTGCCAAGTTGCTAAACTAATATGGTGGTACACATTTCTTTTGATACCAAGCTTCTTTCAGTATATATCACATGTTTGGTGATTGGTTACTTGGGGTGGACAAGAAACAAAATTTTGGTTGGAACTTGTACATATTGGATAAGTTTTTGGGCACTCGAACTGTTGCTCCTATACAGGTGATTTTTAGAGGCACATACTAGATAAGTTTTTGGGCATTGTCGTAAAAGGAGGAAGACTGACCCCAAATAATGTACAAGTGCCTTGTGCTTGACACCACTATCATGAAAGTCTTGGCTACCAATGGTGGATAGGCATAATTTTGAGATTTTTAGTCTGTCATGTGTCTTTATTTCTTTGGCAACTTTTTGCTCGAACTATATGCATTAGTCGATGCAATGCTGGAATGTTTAAATATATTTCTGTTTCTAAAAAAATAGTACCGAGCCAAGCAATCGTGATGCCTGACAATAAAAGGTGTTCCATTGTTTATATAAATTAATTTAAGGAATTTTATATGATGTGACTGTCTTAACTTACGATACGTCAGGGTAGACGTAATAAAAAAAATGAAATTGTGTGCCTTGGAAAAAAATTTAATCAACTAGTGTCTAGGTTCAGTTTTAGAAAATTGTTCCGTGTCTTGTCATGCAGTTACTTGTTTTTAGTCCTGTTTGGCATTGACACTAATAATCTAGCCGGTGTCTGATTGCAAAACTCAACACGACCAAAGTACTCCAATTTCCCAAATTGTCACCTTGTGACCTTGTGTCCAGATCGCTTTTAGGTTCGTCGTTACGTTCCCTTGCACAGTCCATTCAATACTCAGTTCAGCTAAGCATCTTTAGCTGTAAACAACAAACCATAACCCAACTCTACCTGAGTATCTGTCCTCGGCCCGTCATGAGTGTTTCCATTTCCTTAAATTTATTCTAAAATTAAACCGACAATTATTTTTTTAGCGGTCGGTGATCCCTAATCTGTAGAAATCAGTTTAAGGAATTCTATATGATATGACTGTCTTGAATTGAACATCTCTATAATAGGAATCCTGGACCCAAACCGGGCAACCTCATCACGCCACATCACCCGTATTGTCTCGGCCGTCGGATCGGCCACGTCGACGGTTTAGATCGGCCCGAGCAATTCCAGGACACGCGACCGCACATGTGAGACCCGCTAATGTGGGTCCCGTTGTGGCCCCACGGGACCCGCGTGATGTGGGTCCCACAAGTGGGCCCCGCCGTGGGCCCACGGGACCCGCATGATGTGGGTCCCACAGTGGGTCCACCGTTGACCACGGGCCCACAAGTGGGTCCCACCATCTGTGGGTCCCACTAAACCATTATATGTGGGACCCAACTTAGTTATTTAAAAAATATATTTAAATATTTTTCTAAATTGTTATTTGTAGCAGTTCTTATTTTGTTTGTTCAATATAACATCATACTATTTTGTTTGAATTATTTCTGAATTTATTTATTTAAACAAACATAATTTTAAATGATCTAATATAATTTTTAATACAATTTTTGAGTGATCTAATACGATTATTACCGTTACTATCTTTTATTTTTTATAACATGTACAAAAGATTTTTAGGATGGTGTCCATAAAATTACAACATTTTAAAATATATAACTTTATTAAAAGATGTCCAATATCAAATTTAGTCAGAATATCAAAATATAGAACATATAACTTTATTATAGACATGGTTTTGTAAATATTTTTCTTAAAAGAATTATCAAAGCACGCAGTATTTAAGAATTATCTCTATGGAAAGGTTTTAGATTTAGTATGTTTTTCCTTTTGAAATATATTTTTTATTAAAATATAGAAATGTATGTAAGAAAATTCGAAAGGAGCTTTGAATTTTGAAATTTGCTATGTATAACCCATTCTCACAAATGTTTATACGTGATCCGTCATATATATAATTTGATATAAAAATGCTTCTAAATTAAATTTTGTTTAATACAATAATAACTTAAAATTTGAAAATCTGAAGTTCATTAAATAATAAATATTCTATAACACCTAAATACTTCAACATCTATAAAGTTATTACATATCACACTTTAAATCCAAAACACTTTCCAATTCACCCGGTAAACCCAACATCCAAACACCGAAGCAACTTCAAATTTAAAAATGTTGAATTCTAAAATAGCTCAAAACTTCAAAATCTATATGTTTGCAATAGATCAGAGTTTAAATCCAAATCACTTTCCAATTTACGCGAAAAATCTAACATCCGAACGCCGAAGCACCTTCAAATTTGAACATAAGATACACTACAAAAGAAAAAAAAAACACATTTCAAAATCTAAAACCTAGCTATAAAGTGAATTTTTGAATTAATGTGCTTTGACAATTTATTTGAAAAATATTTTTACATACGCATCTTGTTACCATGCGCGGCAACGCCGCGAACTTTTCTAGTCCTGACACTAAACCAGGGCTGGCGTAATAATAACCATCAAATAAAATTGTGTCTTGAATATACCATCCTGACACTCTACGCCATGGCTGGCGTAATAATAACCATCAAATGAAATTGTGTGCCTTGGAAAAATTAATACACCAGTGTCTAGGTTCAGTTTTAGCAAATTGCTGTGTGTCTTGTCATGCACTTTGTTTTTAGTCCTGTTTTGCGCTTGCAGTTACTATATCTAAGAATATGGTGATGAACACAAGGCATTATATTCTTTTGCACTTTCATTGATCAAGTTTTTTTAGGGAGCAAAAGCTAGCTCTTGACTAATCCATGTACAATTAGCGTGTTATATGAAAAGAAAAGTATATTCTGTCAGCTGTTGCACCTGTGGGTGAACAATACTGCTGGACATCTATGGGCGAAGTGCATACTGATATATTGACGCTAATCTGGCCAGTGACTGATTGCAAACTCAACACCAAGGGACAACAAATTCCCAAAAAAATATCAACTTTTTGGTTCGTCGTTACGTTCCCTTTAGCTTGCAGACAATCCATTCATTATTCAGTTGAGCATCTTCAGCTGTAACCCAAAAACCACAACCCATCTCCATCTGTGATGAGAATTACTGCCTCTCCATGTGTGGAGCATGCATATCTCCCACAACTGTGGCTCTTCCTAGATAACCCTGCTGTAAAAGCCACACCAACGCTCCAAAACGTGCCGCCCATGGCCGGCATATACCATTTCCCCGCTGCACAAATATTCTCAGCCGCTGCTCTGCTCCGCACCAAACCTGAAACAAACAACAGTCTTCAGCTGGAGCAACGATCGATCTGCATAAAGAAATAATCAACGTGCAGAGATCTCGAGCGAGGCCTCCGATCCGGCGGCCTATAAAGACGCCATGGCTGTCTGTGCCTCGCTCAACTGAGGAAGACGACGACAGCGGCGGAAGCAGAGCTAGCTAGCGATGACGAAGATGGCCAGCATCAGCAAGGACAGCGAGGAGTTGCTCAACGCGCAGCTGGAGCTGTGGCACCACGCCTTCGGCTACGTCAAGTCCATGGCGCTCGCCGTCGCCCTCGACCTCGGCGTCGCCGACTCCATCCACCGCCGCGGCGGCGCCGCCACCCTCTCCCACATCCTCGCCGACGCCAACCTCAGCCCCTCCAAGCTCCACGCCCTCCGCCGCCTCATGCGCGCCCTCACCGTCTCCGGCACCTTCACCATCTCCACCTCCACCTCCTCTGGAGACGACGAACCCTTTTACGAGCTCACCCCGGCGTCACGTCTCCTCGTCAGAGACGACGTCGACGGAGACGACGACGGCGAGGGATCGCCGGCGAGCCTGTCCCCCGTGCTGAGCCTGGTGCTCAACCCGTTCCGCGTCTCGCCGCTGGGGATGGGCATCGCCGCGTGGTTCCGGCGAGGCGACGGCGAGGTGGCGCCGTTCGCGGTGGCGCACGGGAAGAACATGTGGGAGATGGCGGCGAGGAAGCCGGCGTTCAACGCGCTGGTGAACGAGGCCATGGCCGCCGACAGCCGCTTCGTGATGCGGATCGTCTTGAAGGAGTGCGCCGAGGTGTTCCGAGGGATCGAGTCGCTCGTCGACGTCGCTGGCGGCCTCGGCGGCGCCGCCGCGTCCATTGCCAGGGCGTTCCCGGAGCTCAAGTGCAGCGTGCTGGATCTTCCTCACGTGGTTGCCAGTGCTCCGTCTGGTGGCAATGTCAAGTTTGTCGCGGGGGACATGTTTCAGAGCATCCCGCCCGCAGATGCTGTCTTTCTCAAGGTACGTAAATCATGCTGAAAGTCCATCCATCCACGGTAAAAAGACAAAAAAAAAAACTAAAACAAAAGGATGCATACCCTGAAAATCCATCCATCCATGGTAAAAAGACAAAAAATAAAACTAAAAACTATGCATCGAAATACTCTTATAAAAAATAACCTATATTTTAGAACAAAGAAAGTACATAATGACGAGAACAGATAGTATAATTCGATACCCCTTTTTTTTTTGAAGTTGAAAGGTGACATCTTTGGATGAACATCTTGTTCGCTTACTGTTTTTTTTTAATTTCAGTGGATTTTACATGACTGGGGAGATGAGGAGTGTGTCAGGATATTGAAGAACTGCAAAAAAGCCATCCCTCCACGAGATAAAGGAGGAAAAGTAATAATTATAGATATGGTGGTTGGATGTGGATCATCAGATGCCAAACATATAGAGACGCAAGTTTTGTACGATCTCCTTATTATGGGTATTAATGGTATCGAGCGCGATGAGCAAGAGTGGAAGAAGATTTTCTTTGAAGCCGGATTTAAAGACTACAAAATTATGCCCATTCTTGGTGTCCGATCGATGATCGAGCTCTATCCATGAAAACTCACCGAACAAGCCCGTCCGAAGAATAAGAATAGGTGTGGTGGAGGAGGGGCTACTGGTTGTCTAGTAATGGACTAAATGTGAAGTCGAGATGGGAATTTTTAAGCAAACATAAGGCCCTCTTTCGGACATGAATGAAGTACATTTGAAAATTGAATTATCAATAAAGAAATCTGCAAGGCTTGTTTAGACCGAATGATTTCCAGTCCATGTCATGCGCAGCTCACTGAGCAAGAAACATTGTTGCTACCTCTTTAGGGCAAGTACAATGGTGTCTACGGATGCTGTCTTTTTGGCACAAATAGACAGCTTGAACAGACAGCTTGTACAATGGGTTGTCTTTTGGCTGTCTGTTTGGTATTTAATTCACCCTTTAACATACATTTCTTCTTCCTATTGTACCTCTTGATCATCTTGCATATTCCGTGGCAGTTTGAATGGTGCAAACTGAGAAGCTTGTCCACCAAAAATTAAATTTTGGGACATGTTGGGCTGATCAAACTTGTGAACCCTCCAGGTGGTGTTGCATTTGTTCCCCTGTAATTATAAGCCAAGAAATAATGCTTCACTCAAAGACTAGATGAATGGACATATAGCAACCACTATTGCAGGACATAATTCAGTAAAATGAATTCAATAGGAAATAATTCAGTAACATACAGGCACTGCTGCATTTGGAATTGTTCTGATTTGAACCTAAAAAAGATTACCCTCATTTTCCATGAACATTGAACATCACTAGTGCTGAAAAGGGACCTACAGATATGCAGCCATGCTCCCAGAATATTAATCCAACAAAATCCAACATGCTACTGTCAAACAATCTTGCAAAATTCAACATAAAAATTAATAGTGCTCAACCGTTACTGAATCCATCAAACCGTACTTTGTATTGATCTGTCGTGTAGTTTATATACTAGCACATGAACTAAAACTCAGCTAGATTACAGTCAATGGTGAGCCTTGCGTGAGACGCTGCGGAGAGCGTCGTGTGCTGGGCGAGCGCATCCGCGTCATGCGGTGCATGTTCATGGAGCGTTCCAACAGAAACAAAATCGTGCTCAACCATTCATGCCAAATGATGTAGGATCTGAAGAACACTGAGAAAAATTGAGGGAGATTACCACGATGCAGGATCTGAAGATTGAGCATTCCATTGTGGTGGAATCTGTCCGGGGCCGCCAAAGAAGTCGCCGGCGTTGAAGAATAAGTTGCCATCAGTGAAGGACGGAGTAATCGGACTTCTCTGCTCCGGCACAGGGGGCACTCGAACTCGCCCCAGAACCTTCTGCAACAGCGCCGCCGGACCTCGCTTCCGCACCCGAGCTGCATCAGCCTTGAGTAAATCTCGCGCCGCCGCTGTCGCCGCCGCCTCCTTCCGCCCCTGCCGTGACATTGGGTCCCGATCTAGGGTTCGATTGGGAGGGGAGAGTGAGAATTTGTATGAGAAAAGGAAGAGGATTCAAGGAAGGAGATGGCGCGAACCTTGGCGGCCAAATGAAATCCCCCCGCGCGCGCATCGGATCCCAGCCACCGCTGTCTCCTGCAGTGAGTTCTACAACGGCGTCCGGAGTCGTCTTTCTGCCTGGGAGCACGAGCACGGGTCGTAGACGAAGGAGACGGAGTCGGAGGAGCAGCCGAGCGTGTGGTTTTTTTTTTTTTTTCAAAAAACACGTGCATGTCGACGGCATTCGACGAGCCGTTGTACCTGCCCTTAGGCCACCTCCATCGGTGGTCAAATAGCTAGCTTACGTCGGATTTTGGCTGATTTGGCAGTGAGAGAAGGTACAGAATCAAACCACCTAGCGATTTCTTCGTCGCCTATCTCGCACGGGAAAGAGACCCATCATTCACGGGCAGTGGTAGAGAGAAGAGAGAGAATAGGACCGTGCATTAAAGAAAGAGAAAATATAGAATAAAAAAATCTTACATGTAGGACATATGAGTATGATGTGGCATCAAATAGCAAGCAACTAGCTATTATTGTTGGAGACGCCCTTAGGGGACTAAGCCGTCTAAAGCTATCAGCTAATGCTCGCCACCTCATGTCTCCTCCTCGTTATCAGTGGCGGCGATGGGAAGGGTTTAATATATAGCAAGCCCTCACGATTATTGAAGACCCATTCATCCGGAGTTTACTATCTTGTGGAACATCTTGAAAGCCCAATTTGGCTTAGTTAGCTTAGGATGTGGTGAAAATACAACACTAATTACATGATTACTTTCTTAAACATTTTGATACAAGTGATTCAACATTTTCTTGAAATATGTTTAACATTTTTGGTTTAAATGTTGGAAAGTATATAGATGAAATGTTAAAATTGGAATCATAAAATGCTGAAACATTGAAATCAAAATGTTGATCCTCAATCAGCCAACCCCAAGATCCACCACCACGAGATACCAGGCATCGGTGAGGGAGAGGTCGAGCTGGATCTAGGAGTCCAGCAAAGGCCACGTTGGGGTAGGAGAGGAGGGAGAGGGGCGAGCCAACGAGTAGTGGTCAAGGGTGGTGACTGGTGAGGGCGGCGAAGTCAAGCAATGGTCGGCAGTTACTAGCGAGGTAGATGTGGTTCTGGATGTCGAGGAGAGGTTGTTAGTGGGAGGAGAGGAGTGAGAGCAGCAAGCCGATAAGCGATGGTAAGCCGGTAGCGAGGTCGAGTGAGTGTAAGGACTCGAGCGAGATCTTAGAAGTGTGAGAGGTAAGGGCGAGAGATAGGACGTGAAGCATAAGGAGCGGTGAAGTGTGAGAGGTAAGGGCGAGAGATAGGACGTGAAGCATAAGGAGCGGTCGAGCGGGCGGCTTATATAGAGGTGTGGTAGGCTGTGTCGGCCGTAAAGGGCCATATCGTTAATTGGGCCTCCAGTGGGCCCTGATGGTCTGACTGTTAACACTACGCATAGGCCAAGCCAGCACAAGCACAGTAAAGATCATTCTGGGCTGTGCCTGGGCCAGTCAAAAAACCGTGCTTCGGGCTGGCCCATCGGGCACGTGATTTATGGACATCGAGGTGAGCACAACATCATGCTGACAAGTGACACGCACGCTCAGAAACAGAGTGCACGTACGGCATCACTTACGCTGCCACTCAACTTACGGACGCACATGAACGAACGCTCGCTTACATCAAAAGTCGTTTGGTTTTGTGTTTTGGTGGTGTGCTGTTGTGTGTGCGTTCGTGAAGTTTGTCAATGGCATCGACGATCAGTATTCAGTATCAGCGGTGAATCAGTAGTACATCCTCCAGTCCTCCACCGTGCGCTCGCGCCGGAGCCGCTCCTGCACCCTTGATATGTACATCGCCGCACGCCGGTCCACGTCAGCCGCGTCACCGCCGCCGCTGCCGTTGCCGTTGCCGTTGCCAGCCTCCATGGCGACCATCGGTGACGGTGGCGGCGGCGCTGGCATCGTTGACCACACCGTGGCGGCGGCGGTGGCGGTTTGTTTCGCCTTGCCGCCGGCGGCGTCCTGCTGAGCTGGCACAGCGGGTGCCACCTGCGCCGGTGCTTTCCTGGGGTAGAAGAAGGGCATCGCCGACGCCCTGTGCTTGATGCCTCTGCTTGCACGCTTGTAGAAGCCGAAATCCATAGCGGTTTTTTATTTACAAATGTACAAGGGATGACGAGCTGGTAGCTAGAGAGTTGTTCATTTGTGTGGTGTTGTGTAGGCATCTCGATACACCCCATTTATAGCAGCTTTCAGGCTTTGCAGCTTCCTCTGCTCACAAATGGCTATGATGCTGCGCGTGCCACGTGTACCAACAAGTCGCGCACACAGTTGAGGTGGGCCGCGCTCCAGAGGCATTGGGTGTGCAGGACCAACCAATACACTATTGTTCAGGACCAATACACTATTTGTTCAGAATCGTATTTGATGCTCCCAAATCATGCCTTGATCGATGCTCCAGAACTTTTAGTGGTATGACTGAAAGCAGATGCTAGAACTGTACAGGGAATTCTGAACGCAATGTACACTCTATGCATGGATAAGGAACTATGAACACTGCCTATTTCGATGCAGATAATTAACTTCGTTCTTATACAAAAGATCTTGCTGGTTTTTGCGAGCTGACGTGGTCCCGAAAATATCTTTTACACTACAGTTGTTGTGCCTGCTGCAAAGAATAAAGATCTTCTGTAAGAATCACGATCTTCGATTGATCCTTGGATGGAACGTGCATGTTCTTTCATTATTATGTGCAGGTTCCATTCCATGCATGCCACATGCAGTCATGCAGTCTCATGCTGAGTTGATCTAGTCAACGAATCTATCAACAGACCACATTCCATATCGTTCAGTTTCCAACCAGCCTTAATCCTCAAGGTAGTGGAAAGATCAATCTAGAAATGATCGAATAATCCAATTGTCTCTAGAAATAATCTGAAGTTTCAGTACTGTGCACAGCCAATCCCTGCTTCATCATTGATAATCTACGCCATATTCACCACTTGGTTGGCACGAGATACCGCATTTATACCCTTGTTTAGACATGGACAAGTTAGGGTGTGTTTAGGTTGGGAAAGATTCCCCGAAAAAACACTGTAGACCCAAAAATACACTGTAGATGAACAATGTTCTGTGAGTAGAAAGGGTGGAATGAACAGGGAAAAGTTGGATGAATAGCGTTTTTTGGAGAAAATTCTGAATCTAAACGCACCCTTAGTCTAGTCGAAAAGTGTCATCATTCACTTGATCCATATATATCACCTGCCAAACGTATCGATTTATAAAAATAATTCGAGGAAGAATACAAGAAGGTGTGCATACAGACCGATAAGATTGATGTCCACGTTGGTTGAGAATAAAGTGGGAGACCTTTTATTTTTTTACCGGAAACGCAATACAGATGCTCACTTATGCGGATCAAAATTCTATGGGTACGTGATATTTACGTCTCCGTGCAGCCCCATACGGATGTATGCTGGCCGCAGCTTATTAGGCTCCAGCTACACAATCATTAGACAAAATTCCATTCTGCTGCAGCAGGGGCTGTTACGTTTAGTTCCCCGAAAAACACTCCATTTCAACTTTTACCTATTCATATTATTCCTCCTTCTCGCAGAACACGCTTCACATGACTTAGCTATAGTGTTTTTCTGGGGGGCAATGCTAAAGTACTCCATTCACCTGTTAGGAGGTAAGAGTTCAGATGAATCACGGCCATCCATTTTTAGAATAGATAAAATATTTTTATAATTATATTTAAAAGAGAAGAAAAGGAAAACCGGATCTTCACAATCCTCTTGTCTGCCGTGCTCACCATTCCTTATCTAGTGTCCTCGTCAAATAAGTTGTCTGTGCCAATTTTGATTTTTTTTTCATGGATCCTAAACACCGCACGCCGCTTTTCCATGGATAGGAGTGACTGTTTGCATGTATGCATGCATGATAATTTTGTTACACGCTGGTACTTAGGCACGATTTTTTTTTACTCTGTTATGCACATCTCAAGTTATGTCTTGTCAGAAAAATTATATACCATGTTAGAATTAGTTGTGTGCAGCGATCTTTTTCAAACTTGTCATGACCTACTATGCATTTGATCAAATCACGCATGCCACACATATAGTTTACTATCTCTCATCAAATCATGTTAGCTACATCATGAACATGGCACCTTCTTCTTTCTTTGTTCAGAAAATAAAAACGATATGTTTAAATCCATGAGACAAAGAAAAAAGGAAAGATAAATCTACCTCTATTAAGTTAGATCTAATGAGAAGATATATTTCCATTTTTTCAGATTTAAGAATATAAATAATAAACATTAAATCTATTACATCATAGTAAGTAATATATCCCTAGAGTTTCCTTCTATAGTTATTTAGGAGTACCGTCTACAATGTTTCTTTCTCAATCTAAACTCTGACTAACTGGTGTTAGTGAGTGGCTGTGCCAACTGCTGCTGCAGGCGCCTCAACGATCAGTGTATAGCTAGGCTAGCAAATTTTGAGATCGGCGAAGTCATCATTGATACCTTGGCCACCACTAAAAGTACCGGTAGTAGTCGAGGATCCGAACCTAAGGTGCATAGGTTTCACGACAAGGAATGAACCAACTGAACAAGGCTACATGCGGAAAGAGCGACACCTCAAGTTGATGGTATCTCTGATAAGACAGAAGAGCAGCATCGTTCCTAAGCAAACGAGGCATCTACCTTTGCTTCAATCTCTTTCATTTCCGGATGTGCCAAAGCTGAGAATCTGCTGAAGGGAAAGTGAACAGCAGGGCTAGGCTATTGCATATCCTATCTTCTTGGTGTGTCCACGGTACATTTTTGAGACATGGTTGGATATGGAGGTATTTGGATTTTGGATCCAAATTAAATGCAGATGGATTTTTTCTGGAATTTGCATTAAAAGCTATGGATTCATCCTCCGTAAAAGATCAACATCACGCAAGGAAGCACTTAGAGCATCCTAATTAAGCTCTTGTTTGCTTACATTCAATGATTTCAAAACGTATTATCGAACATAATCGTAAAATCACTGATAATATGATTAGTACTGATTAAGAATTTAGGACAAGATGGTAAGTTTTCATTGCCGGTCCCACACGTCAGCACCACCAATGGTGAAAATCAGATGGAATGGAGACATAATGGCACACGGGGCAAAAAAGTTTAGGTTTAATGGCACACATGTGCGATCAAACTTTTTTATGGCACGTATGTCAGGACCATCTTTTTCAATGACATACAGCTAAAAGACTCCCAACTAGAGCGATGTTGTTCATCTCTGTGGTACAGGAGATCCTCCTCGCAAATTGCCAGGATACTACTGCACGTGCCATGTGTACCAAGTCACGCACACAGTTGAGGCGGGCCGCGCTCCAGAGGCATTGGGTGTGCTGGACCAATATATAGACTTGTTCAGAATCGTATTTGATACTCCCAAATCATGCCATGATCGATGCTCCACAACTTTTAGCGGTATGCCTGAAAGCAGATGCTAAGGAATTCTGAAACACAATATAGACTCGATGCATGGATAAGCAACTACTAACATTGCACTTCTTTCGATGCTGGTAACTACGCTCTTACGATGACCCGCTGGGCACTGACCACCATACGATACATCTTTCTCGTTTTTGCGAGCTGACGTAGAGAGCGTAGCTATACGGCCATGTCGAAATATCTTTTGTACTGCAGTGGTGCATGCTGCAAAGAATCAAGATCTTTGTAAGAACCACGATCTTCGATTGATTCTTAGATGGAACGCGTATGTTCTCTCGTGATGTGCAGGTTCCATTCCATACCATGCAGTCATGCAGATCTGAAGTCCATAGTCAATGAAGCTGTCAACGGGCCAGGCATTACATATATCGTTCAGTTCTCAAAATCATCTCTGTACACCTAATTTCTAACTAATTCACCATCCTTAATCCTCGAAGTAGTGTAACGGATCAATCTGGAAATGATCGCATAATCCCACTCTTTTATTTGGAATCATTATTATCCTCTTTTGAAGTACCGTGCACCACTAATTAATTCCCGCTTGCACTACATATATAGGACCTACAATATATACCTATGTTCTCATCCTCATCATTAATGATCTCCGCTATATTCACCACTTGCTTGGCTTGATGCCCTTGTTTAGACATGGACAAGTTAGTGTAATCAAAGTTCACCGTTCTTGATCCATATATATCACCTGCCAAACGTATCGATTTATAAAAATCGTTAGGGAGCAAAGGAAGCAGGAGTGCATACAGACCGATAAGGTTGCTGATGTGCCTACGTTGGTAGAGAATAAAGGGAAGGAGTTTTTTTTTCCTCCCCAGAACACAATACAACAGAGATTTTCACATACTCAAGTAACCACATCTCTATGAGGATAACTGAGATACTATGGTGGCCTATTCGCTTCTACCGGCTGCAGCTCATTGGGCTCCAGCTGCACAATCAATAGATAAAAGCCATTCTCCGGTAGTAGGTTGTACAACGCTTCTCGTTCCTACACTACAAGTAAAAAATTTTACAACCCTTCTCTGGGGCTGCTGTTGTAACTGTTAGTGGGCCGGGTGGCTGTGGCAGCAGCTGCAGGCATCTCAAACGGTCAGGGTGTAGGCTAGTAGTAGACTAGTAGTTCTGAGATTGGCCCAGTCACCATCAATATACTTTGGCTACCACTGTCGTTAGTAGTCGAGGATCCGAACCTAAGGTGGATAGGTTTCGCGACAATAAAATTTTTTTTTAGAGAACAGGAGGGATTGCTCCCTACTGATTATATTTATAGGAAAAAAAGTATACAATGTCTTACATAAAGTCCTCAAGAGACAAAGAAAGATACAAAGAAAATCATGAAATTTACAACATTGTATTTATCCATGTGGTCATTTCTGAGGGTAGATTCTTTTTTTGCTCGTAGTACAACTAGAGCAAATTCCTTGCGAAAAGTCTCTTTGATGTTTAAGATGGATGGTTGGATTCCTCTGAAGATATAGTCACTGCGGGCCATCCAAATGCTCCAACTAAGCAAAATCACCACATCTGTAAAGAAAGGAATACGAAGTTGATCCTTCATAGCTTCTAAAGACACTAATATGTCCCCTGGATCTGAGATATGCAAATTCAAAAGCCCCCAACAGTGCTGAGCAAAGGGGCATTGAAGGAAAAGGTGCTCCATAGTCTCCTCAGCATTAGCGGTGCAAAGGACACAATCATACGTAGGTAACTCCATATTCTTGCGTCTCAAGAGTCCCCTCGTGATGAGCCTATTTTAAGTAGTAACCAGAAATTTTTTTTGTGTTTATGCTGCACCGATGCCTTCCAAAGCCAAGTAAATGCAGGATGAGCTAAAGCTGTCCCAGGGAGATGTCGGTATGCTTTAGACGAGGAAAAGAGATGTGACCCCCAAATGTATGACCAGAAATCCGGCTCATGTGTATTGCCTTCAGCTTCCAAGACATCTAAGAAAGGCTGCAATTATGCAAAGGCTGCAGTGGACAAGGGCAAATGGAATAGCTGATCCAAGTCTGATACATTCTTTGAGGCCTGAACACTGATATTCTCGGTTTTTGCAAAAGAATATAACTCTGGAAAATCATGCTTAGGGATCATCCCTCCCCAAAAGTCATGCCAAAGATTGCAAGTAGAGCATTACCCACTATGATGGTGGCTAACCCTTTATACATATCCAGCTGTTTTAAAATATTGCGCCACCAAAAAGATCCCTTCGGTGTATGGTTCAGAAGCTTACCATTCTGATAATACTTCTCCCAGATGAGATGAACCCATGGTATATCTGCTTTATTGAAGAATTTATCCAGATATTTTAAAAGTAAAGCTATATTCTGAGTTGAAAGGTTCAAGACACCGAGACCCCCCTCCGTTTTCGATAAGCAAACCATTTCCCATTCAGCTTTAGGGGGATTTTTAGCATTCACATCCCCACCTCTCCAAAGATTATGCTTTCTATACTTATCCACCTATTTGATGACTGTTTTATGCATAAGGAAGGTGCATAAAAAGAACATTGGCAATGACGTGAAGACCGCGTTAGTCAACTCCAACTTTCCAGCCTGAGTGAGAAAGGTTGATGTACTGAGGAGACGCCTCTCACATCTAGTAACCAAAGGGAAAAAATCTTCCACTTTAGGCTTAGTTAAGCCAAGGGGCAAGTTGAGATAGGTGAAGGGTAATGTGCCAGCAGCGCAACCGAAAGATTGTGATAATGCAGTGGCTTTGTCGTTTGACATATTGATGGGTATCAACAAAGACTTTGAATAATTAACTTGCAAACCAGTGGATGTTGCATAATCGTGCAATAGACCCTTTAGATGCATCAACTGTTGAGGACATCCTTCCATGATGAGCAACGTATCATCAGCATATTGTAACACTGGGAAATCCTGAGTAAATGCCAAAGGGATGGGCAGCCGGAGAAGATTCTGTCTTGTGGCATTATTAATTACTGTTTGAAAGAGGTCAGCTGCAAGCACAAAGAGAAGAGGGGATAATGGATCACCCTGCCGGACTCCTCTTCGACAATGGAATGTCTTCCTAGGTACGCCATTAAGTAAGACAGATGATGTGCCAGAATTAAAAATCATCGCCATCCAATGAAGCCAGAGATCTCCAAAGCCTTTGTGTTTCATAACATCCATGATTGTCTGGTGCTCTATTTTGTCGAATGCCTTTTCAAAATCCAACTTTAAGATGATAATCTCCTTCTTTGAATGGTGACACAAATGCAGGTATTCAAAGGCCCATGCTAGGCAATCTTGAATAGTTCTAGACTTTATAAACCCATATTGGTTCCTGTGTATAAGGCTCTGAATTACTGCTTGCAATCTGTTTGCCAATAATTTTGTGATAATTTTCACTGAGATATTGAGCAAAGAGATAGGCCTGAAATCTGACGATCTCATAGGTGCATCTACTTTGGGAATCAAGGTGATATAGGATCCATTTATACTCTGTAGGCACAGTTGTCCAGAATGAAAGTAGTGACACAGATCATAAAAGTCCTGCTTAATAATTGGCCAACAACGTTTGATGAAATTAGTGTTAAAGCCATCAGGTCTAGGCGATTTATCCGGTGGCAAGTTAGAAATAACTGCATCAATCTCTTCATGAGTAAAAGGATCTTCCAAGGAGGTAAGATCAGGGTTGTCAGTAAACCACTCTGACAAGTCGAAAACCATCCTCTGAAATTCAGTAAGTCCTAGCCTTTCTTTATAGGCTGTCCATAGGACCTCTGCTTTTTCTGCATGTGTAGATTTTGGAACTCCATTGTTGTCTACTAAAGTGGCAATGAGATTCTTTCTAAATTTAATTGTAGCATTGGCATGAAAGAACTTGGTGCCTTCATCTCCAAACTTGACCCATTTTATTGTTCCCCTTTGTTTCCAGTAGATTCTCTGCTGTTTGAGTAAAGAGAGCAACTTAGTCATCAAAATATTTCTGAAATTCCATTCAGGCAATGATAGATCCTGTCATTCTTCAAGAAGCTCCAACAAAGATAATACCATTTTAACATTGCCAATAGTCACCTTCAAATTGGATAAAGTAGAGTGCCAGGCCCTAAGTACCCTGCGAAGATTTTTGAATTTTGCAGATATTGCCTTGGCTTTATCTAAGTCTGGGATCGGAAGGCTCCAACCATGTTGGACGATACTTAAAAAATCTGGGTGCTCCATCCAGTAATTCTCAAATCTGAAGATTCGGCCCTTGGGAACATCAGTATGAATAGTAACAACACAGGGAACATGATCTGAAGTCTCCATATTCAAAGTTCGAACCATGGTATTAGGATATGACAAAGTCCATGAGTTCGAAGTAAAAAACCAGTCTAGCCTTTCCAACAATGGTTGAGGCTGTTTATCTGTCCATGTGTACTTCCTACCATGCAGAGGTAACTCATTTAATCTTAGAGCACTGATTGCTTCATTAAAACGGAACATTTCGTTCACATCGCCACCGGGTTTATTACGGTTATTAGAGCTACGCATCAAATTGAAATCCCCTAGAATCAACCAATCCACTTCATCAGGCATCTGAATATTTTTAAGCCAACTAGTGAAATCCAATTTGCCTCCATGAGTGCAAGGCCCATATACATTGGTGAGAACCCAGTCAGCATTATTGTATCTTGATTTGAACTCCACAGACAAAGAAAAATTATTTTGAAACGCCAAATGTCCCTCAAAAAGAGAGGACTTCCAAATTGTAAGAATCCCCCCTGACTGCCCAATTGATGGTAAAAACTCAAAAGCATGAAAACTGGGAGGACAAAATTTTTTGATGAAAGCGAGATCAAAGTGTTCACGTTTAGTTTCCTACAGATAGACAATATCACAATGGCTTTCAACTATCTTGTCCCTAACAACATCCCACTTTTTGTCAAAATTAATCACTTGGACATTCCAGCAAAGAACTTTGCATTGGCGAGCAGAATTAGATGAACTATTCATGAATAACAGGTTTAAGGTTTGGGGATCCTATGCCATGACCAACATGCATAACAGGACAAGTAAATGAGTTTAGACCACAAAGATTACAGTGGGATTGCAGGAAAATAAAACACCCAAGTTTTATGGTCATAACCAAAATAACTGAGAGACTTTGCAAATGATGACACCACTCTTCTCACTTTCTTGGCTTCTTCTTAGCCGCTGCATCTTTATCCTTGGCCTTATCATCAGTGTCCTTAATGTTCTTCTTAGAGACCTTCTTTTTCCCCACAGGAGCCACGGCCTTCGTTTTCCTGGTCAAAGCCCCATCAGTCAGCTGTGCTGGATCCACATCACAGAAAGCCGAGCCTAAATTTTTTATCACAGATGGGGATATGATAGGTGGAGCAGATTCACAAGCTGTGCAATGCCTATCCAGGTAGGATTTATGCCTAAATCCACTTTTATGTCCTTTCTGTCTAATGCTTCATCTTACAGATGGATCTTCATCCACTAATTTAAGCTTTCCAGCTTTGGCCAGCAAAGCAGCTGCCCAGGGCCCCATCGAGGGAGAGACATAATCCAAATTAACATCTGGAGTGACTGGAGAAGGAGGCATCACATCCTCTTCAGGTAGCTCTTCAGTATGGTCAGTGTTTGGTGAGATGTCATCTTGAAATTCAGCAGAGATAGCTGCCTCTACCACTGAAGTTGCATGTCCACCATGTCCTGTGAGACATGTGGATGAAGAGGCCACTGGACATCACTTTGGGAGATCGAAGCAAAGAGATTGGGATCCAGTGGGCTTGAAGAGGGCCCAAACTGGTGAGGTTAGAAACTGTTTGGCCCACTCAAAGGATCCCGGATTCAGCATAACAACAGCAAAAAATGCAGCCCATTCGGGTGGGACTGAGACCGAAGTTTCAGCCGGGGCAGAAAAGTGCTTTGCCCACATTCTGAAGAAATCCGCAAGTAGGAGTGATGGCCTCGGTGGAGCTGAGTCTAACAGTTGAGATAAAACAAGATCAACAGGAGCATCCTGTATTTCAACAAACCCAATCTGCATATCCTGATCTTCCTGTATAGGGTGCTGCTCTCCATTCTGCACCGGCTGATTCAATTCATCTGCACCTATAAGTTGCTCAATTGGGAATTCATCAGGGTTTATCTGGAGAGGACCCTCCTCATCCATAGGAATGAAGACATCAACCTGAACTTCCTCATTCAAATCAGGCACTTCTAAGTTTGGCATGTCTCCATTGGAAGAGTCAGAGCTTGCATCAATGATGTCTTCAGGCACCTCATTGACAATTGGAAGCTCTGGGTGGGGAGGCAAGACCAAATCCGGGTTCTCATCCAGGTCACCCAAATCATTAACTTGCATAGGCTCATTAAGATCAAATCCTACCATGTTGTCTTGTAGCAGATCATTCAATTCCAAAAAAGCTTCTCCAGGTTGGGGCTGTTGCTGGATGCCTACTGCCCCATCAAGATTTTGATTGGGCTGATTTGACTGATTGTTATTTTCCTCGGGCCAAAGGCCCCAACCATCTGAATTCGGTCCAACATCTGGGTTGGGTTGAGGACCAAAATGAGGACCCTGTCCTGGTTAACCATAACCAAAGAAATCAAATAAATTAGGATTAACATCATCTGGGTCATGAGGAGGATCATCTTCATCCTCTGGTTGGGCTCCAAGCATTCTTGTTTGGAGGATTTCACATTGGGTAATCCAGGTATCACCCTCAAAGTCATCATTTTCCGAGCAATAGATGAACCATGGAATTTCTTCTAAGGCAGCTACTCTTGCCTTTACTAGAATACGTGCTAGACAACTTGGATCTTCATCCCATGTAACTGGACTGCCCCAATCAGACAGAGCTTTATCTACCATACGGTTATGCCAATGATCAACATTGTAGCCTAGGAGCATTAACCAGACCTCATGATTCATCGTTACTCTCTTATGATTCCATCCCTTATCATGCTCAACAAACGGGATTCGAACATCTCCAAAAGTATGCGGACTACCATGAATCAAACGATCTCTATCATGATAAAAAGAGAACCGCACATACGCCTGGCCAAAGGGGCATGGTTGAATAGATATGAAGCCAACTCGCAAGTGATCACGCAAGAAATCATCAAGAACATTCCTTATGCCGTTGAAGGATACCTGATGGTTTGGAACAGGGTCGATTGTGACTATAGCAAGATCACTATTCAACCTTGCTTGGTGGCCCATGATCGCCCTCGGAACTGGGCGGCGACCCTCCACCATCTCTCTCTGGAAACCGCGGGGGATGAAAGGCGCGGGGTCGACAAATCGAAGCGGCATTGTCGACTCCAATGGCGGGTATTGCTGCTCCGCCGGCGGATGTACTGTAGCTAGGGTTGGGGATTTTTCGTGGAGGCGATGGGGAGATTGAGACGAGGGTGCACCCAAAACAGAAGGTATCAGAGGATGTACCCCTAGAGCATGGAAAGTGTTGCTGCAATGCGGGGAGCGCGCCGCTGGGAAGGAGGTGGGAGGGGGGTTTCCTTGGAGAGGCCGACGTTTCCATACAGCTGAAGACGAGGGGGCAGCAGGAACAGAGTGAAGGTGAAGCTTGGGCCCACAAGTCATAGGTCGAAAATAAGCAAACCATTGTGCCACCACCAAATCATCCCACTTATTAATGTTAATTTGATTAGAGAAGGTAGGGGTCTTGGACAGTCCTGGGAAGCGAGGCGGGAAGTGACAGAAGCTAGTAGAGTGCCCCAGCCGAAAGCAGGCCTTGCATCGAATCCGATTCTTGCAATCCACCCTAGCATGCCTAGAGGAAAGACACCTCGTGCATGGGCTAGAAGCAGATGGGAATGGTCGGGAAGGCCCAAAACTCTGAGGCCCAATAGTGACTTGATTAGCACCAGTGAGGACATTAGAGGCGCCCCCAATTACTGCCTCCTTGAAGGACCGGTGATTAGTACCAGTGGGGACATTAAGGTCATCCCCAATAACTGCCTCCTTGAAGGACCATTTATTATGCTGATTGGCAGAATTGAGTTTGAAATTCAAATCAAGAACGTTTTCATCGCTACGATCCGAGAGGGATGAACATCCATGTGCACGAGGAATCCATCTCGCCACAGGCTTAGCAACCGAATGGGCAGCCGCCAACTTGGACGGAGCCAGATTGAGGTCAGGCACTTGACTGAAATCCAAACGAGAAAAAACCGAAGGTTTTGGAAGAGGCTTAGGCTGTTGAGGATCAGTGAAAATGCGCTGAAAGACCTTACGAACAGGAATAGGGGAAGGTTTACGGCTAGATTTCTTATGCTTAACTTCAGTCCAATCATAGGTTGGTCCCCTATCAGCAAGTGTGGACTGTCTAGCGAGAGATAAACCCTTTTCATTCCAGAGATGAAAGAAAACCTTGAAGGCCTTGCATTCAAAAAATTGCAGCTTGTACACAAAGAGACCAACAGACTTTGAAATCACTGAGAATTTGAAAATGCCTTCTTCAATCTCAACCACTGCGAAAGAGAGAGCAGTCCCTCCCAGACACGATTGTAGGATAGTACCCACTGACTGATCATGCAATTTTAAACGCGATCTATTAAAGGCCGCAACTAGCCAAAAGCTGGATGCATCATCAGGCGAAGGAGAGGAGACCGAGGATCCAAAGAAGGATCGTACCTGAGAATCCAAGCGTTGGCCATGGGAGAAGTCGAGGTGGGAAGAATCCATGGCAAGAGGAGGAGAGACGGGGGCCCTCAAGGGCAGTGGGAGTCGCCATGGGGGGCCGAGCGGGCTCTTCCGTGCGCCATCTCCTTACTGGCCGCGACAATAAATTAACCAACTGAACAAGGCTTGGTGCGGAAAGAGGGACACCTCAAGACTCAAGTTGATGGTATTTCTGCTAAAGGAACCTGGAGACAAAAGAGCAGCATCATTCCTAAACAAACAAGGCATCTAGCTTTGCTTCAATCTCTTTCATCTCCGGATGTGCCAAATTAAAGCGGATAATCTGCTGAATGGAATGTGATCAGCATTCAGCAGGCTAAGAACATTTTTGTGATTCTTGCATATCCTATCGTCTTGCTGTGTTCAGGGTACATTTTGAGACATGGTTGGATGTATACTTCAATATATGGAGGTATTTGGATCCAAGTTAAACGCGAATGATTTTCATTTTCCGGAATTTGCATTAAAAGCTATAGATTCATCGTCCTCCATAAAAGATCAGCAACATCATGCGAGAAGCACTTGGAGCATCCCAATAAGAACATGAAGTGCGCACATCATATATACCTGGTGCACGGCATCAAGTTCCCTACTTCCCTGACCCTCAACTAATAATTATGCACACGCGCGCTCACATCACAAGTAGTTCTTGTTCTTGGTGGTGGAACGGTGTGTTCTTGTGAAGTCCGGCCGGCAGCAGCTAGGAAGCGGTGGATCATCAGTAATACATACTCCGGTCGTCTACCATACGTTCGCGCCGGAGCCGCTCCTGCACCCTGGATATGTACAAGGCCGCACGGCGGTCCACGTCGGCGTCGCCACCGCCACCTGGCGCCACGCCGGTGTTGCTGCCACCGATGACCTCCATGGCGACCACCGCTGACGGCGGTGGTGGTGACCACATCGTCGTGGTGGCTGCAGGTTGTTGTTTCGCCCTGCTGCCGGCAGGCTGTTGCTGGACCGGCGCGGCGGCCGGCTTCCGGGGGTTGGAGGGCACCAACGCCGCCTTGTGCTTGACGGCGATGCCTCTGGCGCGCTTGTAGAATCCCATATCCATTGCACTCGAGATGAGCTAGCTGGTAGTGTTGTTGCTGTTGGTTTGCGTGGTGTAGGCTCGAGGCATCACATTCCGGACTACTTATAGCAGCCTTGCAAATGGCTCGCACATAGACGGCTTGAGCGTGCCACGTCTGCCATTTACATGTCACTCACTGAGATAAGTTGGGGTGCAGACTGCAGAGTGTAGTACTGGGCCTGGCTCCAGAGCCATGGTGCGCACACAGGACCAACATAATTCTGAATCGTGTTATTTGGTTGGTACTCCATATGCCAAGATGCTCGCCAAGTAGCCAAGCATCTTTTTTTGTTGTTGATTCCTATACTTTTTTTTTGAACGTATGGTATTCCTATTATACAATACAACAAATGAAACAAAAACAAATGTGAAGGTCTAGACATATAAAATAGATTCTCTAAGCAGATTAACAATTACAATACTGCCCACTTAATTTGATACAAGCAATATTTCTCGATCATTCTGCTCTTGCTTTGTATGTAGTATATCTTGCTGGCATAGCTGGTGGAAAATATCTTTGTACTGCATGCAGCTGTACATGCTGCGAAGAATCAAGAGAGCTTATGGTGTACCTTTGGAATGTGTCAATGTTCTATTGGGATGGCTGCAGGTCCCTTTCCATGCCACATGCACCGTGATTCTAAGAAGTCGAATCCATGATGATGAAGCATTTTCCGACTATAACAAACAAACAAGAGGAGTTTTAGGAATGGTTGGAAAAAAAATGAAAACTGTTGATTTCTAAAGATCTAATTATGGTAAGATGGTTTTGTACCGAGCCACTAGTAGAGGAACCCTCAATAACCCGTTTGGAACCCATTTTTATTAGTCCGGGTTTTAGAATCGGATCTGGTTCCTAGAACCATGACTAAATCCACGTAAAACAAAAACAAAAATGCTTCCCACATGGGACACAAACATAAGATCTCTTGCCTCATGAATAAATTCCTTATGCCACCAACTACACAACACATGTGACTTTAGATGGGGTGCTAACCTTTTGAACTAATCCATGCAGAACCATTAGTCCCAGTTGGTAACGCAAACTATGTCTAGAGGGTCGTTTAGTTACAGTTAGTAATCCAAACCGGGACTAAAAATCTATCTTAGTCCCAGTTTGTGTTACCGATCGGGAGTAAAAGTGGAGCCAACAAACCGGGACTAATATTGCGGCCAGCCACGTGACTATTGTGTGGGACTAATAGAGCTGGGACTATTGTGTGTTTTTCTACTAGTGAGCAGTACTATAAGGCACCCAAAGGAAGGTATACGAAGATATTATTTAAATAAATTTTCTATACACGAGTTTTAGAGTAGTTGGAAAAATGAGAATAGTTGATTACTAAAGATATAGTGGTGGTAATGTTGGCGGTACCGGGAGGTTCCCAAAGAAAGGTACCAAGAGATACTAATTAAATATATTTTAATGTATTAAAAAAATATTCTAGCATCATTCAGCCCAAAAAGTACCATGTGGTATCATTTGGTACCTTCCAATCACTGTAAAACTCCTCTTTTCTATATTAAAAAAATGATTAACTAAATACTCGGTCGGATCAATAACTAACATTAAGTAGCCAAACGTACCGTGTGGTGCTTTACAACCACTGTTAAATTTCTCAAACAACATACCACGATTCCAAGACTAAGCTATATATTAGCCGACCTGCTTTTGATCAGCATCAAAGTAGCTAGCGTGAAGATCAAACCACCGAATATAATGGCATTGTTAATATATATAACTAAGTAGTATTTCTTATCATGCTTCAACGATCACTTGAATATATATTCACCACTTGACCGGCCCGATACCCTAATGATTTATCTATATGGTGATGAATAGTCCGTCTACTCAACAAGTGTCATACTGTTCTTGATATCCATATATATCATATATCTAACTGATGAGTTGGACATTTGTATATATATATTTGGGAGTGCAGATAAATTAAGAAGGTACATGTAGATCGATAAGATTGATGTACATGTAGCTGGAGAATAAAGGGAACCAAGATTCGTACGATCATTCAGCTTTCTGCCTCAAGGAAGCTATAGACAGAAGAACAGCATCATTCCTAAACAAACATGGCATCTACCTCGTCGTGATCTCTATCATCTCCGAATGTGCTAAATTTGAGAATCTGCTGATAAAGGTAGCGAGCCAGTGTTGCATATCCATGGTATAATTTTGTAGGTATGGCTGGATATTGATGTATCTTAATTAGATCAAAATTTATACTTGAATTTATAGAACTCCAAGCATATCCAGACGAGGGTTTGTAGGATATGACTTACTTATTAGCTACAGACTCCAATGATGATTAGTTAGATTACATACTCCCTCCATACAGGCAAACTTTTAGATTGCCCTTTACAGACTGTCCCAAGTCAAAATTTTGAACTTTATCTGCTAATATCTTTTATGTGTCAAGTTTAGAAATGTGAAAATGGTATAATTAGGTTCATATTGAAATATAATTTCCTAAGAGTACTTTTGAAATATATTTATACCAAAATAGTATAGTCAAAGTTATATTTTGGAGACCGTGTCAAAGTCCTATATGATTTATTTTATTAACCCCGAGGGAGTGCAGGTTTTGGCCTTTAGGGCACCAATGTTGTCTGTATATTTATATTTGAATTGATTTCAGATAACACTGATTGGGTGATTGTGGTCAAATAATCAGGGCAAGAAGATTAGGAACCAAATTTTGGAAGGGCTGAACCAACACACAATTCTTCAGATGGATCACTACACACAGGGCCTAAGCCTGCCCTGAGATAAGCCACATAGGCTCACTTGAGAGGGAAATATGGCCCAACGGTCTTTTCTATACTCCCTCCGTTCCAAAATATAGCTACGTTAAGCATTCAAAATTTGTTCCAAAATATACTTACATTTGAGTTGTGAAGCCTAATTGAATGGGTGAATGTGCAAAAATACCCCTATAGGCATTAATTGTCTTGTGGTCTTAATTGTTGCATGCATAATTCCTTTTAGTAAACGTGGAGATATATAAGGCATGTATAGCTACCATATATATGTGCATTGGCATGTTTAATCAAGGATATATGAGATATTTTATCACACTTCTTAATCTGTCTTAAAAAGGCTAAACATAGCTATATTTTGGAATGGAGGTAGTATAGCCGCTGATGTGACTGGACTGGAGAATTTTCCAGTTTCAGCTCAGTCCCCACCACCCGGAAGGCCTAAACAATAGCCCATAACCTATAACCATATCATACTCCCTCCAGGTGCTAAAGAAAGTCATTTAGGAAATTAACACTGTCTCTTAAAAATAACTTTGACTAATACTTCTAATAAAAGATATTAATAAAATATATTTAAAGTGTACTCCCTTCGTACCCGTAAAGCAAATCGTCCTGGTCGTGCACTCTGTTTTCGTAAAGCATGTCGCTGAGGCTGCATGGAGCTGTATATGGACATGTTTGCCCTGGAAACGTTTGGGCTGCTATTGTTTTGCTAATCGTGCTGCCCAGCATTAATAATATCTTGGCCCTAGAAACACTTTGCCTGCCTTCCTTGCCATCGTTCCTCGCATCACTTCCTCGCTGCAGTTCCTCACTCGCTCACAAACCCTACTCAATCATGTCAACACACCACTTCAACGTAGTCATCTTGTTAGCATTTGTGAGATATGGTTTGATGCTAATAGAGTGGCGCCTAAGCACACCTTCTTTCAGATACCTTTGTACCCTAGATTTGCACATAGCATGTTTACTAGACACATCTTCTATGGTCATTCTTTGCTTGAGAGGAATGTTGCGCTAAAATCAAGAGTGGCTGCCTTACGGCCACATCTACCCTTCTTTTGACTTGCAACTACAACTGGAATGTTATGAGCAAGTTGGTTTTTACCTCACTTCCATAAGCGCCGAACTGACCGAATGTGCACTCCAAATTGGTCAGAAATATTCTTGTATCTTTCTTGCCTAGTGTTCCATTCTTGCTTCTAAACAACAGTGCTTGATACACTTGTTTTGTGACTTCTTCTGTCATGTTCTTCCTTTGATGGTTTACTTCAACTATAGATGTCTAGAAAACCCGAGGCACGGTGGCCTGTCCGAAAGTACGGATTTTTGGCCCGTCCCAAACCTAGTTTGGCCCGGTCGGCGACATGCCTGGGCCAGCCTGGCCCAATAGGTGTGCCCAGGCTTGGGCCGCCCCTAGCACACCGGGTGGCCTGGCCCAGCACGCACAGTAACCCCTGGCCCGACTAGGCTCATTACTTCCAACGGCCACCCAACCCACCACTAGTCTACCACCAGACGTCCAGTCCACCACTCCAACGGTCGGTAGCCCACCACCACCACTTCACAAGCCCACTAGTCCGCCAGTCCACCCTAGTAATAACCCTAGCTTCCCCTCTCCTTGACTCCCTCTCTCATACGTCTATGCAGTCCCAGCCACTACCTCCCTCATACTACTACAAAAATGATTTTCAGAGGCGGAAATCCCATCTGCCTCCGAGGTTGTGCTTCTATTAATCAGTGATTTTCAGAGGTAGATGGGTGTCCGCCTCTGTTAATCCAAAAAAAAAGACAGGCCCGCCGAGGCCATCCACGGCTAACCCGCCAGATCCAGCTGCTCCCGCCGCCGCTGCTCCTCGCTGCCGCCAGATTCGCAACTGTGCTGCACCTCCTTTGTGGCCGCGCTCCTCGACACGGATCACCTCCACTGCCGCTGTGCAGGTCATTGCCCCCACTAGATCTGGATGCTCCTCATCGCCTGGCGCCGGATCTAGCTGCGCTCCTCGCTCCGCTCGCGCACATGCAGGAGCGCCACATGCCCCGTGCGCCGCCCGCCACACGCGCATGCGCGCCGCCCACCACAAGCGCAGGCCACGCCGCGCATTGCCTGCCCCACGAGCAGGCGCCACTCGCTCGCTCCTTCACGCACGCGTAAGGGTGTGGGCGTTACCGGCTGCGGTGTCACAGGAGGGAGAAGAGGGAGAGAAGGAAAGAAGCGACCAAACCTAACCCTAATTGTGGTATATATATGGAAACGTCCAAAGTGGGCATTTTGGGCTCGATTTGGGCTGCGTATTTTAGGAGGCGGGCCTTTTAAGTGTCCACCTCCAAAAATAGATTTTAGGAGGCGGACGACTTATAATGTCCGCCTCCAAAAATATACCATTTTTGGAGGCGGTTGTTTTAAGATGTCTGCCTCTAAAAATTGATTTTTGGAGGCGGACAAAAGCAACTACCTCTGAAAATAAAAAATGTCCGCCTTCATTAATGTCGCGATTAACAGAGCGGACATTTTTTTGTGTCTGCCTCTGAGCCCAATTTTGCAGTGTACCCTAAAATCATTTTTGTAGTAGTGTCAACCCCTTCCTCTTGCTCCCAGCGGCGCATCTGGTGGGCGAATCGGTGGAGGTAGTGCGGAACGGCTGCGCGGTTGGAGCAGGAGATGCGGATGCCAGTAGTGCGGATGACTGGAAGCAGGAGCGGCGTGACTGGCGGCAGTCGGGGCTGGGAGTAGGAGCGGCAGCTGGCAGCGCTGCGGGCGGCGGTCATGGCCGTACTAGCTGGCAGCGCTGCGGCGCCGCTAGGAAGCATCGAGCTGCAGCGGGCGGTGTAGGGCCCGACAGCTCGCAAAGAAACCATGCTGACCGGGCTAGCCCAGCCCAAAAACAGCCCGTGGGCACGGGCTTGGGCCGTCGAAGCAGCACGGCGGCTGGTCCCGAGGCCGAGCCGGGCTACCCGTTTGGACATCTATAACTTCAACGAGAGCCTAAACATCATGTTCTAGTAAAACAAAAAAAAAAGAACATCCTTATTGTTAGGCACGACTTACATAAAAATATAAAAATGGAAATAACAAACTGAGAAATATTACCAGTGAGATTTTGTACATAATCAAAATCAGCTGCACCAAATTCATCTAGTGGCAAGTTCAAATCAAAACGGTAGTCTAGATGGGCAAGGCGCTCCTAGCGTCCGGCGCCCTGTGCACCCAACCCAGCCCAAATCCACCACCATAGAAAACCTCAACACCCAATCCCTTTTGGATCCGAGTGCACCTAGTGCGGATCTACACCATGATGGTATTCTTACCTCGAGCCACCCCTGAGACGAGGAGATTGAGCGTGGGGACATGAGAGGGAGCATCAATGCAGCCCGAGGAATCAGGGGTTGGGCTGATTTGATCAGCTACTATGTTGAGGAGGAGGAGTGGCTCAAAACTGAGAAGATGAAGGATGTGGTCAACATGGTTGGTAATCTCTCTCTCAATGAAACTCCTAAGAACAGCATGAGTCAGGAAGCAGTAAGCAAGGCAACAAGAAGACCTTTAAGAAGAACAAGCACTTTGCCCCAAGGCAAGATAACAAATTCAAGAAATGTAGCCACACTAAGGGAGGCAAGATGTTGTGTTCCTTCTGTGATTCTCCGAGGCACCTTCAGAAGAACTGTGCTGGTTTGAAGGAATGGTTGAAGCAGAAAGGTAATATTAAGTTTGATTTTGTCTCCTTTATTGAGGAATTATTCTTAGTTGATTTCTAATTCATTAACACATTTATAATTCATTACAAGCATTCCATACGATGCAAACTATAAGAAGGGGGAGCGAAATCTAAAAGTGGCTAATGGGAATGACGTTGAAGTCGAAGGCGTTGGAAGCTTCATCCTTGAGTTGCCAGACGGCGTTAAGCTTAATTTAGATGAAATGCTTTGCGTTCCTAGTCTTTAAAGAAATCTTATTTCAGTTTTGGCTTTAGAAAATTCATGACACGTTTGTGTGTTTGATAAAGACAAGTGTGTTATTCGGTTTAATTCAATAAGTGTGAGTCTTGCTAATTGGCAAGGCAAACTTTATATGCTCTCTCTCAGTGATGGTTCTATGATGAATGTTTGTAATGTTTCGAATAAGCGTAAGAGTTTTAGTGAGACCTTGAAATTGTGGTGCTATCGTCTTGGTCACATTTCAAGGGGGAGATTGGATCGTCTCATTAAAGAAGAGATAATAGAAAACTTAGATCATATTTAGGACAAAACATTGATTGCATTAAGAGGTAACATGCTAAGACAATTAAAAAATGTGCTAACAAGAGTATGGGAGTGTTAGAAATAATTCACACAGATATTTGTGCCCCTCTCTCTGTCACAACGATAGATGATTATGATTTTTTTATTACATTTACTGATGATTATTCCCGCTAGGGACACATCTACCCTATTCGCAAGCATTCAGGTGCACTAGAAATATTCAAGATCTTTAAGTTAGAAGTTGAGAAACAACACAATACTTCTATTAAAATTGTAAGATCAGACAGGGGATGTGAGTACTATGGGAAACATGCTCAATACAGTCAAATTAAATGACCATTCGCTAAGTACTCAGAAGAAAATGGCATTGGAGCTCAGTACGCCATGCCAGGCAAACCACAGCGAAGCGGAGTTGCTGAGTGTCACAACCGTATGCTTGTGGACATGGTACGGAGCATGCTTAGCCATTCTAGCTTGCCTATTGATCTATGGATGGAAGCACTTAAGACAGTGGCTCACATACTGAATTGGGTTCCATCTAAGTCAATTTCCTAGACACCATTTGAGTTGTGGAATAGGAGGAAACCGTCTTTAAATTATTTAAAAGTATGGGGTTGTCGTGCTGAGGCAAAGCTGTCTGATCCACAGCAAAAGAAATTAGATTCTAAAACAATAAGTTATCACTTTATTTGATATCCAGATAAGTCAAAGGGATATAAATTTTGTTGTCCTGGTTGCTTCACTAAGTTTGATGAGGCCAGACATGCTGTGTTCCTAGAGAACTCAAAGATTAGTGGAGGTTTTCCAAAGAGGGATATAAGTCTTGAAAAATTACGAGTTGAGCTCCCTGATTCTAAAATTCCTGAGTTACTAGAGGTGTATGGTCAGCCCGTGAGGAAACGGATGATGTGGGTAAGGCTAGACAAAATGCTCGATGCTCGTTAACTCGCTCGGCTCGCTCGGCTCGTAGCCAGCTCGGCTCGGCTCGTTACCAAAACGAGCCGAGCAGCAATTTTGGCTCGTCAAAATTAACGAGCGAGTCGAGCCAGCTCGCGAGGATAATGAGACCAACATATCAGCCAAAGCCCGGCCCAAATACAACAGCCCACTAACACACTTAACCCTAGCGCTGACCCCATCATACCCCCACGGCAGGCACCACCCACCCGGCCATCCCTCACGCGCCGTCTCTCATCCGTGTTCGCATGCTCCGCCTCCGTCCGACTCGACCGAGAGTCTGCGGCGACACCGCATGCACTTCTCCCTCCCCAGTCCCCACCGACACCGCACGCACGCCTCCGCGATGCCGCACGCATGCCTCCCTCGGTCCTCCTCCGGGAGCTCCCCAATCCAACTCATCCCCCTCAGATTTTCCCCCGCACGGCATGGATAGTGAAGATCGCGAGATGGTGCTTCCCCATGGTGAGATGGTCCGTCCTCAAGCAAGACATGCTCCTTTTCTCCGTAGCCTTGTTTCTTGATTTTGATTTTGTGGCATGCTTCTCTTCTCTGTAGTCTGGTTTCTTGATTTTTTCTTTCTATTTCTTTAATTCTTCCTGTTCTGGTGTGATTGTGCGAGTACAGAGTGTATTTTTGTACGAGGATATATGAATTGGAAAGATGCTGGTTGATTCTTAATTGAAGATTGGTGAAACCATATTAGATTTTGGAGTTTTGATTTAATCTGTGTGCTGGATCGAGCCGGCTCGCGAGCTGAACCGAGCCGAGCCGAGCTGGTGTTTCTGCTCGTTACGTTAACGAGCCGAGCCGAGCCAGCTCGTTTAGATAACGAGCTAGCTCGGCTCGGCTCGCTCGTTATCCACCCCTAGATGTGGGGAACCTAAAGCTGGCGTCAAGGGAGACATTGGGTTAAGCCGTTAGCAGGCGGCGACTCGGCCTTACACCAATGAGATTGCGCACACAGGAGAGAGCAAGAGAGGGAAAATCCTTCTTGAGACCTCGTTTACCACCTTACCCAAGTTGCAGGCACGGTCATGGCATCAGAGAGGCGACGACGCGGTGGTGGCAATGGCGACGATGGGAGGGAATTTTGGCAGCGTGGCCGCGGGGTTGCAAGAAGTGGAAAGGAGGGCTCGGCTAGGGAAGGAAGGAGGTGTATAGGTCGAGGATTGGCAAAGGAAGGGTCATGGTGAAAAGGAAAGAGAGGGAGAGAGATAGGATTGAAGTTCCCATTGATAGGATAATCAATGGCAATATGATTAGGGTTGTTGCTGTGAGGGAGAGGAGAGGGAGCTGGGGAGTGAAGTGGGTCTTGTTGGCGCTAGTTGAATCCCACTCAAGACAGAGTCGGGTGGACACGGGTGCAGTTGAGGGTGTGGCGCGAGCGAGCGGTTCGCGGCGACGCGTCCAGAGGTTGGGGATGACCCGCTTGGCAGAGAGAGTGAGAGAGAGGCTAAGGAGGGGGAGAGCTAGGCTGGTGGGACGGGTGGGCCGAGCGAGAAGAATAGATGGGCTGGGAGATGGGAGATTGCAGGCAGATCCTCGGGAGAGGTCGGCTCCCACTCGATGCTGTAACCAGGAGGAAGCTGGGAGGCCCAAGCCATAGAGGCAGCTACCTCCTGAGGGGACGGTCCTGAAAATTTAGCCACAAGCAAGGCTGAGTATACTAGTTATACTCAACAAGACTTACCCGACTGGTGATCACTACATCACCGACTCCTAAAATGAGAGGCTGTTTGGTTAGTGGGGTTCTTTTGCCAAAAGCGACTAAGCTGATCTCTAGTTTATCCATCTTGATTTTAATTCCTTTTAGCCTATCCATTCTAGGTGAGCCTAGCTAGACAACCAAGTTTTGCAATACAATTATTCCATACAAAGATTTCATCCTTCCAAGTTCACTTCATAATATGTCATACATCGGTCAAGCAGTCTCATTAACCGCGAGAAGCGGACAGTTCGAACCGAATTTACTACCTGGCCAGGGAAAACCCACACACACGGAATGGTTGGAAATGCCAACACATCCCAATCCTTTCTCCTCTCTCTGCGAGTGGCTCCCGAGTCCCAAAGCCTCGGGGTAGAGGTTCACCACTACTGGGACTCACGCAACTACCCCCATGTGCCCATGGGATAACGTTTCCAAGACAGAGGGCTGTCGGACCTGCTCGCATCAATTGGGTACCGGGACTTACCGGTCCCATAGTCCGTGCATATGTGTGGTACGTTCAAAAGCTTGACACAAAAGTACCACATGTTTCCAATTAAAACCATCGATAGACGAGTATCTACAATCATCCGTCCATCATCTCTAGTGTTTCTGATATGGGTAGACATACAACTCCTATATCTCGCGGGTGTCGGAACACTCGGCTTCTAACGGTCTTAAGCATAGCGACTATCGAACCTACATGCTAGTGTTCAATCAAAGGAAACTATGATCATGCAATCTAGAGTTTCATTCAACTCCTTGAAACTTAAATGCACAAACATATAATCAAGTAAATCGCGTAAGTAAAGTTAGGTTATGCTCCGGGGCTTGCCTTCCGGCTCGAAGCGGTACTCCTGCTCGGGGCTCGGATCCACGTGCACCACGTTCACCTCGGACTCCTGGGCAATCTCCTCGGTAGCGGGGACTAGCTCGTAGACTCCGTCGGTGAGACCTGAATCTACACGAGATGCATGAAATGTTTAAATATCGAGATTTAATATAGTTAGGGTTTGCTTAAACCTTGGTTAATGAATTGGAAAGGATAAACATTAATCATAAGTGAATATACCCTTTTCATTTGGAAACTTGGGTTTGATTTATGAGATTTAGGTTTTTCTCTATTCTTTTTCTTTTTCTTCTCTTTTCCACCATTTAAGTCCTTTTTCTATTATTCAAAAGGTGAACTTAGGAATATTATTTTCAGGTGCCATTTGGCCAGAGGCTTGCTCATGCCAAGGCAGGAGCCTAGCCCAAAACTTGGCTCAAGGTGATTTTTCTATAATTTATTAAAAATGTTCTTATCTTTTTGCCTAAAAACAAACTAAATTCCTACAAAAATAACTATAAGGTTTCTGTCCACACCACTTGGCACAGTGACTTAGGGTACCAAGAGTGACCTCTCTGCAAGTTTACATGTGGTATTGATTTATGGTTATTTTTGTGGAATTTCACCATGTTTAAACTACCAAAAATAATTTAGCCATTTTCCATTATCCAAAAATTACCATTTTCATTTTTCTACGGTTTCTAATGTCTTGATTAAGTTTCGGTGTGAAGGAGGTGATTTTCCACTAAGTGAATTATTTTCTGTGATTTATTTGCCAAAACAGCAAGGTATAAGTTTGGAAATTCATAACTCTAAATCCACTGGGAATTTTTGTGCACCACTTGGGCAGAGATGCTATGTCACCCATGAGTCTAACATATCCAAAGCTCAGCCCTAGCGCATGAGTGGATTTCCAGCTATGAAGAAAGGTGCTCAAACTTTGTAAATTTTTAAACTGTAAACTAAGCCTCAACTGAGTGAGGTGCAAAGGAAGAAGTTTGACTTCTAGATTCACTGGTCACTACAAAATTTGTTTGGCATTTTTCTGATTTTTCTACGATTTTCTACGAATTTTTAAAGATTGCAGTGAATAGTGCTCAAAGGATAGAATCTATTTACGCCGTGAACCCTAGAAGATTTGAATCCTTACAAAAGGGTCCATGGAATCTTACAGTCGGCCCCCTAGAAAAAGGTAGAAGACACAGGGTGGTCCCCGAGCTCGTCGGCGTTCGTACGCCGGCGGCTAGACGGGGTCTCCGGCCTCGATGAGTGGCGCAACGCGCAGAGGAGCTCACCGCGGTTCCTTGGAGCTAGAAGGCGATGACGGAGATGGCCGGGAACGTGGGCGACGACGGCGGTGGCGGCTCGGCCAACTCCGGCGAGCGGTGACCGGCGGCGTCGGGGTCGGAGAGGGCCGGGGAAGGGGTCGATGAGCACCAGCGCGTCACGGCGAAGCTATAGGTGCCCTCGGTTCAGCCGGAGGAGGAGCGGAGCGGGCTTTCCACGTGCGCGGCCGGCGGCGGAAGCTCGAGCTTCTCCGGCGAGCTGCGCCGGCAGCTGCGGTGGCGGAAACGGGTCGAGGCTTGGTCGAGGAGTGGCGGTGGGTGATGGGGAAGCTAGTGCGCGCCTTGGTTTGGCCGGAGGAGCAGCGGAGAGGGCTGGCCGCGTGAGCGAGCTCGGCGGCGGCTCTGCGAACTCCGGCAAGTGATTTCGGCGCGGAAGAGAAGGGGAACTGTTTGGGGCTTTAAGTAGGAGGAAGAGGGGAAGGGAATGGTGCTCGAGCAGCACTGGATGGGGGCTGGGGCAGCGCGGCAACGGCTCGCGGCGGCAGCGGCTTGTCGCGGCCGTTTGGCGCCTTGCGCGGCGTCAGCGCGGCGCAGGCGAGGACGGCAGACGGCAGGCGCGCGTGGGCGAGGAGAAAAGGGAGGGATGAAAATGAGACGCGCGTGGTCGCGGAAGTCGCACGGTGGACTGGTGGGCAACGGCGGCGGCGGCTTTACCCGGCGGTTCACGGCGGCGGCGCGGCGACAGCTCGGAGCGCGGCTCGGGTCAGCGCTACAGTGCGCCATTGGCCACGCGATCTGGCCAGACGCGTGCTCCATGAGCGGGGACACACAGCCGTGCCATTGGCCGGCTCAGACGAGGACGGCAGGCGGCAGGGCATTGCCGGCGGCGAGGGCGGGCACGCGCGAGCGCGGCGTGAGCGCCCCATGAGCTCCTTTGCCGGTGAAAAGTCAACTTGGTTGGCATGGCTCAAACTCCAAAAATTTGAACATGGCTCGGAAATCTTCCAACATGAAAGTTGTTTAGAATTTCATGAGACACGTCCCTGCAGTGGAGATGATGAGAAAAAGATGAAGATTTGGCAGTGATTCAAAAGGGGGTAAAACCCTGTTTTGAACTAAATTTTTGAAATTCGAGGGGCTAGATGGCAACATTGGCCAAGGTGCCAATGGAGGCAAAGTTCAGAAATGTGAAGATGTACAACTTTGCTTTTTGGAGATTTTGATGTTCAGTGATAAAATCTTGAGATTTGACTAAGATTCCATTTCAGCCTTGAATTTGAATTGGAAAATTCAAATTCCAAGATTAGGGTTTGAATTTTGAGATGCTTCCAAGCGTTTTTAGGCTATGGTTTGAAAAGAGAAGTTTATTGGTTTGAATTATACTCCAACTTTCCCATTTGCACTTTTCAAGTTCTTAGGAAGTTTTCATAGTTTTCTTTATTGCTTCATTTGAATGGTTTTTGACTCAATTTGGGAAATTTTTCCTCATTTTCCTTAATTTCCACTTTTAAACTGTGCTTAGATTAACTTAATCACCATTTTAGTGTTAATTAACACCAGGGGTGTTACAGCCTATCCCCCTTAAAAAGAATCTCGTCCCGAGATTCGGGAATGCTAAAAAGTGCGGAACATGCGGTACCTGGTGGGGTGGTGAGAAATCCAGGATAATGGCGATTGAGATATTCCTCGGTCTCCCATGTTGCCTCTTCTTCAGTGTGATGAACCCACTGAATCTTATACATCTTAACTGATCGCCTTCTCGTGTGCCTTTCTTTTTGGTCAAGGACTTTGAGAGGTTGAGTAACGTAGGTCAGATCGGGCTCCACTTCCACGTCTTCTTGTTCCACGACTTCAGTCGGAACTTGAATACACTTCTTGAGTTGTGAGATATGAAAGACATTGTGCACGGCTGAAAGTTTGTCGGGAAGTCGCAGGCGATAAGTCATGGATCCACACTTCTCAATGATTTCATAAGGTCCGACGTAACGGGGTGCAAGCTTTCCCTTTACTCCGAACCTTTGGACTCCCCGAGTTGGTGAAACCACATGATCACCGACTGCGAACTTGAGAGGCATTCTTCGGCGATCGGCGTAACTCTTCTGGCGAGACTGAGCGGCTTTGAGGTTTTCACGAATAACCCTGACTTGCTCTTCGGCTTCAATCACCAGGTCGGGTCCGTATATCTCCCGCTCTCCAGGCTGAGACCAACATAACGGAGTCCGACACATTTTCCCATACAAGACTTCGAAAGGTGCCATTTTCAAGCTTGCTTGGTAACTGTTGTTGTAGGAGAATTCGGCAATAGGCAGACATTTATCCCAACTTGCTTCATAGTGAATGACACAAGCTCTAAGCATGTCTTCAAGGATTTGGTTCACCCGCTCGGTTTGCCCATCCGTCTGCGGGTGGTAAGCCGAGCTTCGAATAAGCTTTGTGCCGACAGATGCCTGGAGTTGCTCCCAGAACCTTGCCACAAACTGCGGACCTCGGTCCGAAATGATTGTTCTAGGCACCCCGTGCAGACGTACAATTTGGTTGAGATAGATCTCGGCATACTTCTTGACGACATAGGTGGTGTTTACCGGAATAAAGTGAGCGGTCTTTGTGAGCCTGTCCACAATGACCAATATAGAATCGTGCCCTCGTGCGGTCTTGGGAAGGCCAACAATGAAATCCATGCTGATGTCCTCCCATTTCTATGAGGGTATAGACAAGGGTTGAAGAGTTCCAGCCACCTTCAGATGACTAGCCTTTACCCTCCTGCAAGTGTCACACTCGGATACAAACCGGGCAATATCCATCTTCATCTTGGTCCACCAGAAAGTTTTCTTCATATCCTGGTACATCTTATTGCTGCCAGGGTGAATAGAAAACTTAGAGTGGTGAGCTTCACTCAAAATTTTTTTCCGTAACTCCGGATCTTTAGGCACGACGATACGGTTCCCAAACCATATCATGCCTCGGGCATCCTGACGGAAGCAGTTATACCGTTCCTCCGTTCCTTTGGCCAGCTTCTCCCGAATAACTCCGACCTTTTTATCGGTCTGCTAGGCCAGAAAGATCTCATCGTGCAATGTGGACTCGAGGGATATGTTGTTTAAGTAACCATGCGGAACAATCTCGAGATTGAGTTTCGCCAACTCATGGCATAGAGTGTCGGCATAAGATTCGACGGAAAGACAATGGCAATGAGACTTGCGGCTCAAGGCATCCGCAACCACATTCGCCTTTTCGGGATGATAATGCAAACTCATGTCATAATCCTTTGCCAACTCCAGCCATCTTCGTTGCCTCATATTCAAGTTAGCTTGAGTGAAGACGTACTTGAGACTTTTGTGGTCGGTATACACGTTGCAAGGAACTCCTATAAGATAGTGCCTCCATATTTTCAGAGCGTGAATCACGGCTGCCAATTGAAGGTCGTGAGTGGGATAATTCAGCTCATGGGGACGGAGAGCACATGAAGCATAAGCAATAACTCGATTCTCTTGCATAAGAACACAACCGAGTCCGGTGTCTGAAGCATCGCAATAGACATCGTAGGGTTTGGTGCTATCTGGTTGGGTCAGAACATGAGCTGAGGTCAACAACTTCCTCAATGTGCGGAATGCCTCTTCACACTTCTCATCCCACACGAATTTCTGCCCCTTCTTCAATAGCTCGGTCATTGGCTTGGCAACTCGCGAGAAATCCGGAATAAAACAACGATAATATCCTGCCAAACCCAGAAAACTTCGGTTTTCGTGGACCGAGGTAGGAGGTTTCCAGTTCATTACTTGTTGCACTTTCGTAGGATCTACCGAGTTACCATCTTTAGAAACAGTGTGACCTAAGAACTTCACACTATCCAGCCAAAACTCACACTTGGAGAACTTGGCATACAACTTGTGATCACGGAGTCGTTGAAGAACTATGCGGAGATGCTCGGCATGCTCTTCCTCATTCTTGGAATAGACAAGAATATCATCAATGAAAACCACTACGAACTTATCCAGCTCGGGCATGAACACCGAATTCATGAGATACATGAAGTAAGCAGGAGCATTAGTCAGCCCGAACGACATAACCCAGAATTCATAAAGTCCATAGCGGGTCGAGAAAGCCGTCTTGGGAATGTCACAAGGACGGATCTTGATTTGATGATATCCAGAACGAAGATCAATTTTTGAGAATATCTTGGCTCCGGCGAGTTGATCGAACAATACATCAATGCGGGGAAGAGGGTACTTGTTTTTTATGGTGACCGCATTGAGAGGCCGGTAGTCAATACACATCCTTAATGTGTGATCCTTCTTTTCGACAAATATGGCAGGACAACCCCAAGGTGATGTACTAGGACGAATGAAACCCTTGTCCAGTAAATCTTGGAGTTGAATTTTCATCTCTGCCAACTCTGCGGGTGGCATTCTGTAGGGTCTTTTAGAAGTAGGTGCGGTACCTGGTTGTAGCTCGATAACGAACTCAATGTCCCTATCCGGTGGCATTCCAGGCAAGTCGTCTAGGAAGACATCGGGGAACTCACAGACAATAGAAATGTCTTCAAGCTTGGGTTCAGTCATGACAAAAACACATGAGCTCAAAGAGTTGGGAGACGGAAGATAGAGTGTGGTAGATCCATGTGTAGGTGAGTTGATATCGACAATTCTCTCAGCAACGTCTAACACAACCTTGTGTTGTGCCATCCAATTAGCTCCCAAGATTATATCTATCCCATCCAGTTCTAAAAGAATCAGATCGGTCAAGATAACTCTACTACCCAGTTTAATTGGCACCTTCCGCGCCATATGATTTGAATTCAAGTTTCCTCCTGCGGTTATTATTCTGTAGGCCGCATATGTAGATAAGCATTTTAACCCACATTTCTTAGCACATCTTGGACTTATGAAACTATGGGTGGCACCAGAATCAAAGAGAATGACTGCAGGTTGGTTATGAATCAGAAATTTACCCGTCATTACTGGTGCTCCCTCGGGAAGGTCAGTCAAGGTGGTGAAGTTGACCCTTCCCTGCTTGACGTGAATCTTCTGCAACTTGCCCTTGTTTGGCTGGTTGCCAGTGTTCTGCTGCTTGCCCTGGGGACAGTCCCTGATGAAGTGACTGGTACTGCCGCAACGGTAGCAAGAATACCCAGCTCCAGGCTGAGCTGGCTGCTGCTTCATCGGGGCCTTCTGCTGCTGTGACTGCTGCGGTGGAAAACGAGAACCACCCTGCTGAGGAGGGTTGACCACCCAACGGCCAGACTGCCCTGCACGCTGCTGTCCCTACGGAGGAACAATACGGAAGCGCTGCGTCTTACCGCCACTGGCGGAGACAACAGGAGCCTTCCTCTTCTTGTCGGCTCTATGGGTCATAATGGCATCCTCCTGAGCGATAGCCACATTGACCAAGTCAGCATAAGTGGCAGGCTTGATGTTGAGCAGCCTCTCCTGCAACTTGGTGCTGAGCCCCATACGGAACCTCTCCTTCTTCTTGTCATCATTGTCAGCATGATGACCAGCGTACTGACAAAGGTTGTTGAAAGCCTGGGCGTACTGGTACACCGTGTGAGTGCCCTGAGTCAAGGTCAGGAACTCCCTCAGCTTCCTCTCAACAAGGCCCTTAGGAATGTGATGCGCCTTGAACGCATCCTTGAAGTTCTGCCAGGTAACCACAGTTTCAACGGGGAGCATGCCACGATACGTCTCCCACCAAACCAAAGCCGGACCGCGAAGCTGCTGTGCGGCGAAAGTGACCTTGCGCTCTTCAGAGCAAGGGGCAGACAGGATAGCAAACTTTGAGTCAATAGCCCGAATCCACGCGTCAGCCTCCATAGGCTCAGTAGCTTTAGAGAACACCGGGGGCTGAGTACCCAGGAAGTCCTCAAATCGAGCAACCTGAGGAGGCGGGGCATTGCGGCCACTCTGACGCTGAGCACTGATGTTCATATTCTGGGCCAACTGCTGCTGCTGTAATTGTATCTGCTGCTGCATAGTCCTCATGACCTCTGCGTGCATAGCCATCATCTGCTGCCAATTTGGCAGCGGAGGGGCAGGTGGTGGCTGCTGCTCTGGCGGGACCTGCTGATTCGGGGCACTAGTTGAGCCTTGATTTGTCCCGAAACCATCCGGAGTCCGTCGGGTCGTAGGTCCTACCATCTGCATGATTGAGTCTCCATCAATTACATGAATCACAACTTGCTCTTAAGAGAAGCGACATGCATGATTAAGAGACAATCTCAATGTTACAAAAGAACGCGGCATAAAAAGAAACGAAATTTCATGGAATGAACTTCATTAATCCAAGACATGGTTCAACAAATCCATTACAACACATGCTGACAACACATTCTAATTAAGATGTTACACCAATTGCGAAGGGAACAGGACATGAGATATAAGGAGATTATTCATCTTCAACTAGCTAAACTCCACGCGACACGGAAAAGCCATGCTGAAGAGTGCCCAATCTCTAACTCAACGCTCTAGAAGTCATCCACGTCGTTCACCGAAGTACGGCTCACGGTGGGGGAACGGGGTGGCTGAACTGGAGGTAGCTCTTCGTCGTCCAGCTCGGACTTGGCATCATCCTCTGCCTCATCCTCATCGGGAACCTCCTGCTGAGCCTCCAACTCAACCATCTCGGCATTAGCCTCGTGCAACTCCTCCTATGCCTCCTCAAGTGCAGTCGTCAACACCTCCACCTGGTGAGCGCAGTGCTCATTCTCCATGGTAAGCTCCGCAATGCGAGCCTGCAAATCCTGGATCTGATTATCCTTGGCAGCCATGTCCAAGGAAGTGCAGATCCCGGCTATATTCTTATCCGCGGACACTCTTACCATCGCATCGGCAAAGTCGAGCAGAGAATCCTGAGACATCTTGAGCAGCTCTGCCATGCGGATGCTAGCCTTCATCCAGCCAGCAAAGAAAGGAGGTGCGTTCCGGGAAAACTCCAGGAACAACTGCGGGGAAGCCAAGTAACGTGACAACCACTGAGGGTCATCCCTACGGCTGAAGGCAGGAAACCAACCAAGGTGTTCTCCACCAAGTCGTGGTGCTGTGAAGTGAACTGGTTCAGCCCTGCGAAGGCGGCCAGCTCCCAAGTGTCCGGAAAGCGGTGACCATGCACCACGACCCCCAGCTTAGGCCAGTCGGGGTGCTCGGGGTGCACCGGTGCATCCATGCAGACACTGCACCGAGTCACACCACGATCCGCATACTCTCTGCCAAAGTAAACCGGCGGAGACGGGAAGCCAACCTCCTTCAGAACCTTCCAAAAGATGGCCGGAAACCCCTCCCAGCTGAGGCAGTCCTGGCACTCCACCTTCTCGTTCATGCCAACAAGGTGACTGGGAACGGCCATCTGAACAAAAATTCAGAGGTGAGTACCATAAGTTTAAAAGACTAAAAAGAAGAAACTGGGAGAAAAGCTGAAGATAAAGAACGTGCTCAAGCTTTTAATTTAGGTCGTTTAAGGATTGATTTGATCTGTTGGGTTTTGACTCTCTTAAGTTCATTATTATTCCGGTTTTAGTTAAGAGATGCATGCAAGACCTAAACGTCCTCACATCTTAAGTCAGACTTGACTTTCGGAGTTAGTGCCGGTGGCTAGGCATAGACACGTCTCTCTCTAAAGATCTATTCGGACTCCTACTCGTAAACTTTACGTACCGGTCAGAGGACTCGCGGCGAAAGCCTTTCAAAGATTGGGTTTCATGGAAGAGCAACCATCAATCCTAAGTTAGACTATGCCACCTGACAAGGCGCAACCCTTAACCCCCTAAGGACTTCACGTTCTAGTTTTATCCTTAACGATCCTATACATTTCATTCCATTTGCTTAGGCGCAATGGAATCGGGGTTTGGTAGATTTTATTTTAGAAACCTTTGATTAGGGTCTGATGTTTTCTTTGGAGTGTATGAACGTCGGCTCTGATACCAGCTGTAGCGATCTTACCCGAGAAATGGGCCCACTTAAGTATATTTCACCTTCCGTTGGTGTTAATACACAAAAATGTTCCCAAATGCGGGTACGACTGTCGAGTCAAGCTCGACTAACTGCAACTGAAGATCGTCCGTTCATACGCTCACTCGAAGGTGAGTTCCAAGGATCACATCATTCCACAATTCGAATTACAACAAGTCTCAGAGTTATTACAACCAAATTGAAATGATAAATAAATTAGTTCGAGTTCATGCAGCGGAAAGTAAACGAGATACTAGCGACGATCAGTAGTATCGTCACGATGAAGTCAACCGTGACGCTACTCCTCACGATCCTCGGGAGAGGTCGGCTCCCACTCGATGCTGTAACCAGGAGGAAGCTGGGAGGCCCAAGCCATAGAGGCAGCTACCTCCTGAGGGGACGGTCCTGAAAATTTAGCCACAAGCAAGGCTGAGTATACTAGTTATACTCAACAAGACTTACCCGACTGGTGATCACTACATCACCGACTCCTAAAATGAGAGGCTGTTTGGTTAGTGGGGTTCTTTTGCCAAAAGCGACTAAGCTGATCTCTAGTTTATCCATCTTGATTTTAATTCCTTTTAGCCTATCCATTCTAGGTGAGCCTAGCTAGACAACCAAGTTTTGCAATACAATTATTCCATACAAAGATTTCATCCTTCCAAGTTCACTTCATAATATGTCATACATCGGTCAAGCAGTCTCATTAACCGCGAGAAGCGGACAGTTCGAACCGAATTTACTACCTGGCCAGGGAAAACCCACACACACGGAATGGTTGGAAATGCCAACACATCCCAATCCTTTCTCCTCTCTCTGCGAGTGGCTCCCGAGTCCCAAAGCCTCGGGGTAGAGGTTCACCACTACTGGGACTCACGCAACTACCCCCATGTGCCCATGGGATAACGTTTCCAAGACAGAGGGCTGTCGGACCTGCTCGCATCAATTGGGTACCGGGACTTACCGGTCCCATAGTCCGTGCATATGTGTGGTACGTTCAAAAGCTTGACACAAAAGTACCACATGTTTCCAATTAAAACCATCGATAGACGAGTATCTACAATCATCCGTCCATCATCTCTAGTGTTTCTGATATGGGTAGACATACAACTCCTATATCTCGCGGGTGTCGGAACACTCGGCTTCTAACGGTCTTAAGCATAGCGACTATCGAACCTACATGCTAGTGTTCAATCAAAGGAAACTATGATCATGCAATCTAGGGTTTTATTCAACTCCTTGAAACTTAAATGCACAAACACATAATCAAGTAAATCGCGTAAGTAAAGTTAGGTTATGCTCCGGGGCTTGCCTTCCGGCTCGAAGCGGTACTCCTGCTCGGGGCTCGGATCCACGTGCACCACGTTCACCTCGGACTCCTGGGCAATCTCCTCGGTAGCGGGGACTAGCTCGTAGACTCCGTCGGTGAGACCCGAATCTACACGAGATGCATGAAATGTTTAAATATCGAGATTTAATATAGTTAGGGTTTGCTTAAACCTTGGTTAATGAATTGGAAAGGATAAACATTAATTATAAGTGAATATACCCTTTTCATTTGGAAACTTGGGTTTGATTTATGAGATTTAGGTTTTTCTCTATTCTTTTTCTTTTTCTTCTCTTTTCCACCATTTAAGTCCTTTTTCTATTATTCAAAAGGTGAACTTAGGAATATTATTTTCAGGTGCCATTTGGCCAGAGGCTTGCTCATGCCAAGGCAGGAGCCTAGCCCAAAACTTGGCTCAAGGTGATTTTTCTATAATTTATTAAAAATGTTCTTATCTTTTTGCCTAAAAATAAACTAAATTCCTACAAAAATAACTATAAGGTTTCTGTCCACACCACTTGGCACAGTGACTTAGGGTACCAAGAGTGACCTCTCTGCAAGTTTACATGTGGTATTGATTTATGGTTATTTTTGTGGAATTTCACCATGTTTAAACTACCAAAAATAATTTAGCCATTTTCCATTATCCAAAAATTACCATTTTCATTTTTCTACGGTTTCTAATGTCTTGATTAAGTTTCGGTGTGAAGGAGGTGATTTTCCACTGAGTGAATTATTTTCTGTGATTTATTTGCCAAAACAGCAAGGTATAAGTTTGGAAATTCATAACTCTAAATCCACTGGGAATTTTTGTGCACCACATGGGCAGAGATCCTATGTCACCCATGAGTCTAACATATCCAAAGCTCAGCCCTAGTGCATGAGTGGATTTCCAGCTATGAAGAAAGGTGCTCAAACTTTGTAAATTTTTAAACTGTAAACTAAGCCTCAACTGAGTGAGGTGCAAACGAAGAAGTTTGACATCTAGATTCACTGGTCATTACAAAATTTGTTTGGCATTTTTCTGATTTTTCTACGATTTTCTACGAATTTTTGAAGATTGCAGTGAATAGTGCTCAAAGGATAGAATCTATTTACGCCGTGAACCCTAGAAGATTTGAATCCTTACAAAAGGGTCCATGGAATCTTACAGTCGGCCCCCTAGAAAAAGGTAGAAGACACAGGGTGGTCCCCGAGCTCGTCGGCGTTCGTACGCCGGCGGCTAGACGGGGTCTCCGGCCTCGGTGAGTGGCGCAACGCGCAGAGGAGCTCACCGCGGTTCCTTGGAGCTAGAAGGCGACGACGGGGATGGCCGGGAACGTGGGCGACGACGGCGGTGGCGGCTCGGCCAACTCCGGCGAGCGGTGACCGGCGGCGTCGGGGTCGGAGAGGGCCGGGGAAGGGGTCGATGAGCACCAGCGCGTCACGGCGAAGCTATAGGTGCCCTCGGTTCAGCCGGAGGAGGAGCGGAGCGGGCTTTCCACGTGCGCGGCCGGCGGCGGAAGCTCGAGCTTCTCCGGCGAGCTGCGCCGGCAGCTGCGGTGGCGGAAACGGGTCGAGGCTTGGTCGAGGAGTGGCGGTGGGTGATGGGGAAGCTAGTGCGCGCCTTTGTTTGGCCGGAGGAGCAGCGGAGAGGGCTGGCCGCGTGAGCGAGCTCGGCGGCGGCTCTGCGAACTCCGGCGAGTGATTTCGGCGCGGAAGAGAAGGGGAACTGTTTGGGGCTTTAAGTAGGAGGAAGAGGGGAAGGGAATGGTGCTCGAGCAGCACTGGATGGGGGCTGGGGCAGCGCGGCAACGGCTCGCGGCGGCGGCGGCTTGTCGCGGCCGTTTGGCGCCTTGCGCGGCGCAGGCGAGGACGGCAGACGGCAGGCGCGCGTGGGCGAGGAGAAAAGGGAGGGATGAAAACGAGACGCGCGTGGTCGCGGAAGTCGCACGGTGGACTGGTGGGCAACGGCGGCGGCGGCTTTACCCGGCGGTTCACGGCGGCGGCGCGGCGACAGCTCGGTGCGCGGCTCGGGTCAGCGCTACAGTGCGCCATTGGCCACGTGATCTGGCCAGACGCGTGCTCCATGAGCGGGGACACACAGCCGTGCCATTGGCCGGCTCAGACGAGGATGGCAGGCGGCAGGGCATTGCCGGCGGCGAGGGCGGGCACGCGCGAGCGCGGCGTGAGCGTCCCGTGAGCGCCTCTGCCGGTGCAAAGTCAACTTGGTTGGCATGGCTCAAACTCCAAAAATTTGAACATGGCTCGGAAATCTTCCAACATGAAAGTTGTTTAGAATTTCATGAGACACGTCCCTGTAGTGGAGATGATGAGAAAAAGATGAAGATTTGGCAGTGATTCAAAAGGGGGTAAAACCCTGTTTTGAACTGAATTTTTGAAATTCGAGGGGCTAGATGGCAACATTGGCCAAGGTGCCAATGGAGGCAAAGTTCAGAAATGTGAAGATGTACAACTTTGCTTTTTGGAGATTTTGATGTTCAGTGATAAAATCTTGAGATTTGACTAAGATTCCATTTCAGCCTTGAATTTGAATTGGAAAATTCAAATTCCAAGATTAGGGTTTGAATTTTGAGATGCTTCCAAGCGTTTTTAGGCTATGGTTTGAAAAGGGAAGTTTATTGGTTTGACTTATACTCCAACTTTCCCATTTGCACTTTTTCAAGTTCTTAGGAAGTTTTCAAAATTTTCTTTATTGCTTCATTTGAATGGTTTTTTACTCAATTTGGGAAATTTTTCCTCATTTTCCTTATTTTCCACTTTTAAACTGTGCTTAGCTTAACTTAATCACCATTTTAGTGTTAATTAACACCAGGGGTGTTACATCCGCCACTGCCGTCGCTCGCTGCTGCCTGCAGATCCGCCGCCGCTCAGTGCATCGTGGCCGGATCCACCCTAGCTTGATGCACCACGGCTAGATCCGCCGCCATTGCTCGCTTTACGCACTATCAAGCCCGACCAACGCTCCGAGCTAGCGACTCGTCGAGAGGGAGAGAGGCGGCTGGGTAAGGGAGAGATTTTTAGGGTTAGAGAGTGAGTTGTGTACATATATAGTATGAACATTTATCGGGCCATCTGGACTTGATTTGGGCCGAGTTAATTTAGGAAGCGGACCTTTTAGGTACCCGCCTCTGAAAATTGATTTACGGAGGAGCACATGTTAAGATGTGCGCCTCCGTAAATCGATTTTTGGAGACGGTCAGATGCAAACATCTCCTTAAATAATATATGTCTTCCTCTGTTAATGCCTACGATTAATGGAGGCGGACATTTTTTATGTGTCCGTCTTCGAAAATTAAAATGCAGTGTCTCCTAAAATCCTATTTGTAGTAGTGATCAGATGTCATGGTAGTTGTAAGATATTTTGATTGATCATGAAGTATGGACTTTATAATAGATGGTTGTGATCAACATTAATTTATGGGTTGTCATAAATTTATCTATGTTTTTATCATATTATTGCCGTATTTACTGTTATTTTTTTAGTATTATCATATTTATATTTACTATTTAAGGTCATTTCGAATTCTCTTTAGCATTAGTATTCTAGGCTAATTCAATACCATACTCTTTAATATCTACATCAAAACAAAGCGTTAGGGACTTTATTTGCCCAAACGAAAGACATTCTCGTGAACCAAACCAGGTGATTAGGCTCCACACTGAGATTGTATACTATCAGGACCGCTCCATCTGGCAAGCTAAACATGTTGTAAGAGCCATGCAAAATTTAGAATTCCATGTAAAGTGAATCCATGCCCCGTGAGATGTGTAGCAGAGAAGCATTGCATAGACAAGGGCCTGACCTCGAAATTACTCCTTCATATTCCAACAAAAATAAAGGTATGGTGTGAGAAAAGGTCGCCGCCGCGGATCTAGCCATAGCAAGAACACAGGAGAATATTTGGCCTATAAGAATAGAAGATTAGTTATTAAACCAGCTTATAAACTAGCTATGCCGCTGCGTAATAAAATGGAAATTTTCTATGACGCGTAATAAAATGGAAGTTTTCTATGGAGTACTAGCACTGTTCCCACTATTTTTTGGATAGGTAGCGCAGTCCCAACCCAGACTCTACGGTAGAGTCTATCTCTATTAATTACATTACCATGTAGGTATTTTGCTGATATGGTAATCAATTTAGTGAGGAGATTGAGACAAAACTTAGAAAACAGGTCTAAGTTAGACACAAGTCTACACGTAAAACGGGAGAAATCTGGTTGAATAATTGGTGAGGACTATGATTTAATGATTGAATAGACTCAAAGAATACAAAATATCACTGGAGTCATTGGATTGACTCAAAGATAAAAATTCTGCATTAGAGGCTATGGTTTCTTGTGATAGAGACATCGCATTTGGACTCTGTGGGTAAAGTCTAGGTTGAGACTGCCTTGGGCAGTCCTAATGGTATAAACTATCATAGTTTCTATAGTCTAGACATCGTGTCAAGAAATTATCTTCTACGACTTAGTTTCTATACTCTACGACCCACTTGTCTCTCTCACAGATGGTCTTGGTTTACGTGAAGACTTGGTTTCCTCATTTTCTCCCTTCTCTCTTTAATAAATGACACGCCACATCAACATTTTACCTACATGACAGTATATTAATAGCTTTAGACTCTACAATAGAGTATGTATGGGGACTGCACTATAGTGTCTACACATGAGTGCTGTGCTATAAGGCACATGGCAACACAAGGCTCCAATTTCCAAGAGTTCAACAAAAAAAGTCTACAATTTCCAAAGATCTCGTGTACTGTGATACGTTGTGAAAAAAAAGAAAGACCCTCCTCGATATCCTCCACGGCTTAGAAAAAAAAGGAAAGGCTCTCATCAAAGGAAATAATCTCAATGTCACCCACGGCTTGAAAAAAAAATATTACCCCTGCATTGATTCTGTCCCATCTTCGCCTACCAAGTATTTTGACCCAGCCACCTATACATGTGTCTCTCCTACCAATACCAAGATTGGAAATGACAATAAGATCTATGTACGTACACTATGAAAATATATAGATTTATGAAAATTATTATGAATCAAGACCACCTTTCATATTGTTTCCATCTATACTAATTTTCAGCTTGATTATTTGCATCTATACTAATTTTGAGATTGTGCACCCACGTATTTTCAACTTGGATATTTCATCCTTATCACATTGCCTATTTTGCACCGGGCCCACATAATCCATCCTTCTTTATTTGCACCAGCCACAATCACGGGTCCCTTCCACTCTCTTCATTTTCTTTTTATCATACTGTCTAAATTGCACTAGCACTATTTAATCTAGCCGACCAACAAGCAGCAAGCAGAATAGATCACGCTTGGTGTCGTGTGAGCTACCCAGCGGCGAGGTTATTGGATCAATCCACACCTACATATCAAGTTGTTGCATTAAATTAAGCATTTTACAAGCCAGTGAACCTATTCGCATGCACCTAACACGTTGTTGTATGGTGAGTGCAATTAACTCTTATAAGTACTAACTTCAGGAGTCATGAAAATCTGTCTTTGTGACAGAAGGTTAGTTCTATTCACTATTCTGCATGAAATAATCCTATCATTGTCCTACAATACTAACTCCCACTTGTTCCAGTGACTTAGCTTACCTCCATCTTGTCTGCGGCAATGACGAAGACACACGTCGAAAATTAGTTGAGGCAAATGTCGATAACCAAATGGTCATAATACAAAATGTTACAGTGGACAAACTAATTGTGAGTACTCTTCTCCATGAAGGCATTAAACTTGACGCTGCAATGCAAATAGAGTATCTTAAATGCATATCTGTTAAACCACTGCCAGAATTCAAAAACATTCCAAGTCTTCCAAAATTATAAATATGAAAAAAAGTTTATTTAAGAACAAGTTTTATATATTTTTATATGATTTTTTATTTTAACTAAAAAAATTTAGCTCTATATTTTTAAATTTAATGTAATGGTTATAAATTTATTTCTTTTTTGTGCTATTTCTATTAATAGCGCGTGCGTGCCGCACGTGCCAAGGCACTAGTGGTATAAACTATCATAGTTTCTATAGTCTAGGACATCGTATCAAGAAATTATCTTCTACGACTTAGTTTCTATACTCTAGGCCCACTTGTTTGTCTCACAGATGGTCTTGGTTTACGTGAAGACTTGGTTTCCTCATTTTCTCCCTTCTCTTTTCAATAAATGACACGACACATTAACATTTTGCCTATATGACAGTATATTAATGGCTTTAGACTCTACAGTAGAGTCACTATAGTGTCTACACATGAGTGCTGTGCTGTAAGGCACATGGCAACACAAGGCTACAATTTCCAAGAGTTCAAAAAAAAGGCTACAATTTCCAAAGATCTCGTGTACTGTGAGATCTGCAATACTATTTGTTTTTTGTGTCCATATCTAGAGTGATTAAATCTGCCTTGGTGTTCTCAATACTATTTTGTAAGTTCAGCAGTCATTAACGGTGTGTTTAGATTGGGGAAAGATTCCCCCAAAATACATCGTTCATCAAAAAAATACACTGTAGATGAATAGTGTTCTGTGAGTGGGAGAGATAAGATGAATAAAGAAAAGTTGGATGAATAGTGTTTTTTTCCGGCCTATGGCATTGTTTCTCCTCTACGGTCTACCATGATTGAAGTCGAACTGTAACAAAGATATGAGAAACATGCGGTGCATCGACATGTATCCATGAGTGATGAGTCCATCGACTACATGGTGCTCGTGGCTTCGTCAGTCTCAAGGCTCGCTGGCCCTATTGCAGAACAGACACCATCCTGAACAGTGAGCACTCCATTTATGATGACAAATGCATTAATTTGATAAAATGCATGGACCTCATAGAACAGATTGAACTTTATAGAAAATTATATTTATGGTATCATATTATTATAAGAGCTTTTTTATAATGATTGGCAAGTACCCGCTGGTACTACCAGATACTTGCAGGTACTTTAAGTACTTTTCCTGGTACTTACTGGTACTAATATACCCTCCCACAACATATCATAATAATTTTTTCCCCGCCGCTTCCTCCCCCACATCTGCGGAAAAAGACGTATATATCCTTTCTTTTTAATTTAAAAATAAAATAAAATAATTAGGTGGGCCCATTTATCCGGTACTTGGTCCCACAATTTTGGTACTTTTTGGTACTTTTGGATGGGTACTTTTAAGTACTTAGACATTTTTCTCATCGTTAGATTCTATATATAATACCATGGTACTTGCCAATCGTTATAAAAGAGCTCTTATAATTGATTTATTCGATGGATACATATTAATACCTGTCTATAAATTAATAGAATCGGTGCTAATGAGTTATTAGTCCCGGTTCTATGCATCACGTGGCTATAGGCGACATTAGTCCTAGTTAAAGCCACCAACTAAGACTAAAAGTCCAAATCTTTAGTTTCGGTTGGCAACTCTACACTCAAACCAATGGTCAGCAATTATTCGGTGGTGCTCCCCCTCTCTCACTTTCCCCTCTCATATGTTTTATAGTTCTCCGCATCCTCCAAATATAGAAACTATGGAGGACTCTCCACTTAAGCTTAAATGGAGAGCTCTCTCTGTTTAGCTTTTGCATTAAATAAATAACAGCCCAACTACAGTCATATGTGTCATATAGGTGGAGTGGCAAAAAGTTATTCGTAACGCAAGAGGTCTCAGGCTTGAGTTCCAAGTGAAACGATTTTTTGTTTTGCATAATCCACTCTTTCGTTTTGGATTCATTGGCCCGGTTACAACAACCTAAAGGGGGTTTACCACCCAGGATCGATGACTAGCGGTTCCAACAATCGGGACAAAAGGTTGATTTTCGAGACAGTATATTTAGTAAACCATCAATTTCACTGTTGTGTCGTTGTTTGTGTTTATTTTCCTTAAAGCTAACAAGGAGAAGACAAAACGGATAAGAAATAATTTGCTTATTTTCTATATGCTGCGAGATAAGCGAGGTTGCTGACGAAATCTTATCCTATATTCTAAGGAATAACAAATTCATTTTATTCCTAACGATTGTCCAGGCAACTTTAGAATTATATCTCACCCATCACGAGGGATGCTGGAGGAGATTCCGAGGGAGGCAATCCTGTCCAGTCTGTCCAATCCTGTTTAGTCCTTTTCCGCCTGTTGGCCATAGCCGGCCATAATCGGCACAGTGCTTGTTCGTCAAACTTTTAGCTTCTCTTCACTCTGCACGATTTGTCACCGGTGTTGCTTCCTTTTAAGGTACCCCTTAATCTTAAATCTTTTGCCTATAGTATTCATCGACTCTAGCGGCTGTTGACTGGGCATAATCTCGTCATTTGTCCTTGCTCGCAAGCTGCTCTGCATCTGATCCGAACATATGGTCGCATGAGCTAGCTCTGAGCCTCTGAGGATCAAGGGAGCTAGTGGGAGAATACCTACCTGCAGGTAATATATAGAGAAAATACTACTATTTTGCTCCTAGCATGTTATTAGCATTATATACATGTTTAGTTTCCTCACGGGAGGATCTCTGTGCCAGCAGATATTAACAAGAAGGGACAGAAAGCCACAGATCAAAACTATGCAAGATCCAGAGGAGCTAACATTTAAGGATTTACGAGAAATCACAGATGGTTTCTCGAAGAAGGTTGGGGAAGGAGGATTTGGAACAGTTTACAAGGTAAGATTTGGACTTGCTTTGTTATGAATAACTCTGACCTACTACCAGACTTCCTTACTAGACGTTACTTATAGACACTGCTAAAATTTGTTGTCACGCCTTACTTAAATGTGGTAATTCCATGCCGTCATCCCGATAACAATGCAAGAAGAACAAAGCCTGATGTGTGAACATTTTTATTTATTTTTTTCTGCTTGTCATGTATTTTGAACAGGGAGTGGCTAAAACTGGAAAGCATGTTGCTGTAAAGATACTTCGAGATGTCATTTCAGATCTCAACTACGAGCAGTTTCGAAATGAGTTTCGTAACCTCACGAAGGTTCAGCATGACAACATTGTACAGTTTCTTGGTTATTGCTGTGAAAGAGAGCAAACGCGTATAGAGTGCAATGGAAGAATAGTGCTTGCTGAGAATATGCACAGAGCGCTCTGCTTTGAGTTCATGCACAACGGGAGCCTTCAAAAACATCTTTCTGGTACGCTTCTGCACTATTTTCTGTTTCTTTGAAGGAAATGTTCATATATGTCTGCATTTGATTGATCGATGGATCAATAATCCTTTTGATTACCACCGCAGATGAGTCTAGTGGACTTGACTGGAATACACGGTACAAAATTATTAAGGGAACATGCGAAGGTCTAAGATATATTCATAGGGAATCTCTTTTACACTTAGACATGAAACCTGACAACATTTTACTGGATAAGAACATGGTGCCAAAGATTGCAGACTTTGGTTTATCGAGGATCTTTGGTGATCAACTAACGAGGGCCACACAATGTTCTTTTGGAACACTGTAAGTCAATTATTCTGTTTGAATACATCCTCTTTTCTAATCAACAAAAAAGGCTTGTGCTCTAAAAATAAAGTGTGGCATGTGATGCAATGCAGGGGGTACAAGCCACCAGAATACATCGACAAAAAGGAAATTTCAAATAAGTTTGACATATACAGCTTAGGTGTCATCATAATAAAGATAGTGTCAGGACCAGAAAGCTACCCTGAATGTCTACGCATGCCTTCCGATAAATTTGTTGATCAGGTGAGAAATGTATTACTCTCTACTAAGATAAAATTTTAATAGGATCTTATGTCATATTCTCATTTGAATAATGGTACTTGCCCATCTCAATTTCTTAGGTACGCAAAAACTGGAGGGAGAGGTGGCAGGCAACATGCAGCAGTGATTTTTCACTTGAAGCATGTTGCCGTCAAGTAGAGAAATGCACTCAGATGGCATTGGACTGTTTGCAGAATGATAGTAAGAAAAGGCCTGATATTGTCAAGATGATGGAGGAATTAAATAAAATTGAACCTGACATTAACAAGGTAATTGATATCATCGCAAACTTTTATATCTAAAATATGTTTCATACAGTGCACTATTAATTTGTGGCAATCCCTTTGACATGGCGATATATTTTTATTGCGTAAAACTTTTAAAGTTGGTTGCAACGTCAAAGTGTTTAGCACCACTAACTAATAATAGCTGCAATAGTGCTACTTTTTGCTATTACCACATTTTTCAGCCAGTACTGCTTTAGAAAGAGTATAAACCAATACTATTTACAATATATGCAAAAAGGTAGATTATTAAGTGTAATGAGAAGAATGCAACTCCTCGCAAACAGTATATGCAACGCCAATTCATGGCAGGCCTACCAATTTCAATTTAGAATTATTTTATCACCTTTAGAAAATATAATTGGTGCCATATTTTTATTTATGTGATAACAAAATATTGTGGTTATGAATTTATACTTGCATGACACTATACATAGGAACGAGGTATTTATTTGAATGCTCATTGAGTGGAAACGAAATTATTAACTACAAGTAAATGAAACATGATTAAAACTAATTTTGTCATCCCATTAATTGCCATCGCCCCTGCAACTCGTTTATTTTAGCTGCAGAAAGGAAGAGTGGTTCGCATACCGTCCCTAAAAATTATGTTTCACCAGCCCTTAAAAATGTTTTCTGTAGTGAAATACTAACATCAGTTTTCCTTTAGTTGGATGGTGGTCTGTTAGGTATAGCCGACTAGGCCTATTAGGCCAGACGGCTAGGCCTATCAGGGTTAGAGTTAAAGGTCTTTCTTAGGTGCTAAGTAAACCTGTCTATATAAGGAGAGGGGATGTATCAATTTTAATTAAGCAAGAGATTAGAAGGAAAACCCTTCCCTCTTGCCGGCCATTGGCAGAGCACCACGGCCGGCCTTTCCCAGCCCGTGAACACTACTCACGGTAGTGTAGGAGCCGCCATACCCCTCTCTTCCCAACATCCAATTCTCCCTCAAACCCTAGTAGCAGCCCCATTCCTTTCCTACGATCTAGCAGGACCATAACATTGTCTGTCACATCAAACATAATTACCATTGGACTTGTATATATGTGAAACAACACAATGCAAAGTGGTAGGAGTAAGAACTTTTGGTTCCACGTTAGCTATAAATAAAAATATTGTTACTAATACTCAATGGACTCCGTTCCCTAAGAGCATCTCCAGCCGGGCCCTCAAATGAGTCTTTAGTCTCCCACTAGAGAAATCATCTCCAGCCGGACGTCTAAATGAGCCCCTATTTTGGGGAGGCCTCCAAATTTTGGTTCCAAATCTCTAGAAATGGAGGCCCTCTAAATTTAATCACTCCACAGGAGTTGAAAGCATATAAATTTATGTGGGCTGGCCTCTAAAAAGAATATAGAGGCTCCAATTTAGGGGCTCGGCTAGAGATGCTCATAATCAAAGACGCCCCCGCCCCCAGGTTTGTTCTCACTCATCCCCCTAATCGAAGCCTTCACTTCCCCATGACACTGAAGTTCATCCGGGCACCACAAGCGCAAAGAGGCGATGCTCCAATGAGGAAGACATGTTTTGCTGAAACCCCCTTAAGAAAGTTTCGGATATAACTCTGATTTAAGTGTATGTAAATCTTCATATAACACCTTAGAAAAATTCAGCATAAGACAATGGCCCCAAGGTTTAACTCTAACCTTTAGCCTACTAGCAAAGACGCACGTGCGACACACATGTAATACAAAACGTATAGCGAACCTACATTTTAATTCACAACACATAATTCAAGCTGCTTCACGAGTTTTTTGGTTACATCGGTGTTTACTAAGATTAGCATGTATTACATCTACATATAAGTAATAATTGTAGTGAGTGGTTCCTAAGAACAGGTTGATGCTAAATTATAGTAACTCTATGACCTAATTATCCTAAATATATGAATTATAGTAATAATTTCAGGAAGCCAAACGAAAATGAAAGAAAGTAAACTTTTACCATTCAATTATCACCTTAGTTCTGTTTTGATCAAAAAATTGAAACTTAGCCATCAAACACTTTTGACAAGTGATTTTGCTATGGCAATGATGCCCATCTCTTTCTTTCTTCTCTCCTCTCCCTGTCCTCTCTCCTACGCTGATGGCCGGCAGCCACTCATTATACTCCATTTTCATCTTTTAAAAAGAATATTTTATCCTAATCAAGAATTATCTCATACCGTGTACGAACTACACATGTTTTTATTTCATCTCCAACTATCATCTCATTTTAACAAGGATATTTCTTTTTGTTCTTCTCTTTTTTCTCTCTCACTTTTCCTTTTTTTGTATCATCCCGTTCTTTTTTCCACGCCGTTACGGCCTTCCCTTTCTTCTTTCTATCTCTCCCCCTTTCTTTCTTCTTTCCTGGTGCTGCTGCCTCCCAAGCTGAGCTCGCGCTCTCTCTCTCGATTCTTGCTGCAGCTCCCACGGAAGCACACAATCTCCTACTTGAGCCACAAATCCATCGCAAACTACTCTCAGTCCATCTTCCCTGACGCCCCGCCGAGCTCGACCGCTAGTCATCCCCGTCATGTTCCAAATGCTGACGCTGGTGGCCTATGACCGCGCCGCGCCACGGGGAACGCCGGCGGCGTCACGCACCTGCAGCGCATTGGCGCCTGGTTCATGTCCAGCGTCGTGGAGCTCACCGTCCCCGCCGCGGTGGATTAGACGTCGCCGGCGCTGTGGTTCCTATCGGCGGCGGCTGCGGCGGTATGGGCGTGTCATCGAGGGCGGAGCAGCTGTACGGCGCCGCCCAGTCATATGTCGTCTGCTCGGCCGCAGGCGCCGGCGCCGCCAGATCGAGCGGTGTTGCCGCCAGATGCGCGGCTGCGGGTGCCATGGCAGCCATGGAGGCAGCTTGAGCGGCGGCCGGCGACGGCGCAGGAGCCGCGGGCGGCGGTCGACACCCCGCGAAAGCAGGCGAGAGGCGACAGTGTGGTGCGGACAGGAGCGAGATGGCAGACCTTCCCCGTCCGATTAGAAAGAAGATTCGATTTTCAGGGAAAATAAAAAAGAAAAAAATTTTTTGGGAAAGTAAAAATAGATTTCGGTGGGTAGAAAAATGTGGTGACAAAAAAAAATTCTATTTTGGAAGAAACATTTTCTAAATATCAGTTTTGGTCGGTTTGATCTCCTTCCTACTTCGGTTGACCCTACATGTGTGTCCGGCACGAGAAGCAAGGTGAACCCAGTTTAGGTGACAAATATTTTCAATTCTACTTGTACTTTTATTAACCTATTAATGAAACTACTTGAGGAATTGAGGGAATTAATAATCAATAATAATTACTATATTACCTTCATTAATGACGGTTAGATGTTCTTTACACGGTAGACCACTGAATAGTAGTATAATGTAGCATAAAAGATATGAAAAACTTGCGAACCAAGCTCTAGCTTAGCTGGCAAGGTTCCTTGTGATAGCAAGGTGCTTGTGGTGACTTTTTCAATTTCGAGGATTTACCGGCCCCGTCTTTAAGAGGTGCTCATAGGGATAGAGTTGTGTGAGTATGTTTGTAGGGACAAGTATGTGTGCGTATATGTGAACGTATGTGGTTGTACTGTGTGTGATTTGCAAAAAGAAAAGATACGAAAAAGTTTAGTTAACTAGGTGGAGCTGGCACACCAAAATTTTCTAATCTTTGGAGTTTCTTCCTCTCAATTTTTATATTAACAAATTTCTGAACAATTGTTCAATATTAAAATATTTCACTGAGGTGTAATATGAACATCAAATACATACATATTAGTAATATTTCTCGCAATATGCTTCCTAAATTTTTAAATTCTTTCAAGAATACGAGTTTTTCAAAAACATTTGTTATCCTAAAAATTAGCCCTTTCGAACATCCATGTTCATCCGAATTATAAGTACCCGCACGTGACATTGCTGTACACATACATGATAAATCATATAAAAAAGGAACACGAACATTATATTAAAATAAATAACTTAACCCTAGCTCTATCTCTACTGATCTAGCTACACCCTTGAAGTCGGCTTCTCCCACCGCCATCAGAACCGAGCGGATAGGAACCATGAATTCGATGCAGGTTCTATCCCCATGGTAAGTACCAGAAGCAAGCCTGCAGCTCTATTGCTATAAGCCTTGTCCTTTTCTTTTGCCACTAAGCTACGAACAGCAAAGCACGGCAAGCAAACACGTCTTCTCTTGTTGGTCAGCCGTAGTTCTTCCGCTGAGAGGATATGAAGTAGTTATCGTTCCAAAGCATCATTCCGGGAACTTCGTCCCGATGACGGACACTTGGAACGTGTTCCATCTAAGGGACATATAGAATAGATATACCTCTTTCGTACCATGTTTTTGTACCAAATGGTGTTCCACGTTCCCGTTCCTCGTTCCCAATGTTCCGAGAACATGGCCGCTAAGCTCTCACCAACGTTTATGTTGCAGCTGTTCTTACTCGCCCTCTGTTATTTGCTTCTCTCACGAGCAAGATAAAAAGCTATCAGCTTCAGCTAGCACCTTGGCCTCCAAATTGGCTGTGCGCCGCCCATCAAATAAACAAATGTTGGAGAAGCAACAGTAGACGCCAAGCCTCCTGAAATCAAATCCCCGTCCACGCCGACGAAGGTTGCCGGTAGCACCATCAGCTCTGGTCTCGTTCTCTCGCTCGTCGGAGAAGGTTGTAATAACTGGATCTCGCTTGCACCCGTGGTCCGTGGAAGAACTACTGACGGTGTCTTCATCTCGATTTTGATGGATTTCGTCTTTTTCCACCTTCCTTGACCTTTGCAGGCAGGTGGGTCCAACGTGAGGGGTACGGTGGGTCCAATTTGAGTGAAAATTATTTTAAATTCCAGTTGTTCTTTATAGTATAGATTTGCATTTCTCGTCCTCAATTTCATATATTGCTCCAGTATGATAAAAGTAGCTGGTCCATTATATTCAGCTATTCTTAGTTGAGGAAATCTCAAACAAAAATTACCAACAGAAACAATAAGTTGTAATTCTCTATATGTAAACCTAGTAATAATGATGTCGTACTGTAAGGCTTGAGTATATTTACATAGACTTTTGTTCAACTGCAATACATTTAAAGCCATATTTGTCATTTTTCCACATTGAAAACATCTGAAATAGCACTTTTTTATTTATCTTTTGCTGGACATTTTGCAGGAGAACTACCTGGACATTTTGCAGCGAACCCAGCAAAGAAGACGTGAAGCTGTTTGTGGGATGGAAGACTGGGATAATAGACAAGAAACATCATTTGATGCTGGAAAAGAACTTATCGTAGGCAGGGAGGAGATAAAGAAAAGAATGGCTTATTCAATAGAGAGCATGCCAGAGAAGATCGTCATCCTGCCTATATATGGTATTGGAGGAATTGGCAAGACAACCTTTGCGAGACTACTTTACAATGATACCGAATTAAAATATTACTCTCCGGTCTGGGTTTATGTGTCGCCGAGATTTGATTTATGTAAAATTGGCAACTCCATAATTTCACAGCTATCTGGAAAGGAGAACGAAGCTAATAATGACATTGAGCTTATAAAGCGTTGCCTTACAAAACTACTTTCTGGTAAGAAGATTTTGATTGTCTTAGATGACCTTTGGGAGAATAATGCAATTCGACTAGAGGATTTGAAGGCTATGCTGGGTCCTGGTGACAGCATCAAAACAATTGTTTTAGTAACTACACGCAGTGAATAGATTGCAGAGAAAATGTCCCTGAACATTAAACCATATAGGATAGAAGAATTGACAGATGAAATGTGCTGGGACATGATTAAGCGAAAAAGTGGTTTTCAAGCTAGACATGACAAAGAAAAGCTGGTAGGTATAGGGAAAGATATTGCCCGGAAGTGTGGAGGTGTGGCCTTAGCAGCTCAAACTCTTGGATCCATGTTGCAGTCCACAGAATATGATCAATGGGTAAGAGTGAGAGATAGTGATATATGGAATGAAACTATTTCAAAGGATGCCTCTTTGCCAAATCATGTTCTTGCTTCATTGAAATTAAGTTATCTCTGTATGGATGGCTGCTTGAAGTCATGCTTTACCTATTGTGCGATCTTTCCAAAGGGTCACAAGATAGTCAAACATGATCTAATGTACCAATGGATTTCTTTGGGTTTCATTAAGGCAACATCACTGTCTGCCCCTTTGCAGCTCTGTGAGAAGTATATCATGCGCCTCCTAGGACTGAGTTTCTTTCAACATTCAATTTCTCTAGCGGTGAGTTATCTGTTATTAGTACTATTACAATTGAAACTTCATATTGATTCTTTGTACGATGTCTTTGCATGAATAGATATAGCTAACATATACAATTCATCTTTTGGCAATCACTAAGAACACATAGGATGGAACAAGGTAAACTAACAACATAGTACAGTATAGGGTACACCCCTATAAAAATATATATATATAATGTATGTGGAATTTACAATGGTTGGAAAAAATGAGGATCGTTCAGTCAGATGAAATTGATGGCTGGGACATAAGAGGTACCAAGAGGTAACTAGAGGTACCAATCAGTACCAAAATAGATGGGACCCATACTAAAATAGTAAAGATTTCTCCCGGTAGCTCCTGGTAATTTTCCAACCACTATGAAAACACTTCGTAAGGTATTATCTTCTGGTAATTTTCCAACCACGGTAAAACATCTCATAAGGTATTGTGATCACCAGACTGGAGGGTTGTACCTCGCTGGTTTTGCATCAACAAGGTACGAGATTGGGACTCCCGGTCTTGCCAATGTGATCCCACGGCTCATAACACCCTTGGCCTAGGTGGTACAATGCGTAGGACGGTCCAGGTTGAGTGCATCTAGCACTCCCAAAGCTCATGATTCTGGGCTGCACCTACAACTTAGTGCTTTCTAGGTCGATACACCCTTTGGCCGACAGAGAACGCATCAGCATTGGGCAACAAGCATTGTAACACCCTATTTCTAAAATCTGTTAATGGTCCAACTCTTCAATCCTTATGCCAAACAGGCCCACATGCGCATGCCACCTCTGTTTCACTTTTTTCCTCGCTTGGTTTGAAAGGGTTGACCTAGAGGTGATATATTCGAAACAACAATGATTAAAAGATGGACCCCAACCCTCTAAACTTTCGAGGTGGTACTAAACTAACCAACTACAACCACACAACTGGGCCACATGGGCCAACAACTTCAACTACTAGGTACATTGAGTGAGGGCATTACAAGCATAATTTGCTTCTACGAATACAAAGTTCATTATCACAGGCATGCTCAGGCTTAATCCCACCCCACTCTACCAGGTTCCATGGTGACCGTACAACTTGCCAACGTCTTATCACCACCGCATTGGAAATTTGACAATTACCTATAACTTGCTTGAGATAGAGTAAATCTAGTATTTCGTTGGGTGTTCCCGGGACAAGCCCAAATCACACATCTTACCAGCTTTCATCTCTACATATTTTTAGGATAGCTTTAAAAGAGTGTCAATATAATAGAACATAAACTTTTATACAAATAATTTACAGCAGTAGGATTATTACAAGTAAAGAGTTCAATCTTAATATACAGGTCAAGCCAAACTAGGATTTTTTTTAAATTAAAACCAAGTCCAGAGAGCACAAGCCATGGCTCTAACTATGCATAAGCAAAGGAAGACATAAACAAGAATGTATCATACTCAAAATAGATTCTTGGTCTTTGAGCACAGCTTTGCTTGGTTTCTGCAAACTTCTCTAGAACAACATTGATATCTGTTGATTACAAAAGTTCTCAACAAGATTTATACCCAAACAAACGGGGAAGTAAAAGACCCAAAGGACTATACAAATATTTCTGGATGATTGGGTGTAAATAGCAACCAATCAGAGGATGATACAATGCATCAAAGCGTGATCTGGTGATATGTGATTGAAGAATATTCATGGCTCTTTGGGTCAGATTCATCTTCAGAACCTTCATTGTGGTGCTTTATTTATTCTTATGTTCTTCTTGGCTTATCTTTATGATGCATTGGGTTGCTTAATGATCTTTTAGAGTTTTTTACAATTTCGCTTGGCTTAGTTTGTGGTTGTCGATTACTCCAGCCCATCACCTAGCACCATGTGAGTAGAGAGTAACCATGTGAAGCAGGGTTGAATTTGGGTTAACTAAGGGCCACACGTGTTTCTTTCTTTCGGCCATTTTAATCGAAGTAAAGATGTCGTAAGATGGGATCGCCCAATGTGGTGGATAAGCATAATTTCCTTTGGGAGATATGAGGGATAATGTGATAGCATGTGTTTTTCTTTCAGGTTGATGCTCCGAGCTTATGATATTTTTTTCTTCATTTTCTCCTCACTACAAACCTAATAACATCTTCCATATAGGGACAGTCAAGGTGCTTTAGTGGAACGTTCCATCACTTCATAAAGGATTCAACTTGTTATGCACTAACACATGAAAAACATAAGCAATTAAGTAATAAGTAATTCCCGTCATACTTGAGCAAATTTCGGCAGGTGCTCTGCCCTTTCATTATAGGAGAAAGCAAATCATACGTCCAGAGTCAAAATAAAGAGGAAACTGAAAGAAAGGAAACTGCAAGGGAACCCCCCCCCCCCACCCTGTACATAAGCTACTCTCTAAAGTTACTTTCTATGTTGTGCAAACGCCAGCCTTTCAGCGACAATGTCCTCTTCGATCAGTTGTGCAAGCTGAACAAGTGAAACCGCCTTGTTGTCAAAAACCCGGTGACAATGTTCCTTCCAAATGTGCCACACAGTGTAAACAAGGGAAAATGAGTAGGTGGAAGGAAAGGAGGGTCAGCAGGTAGCGGATGTGGAGGATATTGGCCCTGTAGGAGGCAGTTTTCTCAGAACATCTACTTTCCTTTTCCAGAAGAGCAGCCGCATGGCATGGACTGCTAGTTTTGATCAGTTTTTCAATGCATTTTAGCGTGTGGGGGATATAGTGCATGACCGTGGACTTAATTCATATTGTATTGGAGTATGGCAAATATTAAGTAAATTTCTAGAAAAATAAATCAATAATGTTTGTCCAGGGAGTGGCTAGCCATAAAAATACTGTGCATGGTCTGGCGTACGTATGTATCGTGATCTTATATAATTTAGGTAGCGTTGAGAATCCTGACACAAGATCTACTTTTGATGTTGCAGACTCATGGAGCGTACTGTGAACGTGATCCACCTTTCACGATGCACGATCTGGTGCATGACTTGGCAATTTCACTCCTTGGTGACAAAATTCTGGACCAGAGTAAGCAAGGCAACGCTGCTAGTGGGAACAGGTACTGCTATGCATTACTCAGTGACTGTAGCAAGCCACTGGAGTCATGCATGGCTTCTCCTGCCGGTCTAAGCGCACTGCGTTTTCTAGACTGTCAGGGGACCGAGCTACATGGTTCTGCATTTGAAGCAGCTGGGTCCCTGAGAGTCTTGGATTTAAGCGAGTGTTCAATACAGATGCTTCCAGATTCTGTTGGTCGACTGAAGCAATTGAGGTATCTTAATGCTCCAAGGATCCGAGCCCGGATGGTTCCAGAATGCATCGCAACCCTCTCCAATTTAAGGTACCTTAGTCTTCGCGGATCGTGTGCCATGCTAGCACTACCAGAGTTGATCGGAGGAATGGAAGGTCTGGTGCATCTTGATTTATCAGGTTGCTTGGGAATAAAAGAACTGTCAAAATCATTTGGTAATCTCTTAAGTTTGGAGCACTTGGATTTTTCAGATTGCAAGAATGTCACAGGATTATCACAATGTCTTGCCAGATTTACAAAACTGCAACATTTGAACTTGTCAAACTGCACAAATATTGAAGATTTACCAATAGCAGTGGGCAGCGTCAAAGAATTACTGTACTTGAACTTATCCAACAGCTCATGCCTTTTGAACTTATCCCACAGCCTCAAAGGCCCAGAGTTGTTGGGCTCCCTCACCAAACTCAGATATCTGAAACTGTCAATGGAGAAACTGAGGGGCGAACTCTGGTTGCCTGAAGTTTTGGGTAGCCTCACTGGACTGGAGTATTTGGACTTATCACATAATAAAAACATGAGCCACTTGCCAAAATCATTTAGGAATCTTTGTAACCTGGTGCATCTTGACCTGTCGCATTGCTCTGTACTTCGAGGTTTGCCAGCAGTTTTGGATGGGCTTACTAAGCTCCAATACTTGGATTTATCCGGGTTGCGCAGATACTGGGCCCTGATGGGGCTACAAGAAGTTTTTGGCACTCTCAGTGAACTTCGACATTTAAATTTACGCGGATCAATCAAATATGTCGGACTAGTATATTCCCTTCCAGATGAATTAAAAGATCTCCTGGAGCGGATCTTTACTCTTACCAATCTAGAGTATCTCAATCTTGGTGATAATGATATGGAACTCATACCTGAAACTCTTGGTAATCTCAGGAAGTTGCATACCCTAGACCTTTCATATTGTCGCTTTCTACAGAGGCTGCCCGCAAGTATACCTGACAGCTTGAAGTTCCTATATACCATGGAATGCCCGATGTTAGACAGGTGCACGCCACCTCAGTACGGAAGCATCTCAAGAATTCCTTTTCAGTTGACGTATGAAAATTCTGCCCATCTGAAGATAAGCAGGCTTGAAAAAGCAATGTCAGCACAAGTGGCACGGACAATAAAACTCGTGGAGAAGACAGATATTATACAGTTAAAATTAGAATGGACTAGAGGCGCCAAGAGATTTGTGGACGACGCAGAAATTTTGAGGGAACTAGAGCCACCATACAGTATTTTAGAATTCAGCCTAGAAGGTTATAACAGCGTCAGCTTTCCACCCTGGGTGACGCGCTTAAATGATTACTTACCTGGTCTGATCGAGGTTGAGATGTCGGACTTGCCCAGCTGCAACAACCTGCCACCACTTGGTCAGTTACCGAACCTCACATATCTTTATATCAGGCGAATGAACAGCATTAAGAAGATTGGCATGGACCTGTACGGGGGAGCAAGAGCATTTCCTTGACTCGAGCAGTTCCACATAAATGGTATGAAATGCCTGGAAGAGTGGAACATGATTATATCGAGTGACGAGGACGGTCTGAATGAGCCCACGTTCCCCCAACTCTGCTATGTCAGCATAACACACTGCCCAAGGTTGAGGTTCAAACCATGCCCAGATAGCAAGCAGAAACTCCCTAATCTGCATACTTTGGAAATGCAGGATTGTGAAAGCATAATATCGCTCCCAGACTGGGTTGGAGACAAGGTGCATATAAACCACATCAAGGAGGGCATCACTTATCCAGATAGCTTACGCAAACTCACCGGCCACCATATTTCAGCATCTCAAAAAGAACGCAGCCATCCCATACGGAGAAACGGAGGAGTTTTAGAATTGACCAAATTGATACAATAAATTACCAATAATTATGTCTTTAAATTGATTTAGTATGAAATATATTATATATTCAATCTAATTGATATTTATTTTGTATAATAAATATTAGTATTTTTTTTGTAATTTACTAGCTCTGTTTCAGAATATAGCTACGTTTAGACTTTTAAAGAAAGTTCAAGAAGTATGATAAAATGTCCCATACGCCCTTGATTAAACCCATCCATGCATATGGCAATTATTCCTTCCTTACCTACCTCCATACTAAATAAAAGGAATTGTGCATGCTATCATTTATTTGCCAATAGGAACGTAAGACAACTAATCCTTAAAGGTTATTTTTATTTTTATTAATTCACCTATTCAATTAGACTTCACAACTCAAATATAGATATACTGTGAGACAAATTTTGAATATATGCAACTATATTTTGAAACGTATAGAGTAGTTAAATTTAAAATTATTTGTCTCCTCGAAAAGAGGAGAGTAATGGTTAACTAAAAGTATTGTGTCTTTGCGAGAGAGGATGTGAGACCTCACCACGCTCACAGAGCTGCATATATGGCACTGCAGGGGCATCAAGACTCTTCCAGACACTTCCTCTCCGGTACCACTTCACTATATCTTTTCAGGTACCTGCATCTCGTACACAACTTGCACTTGTACCTTAACTTGCCAGCTTTACAGAACTTGATACTCTTAGGTTTTAATTCAACTATGAGAGGAGGAAATGTTACACATCATGAATACATACAGGTTGGTAAGGGGCGCGATTGGGAATGAATCAGATTTCTAGCTTCGACGCAGATTTGACTTTTACAGAAGGCAACATATCCTATGGAAACCAACCTCTCCGTGAAAACTATGGAAACTAAAGTCTGGGCCACACGATATTGATCCAAGGGTGTGATCAGATCAGGTGGGAGGGGTGATTTATAAAAACGTCTTGCAAATCACCCCTCTCACCTATCCTGAGTTTTGCAAATCACTCCTTCCACCTGATCTAGGCGAGCCCTTGGATCAACATCGTGTGGTTTAGATTAAAGTTTCCATAGTTTCCATGAGAAGTTGGTTTCCACCAGATATGTTCCTTTACAAAATGCTATCTTTCTATTTTGAAGGAGAGTATGGCTGGGAATTAGTAGATGATTATGGGAGAGCCATAGGCTCTAGTACATATAGGCAAGGATGACCTAGGAAAATAGAAAACAAACCAATCTCAGGGGAGTCGCACCTCGACAGGGAGCCACCACACCATCTATACCCCTTCCTATACATCACTCTAACACACCCCCGCAATCTAAACGTCGTCTATTAGCCACGAACATTCAGACCGGACATCGGCGAACTAGAACGTCGTAGGAACGTGAAGAACCCGTACGGCACCCAAGGCTACCTGCTCGCGAACAAAGTGCAGATCGATGTCAATGTGCTTCGTCCGTTGATATTGAACCGGGTTTGAGGACATGTAGACCATGCTAAAGTTGTCACAATAGACAAGAGTCGCACGGCAAAGCAGAGTATGAAGCTCATGGAGGAGCTGACGCAGCCAGGAAGCTTCAGCAACACCATTCGCCATGGCACGGTACTCAGCCTCAGCACTGGAGCGTGAGACAGTGTTCTGATGCTTAGAGGACCAGGACACCAAGTTATCACCGAGGAATACAGCATAGCCCGAGGTGGACTTGCGCGTGTCAGGACACCCTGCCCAGTCAGCATCAGTGCAGACCACCACATCATCTTGAGTCGACGGCCGAAGATGAAGACCCAAGTGCAGAGTACCTCGAATGTAGCAAAGAATGACCTTGAGAGCAGCGAGATGGGCCTCCCGAGGTCATGCATATGGAGGCAAACCTGCTGCACGGCATACGCAATGTCGGGTCTGGTGAACGTGAGATATTGCAGCGCACCGGCAAGGCTACGATAATCGAACGGATCCACCACAGGAGCTCCAGAATCAACAGACACCCTGGGGCTAGTGTCCGTCTGGGTGGTGCAAGACTTGCAGTGAGCCATGCCTGCACGATCCAGAATGTCCAGCATGTACTGGCACTGAGAAAGAACCATGCCATCAGCACTGCTTGAACCTGCATGCCCAAGAAGTGATGGAGCTCGCCCAAGTCCTTCATCGCAAATTCCTGCTGCATGACCATGATGATGCGCCGCAGGAGAGGTGTCGAAGAAGCAGTGAGGATGATGTCATCGACGTAGAGGAGCAGATATGCAGTGTTGGAGCCGCGATGGTAGACGAACAAGTATGTGTTCGTCTTGGCCTCCGCGAACCCGATGGAGAGTAGATGCATGGCGAAGCGACTGTACCAAGCGCAGGGCGCCTGCTTCAACCCATAGAGAGACTTGTTCAGATGACAAACAAAGTAGGGCAAGTAGGATCCTCGAAACTAGACAGCTGAGTACCAAACACCGTCTCAGTCAAGGTGCCATGGAGGAAGGCATTGTTGACGTCGAGCTGGTGTACCGGCCACTGGCGGGAGAGAGCCAGTGAGAGAATCGTCCGGACAGTAGCAAGCATGACGACGGGGCTGAACGTCTCGGCGAAGTCAAACCCAGGGCACTGGGTAAAGCCTCAAAGAACCCAGCATGCCTTGTAGCGCTCCAAGGAGCCGCAGCGTGGAACTTGTGCTTGAAGATCCATTTGCCCATAACAACATTGGCATGTCGCGGGCAAGGAACCAGATCCCAAGTCTGATTCTAGAGGAGAGTAGCATGTTCCTCTTCTATAGCAGCCTGCCAATTTGGGTCAGCGAGGGCGCTGCGGAAGGTCTTCGGGACAGGGGAGAGTGGCGCGGAGTGGGAGGTCTTCGGTACGTGGAAGCCAGCCTTCGCCCGAGTTGTCATCGAATACTCGTTTACCGTGGGAGGCACATGAACAACACCCTTAGGCATGGGAGGCGGAGCAGGTGCTGCTGGATCAAGAGCAGCCGGTCGAGGATGCCGCGAGTAAACATGCCTCAGGGCCACACGTGGTGGCTCGGGAGAGGACAGGGGTGCCGCGCTGGGTCGTGCGGCGAAGCCTCGTGGAATCACCGGGCCGCGCGTGGCATGGTTCTTGCACGTGGGAGTGCAGGGATCGCCGGGGATGCGCCAGGCAGGGCAGCGGAGCCTGGAGGAGTCGCCGGTGCTGCACATGGTGCAGGGGTTGTTGGAGCCGCGCATGGCACGGGGGTCAGCGTGGCCGCGCGTGGCGAGGGAGTCGTCGGGGCTCCGCCTGGCGCGGAGCCCACATGTGGGAGTGCGGGGAAGCCAGGGGGAACCACCGAGGCCGCAAGGGGCAGCACGTCACGAGACCGTTGCTGACGAGGTGTGACGGTGGAAAATTCTGGAGGTCATGCAGGTGACACAGAGGGCAGCCCTATGGGAATAGGCGCCGGGTCAGTGAGAACATCTAGGAAGGCAAAGTCCTCTGCGAGTGGAGGAGAGGGCTGCTCGGCAAAGGGAAAGGAGGACTCGTCAAATACGACGTGTCGAGAGATGATGATCCGATTGGTCTCAGGATCAAGACATCGGTATCCCTTGTGGTGAGTAAAGTAGCCAAGGAAGATGCACAAGGTGAAACATGGTGCAAGTTTGTGGGAAGCAGTGGCCGAGATATTGGGATAACACTTACAACCAAAGACGCGTAGGTGCGGCGTGGAGAAAGTGAGCATCTTGGTTGGCAAGATGTTAAGGAGGAGCGTGGCAGTGTGCAACGCTTCAACCCAATAGGAAGGAGGCATGCTGGCCAGAAAGAGGAGGGAACGGACAACATCGTTAGTTGTACGAATAATCCGTTCGGCTCTACCGTTCTGCAATGAGGTGTAGGGACACAACATGCGGAAGAGGACGCCATGTGTGAGGAAGAAGGTGTGCGCAGAGTTATCAAACTCGTGGCTGTTATCACTCTGGGCGGCCTTAACGCGGGTGCCGAACTGGGTTGACACATAGGCGAAAAAGTTAGTAAGAGTGGAAAAGGTGTCTGATTTCAGCCGTAGGAGGAAAGTCCACAAGTAATGTGAGGGGTCATCAAGAACAACTAAATAATATTTGTAACCAGAAACACTAACTATAGGTGAACTCCACAAATCACAGTGTATAAGATAAAATTATTCGACGCCCTAGATGCTGAAATGTTGAAAGGGAGACGAACATGTCGTCCTAATTGACAGGCATGACACAATGTCTCCAAACTTTTATTAAACAAAGGAATCGCTGAAGCAAGTCTAGAAAGGGCCTCGCGACCAGGATGGCCGAGGCACCGATGCCACTGGGAAGGCTGCGGGGTGCTGGCTGCAAGGGAGTGAGCTGCTGGCAGGTGGAGTGGATAGAGCGACCCGGAGCTATTGCACCTGATGATCACATTCCTCGATTGAAGATCCTTCACAGAACAACCAAAGGGGTCAAACTCCACAGAGCAATTGTTATCGATAGTAAGCTGTCGGACAGAAATAAGGTTCTTGATAAGATGCGGTGAAACGAGAACATTATTTAAGGACAGAGAGCCAAGACGGGTCGCACCGGTTGCTGTGACCGGGAGAAGAGGACCATTACCGACAACAATAAAGGTGGGACAAGGATATTGAGGAGATGAAAAAACAGACAAAGTACTGGGGTGGGAGGTCATTTGAGACGTGGCACCTGTGTCGAGATATCAATCGTTGTTGATCGGCTGGTTGAGACTCATGGTGCTGAATGTAGAGGCGAGGGAGCTCTAGTCCCACACCGGAGACCCAACCATCTGCTGGTATGGCGCCTGAACCAAGGGAGCAGTCAAGGATGGCGCCTAGAGGGCCGAGGGCGCACCATATCTATGCAGCTGAGGGGTGATGTAGTGCCTGGTACAATAGTTCTAGCCTATTTTCCGTTCATGTGTCCTAAGTCCTAAGTCCTAAGTAACTGTACAAGAAGAACGAAATAATTTTGCTTTCGTCGGCGTCTTGCAATGAGTTCAGCCTCGTTTTGGTGATGTCATCATTTTTTATCTCGAGTGAAACCACTGAATCCCCGTCTTCTCAATATACATGTTGAAGAAAGCCTTTGTTCACCAAACAAAAAGTCGGTGTTTGTACCCTGCAGTTATATTGACATATCATTGTGATAAAGCTGAGGAGAAGGACGGCTGCAGAGTGACAAACACTACTACATATTGAGGCAAAATCAAACCCCCCATTTACAACCGGATATAAAAAAACTGTTTGTGATATAGCATTACAGTCGGTATCAAAGCAAATATTCCATATAGCTATTGGAACAGGCTGTGATGCTATATCACAGCCGGTGCATTAAAGGAACCCGCTGTGATGGCAACACAGCCGGTGCAATCCAAGACTTGGCTGTGATCCACTGCATTACAGCCGGCTTATATCGTGCACCGGCAGTAAACCTTGGTGCGGACCCGAAATTTCATTTCATCTATGTTAAGTCCACTCTCGAGTCCGCACCTCTCCACCGCTCAATCGTTCTCGATCTGATATTTTTTTCCACCGTTGTCTCTCTCCCTCTTATCCTGTCCACAAGTCTTCCATCCTTTGCATCGACACCGGCGGCGACGGCGTAAGCGGGTGATAGGGCGGCCGGGAAGCATGCCTGCATTGCGCGCCGGTCACGGGGAAAGGGTTCTTCAAAGCGCCGGGCTTCAAGGGCTTCAATGTGAGCAACCAGACCCAAGACTTTCCTTCTCCTTCTCCTTCTCCCTTTCTCCAGATTCACCAATCGATTTCATATTGCTGATTTTTTTTCTAGCTGCGTGGCGTGCAACTAACCGAATCTTGCATCGGGGTTCTGCTTCTCCGCTGTCTCTGGAGTAGACAGGGGCGTCATTGCAAGGTGAGGAGTTGCAGCCGCGCTCCCTCTCCTCCAGGCTGAGGCACGGTAGTGTTGACTGCTCGGTGTGCTCGTTACTTCTCCAGGTCACTGCTGGATCTTGATGTGCAGCCTCCTCAGAGTGCAAGAATGGCTAAGATTTACTTACAATCCTGGCATTACCCTAAACCCTCAACCCTCACAAGAAACATCGGTGATAGTCTGTGTTAATATTTATTTGGTTGAATGAAAGTATAGAAGGTCCATCATAAAACCTTGTCACCACTATCACAAGAAACCTAAGGATGTCATAACTAAAATATGGCTCCATCATACCATGTCTAGAAAACCTTGTCGATGCGTTCAGAGTTCAGACCTAATATGGCGGCTCTACTGCTTAACTCACAACTGAATCAGAAGACCATTATTGGTTTCCATGCCATTTAGTCTGGCTTTTGGAGGAAGGTCCAACATTAAAGTTTGGCGAGAAGGAGGAATGTCCCACATGGCAATAACTCATTGTAAATTGGAGGACGTAGTTCATTTTCGGAGGAAGGTTCCACATGGCAATAACTCATTGTAAATTCGAGGACTTCATATGTGCCGTGGCATTGTTGTATTTGCATTGATGTTACTACGGCATCACGCATCAATGTAAGAAAACTCTATTTACTCGTCAATTTGTATACATCAATGCGCAGCTCTCTATGTAATGAAATATAAAATATAGAAAAATTATAACACTGATATTTTCATAAATCAAAGAAATTCCAAGCAAATGCTCACTCGCAGATTATCTACTGTGGGCGCACGTTGATACCTAGGCTGGGGCGACCCTGGTGAAAGGCTAGCTGCTAATGCGACTCCCTTTATTTCAAATTATAAGTCATTTTAACATTGTTGGAGAGTCAAAACATCTCAAATTTTATCCAATTTATATAAAGTACTAACATTTATGATACCAAATAAATAACATCGATTTTTTTTTATGTATACTTTTACAACATACTCCCTCTGTTCCAAAATACAGCTACGTTAAGCATTCAAAATTTGTTCCAAAATATAGCTACATTTGAGTTGTGAAGCCTGATTGAATAGGTGAATGGGCAAAAATACCCCTACAGACTTTAGTTATCTTGTGGTCTTAATTGTTGCATGCATAATTCCTTTTAGTAAGCATGGAGATATATAACGCAGGTATAGCTACCATATATATATATATATATATATATATATATATATAGAAATTCTTTCCTACTCTAGAATGCACCCAGGCCAACCGACCGAGCCAGCCGGCCCAACTATTTGTGGTCCGATCGGCGCCGCCGGCCCGAGAGCCACTTCCCCCCACTTCCATTTAATCGTGTAGCCGTTACGGAAGTTGTTCTCGTCTCCTCTGCCCCCTCCGCCTCCGGCTTCGCGTGCTGCTGCTTTCCCCCTCCGCCTCCGCCTCCGCGTCCGCCTCCGTAGTCTCCTCGTTGGTCGTCGCTGTTGTGTTTCTCGTGCCGGTGTTGTCTCCTCCGTCCGATCCGAGTCCGGGTTGTCCGTGCTCCGCTGGTTTTGTTGTTGCTGCCTCTGCGTCTTCGTCGTCTCCGAGCCCGGGTGCTTTTGGTGTGTCCGCCGTCCCCTTGGAGGCTGGCTTTTCCCCGCCGCGGGCGTCGTGCTGAATATCTGCTAATCCCTAGGTAATCTCCGCTTAATCGCCTAATTTGGTTGTATTTTTGAAGTAATCTGTACTGCAGCTAGGGTTTGATTGAGATTTGGATCTCGTATTTTGATTTAAATATACAGTCACTGTTGCTAGAGTATGATTGAGCTTTAGAACTTGGAATGTGATTTGTTATACATATTGTGGTGTGTAGTTGTATTTGTAACTGAATGTTCTGACTTGTTATAGTTGTAGCTAGATTATTACACGTGTTGCGATTGTTTTGTTATGCGCATGTGTATTTCACAAATCATGTGTTATTGTCCTACATGTAATTGCAATACCTGGCTAGTTGCAATTTGGACAAATAAATTTGAAATCCATTCATGGTGGCATCACAAATTGCAACTACTCGGGTCCACCGATTGCAACAAGGACAATAAGCCAGCTGCAACTAGATTATTACACGTGTTGCAATTGTTTTGTTATGCGCATGTGTATTTCACAAATCATGTGTTATTGTCCAACATGTAATTGCAATACCTGGCTAGTTGCAGTTGCTAACTTCTCCGGTAACTAGATTTTGTTGCATGTGGTAATATGCCCCTTGTTGCAATGAACTTCATCTGTGCATTAAAAAAAAATACCACTGCAATGTGCTTGTTTAAATATGTCCCACTGATTGGGTTGCAATTATGCTATCATGTTTACTGGTTATCTGTGTTTGTATTTTATTTTATTTTTGGTGTTGCAATTATGTCATTTACAGCCTATATTATTTTTTTTCAATGGTAGGCTTTATAACCGGAATGGAAGGTTCTGTGTGTCGATCACCGCGCTTTGTTTCTGAGAAAAATTCAGAAGGCAAAGTTGAGGCATAGGAAGAAGAGGTTGAAGGTTACTGAAGATCAGCCACAGGTGGAAGTTACTGGAGATGTTGAAAGTGCTGCTGTTGGAGCATCATGTGATGTTGCTGCCGCACCTCCTGCAGATGATGCAGTGGAGGATGCACCGGAGGATGTAAAGAAGCGACGTGAGCAGCCTCCAAGCATCCGTTGCTCTCCTTCGATGTTCAAGAATATTCTTAGCATTCTTAATGATGATATGAGGACGTTGTTGCATGCCAAAGGATTTGGTGGTTTGCTGCAATTTGCTCCTGCCTTATTGGATAGGCATTTGTCTTGCTGGTTGATGCAGAGGTTGAACCCTGATACGATGAAGCTTGAACTTGGTGGAGGCAAGGAAATTCCAGTTGATGAGCTTGCTGTTTGGTGTGTGTTCCAGTTGCCAAGAACCAGAGGTGACCCACCGATTCTGTCAACTGATGTATTACGCGCAAAGCGTGATGATCTTGGGCGTCTAGTTTGCGGCAGCTCCTATGACCCCAAAAAGGGTTTTAGTGTTGCTGATATTAGGAAGGGCCTTCAGAGTGGGTCTCTCAGTGGTGCTTTGGGTCTCAGATCATTTTTCTTGGCTGCTTTCAATTCTTTGCTGTTCTCCAACTATGATAGCTACATTAGGCTGGAAGATGTGCGGCTTAGTGAAGATGTTGACAATATTGTGGATAAGAATTGGTGCAAGGCAGTTATTGATGACCTCAACGGAGCTGCCCGAGTGTACAGGCAGGATTTCAAAAATAAGGGCGTGAAAGCACCAATTGCTGGGTGTGCTGTGTTCCTCATTGTAAGTGCCTTCTTGACATTGTTTTCTTATAAATTGTCCCCCTGTGTTGATGTGTAGGTGTGTGTAACTAAATCTTGTCTATACATGTAGATGCTATATGTTGATTGGTTGCAACATAGTGTACCTATAGATCCCTTTAGTTTGCCCTGGTGTGGTGTCCTGGAGAAGTCAGTGATTGATAAGATTATATCCCTTGATCGTTTGGGGAAAATGAAGTATGGTAATCTCAGGGTAATAATCTAGGCCAGTGTGTTTAGTTTGTTGTATTTATGTTTATTGTTTTTTTGTTGTGATATTTTCTTTTTTGTTATTGGTAATTGAGGAGTATGCGCAACACGTGCTACGGCCTCCATGCACCTGCATCCGCTGCTGCTGCTGCTGATGATGATGATGATGCTACTGCTGCTCTTGCTCCTGCTCCTGCTGATGATGTTCCTGCTCCTGCCCTTGCTGATGATTTTCCAGCTCCTGGTCCTGCTGCTCCTGGTCCTGCTGCTGCTGCTGATGCTGCTGCTGCTCCTGCTCGTGCTGCTACTGTTCCTGCTCCTGCTGCTGGTCAAGAGGCCAGCGTTTCTGATGATGTCGGTGTATCCAATGCATGGCCTGCCTCTTGGGATAACCTCCGGCGTCCACCTCGTTATTCATTTTCGACCTTCAGCGCATCCTTCTCGGAATGTGCTGGTGATCTTGTTGGAAGCAGGAAGGCAGAAGCAGATAAGTTTCTTAGTGAATTGGATGAGGGTACCCGTAAGGCGGATACATGTTGAAGGCTGCTGAGTACTCGACTATGGCACAAGAGGTCATGGAGCAATCTCACAACGAGTACTTTATGAAGATGCAGAAGCTTTTTGCTGATGCAAAGGCTGAGAGAGATGCTGCCAATGTGCATATGAAGGCAGGGAGTGCTGGACAAGCAGGAGGGGAAGCTGAAGGAGGTAGTTTTATTATGCACATTTGTAGTTGTTGCTGAGCTATTTTTTTATTTGTTTTGCATTTTTTGCGCAGGTCAAACTGTCATGTCGCTGGTGTTTACGGACGACAGGGTGGAGAAGTTGAAGAAGGAGAAGCAGGTAGTTACATGTTTGTTGTTGTTTTTTGACAATTTAGGCAGTTGCTTGTTGTGGCTGTCAATGTGTGGCTGTTTATTGACAAATTAACTAGTGTATGTAGGTTTGTCTGTGGATCTTTCTGGTGGTGATGAACAGCACACTGGACCACATGTAGAAGGGGATGCAGTTGGAGCAGGTACTTTTACTGTGTTGTTTGATTGCGCGCAATCTTTAGTGCCAGAACTATGGTCTGAGCAGTGATGAAATTTGTATGCAGGATTGTTTGGGGTTCCTGCTGGTGGCGATGAGCAGCGTGCTGGAGAAGGAGGAGTAGAGGCAGTTTGTGGAATTCATAAATCAAATGATTATGAACATGATGCCTCATTTGAGCCTAAACCACTTGATGTACGAGCACCTGGTGACTGTGGGTCACCCCATAATAGCAATGCTCACATCGCTTCGGAAGAAGTATCAAGTATATCTTTGTGATGTTCTCTTTTTTTTTACTTCTGTGTTGGTTGAAAAATAAAAGAATGATCAAGTAATATTTCATTTGTGTTCGCAGCACCACGTGCACTGCGTGGAGAATCACGTGATGCTGATTCTGTTTGTAACATGATATTGACCCCATCTCCTGCTCGCTTATCTAATGTAATATTTTGTTACCTTTCTAATTTCATTGGTATTTTCTGTTTGGTTTTGTCTTTTGTCCTTTTATTTAATGAGTTGTAAAATTTGTTAAGCGAACTCTTGTTGGCACGAATGATCAGGTGTTCGAGAAGATGAGAGATCCTTTTGTTCATCCAATTATTGAAAAGGGTCGACGTGCTGGGGAGTCAGAGTTTGATGTAGATGTGGCTTCCTATTTAAATAGCGAAGAATGTGGCACATCTACCTATGACCCCATTGGTAGTGCAGGCGGCCAACAATGTGTGTTTAGTAGTGTTAATACCGATCAGCCTGCTGAGCAAGTGTATGAGCAACAACGTCGGAAAGAAGCGGAAAGTGCCTCGGGGATGATGCCTGAAGTAAGATATTACAACTGTTGATCTTTCTGTACTTTCTGATGTTGCAACTATAATCATTTGTACCATGCAATTTTTTGGATAGTGTAATGTTGCAACTGCTGAACCCAGTATTAGTGCTAATGTTGCAACTCGTGATTGTTGGCTGCAGGCTTCTGTTTCAACTGCTGAATGCACAACTCCTCTAGCTGGGAATGAGGCCATTGCTGGATTTTGTCCTGTTGTGAATAAATCTGCACTTGATGGACACCAGGAGGTTACAGAGGCTGAAGTGAGTTGATTGTGATTCAATTTCTGATTATTCTTTGCTGTTGCAACCCTGTGTAATGTTGTCATGCAATTTGATGTAGGCCAATGTTGCAACTACCCATGCTATCACTGGCCCTAGTGAGAAGCAGCTGCCACCTTTGCAACCTGATGTTTACAAGGTTGCTGAAGGCGCAACCACTCTTGACGTGAGTGTTTTCAAGTTATTATTATGATGGCAGATGTGCAAACTTGTTTTGTGCAACTCATTTCAACTTTGTTGTGCTTTATACTGTGCAGGCTTCTCTTTCAAAAGATGAACATACCACTTCCCTGGCATGCAGCAAAACCACTGCTGATAAGCTTCAGGGTTATGTTCAAAGGAATCTGCGGGCTAATACTGTAAAGGCTGTTGAGGCTTCCAAGAGAAAAGCAGAAGATGCTTTGAAGAAAGAGGAGGTCAAAAAAATGGAAATTGCACAGAGAAGGGCTGAGAAGACGCAGTAGGTGGAGAAGAGAAAGGCGGAGAAGGAGCAGCTTGCAGAGAGGAAGAAGCAGGGCAAGGACGAGGCGGATAAGAAGGGAAAGTCAACGGGCAAGCACAAGAGGGCCAAGATTAGTATCAGCAAAGAAGACCAAGCACGTCGTGATGAATATGAGAGACGGCTGAAGCTCCTTAAAGATGCTGCTGAAAATGAAATTTCTTTGTTGGTGAGTAGTGTTGCTGGTGATGGAGGTTCTGACAGATCTTTGACCCAATCATTCCCAGATGATCCAGAAGAAGAGATACAGCAACAGTGTGAGCCATTGCGTTTGTCTCAAGAGGAACGCGAACAATGCTCGCAGGAGGTAGACATGTTTGAGAGTACTGCTTGGAAACATGCTGTAGGAAGACTGAGGAAGAAGCCCAGAAAGTACATCTCCCCCTTACAGATCAAGGAGAGTCGTCCAAGAGTTCCATTGGAAAGGGCACTTGCCCTTAGGCACAAGGTTGCAAATGACAACAATCTGAAAGGGTAGGTGCAATGTACTGTTTGTTGCAAGTAGACCTTTATAACCATTCCTTGATTTGCATTGTATGCAGGATGACCCTCCTTGACTTGAGCGTATTCTCTTCTTATACTGGAAATGATCTATTGAGTACTTTCGGTGATGATCTGGCTGGAGATTCTAGTATTTTAGATATTGCGACGCTCTGCCTTCGTTTCGATGATTTGCTGCACAAGCAGGATTCTGTTGGCTACAGGGTGTTTGTGCCTCCTAAATTCTTTGTGAGTACCTTTTAACTCTTTTTTGTTGTAAGTTGTATGATGTTGTATTTGTAATCCTCAACATAATTGCAGAACTTTGTCTAGTTGCAATTGTTTTACGTTCATATAACTATATCCTGTTGCATGTGGCAGTATGTTGCTGTTGCAATGGAGTGCAAGTGTGCATAAAAATAATAAATATGGCACTGAATTATTGTTATAACATGTGTTTTTATTTTAGTCTCATCTAATGACTGTCGATGCGGCATACAATGATGATGGTGAGGAAACTGATGAGTTTGGATCACTGGTGGATGCTTTAAAGCGTTGCATTGAGCATTGTGATGATATATCTAAAGCCAAACTGGTTAGTATGTGATCTGCATGATGTATAATCTGCATTGCATCCTTTTGTGATCAATATAATCTTGATTTGTTGGTTTGTTATTTATATTGTTTGATTTGCTGCCCCCAGATATTTTTGGCTATACATTGCAGCAACCACTACTGTGTGTATTGTATCAATCTTATTCACAACCGTATTGATATCCTGGACTCTCTTGATTACTGGTGGATTGACACTAAGCCTATGGACCGTCACGGTGCACTACTGAATAAGATGTCGTTGGTTAGTGTTGTGTTCCAGAATGCCACAGGAAATAAGGTTCCAGATTTTGGGAAGTGGAAGTCGTCATTCATTGATGTTCCGAAACAAGCTGGGCCTAACGACTGCATGTTCTTTGCTTGGAAGTACATGGAGTTTTGGGATGGTGAGCGTCTGCATTGTGAACTCAACCCGGTGAGCCATTATTCCCCTGTCTTATATTCGATGTGTAGCAATTGATGTGCAAAATATGTTGCCACTGGTAGAAATCCAGGTTTATGTCATAGTGTTACTCCATTTCCTGTTTCATCTAACATTCTGAATCTTATGTTTCAATACAAGGGGAAGATGTACAGGCTTGAGATGTTTCACTACATCGTTTTTCATGCACTAAATCAGGCCGAGCTCCCTGAAGAACTGGACATCTATAGGATAGGTGGAAGAAAGATTCCATTTGATCAGTCGCAGTGAAACGTTGGATGTAAATATTTCGTTGATTAACTAGAGTCGATCTGTGGTTGCGTCTGTGTTGGTACGTTGTGTGTTGTTGCAATTGTTGCAGTCATGCTGCTGCAGCTGTGTTGCAATGTAGTGGAAAATGTTGTATGTGTACTTTTGTGTTACAGTTGACAGCCTTTGTTGGTTGCAAACGTTTATGCATGTACGTTGCAATTTGTCAGTTGCAATCCTCTGTTTTCCCCTCTTTATTAAGCTGCTGCAACTTTTTTACAGTTCCATCTTCCATCTGGTGTCACCATATGTTGCAATTGTGTTGCAGTTTCCCCGGGACGTGGCTGTTCCCCAAGTGGCAGCTCCCGAAGTGGGAGAGTTGGCAGTTTCCAAGGACGTGGATGTTACAACTTGTTATTGTTGCAACCAGCTGCTGTCCCATGTTGCAACGGTTGTTGTTGATGTGTTGCAATTGATTGCCCGTGTCTCTTTGACTCTCCGCCTTCCCCGCTCATAGCGGTTCCCGCAGTGCCAGTTTCGCCACGTGTGGTAGTGGGGTCCACCTCCACCGCGCCCCTTCGTCTCCATCGCGCGCTGTCCGCGGTTGGTGCCCAGGCGCATTTGGTTGTTGTTGCAACCAACTGCTGTCCCATGTTGCGATTGTAGTAACTGACGTGCTGCCATTCGTTGCCTGTGGTTGTTTGACTCTCCGCCTTCCCCGCTCATAGCGGTTTCCGCAGTGCCAGTTTCGCCACGTGTCGTAGTGCGCCCCACCTCCGCCGCGCCCCTTCGTCTCCCTCGCGCGGTGTTTGCGGTTGCTGCCCAATCGTATATGATTGTTGTTGCAACCAGATGCTGTCCCATGTTGCGACTGTTGTTGTTGACGTGCTGCAATTCGTTTCAAGAGGTTCCTGGCCCGTTGGGGTTTTCCCAGACGCATTTTCCCACGCGTGTGAGTGGGCAGTTCGCGAGGCCTCCGCGCCCCTTCGTCTCCCACGCGTGCTGCAGCGGTTGCTGCCCAGTTCCCTATAAGTGCAGAGCGCTCGCACTGGCTTGTTCATTCCTTTCTTGGCCATCGACATCCCATCCTCTCCTGCCGAAGCAACTGTTGATTCCTCTGTGATTTGAACTAGTGTTTTTCCTCATCTTTTTCATCTGTTAATGTATTCTTTTTATGATACTAGTATTTGTTGTAGCGTGGGATGGATGCTCCCGGAGGAACTGCACCGTACGCGGATGCGATTGTCAGTCGCCGCGCGCTGCATCAGCTTGGCGTTTGGAGCGGCGATCAGGACCGCATCGTCCTTGCTGTTGTCAGGCAGGACATCTTCAAGCCGGCCGTCACCGTCAGCGTGGTGGTCAACCATGTCATGGGGAGGTACACTATTCCTATAGTGCACGACGACGATCACGACCGCGTCTTCCTGGTTCGGCTGCCATATGCGGGCGATGTGGAGAGGTTCCACGGGCACACCTGGACTTGGTGGTCGGAGGAGGTGTTCTTCCGCCGCGTGCTGAGGGTTGTGCACGACGGCGACTTGACGCCTACATCAACCAGGCCCCTATCATGGTGGATTAGATGTTATTTTTTATTGTAATCGTTGTTATCTTCCTATGTACTGAATTAAAGTGTACTGGAACTATGTTAAGAGTGTTGGAATTATGGGTGTTGCAATTATTGTTATTGTCGTTGTAATTCGGCCGTTGCTTTTGTTGTGATTCCGTGTTGCAAATATGTCGCAATTAGCTTTACAGAAATGTTGCAAGTCATCATGTCGTCTTCTTGAAACCGCTCCTTGACATCTACTTTCCCTAACGGCGTCACGTGCCTGAACTGTGTGTTTTTTATTTTTATTCTGCTGTTGCACTTGTTGTCGTTTCGGTCGCTTGTGCGCTCGTCGTGCCCGCCGCTCCTCCCCATTTGGCTTCGTCGCCAGAGTTGCGAGGATCGGTGAGTTTCGCCGCCCGGCGCGTCTTTCATCGCTTCAACCTACTGTCTCCTCCGAGCGTCTCCCCCTTCTTCTGTCCCTATCTGGGTTTTCAATGGAAATTCGTCCAGCTTCCTGTGGTGCTAGGGTTTTGATTTGCCCTTCTATTTGAAATAGTTTGTGTTTGAGCAAATTGATGAGTTTTTGGAGGGAAAATCATGGAGGAAAGGCGGGTTATATGTTGAATCAATTGTGTGTTTGAACACATACTAACTGTTGCAAATTGGTTGCGGTGTGAAGTCGCTGCCTTCCTAGTATAGGTTTGACTGTGTTGTTGTTGTAGCTATGTTATTGATCTAGCTACAATTGAATGATTCGACCAGTACCAATCGGTTGGGGTGTGAAGTTGATTCCTTATTTTATTTTTCTAGTGTAGTCGTAACTTTGTTATGGTTGTAGCTAGATTGTGGTCCTAGTTGCAGTTTCAGGATTCTACCAGTTGCAATCAATTGCAATGTGCTGAGAATGACTTGGTATTGTAGTTTTGATTATGTTATTGTTATAACTAGCTTATTGGCGTGGTTGCAACTGTATACTACATCCTGTTGCAAACGTTGCCACTATTGTCCTAGTTTCAACTGAATGCACTGACTTATAACAATTGATTGAGGTATTGGTCCTCCTTGCAATTGGGGGATTTGACTGTTGCAATTGGTTGCAGTGCGATTGATTATGTTATTGTCCTACCAATTCTTTGCATCGAACCCTATCTCGCATATTATACTTTTTACCTCTTTGTTGTTGCTTTAGGTTACAATGACACCTACGTGTCCTGATGGACAAAATTTATTGGAACAAGAATTAGATGACGACAATGAAGGAAATCGAGTCGTTGACTCCGATGCTAGAGCTACTCACATGAGGCAACGGGATACTCTTCTGTCAATGGATGATGATGCTCTAGCTGAAAGTTTCAAAACTATTGTATGTAATGCAATGTACATGCTAGCTTTGCCATTGTTTTATTTTGATTAAAGTGGTCTGTGGTTTTTTGTCTTATCTTTCTTCCAAAAATTGCTTAGCTTTGCAGGACATTGAGGGAATTTATTTCATCTCCTAACCTTGATTGTTGTCGTTCTGCTTGTCCTGAGCAAAAGTCTCAGACAAGGTCAAGGCCTGCACGAAGTAGTGAAGCCATTGCTGGCTTCCAGAAAGTACTACAAGAAAGAGTGCCCGGACAGTTTTCTCCCAGGGTAAGAGTACAAGCCTTATATTTGTTTCAAGTGTTTGTGAATGTAGCATTCATAAGGTTTTTTGTTTTGACTCATGTAGGGTATGAAAGATATCACTGAGCTGTACAAAAAGCATATTACTGCTGAAGTGTCCAATGTGAATCGCTCTGAATTAGTGAAGGACGTTATGGTTGATCTGATGGGATATTTCTACCAGCGAGCATTGGAAGAGAAAGGTTCGGATAAGAAGGATGCTGTCAATGTTTTGGATGCTGTTGTTGGAGGAGAAGATTTGCATGAGCCGTCTTCAAGTGCTATGGCAGCAAATTTGGAAATGAATGTAGCAAGTAGTGATGAGATGAATGTTGCATCTGTTGTTCTAGAGGTTGGTGGTGGTGGCCTTGCTAAGAGGTGTGCAACACCTTGTCATATGGAATGTGAGGAACGTATTGCTCATACTGATGGTATCACCACCAATCCCACTATAGACTGTTGTGACACTTTGAGTGGAGGTACTGTGATCATTGAATCATCTGGAGAACACTCTGATTCTGCTATGGACAGCACTGCAGTAACCGAGAGGCTGAATGGTTCTTCAGATGATGATGGCGATGACTTGAGTCAGATGGAAATTAAATGGATGAGGCTATCCGACACCGTCGCAACTTCTATTATTGCAAAAGCCACAACTGGTGGCGAGCACGAGCATGTTGGAGAAAAGGAGTCAGCATGCGGAGGTAGTAATTGTCCATGCAGTGGTGTTGCAAATAATTTGTTATTTTACATCCTTGTTTGTATATACTTTCTCAACTTGTGTTATTGCGAAATGTCGTTCTGAATTGTGTTGCAATTTTTACTCATCAGCGTCTAGGGCTGACAGTGCTGCTGTGGAGATAAGCTTTGACAAAGTGCAATTGTCGACTCTTGAGTGTCAGTATCATGCAGAAGGTGTGCATACTAGAAAGCGTATGAAGAGATTGGCTTCGAGATCCCGCAAGTCTCCATTTTGCCCAATTGTGGAGTTGGAAGATGTTGATGTTGATACCAATGATGCTGATGGAAAAGATGCTGCAATTGATGGTTCAAGTCTGGAAAAAACACAATGGGTAAGCATCACTTAACAATGCCGCTGTTCTAATTGGCGTCATTTTTTTGTTGCAACTTGCTGTAAAGAGTTGTAGATAATGTTTTCCTGCTGTAGGCTTCTGTTGGGCAACTCAGAAAAGGTCAATACATTGATGTTCGTGTTGCATCTTTTAATTCCCCGCCAACAGTTGTAAGTATTCTGTCACCTAAATTAATATTTTCTGCTCACATTATGTTTAGGTTTCCTGTTTATTTTGTAGCAGGGTTACTATTTTTCAGGCTAGCTGTAGTGATGTAGCTGGCCCTTCAAAGAGTACTTCCAGAAGTTTGGATTTTAGCCCACCCCCTTTTGTTCTTGGATTTGATTCACAGGGTAGTGATGGTATCAAGACAAAACAAACACCAAATGCAAATGAAGATATTGCACCTCAACCTCAAGATCGAGATGTGCGTGTAGCAACCCAAACTGAAGATAAACGGCAGACTCGTCTTCTGAACCATTGGTTAGTTTTCAATGCATTCTATCGCTATGTTGTCATATTGATGAATAGATATTAAAACTATGGCTTTATGTAATTTATTAGAGTGTTCTTAACTTGGCGGGAGTATTTTCACCTAGCATCAACGACGATGATCCATGTAGAACAGATCCTTTATGTAGAACTAGTAGTTCGGAGATGTCTGTAGATTCTGAAGGCAATGTTAAAGATACTGTTAGAGGACCGCTTCGTCCAAACCGGCCCTGGCCTTGGTGTAATTTTCCTTCTAATTCTGAATCTGATGGTTGGATTCTTGGTTTTAGTGATCTTATGCCTGTAAGTTTCCTTGCTAGTTTATCCGTGCAGCTATTTTATCCGTGCAACTTGGTGGGATCATTTATGAATCTGTTTTGTTGTTTTGATAGGCTTCTATGCAACCTTATGCATACACTCATTTACCTCAAACTGGTAACCAAGGAAGGACGAGGCCTAGTGGAGATAATGTTGGTATCATGAGCCTTCTTGGTACGACTGCAAGAGGAGAGCATCCCGAAAGGAAAAGGATTCTCAGCAGGCCTAATACTTACTATCGGGACTTCCCATCTATTAGTTTTTTTTCAAGAATTCATTTCAACCAAGAAGAGAAGTTAATCTATGATAGCTTGTTGTATTATGGCAGTTGTCCTGAGTACTACAAGTAAGTTAAAAGCATGCCAATATCTTACTGCTGCCATTGTAACACAGTTTCTGTTTCTGCTGGTGTTGCCTTGTTGTTGGTACTTTGTTGTTAATGTATATATTTGTTTTCTTTTTGTGTTTCAGTGGCCATGTCATTAATTATGGCAATGTATTTGTCACTTACCGTGACCTTGCTCTATCACTGAGGGGTGTGGATAAGTGTGTTGTACATTGCCATGTTATGAATGCTTTGTGCCGAAAGCTCTTCAAGGAAAGGCATCCTCGTCAATCTCCGCGTCATTATTTTTTCTCAACTGTTGGAGTGAGTTCTCGAATCTGTTGCATCTGTTGCAATTGCTGCTAGTTGTTGTTTCCTTCAAGTGTTTGCTATCCTTTTTGTATTTCTTAGGATTATCTTGTTGGCAACAATGAAGACGGGTCATACTTGAGAAACACATGTGACAGGAGCTTCAAAATTGCAAACAACATTTTACGATTTAGCGAATCTAAACACGTGAGTACACTACTTCCTTTAATTTCGTTTGGCTTGTCTTTGTATTGCAGCTTATATTCCCAATATTCTACGATTCCCACTGGTTTCTTTTCATTGTTGCCATTCAAGATGGATATTTCATTTTCTTGGATTGCTTTTATGGTGAGCTATAAGATTACCAAACGAAAGTGAGATCTATCATTGTGAGTTCCTTCTTCTAACAGTCCACTGCTGAATGGTCGGTTCCTTCATCTTTTATGTTGTTGACATTTTTTTTCCTTTTCATGTTGTCCTCGTCAGATTCCAAATTTCATAAATGTCTACCGGGATTTCATTGGTTTTGAATATGACTTTGAAGATTTCTGCATCCATTATGCACAAATACCAAGGGATCACATGGCATATTATAACAGGCTTGATGGTGGCATCTATGTGATGAAGTATCTAGAGCTGTGGGATCCCCTTGTTGATATGGAGCGTTTTTTTCGAGCCTATTGACATTGTCTCCATAAGGGTGAAGTACGTCAAACATTTGGTGTTCACCAGTCACAACTTGATGGAGGATGCAAAGGCATTGCTTGCGGACCATGAAACTATGGTTAAGCGAAAGTGGGCTCCATTCAAGCGTGCTGGGTGGCCTTTTGTGTAGTTTGTATTCAGTTGTTTTGAACTCGTACTTTGTTGCAAGTCATGTGCTAGAACAGTTGCAATCGTTAGGCTACATGTGTTGCAACTGGGCTGCAATGTAACTTACTGCCCGTGATGATGTTAACTCATTCTATGTTGCAATTAAGTTATGTTATGTGTTGCAACTTACTCCTTGCACATGTTGCAACTTATTTCCCGCGTCAATTTTAACTCATTCTTCGTTGCAACTAAGTTATGTTATATGTTGCAACTTACTCCTTGCACATGTAGCAACTCATGTACTACAGCTGATGCATACGTGTTGCTACATGTGTTACAACTGGGTTGCAATGTAACTTTCTGCCCATGATGATTTTAACTCGTAGAATGTTGCAATTGAGTTACGTTACGTGTTGCAACTTTCTACTCCCACTTGTTATAAGTTGCACCCATGTGCTGCAGCTGCTGTTCTGCTACCCCTGCCCTTGCGAGCCTGTTATTCGTTGTTTTAGATCTAGGTCTTACAACTTGGAGGAGAGACATGGCCCGCACTAGGTCGTACTACAGGAACCAGATGGCGAGTGTAGCCTCGCTCCATGGCGCAGGCAACCGATATGATGGCCGCGACGCCGGAGCGATGTCTCTGAGCAAAATCAGATCATCTCGTACGAGTTCGGTCCCGGACGGTTGGCGTCGGCGCAGGGTGGGGTGAAGAAAAAGAGGCGGGGTGGCGACGGTCCAAGCAACGTCGCGTCGGAGACTTGTCCGCGCGGCGGCGGTGGAGAAGATGGTCGTTGTCTGGATCTCGTGGTTGCGGAGCGCGTTGTCCGCAGGCCCGTGGTCATTGAAATTGACTCTGACACCGAATCCGACTCCGACAAAGGCTTGGAGTCGGACCACGATTCCGATCTGAACCCCGAGGTAATCGATTGGTGATGTTGTAACTACATTAGTGTTCCGCATGTTTGATGCTATGGTTGCAATTTGAGGATATTCAGGTAGCAATTGGTGATGTTGTAACTATAATAGTGTTCTGGTTGCAATTTAGTTGTGCTGTCCTAGTTGCAACTAGGACAGACTGAGTTATAAGTATTTGTTTTGTTACTGAACATTCATTGTTTGTTTTGTTCTTTCTGCAGGATTTTGTTTCCCGTCATGAGTTTGAAAACATGTATGAATCTTTTTATGACAACAACAAAGAAGTGAGAAAGTATGTGAAGGCTCTTCAAAAAAGGGTCAGTACACTGGAAGCGAGGGTGACTGCGCTTGAAGCTGTTGTTGGACCAAAGAAGAAGAAAGGGAAGTGAACTAGTGTTACGAAAGGTAGCCAACTAGAATAAATATGTAGATGCAATTGTCTGCAACTCAGTCTGAAGAATGCTTGTAACTGTTGCTTGCATATTAACTGTGCAAGCTTCTTTTGTGAACAATGGTTGCAAAACTAATTTTAGTTTGGTGTTGCAATTTTATTATGTGTTGTTCATGCTTGTTATATGTGTTGCAATTGTTCAAATTGTTGATGTTCATCTTTTTTTATGTTAAAATTGTTCCAGTCTCTGTGTGAGAGTTGTGAACAAATGCAATTTTTCCGTCTCACAACAGTTGGCAGTTCCCGAGGACGTGGTTGTTCCCCAAGTGGCAGAGTTGGCAGTTCCCCAAGTAGGACAGTTGACAGTTTGCAAGGACGTGGCTATTTCAACTTGTTATTGTTGCAACCAGCTACTGTCTCATGTTGCGACTGCTGTTGTTGACATGCTGCAATTCATTGCCCGTGGCTATTTGACTCTCCGCCTTCCCTGCTCATAGCGGTTCCCGCAGTGCCAGTTTCGCCACGTGTCGTAGTGGCGCCACCTCCGCCGCGCCCCTTCGTCTTCCTCGCGTGCTGTCTGCGGTTGCTGCCCAGTCGCATTTGGATGTTATTGCAACCAGATGTTGTCCCATGTTGCGACTGTTGTTGTTGTCGTGCTGCAATTTGTTTCTAGAGGTTCCTGGCCCGTGGCTGTTTGACTCTCCGCCTTCCCCGCTCATAGTGGTTCCCGCAGTGGCAGTTTCTCCACGTGTCGAAGTGCGCCCCACCTCCGCTGCGCCCCTTCGTCTCCCTCGCGTGCTGTCTGTGGTTGCTGCCCAGTCACATATGGATGTTGTTGCAACCAGATGTTGTCCCATGTTGCGACTGTTGTTGTTGACGTGCTACAATTCGTAGCCCGTGGCTGTTTGACACTCCACCTTCCCCGCTCATAGCGGTTCCCGCAGTGCCAGTTTCACCACGTGTGGTAGTGGGCCCCACCTCCGCCGTGCCTCTTCGTCTCCCTCCCGCGCTGTCCGCGGTTGCTTCTCCCTGCAACGGTTGCTTCCCAGTTGGTTATAAGTATAGAGCGTAGGTCACTGTCCTGTTCGTTCGCTCCTTCATCACATCCTGAATCAACAAACCACATTAGTGCAAGGCCAATCTTCTGCTGTTTGTGAAGGTGTTGTTGATCTCTCCTCCATTTATTTGTTCACTGTGTTCGTTATGTCTTTCAGTCTCCAAAAGATAATATTGTGTTCATTTTGCAGCATGCCATGGCTGTGCCCGAAGCACCCACCCCATTTGATGAGATCAATGTATCCAGGCGCGTTCTGCATCAGCTTCGTGTCTGGAGCGGAGAGCAGGATCGTGTAGTGATGGCTTCCGCGACCCAGCATGTCTTTCAGCCCATCGTCACCACTAGCGTCGTGGTCAACAAAGTCATGGGCACCTTCATGCTGCCGATCGTGCAACTGGACGACCACCCCGGCGTCTTCCTGATGCGGCTTCCTAACCCGGCCGACGTCGACAAGTTCCACGGTCATGCTTGGAACTGGTGTGGGGAGAATGTCTTCTTCACTCTCGTGCTGAGGGTCGTGCACACTGATGCTCGTGATGTCTTCATCAACATGGAGGTCCACCAGATTTACTAGTTGTGTTCTTTGAGTCATCTCAATTTATCCTACATGTCAGTTACTTGTCTTATGTAGTAGAAAATGGAGGATCTTAGTTACTGTGTGTGTCTGAAATGTAGTGCAAACTTTATGTTGACATTTATGTGTTGCAGTTCGCATCCCACTAGGGTTGCAGTTTGTATCTCCTTCCATGTTGCAAATATGTATGGCGGAGTTGCATGTTTATGTTGCAAATTTGATTCTGCTCGACCGGGTTGCAATTTAGTTCGTACGAGATGTTGCAATTGGGTTGCTACAATGCATTCTATTGCAGTTTGTATATGTTGGATGTTTGGATGTAGCAACTGCATCCTACATAGCGCTGCAACCAGTCATGCAACATGCATTTTTTAAGACATGCTATTAGCAGCTCAGATCAAAGCACACAATTATGCTGGTGATCACATGCATAATCATGGTCGTCTTGATTTAAACATTACCATCAAATATAAAAAACAAGATAATAATATTTGCAGTTGAAATAGAAACATCACCTATTTTATTTTGACCATCCTAAATTTTTCATGCAAGATCTAAATTTTTATTCTTGGTAATTTACACGCTCAACATTTCTTCTACTCCTCTTTGGTGTTGTCTCTTGTGCTCCCTTGTCTGACTCTTTTGTAGGCATATCATCTGCATCCTGGTCAAGTTCTACAAGAGTTCTTGGTCGCCCTCTCTTTCGTGCTTGTCCAACATTTGCTTTAGAGCCTTTTTTGTTTGCTCGAGCTTCTACTGCTGTGCTTCGGTCTGGGTTTAGTGGGCATGTTATAGAATAGTGGGTCCGACGGACACCGCATGTGCTACACTGCCTGTTTCCATAGTTCTGTTTCGAATAAGTACTGAGTGGATTGCCATTAGACTCAGAGGGGGCACAATTTTTCCTCTCCTTTGCACTGTCTCTTCCCTTTGTTCTCGACACATGTGGCTCCAGGAGCAACATCTCTTGTGTTAGCACAGAAGACTGAGGTGAATCAATGGTGTTTGCTGTTGTTGGTTCTGCTGAATCACTGCTTTGACCACTTGGTGTCTCTGATGTTGGATGTGTATGTTCAACTCTGTTGCTTCTATGGAACATCTCAATCCCTGGTATAATGACATCGAGCTGCCTATCTGTCTCATCGTAAGCACGGTTTGATCTGCTTCCTGCTCTTCCCAGCTTCATCAGCTTTGGTAACAACTTGGACAATCTTGTCTGCTCCTGGCTCGCTTCACTTCCCATTCGCACTCCATCATGCCTGTCCCACTGTACATCTACCCTTGCTTCACGGGTATATCTTTTCAATATGTACTTTTCTGGGATATGTCGAACCTGAATGTGTGTGAAAGCTCTAATCAGGTGCATACAGAAAAGGTCTGCAATGTTTTCAAACCAAAAAACACATGAAGCATAGGTCAGATCTGTTCCACTCAGTTCTGCTTTGTAGTTGCAATTGCCTATTTTTGTTACCAAAAAATGAACCTGTGTGCTCCCATTGCTTGCATTCACATGTATATTCACCAGACTCCTTATCTGCAACGACCTTGAACTCATGATCTGCCCAGCAGAAATTGCCTCCACCATTTTGGTGCTTGACAAGCCATCCATTGCGCACTAGTGGATTGGGCTCAATGAGGAATGCGGTGTTTTTGTTGTACTCCTTCTTGAACTGATTGTATACAGCTCTTGTTCAGACTCTGCAGAGCTGCTTATCAAATTTAGCCTTGCTTGCCCTCACTACTTCAGCCTGCAGCATTGTAATCATTCTCAGGAACATATCGCATGTTTTTGTTGCAACTATATAGTGTACCAGGTTGCAGTTTGAAATAGAAAGCTACCTGACTGTAGTGGGCCTCGCCGGCGTCCATGTGATCTGCATGTTGTAGTGAATGCAGCATCCGTTCTGCAAATCCATGCAATGTGGTGTTTTCGTCCACGTATCCAAGCTTCAGAACTTTGTTTTGGCTCTCTGATCTCTGTGTTGAAGTCATCCTCCCACAATACATGCCTTTGAAATAAGCTGGCACCCACCTGTCCCGCTTCTCCCATAATGCCTTTATCGCTGGGTGATCAGAAATATTGAACTCTTCAACCAGATTCCTCCATTCAGCCTCAAACTGTGTTGGGCCTAGTGGATAGTTTATCAGAGATTCAAATTTTTCTCTCAGGTTCTCTTTCTTGTGTTGGGAATACACAACGTCCAGCTCATATTCCCAAATTCTTGTAACATGCCATCTGCAATTCCTGTGTTGAGTCTTTGTGAACACCAATGCAATGGCTTGCCTCATGGCTGCATCCTCATCTGTATAAAAAAGAAAACAGCAGCACCATAGATGTCATTTCAATTGTGTTGCAACACACACCTTTGCAATGTTGTTACTGTAATTAGAGGTTCAATGCACAAGTAATTGACATGAGGGTGTTGCAATTTACAAGTAATTAGCGTTGAAACACACCTCTGTCAGAATAACATGAAGCTGCTGGCCATTCATGCAGCTGTTGAATGTCTCAAACAACCACTTGAATGATGTCGTTGTTTCATCACCAATCAGCGCCTGTCCGAATGTGACATTCTTTAAGTTGTTGTTGCTTCCAACAAACATAGCCAATGGCATACGTTTCAGATTAGTTTTATGAGTTGTGTCAAATGCAACAACATCACCAAAATCCATGTATTCAGCTCTCTGGCTTGCATGGCTCCAGAAGATGTTTTTCACAACTTTTGTTGTCGGGTCAACATCAACTGCCCAATAGAAATACTCATTCTGTTCTTTACTTTCTCTGAAAAACTTGAGCAGCTTGTTCAGATCATCTTCTCTGTCCACTTTTGCCATCTCTGCCTTCCTGCAAACATTAGGGATAATGTTTTTTCTTTACTAAAAAAACAATTCCCTTGTTATGACTATGTGCTTCAGAATGTAGCAACTACTAAGAAGTGTAGTCTGTAGCAAATACATTGTGGATACAAGTGTAGGTGCAGTAGTTTTGAAAGAAGTATTTGCTTACTTGTTTCTTATGTCCTTCTCAGTAAATCCCCACATATTGCGGCTATCATACAAATCCGCCATAACATTGAGTGCTACCTGGTGGGGCACACCATTTCTTGATAGAATGTTAAAGAGGTCACATAGGCCTTTCTCCATATTCTTATGTGCGTGCATGTATCTTGTCATCCTGGGAGATGGATGCAGTTTGTGGTTGTGTCCCTCGGACACATGGTCAAAGAACCAGACACTTCTCTTTTTGTCCTCCTTAACTTTGACATAGGCTCCACAGTCACATCTTTTTTATCCTTTTTCAGTCTTCTTCGGGCTATTGGTGTCCTTGGGCTTATGATTTCCTTCCAAGTTGCAGGCCCAATGTGTTGTTTCTTTGCTTGTTCTCACTGTCCTCACACTAAACCCGGCAAGCTTTGCATAATCTAGATAGAAAACATGGGCTTCTGTCTTTGTTGCAAATGTCTGCAAGACCCTTGGCACAAACACTGTAGGTATACTTGGGCTCTGTACAGATGCAAGAACAAACTCAGAATATCACCATGTTGCGACTTGTATTCAGCTACTCAGCGAATGGTAACAGGAAATCATGTTACATCTACCAGCTACTGCAAAATTAAAATCACCCACATCTCGTGTTTGTCTTATGCTGTTGCATCTACCAAGTCTATCGTGTTGCAATTGATGTGCCTTTTTGTTGCAATCGTGTAACAGGCTATGTTGTAATTATCAGCTAACTATCACCGCAGCTAACACGAAGTGTTTTCCGTGGCGTATTTTGCTTACCGGGTAGATGACCATGTCGACCTCTGGAGTCACCATGGAGCCTTCTGGTACTGTGCTTGGCGGTGTGAGGACGCTCCTGTGATGCAGCGGGTCAGTAGATGTACAAGGAGTTTGTGAAGTAGCAGCCAATGTTGCGGGGGGAGAAGCAACGGCATCAGCAATGGTGACTGCTGCTGCGTCGCTGCCAAGTACTGCTCCCTATTCGCCGGCGAACTCCCCGTTAACATCGCCACGCGCTGCGCTCTGGCAGCCGACGAAATCCGTCTCGATGCGGTCTCGCGGATCATTCGCAGTGATTCTGAAGTGATTTTTGGCGACGATGATGTAGATGATGGTACCAATGGCGGCGCCATGGATTCTCCGTCTAATTCTAGGGCATTGGGAGAAGAAGCTAGAGCCGGAGGCGGGGACGGAGGCGGTGGCGGCGGAGTACGGGAACCAATCTGTTATTTTGAAATTCGCATGACTTTATAATAATGACGGCGTGCTAGTAGCAATCGTGTTGCAATAGAGTTGTATTGGGTCTGTGTTTCCAAATACGCAGGATTCCGTTTATGGTAAGCGAACACACAAATGTTGCAATCGTGCTTTTGGTGCTGTTGCAAACACAACACAACACAGACAACAGACACATGTTGCAGGCGTGTTGCAAACCTGCTGTTTGTTATGTTGCAAACTGCGCACGGTGCAGAAGCACAGAAATCCCAATTCTCCACAGACAACACAACACAGACAACAGACACATGTTGCAGGCGTGTTGCAATCCTGCTGTTTGTTATGTTGCAAACTACACACGGTACAGAAGCACAGAAATCACATTTGACATCAGGCAACAGCGGACACACACAAAGCAGACAATTGTCGCAAACATGTTGCAATCATGTTGTTTCTTGTGTTGCAAACTGCGTACGGTACAGAAGCACAGAAATCACAACAAACACCACGACACACACCAACACACTTGTGTTGCAATCATGTTGTTTGTTGTGTTGCAAAGTGCGCACATCAGCCAACGGGACAGACAAAAAAACAGACAACAGCGCGGGTACATGAGCCGGCGGTCCACATGTGGGCCTCCGGCCCACATGCGGGGCTGGTGGGTCGACACCATGCGCGCGCGGGGGAGGCACGCGGGCGGAGGCGCGCGCGTGGGAGGAGGCGCGCGGGAGGAGGCGGCTGTCTCTATGGGGGGTCTGTGCATTTGCTACAGTAAATGCAACAAGGTGCATTTTAGTCGCTTCCTATATATATATATATATATATATATATATATATATATATATATATATATATATATATATGTGTGTGTGTGTGTGTGTGTGTGTGTGTGTGTGTGTGTGTGTGTGTGTGTGCATTGACATGTTAAATCAAACGGTATATGATACATTTTATCACACTTCTTAATACGCCTTAAAAAGGCTAAACATAGATATATTTTGGAAAGAAGGTAATATCTATTTGGTGTCTTAAATCGTAAATCTTTGTGATCTACTCACTCTATTCTAAATTGTAAGTAATTCTAAGATTCTTGGGGAGTCAACTATTTTATGTTTGACCAAAAAAATTTGACCCAATATGTTTGACCAAAATTATAGAGTGGTCACAAAAATTTATGGAACCGAATAGATATAGTCCATAATCGACTTAATGAAGAAACTAATGATACTTATTTGATATCATAAATTTTACTATTTCATTGTATAAATTTAGTCAAACTTGAAATGCTTTGGCGCTCCAAGAATATTTGAATGACTTACAATTTAAAATGGAGAGAGTAGTCTATAAATTAGGTCAAATATAAAATAGTTTGACTTTGCAAGATTGTTGGAATGAATTACCATTTGGAATGGAGGAAGTACAAATTAAATTTCAGATGATCGGTCGTGTCATTTTGTGTGTTAGAATACTTATTAAAGGAAGTATAAGTTCTCGAATTAGGGATTGGTAGAGGAATTTTGTAGGAATTCGTTCCTATATGAAAATTTCCTATGTAGCCCTTTGGAATAAAGGATCGGATATCAAGAATCCTACAAAATTTCTATGAAATGGCTCAATCCATAGGAATGTTGGAGGAAATCTAACATGAAGTCCGACCTCTTAGAAACTTTCCTTTAACTTGTGTCTATCTCTCTCCTCAAGTTCCTATGTTTTTCTAATATACTCATCAAAGGTTTTATTGGGAAGTTTCATACATTCTAAATTCTATAAAATTACAATTGCCAACCAACCCAAATCCTACATTTTTCCTATTCCTACATTTTGAGACTAACGTGATAACCACCTACACCACCCAGACTTTGTGACAATGGTCATGTTTGGATGGGATGTAGGAGAAAATGCAATAAATGGGCAAATTTGCCCCTAAATTTACCCCAAAAATGCCAAACATGTAGGGGCAAATAGGGTGAGGCAAGTGTTTTATCCCTCTAATTTCATTTGCCCTTAAAGAGTATTAAATTTGGGCAAATGACCAAAAATAACCAGCCCTTTATTAGAAAAATGACCATTATATGCTTAGCCCATCAACATTTGTCATGTAATCCAAACGCCCCAAGAGGCTAAATTTGTTAAGGGCAAATAGATGGTGCAAAACATTTGCCTCGAGATAAATATTTACCCCCAACAATCCAAACAACTTTGCTAAATACTTTATATACAAGGGACATATCTAGCGGAAACCAAACCCCCGTGGGAACTATAAAAACTTCAATATGAACCATACAATCTTGATCCGAGGATGCGTTCATGGAAGGTGGGAGTGGTGATTCGCAAAGTTCAAGGAGGCGAGAGGAGTGATTTGCAAAGGCACTTTTGCAAATCACCCCTCCCACCTCATCCGAGCACGCTCTTGGATCAAATTCTTATGGCCCAGATTACAGTTTTCATAGTTTCTATAGAGAGATTAGTTTCCGTATGATACGCTGCCTTATACTCCCTCCGTTTCAAATTGTTAGTCATCCTGAGTGCCATTTTGAGTGTCCAAATTCATGTCATCTTCTATGAACCTAGATATATATTTGTCTAAAATTCATAATATCATCAATGAATCTAGTAAGGGCATCACTAGTGTGCAGATTTTACCGACCTTAGGCTTTTTAGGGTCGACCTCGTATATAAGGGAGCCGGTCCTAAGAGATGGTCTCAAGCAAAAAGGTAAAGACCCAGCCTCAGGCTAAAGGCCCGGTCGTAAGCAAATAAAAAAATCGATGGATGACCACACAGCTCACGGAAAGCGACGGGAGGAAAGAGAGTTAGAAGAAAGCCGAGATAGAAAAGGGATTGAAAGAATTGTTTTTACCTCAAGCGGGACCCACCTTATGGGTCAGCCTCGGTCTCATACACAAGAGGCCGGACCTCAGACTGCCGTAGGACCCATTTATAAGACCGGATCGCCCCTGTACATTCCTGACGCCCTAACCAGTCAAGATGACTAATCATTTGAGATGACTAAGGGCGTGTTTGCTTTGCATCCTAAACCTGCCGCAACGCAAGTGTGGCACGCCGTAGTTCTGGCGAAGAAAATGATCGCCAAACTTTTGGCGAGCTCTGCTGGTGTAATACAATATGGAGACGCCAAAGAAAGTGTGGCACGCCAGACATTGGGCAGCAAAGCAAACAGCAGCAAAATTGAGGCGTGGCAAGCCGTGGCAAAGTCTGGTGATGAACCAAAACACCCCCTAAATTTGAAGTAGCCTACATTATCGTCTAGCACAATGGCAACGTCCCATCGCTTTCACCGGCGCTGTACACACTTGGATTAATGCATTTCCACTCGGCGAGCAGATGCGAGTGCGCCCTCCATTTCCGGATTCTCGGTGTCCATCGTCGGTGGCGCAAGCGCAGTTGCGCACAAGTCCAAGCGACGAATCACCAATCGCTGGCCTCGAACATGCACACAGCACGCGAGGCCACACCAACCGAGCAAGCAGCCAAACGAAGGAAGCGAGCAATTAATCTAGAGCACCAAATCGGGTCGGAGGAGCGCGTCAGCAGAACAGGGCTATGGATCGATAAGCAAGATTGCATTCATAGTCTTGACCGATTACAACCAGAAGAGACCACAATAACAAATCATAAGCAGGAGAGAGAGGAACTAGAGAGGGAAACTCGGATCTCGTTCGTTCCGACCCACGCCGGCGGCGGCGAGCGAAACGCAGCAGTCTATCCCGATCTCCCGTGGCTCCCGGCGGCTAGGTAGCGCTAGCCGGCGTAGATGTGGATGCCGATGGCGATGAGGAAGATGGTGATGAGGGCGAAGTAGAGGATGGCGTGGACGATGATGGCGATGGGGCTGGTGTGCATGCTCCCGAACTCCGCCACCCGCCCCCGCCCCGGCAGCGTGCAGAGCAGCCCCGGCGTGAGCAGCACGAACAGCGCCGTCGCCACAATCACCGGGCCCCAGTCCGCCATCGCCGCCGCCGCCGGCTCGCTCGCCCGCCCTCCCCGCCTCTGCCCTTCCCCCTTCTCTCTCTCCGAATCGATCTGCTTCGCCCTTTTGGCCTTCTGGAACACCTCTCTTCGGCGCACGCAGCGCCCCGCTCGCCGCCAGTGGCAGCATTTGAGGAGGGGGGAAGGGAAAGGGCGGTGGGGCCCACGCGGGCGCTCCACGACGGATCGCGTGCGGCGAGAGCGACGCCGGGGTGGGGCCCACGCGCCAGTGGTACGGAGCGTGGTCCAGCCTCGTGTGGGTCATAGGGTGGGTGCGCGCAAGGAATCCACTCGTCGCCGTGTGCGGGCAGGCGTTGCTGGCTATTGGATGGATCCTAGCCGTCGGCCGTCGCTACCTTGCTTTGCTTGTGCACGGCCGCACGGGCATCGCGCACACAGCGGGACCCATCGGCGCGCCGCGAGGAGCGTGGTGGTGGTGGTTTTTTTATTTTTTAGGGGAAGGTGGGTGGTGGGCTGGGTGGCCTGGTGGTGGATTGCGCTCGCTCTCTCTGTACGTAGAGTAGGACTGCTGTTGGGCTTGCGCCAGTAGAATCCCTGTATGGAGGCCCAGTAGAATTCGTAGGCTTTGCGAAAGGAGGAAAGAAAACAGAACGCAACCGTCAGCTGTTTGGTAGTAGCGGTACTTTGGTTTGGTGTACCACACCTTACTGATGACAGAGTGATGAATTTGACGAAGCAACGTTTTTTTTTTTGTCCGATCAAAAAGCAGGCAGGCGCAATCAGGTGCCCTTGGGCATCTGCAACGCTCGTTTTCACGGCCCATCCTCATTCCATTTCTTCTTTTCTGCTCATCCGATTCCCCTCCCCACTTTCTTTCTCGCCCTCCTCATCAGGATCAGATCAGATCAACGCGACGTCCCATTCCTCAATGAATATCCCTCCCTCCCTCTCTTTTTTGCTCCATCACTTCCTCCCTTTCCCTCTCCCCTTTTCTTTCCTGCTCATCCACACAATGCGAGCGAGAGCATGTACGCGGCAGTATACATTGCCTAGCTACCGGAAGTGATCTGGCTGAGAGGCAGCTGCTAGGCTAGGCGGCAGGGGAAACTAATTAACCAGCTGAAGAAATAACGAGAGGCCGGCGACACAGAGACAGAGATGCTGGACTGGGCGCCGGTGGTGGTCGGCGTGGCGCTCTTCGTGCTGCTCTCGCCGGGCCTGCTCATCGAGCTCCCCGGCACGCACCGGTGGGTCGACTTTGGCAGCCTCCGCGTCACCGGCAAGGCAGCCACCATCCACACCCTCGTCTTCTTCACCCTCTTCGCCATCATCACCATGGCCTGCAACCTCCACATCTACGCATAGTCAGGCAATCAGGCTCACGCCCACCCAGCAGCAGCATCCGCCCGATGATCGAGGTCTCCAGTTCAACAACACTACCGCACCAGTGTACAATACTCTGCTCGACTGCTCGGCTAACGGCTATGTAAATCATCTGTTGATCTCTATATGCTGATTGGTTTGGCAAGGCTCTGTCATCTTCTTGGGAGCAGTCAGATGAAGTGAAGTTTATGTGATGCCTGAGACTTGGTACCATTTGGTACTTGGTAGTTTGGTAGTGCTCATCGTTGATTAGTTTTGTAATAAGATGGAACTAATAAAGTGCTTCCCCACTTCATGTAATGTCCCAGGCTGATCTAAGCTTAATTTGAATAGCAACATAGGCACTACACGAGATATTCATGATTTCGACAGTGATGTAACTCATCAGTTATATTTACACCATGTCATGAGAGTTGTATCACTGCTTTCGTGCTTCATATCAAAATTTAGAAGTTGCACAGACTACTTAAATTTGAAAAGAAGAGATGTAGACCATTTAGACCTATATGACACACTACACAAGTTTACGGACCTAAACAAGTTTAGGGACCTAAAAACGTGCTTTGAGAGTTCGGAGCCTCGATGACACACCCACATAAGTTTAGGGACCACCCGTGCACTTCATTCTTTGTATTATTTGTGATGTTTTTCTTGATTTTTTAAAAACCGATTAATGTCCTAAAATTCAAATAATTTACCAAAAAATAACTTTGAGAATTGTTAGTTTAAAATCCACATCAGATTTTGTGTTGAACAAAACTGAAATGGATTCTTTGTTATTGATTCTGTTTGCTAAATAATTGCTAAGATTTATGAGTCCTATATGGTTACTTTTGAATTTATGAAAGAGGGAGAAGAATAGAAATGGATGGATGGCGTGTTGCACAGGGTCGGCCAGATTTGGTTCCCCATCCAGATGGTTTGGCCACTGCTATAGGGATGGAGGCTCTAATAGCTATTCTGGTGGAGCTAGTTTTTGTGCTCAATATCCAAAGATGGACATAGCCATCCAGATGGCCGTGCTGCTAGAGATGCTCTTAATGACAACATATCAAAACGACATTTCTTTTTAAGATATTTATGGAGGTAGCTATGGTTCGAAAATCAGGTGGTCCTTACTAAGACCTATTAGAAATCATCATAAAGTATTATAGTATCTTATTATGACGAACTCTCTTCCATTTTTGTTAGTCGTTGCAACGTCAATATTTCGACGTTGCATGAGTTGGCCGTTAAGCGTTGGGACCTATAGAACATGGGATCCCATAGTTGATTTTTTAGGTACAAAAATATAACCCAAAAGCTAATTGGAGAGGCCCCTCCATTTAAGCTTAAGTGGAGAGCCCTCTACACTTTCTATATTTGTAGAGAATTATGAACATGTGTTAATGTGGTAGGAAGGAGTGAGGGAGCAGGAGCACCATCGAATGTTTATGTATGCTTTACGGAGATTTGTGGTAATTTTTCTACTGTACTGGAATATAAGTAACTCTCTATTCCGCTGGTATCTTGAAAAAGTAACTTCGCAGCCAATAAGCATCAGAGAAAGTACATCTTCGTATGTTTTGCGATGTGAAAAGTAACTTTTCCTTCTGACAAAAGTAACTCCGCCACCTTTCATCAAAACATACTCGACTGAGATCTTGTTTTGAAGTATTTAACGAGACGAATATAATGGTGTGGTCTGATTACAGTTTGGATGCATGCTCGTAAAGTTGCGGCTTTTTTAAGCTTCGAGCTCCACCTTGCATGCGGTTGCACATAGCCCCCAACGTGCAACAGATGGTGCTCCCATGCTGGCGGGTGGTCCCCTGGTTAGGAAGTAACTTTGTGCTCCGCTGATGTTTTGAAAAAGTAACTTTGCGGCCAACCAGCATCAGAAAAAAGTAACTCTATACTCCGCTGCTATGCAAAGAGCGGCTTCGATGTCGTGGTAGAAAGTAACTTCGCCGTATCTGTGCGATATAGAAAGTAAGTTTCGACATATCCGTGCGATACAGAAAGTAAGTTTCTTTCTTTCAAAAAGTAACTTCGTCGTTCTTCGTCAGAACATAGTCAACTGAGATCTTGTTTCAAAGTTTTAATCGAGATGAATATAGTGGTGCGATTTAATTCCCATTTGGATGTTTGATTCTAAAGTTATGACTTTTTTATCAATCCAACCTTCTACCTTTGCATGCACGCCTCTCTCATGGAAGGCCTCTCCATAAACAGTTAAACCGAGAGGCCTCTCCCTATAGTCACAACCCAAAATATAATAGTGGTGAACCTTGCCCATTTTATATGGCAACCTTCTACTTTTTTTTGGCGTAATGAGTTCAAGATCTTGATCCGAAGAGACTTGTAAACACAGGCATATCATTGTTGGAGCTCTAACATGAATTAGAGATGTCATTTTCCTACCTAAACCATAGGATAAATCACCGTGCCATGTTTACATATTCTATCTGAGCCAGTCTTTGTATTTTTAATGTTTCGTAGTACGTACGCCTCGAATGTCTTTATTTTTTAGTATTTATTTACCAGATTTGGCTTTAGATTATTACAAAACTCTTTGCGGGTGGTTATTCAATTTTAGATGCACATTAAGGCCATTTTATGCAGATTGGGTTAGTTAAATTTCTAAGTTTGTCTAATTGACCTGCGCTCCCTCCATTCCGTAACGATTTTCCTGTAACGTTTTCAAACGTCGTCACATATCATATATAATCCGTGACAATTACCAATTTTCCGTCACAAGGACTGATTCCTTGCACATTGCAATCAAATTATAAATGCGTACACGGAGAGACCGGGTCGTCCAGGATTTAATTTGCTTCCCCTCGGGCAGGACCTTGCCCAGCGCGTGCTCATCCGGTCATCCCCTTCATAAATTATTCGCCCGGTCAGGTAGCAGCAAACTGGAATAGTAGATTAGATCCGTGGTAGTTGGATTTTCAGAAGTGGAGGGTTCCTCCGATTTTTCGGGGAGCAAGCAGAACTGTACGAAGTCTACGCCTCTACGGGAAGGGGAAAAGAAAACAGAGGTTAGTTGGCTACTTGCCCCAGAAAAAAAAGTTGGCTGATTTGTTTTACCGTCGTTTTCTTTCTCGTGTCTGTCTCTTGGTCTGCTTGTTTCGTGGCCTCTGATTGCATTTTTTTTTTTTTGAGGAATCTCTGATTGTTTCATTCTAGGACGTTCTGCAATTTCAGTTTCATCTTGGATAGATGTGCCGATGCGGGTATATGCCTCTAGTGCCGTATTTGGTTTGGGAATTTTAGTTGGAATGCATAAGAATCTTGAGCTTGTAGTGCCAAGCCAAACATCGGGTTGGTTTCTTTGGCTTGGAATGCTGTTTATACTTTATGGAGTACAGACTGAAGCTGTTGTGCAATTTTTTGCTAGAGGTAATTCTGTTGTTGATACAAGCTAATTGAAACGTAATGATCTTTTTAAAATTTTAAGTTGGGAATAAATGATAGTTTTCTTTGAGTGCACTACTTCTGGGGATGAGTTCTGAATGCACTTATTTGTTCACTCCAATTTTTTTTTAACAATAGCTGCGGCGCGGGGGGGGGGGGGGGGGTACTTTTGTTCGCTGAAAGTAACAGCTAAAAACATTTCCTGAAAAAAGAACAGTTCAAACATGGGGGATCGCTCATACACGCATTACGGTCAGTCGTCGCACTCTGGTCAGGAATTAGACTGCTACACGTCACATACAAGTACAGAATTGATTTCCAAGTCATAGGTCCTAATCTCCGTTTGCTCCTCAATCAGTAGGTGCAAATTAGATGAACAGAACTGGTGTATTCATTTGTTTAACTTTTTGCCAACACAGGCAGCGTCTTCGGTCATTGACATCATCAAGAAAAAAACATACTTGTGCTCTGACTGATGTTCTGGGGCCTGGAAAATTCAGAGTGCAGAGCGTATGGGCCTTGTCAGATGTCCAAGGTGCGGCAGTGTTCTTCCGGAACCGGGCGGCGTCCCAGTCTACAAATGCGGTGGATGTGGCACTACTCTTCGAGGCAATCTGAGATTGTACTCTTGTTTCTTGTTCTAGGATATGGATATATAGCGAGCGCTTCATTTCTGATGGATTCGCTTGTGTTTGTACAGCCAAAATCCGCACCGGTAACACAGGAGAAGTGGGCGGAGCATCTTCCCCTTCATGGAAGGGACGAGATCAGAGTGCTAATCGTGAAGTATCTGACAACTCTGAAGCTCGAAGGCAAAGAGAGAGTGGTGATGCAGAGCGCAGTACTACATCTCGTGGCGTCACTGTGCACTTGCCCAAAGGAAGCAGATATTCTACTTCTGAATTGCATAATGAAGAACCTGCAGCGAAATCAGCTCAAGCTGCAGCCGCACAACCTGCACGAGCTGTTGCTACCGGAGTAAAGGTGCCGGAGCTGCAAGAAGAGAACTTGGTGCCCGTGTGGAATCAGAATTTCATGACACTGGATGAGTTCAGGCCCAGAGCACAAGAGCCATCTGCGCCGCTGGAGCCACCGGCAGCCAAGGAGGCCGCCGAGCAGCGCGTGCCACATCGCAACCACTGCCGGCCGGTCCTGAAGGGTGCGCCGTTCATCATCTGCTCCAGCTGTTTCAAGCTGGTCCAGGTGCCCGATGAATTGGCCGTCACCACCAACACAGTGTGCAAACTGCGATGCGGCTCCTGTTCAGCTGTCCTCTCCTGTTCCTACAGGAATCCGGCAAGGAAGAAGCCTTACCAGGACTCTACTGATCAGCTCATCACAGACGCTTCCGAATCGCCGGATGATGCAGCACTGCCCTTGTTGGAGGTTCTTGAGGAACCCTGTGCCCCCCGTCGAGGTAATTTCAGGTTTCACAGCTCCACTTCTGGCACTATTGACATGTTATTGCAGTGAATCCGATCAGAGTTATACTAATTTGAGTTTTGTGACTTAAGTTTGTTCATATACTGGTAGAAAAGAGTACAACCGATATAGTGGAAATATATACCAAGCGGATCAGAGCTTGGAGTATTGGTTAGCAAAGTCAGATTTTTATGTTTTGCTACCTTATTCAGGTTGCAAGCAGTTCAAACAAATTCAGCCAGATGGGACGCAAAAAGGATTAGGCAGACTTATAGCACCACTGTGGCAAGATGTGCTGCATTCCAGTTCAGGCTTGCCAACTCCATCTCCATCTATATACAAGGTGAGGATATTGTAAGTAAACTACAATTTTTTTCTTAATACAAAGATACACCTGTGTATTCTCGAAAAAAAAAGATATTGTAACTAGGAATTCTTCTCCTCTTTGCGAAACAAACAATCTACACTAAAGCATGGAGAGCCATAAAACAATCTAGCAAGGTCTTTCGATCGATTTTGTTAGGTGGGATACCTTGAAGTGTTCCTCATTCGAATTTTGTGTTGTGCTAATCATTAATTTCTGTCTGTCCTCAAACTAATTAACTTGTCCCAAAGGGTCATGATTTTAAGGATGGAGAGTATCTAGAAAAAAATATCCTATTTTGCTTATTTGACTTGATAAGTCATCAGACACAGGAGCACTACCAAACTCACGGAACTGCTACTACTGATGAACTTCAAAGGTCATCAAAACGTTGGCTTGACAAAAGCACTCGTTTGAGAGGTTTTCACCAACCAGAAAAATGGACAAAAGATCTAAAGAGAGATGTTCCTGAAGTGAAAGATGTGGTCACACGGCAAGGGCTGGATACAGATACATATAGCTCCACGCTAATTGCGGAAGACTCTTCTGGTACCAGGCATAAATATTCATATAGCCAGGTAAGAGCAAGTAGCATAAAAGTTCCAGTTTTGGCAGCAAGACAACTCTTCGGCTTTGAGATAACATATAGTGTAATCATCAAGAGAAGTTTTGATATCCCCGCTATATTAAAAGTTCTACAGATTCTAATTATCTTATTAAATGAGTCCTCTAGGGACAAGAAAAGGCCCTGAAATTTGAAGAATATGATGTTTCTTCTATTTTGTAAGAAATTAGAAGTGATAATCTCGAGTTAAGACTCTGTAGTCTCTAGGTCCTCCTTGGTAATTGGTAGGCAGAGAGTGGCTGGTGTCGCCATGATAAGAAATAGATATGTGCTGTCATCATGGCTACAAAGAGTTCTTCTTTTTCTAAATTTAAAGGTGTGGCAACACATATCTATTTCTTAAATTCTTTATCAGAAGAAAACAATCTGATGCTTCTCCAACAATATGCTTCTGTGGAAACTGATATCCAGAACAATCCTTTTTTGCTGAGGATGGCTCAGAGGTTCATTTCCAGGTTTGGAGGGAATCCTCTGAACTTGAAGGCCATTTGTGGTCTTCTGTGTCATTCAGACAGTTCATTAGAAAACTTTGAAGGAAGCGTTATTCCTTTACAGCTTTGCCACGACGGTTTGCCTATCCATCTGCAGAAGTGCCTTGCATTCTGTTCGTTGTTCCCAGAAGGTTACATATTTGATAAACATCACATAGTGGTCCAATGGACATCTCATGGTTGTGTCAGGCCTGCTGAAGCTTGTGATCTTGAAGATGTCGGAGTTGAATATTTCAGTGAGCTGCTGTGCAGATCCTTCTTTCAGTATTCACCTGCTCACAATGAAAAGGATGGCAAGTTTGTGATGCATGAGCTTATGTACAAGGTGGTAGAATCTGTCTCCCGTGACAAATATTTCAAGTATGAGGATCCCATGAGCTGCGTTCCTGAAAATACTATTCATATGTCGCTTGTTTCCTCTCAATTTCAGACTGTTGAACTGATGCACAAAACAGAACAGTTGAATGATTTACAAACATTTACGGTGGTGCAACCTGAGTGGCAACAATACAAGATTTCTTTCCCCACGTTAAAGCTTGTCGGCTTGGATGATTTCTTTCTGAAATTCACGTCCATACAAACACAGGATCTGAGCCATACTGACATTGAAGAGCTTCCAGGATCCATTGTTGGCCTGAAAAAACTGCAGTATTTATCTGTCAGCAACACAAGCATCAGGTCTCTTCCATCTGAGCTTTGCAGCCTCGGCAATCTTCAGACACTGGAAGCAAAAGACTGCCGATTCCTTTCTGCGTTACCAGGAGACACAAAGAAGCTCCTTAAGCTGCGCCATCTTGATGTAACAAAAGAACTTGACTACGTTCAATTGCCACATGGAGTTGGACAGCTGACTGGGCTCCAAACACTACCAGTCTTCCATGCAAGCAGTGATCCGTCACATTACTCGGTCAGTGATCTGGGTAGCTTGCACAATCTGAGAGGTTGCCTTCGGATTTCAGGACTTGAAAGTGTCAAGACTGGCATCAAGGCCCAGGATGCTAACCTGAAGGATAAGCATCACCTAAAGGATTTGACTCTGCAATGGCACGACGGTGGTATAAACATTGACGATGAAGACACTGAAAATATTGCTGAGCAGGTCCTTGAGAACCTCCAACCACACATCAATCTCCAAGAGCTCGCGATCAGAGGATACGAAGGCAGCGTGTTTCCAGCTTGGATGCAGAGCTATTCTTCTCTGCCCAACTTGGTGTCACTCACACTGGACAGTTGCTGCAACGGCACCCAATTCCCTGGTGTTGCCCAGTTGCCATCACTGAAGTTCCTGAGCGTTCGGAAGATGTACGACGTGACTATGCTGAGCAGCAACATACATGGCTCGATCATGTTCCCTTCTCTGGAACTGCTAAATCTGTGGGAAATGTACGGCTTAGAAGAGCTCTTTGAAGCATCTGAAGGTGACTGTCCTCGCCTGCGAAAGGTATGCATCAGCAGGTGCCCAGACCTGAAGAGGCTGCCCTGCACTCCTGTCAGGGAGCTCGTTCTCCACTGCGGCCACCAGCTCCCTGACATCCCGGAGCTTGCGTCTCTGGTGTCTCTGAAAATCGAAGGCTTCCATGGCGTCAAGTCGTTCACCCTGCCAGCAGCTGCAGCACTGCCGGTGCTGAGGAAGCTGGAGATCAGGTCTTGCAAGGAGCTCTCTTCGGTGGATGGACTGTCGGCGCTAACCAGCGTTCAGAGGCTGAAGATAGCAGCGTGCCCCAAGCTTGTTCTGCCAAGAACTGATAGGCTGACAACTTGAAGGAAATAAGCTGGTAGTTGAGTATGTACAAAGTTCATTTCTTGTTTCTATTTTTCATTTTCATATGGATTATCATGTGGAAACTGATATGATAGACGAGTAAAATTGAAAACGTTTCTCACCCAATTTGGGCCCATCTTACCCCTCACGCTGGATCCGTCTGTAAGAGTCAATGGAGGTGGGAAAGAGGTCAAACCCACCAAAACTCATATTTAGAAAATGTTTCTACCAAAATTGATTTTATTTTTTCATCTGGGATTTTTCTACCCACCAAAATTATTTTTTAATTGACCAAGAGTTTTGCCTGCGCAGGAACCAGGAGAATGCAGACAACGAGTCGAGGGTTTTGCTGGTGGGCCAGGATTTGGGCTGAGCCAAAGGAAAACCGCTGATGGCGAAGGCCCGTTGCCCATTCCTCCTCTTGATGGCCGCTGCTCATTGGACTGGAGGAGTCTACGCTGTCCCTAAAATTCTGAAAACGCCTCTACAATTTTCTATCGTTTAAATTATCCCTTAAAATAGTGAAAACATACACAACCGAAATTACCTAGCTTACATGAGATGTTACATTCTCAGTACGATCGACGAAGTGAGTGGCAAATCATCTCTTTGTCTATCTATTTATCTATAAAAAATAAGTAAAATTAAAAACGTTTCTCACCTAATTTGGGCTCATCCTACCCCGTATCGGACCCTAACGAGAGGGTCCAACCTACCCAATCTGATATCCCTGCTCCTTGTCTCGACCGCCGCTCGTGGCCACCCGACCTGCCTCCCATCCCTTGGCCGCCGTGCCCCCGCACAGCCGTGCTGCGCCTGTCCTACCCGCTCGTCAGCCTCTATCGGTGGCCTTGACCATCAGTCCATCACCGGTATACCAAGACAAGCGCGGTTCACAGCGCCTAGGCTCAGCAATCCAATGCGGGGAGGAAAGAGCCAAGCGCGGCTGTCGCACGTTGGGAAGAAGAAGAAAGTGCATCGCGGCGCCAGGGAGATCAGGAGTGATGGCTGCTGGGAATCGCCACCGGCGCAAGGGGTGGGCTCAAGGTAGAGCGTGGGTTGTGGGCTTGTGGCCCCGTGTGGGCTGGAGCTCGGACACCGCCGTGGGCAAGCCATAGGCTGCGGGGCCCAGCCTTCGCCTTCCATCGCGGGTGACTGGAGCTTGACTGCTGCTGCTGCGAGCGAGCTGCAGTGGTGTGAGGGCGGTGCTGCAAGGTCGCTGGCCAGGTGGGGCAGGAGGCGGCCGCTCGCGGCATCAGAGATAGAGGGAGAGAGTTGGCGAGTGGAGACGATGGGAACAGAAAGGGAGAATTGGAATCACACGTGAATTCAGTTCAGGGTAATCTGTGTGCTCCAAAAAATTATATTTTTTGTATGGTTCATATTCCGCCAGTCATATTCAGCGAAATTATTAAAAATTAATGTAACGTACCTTCCACATAAGTGGACATATCCTATAAATTAATATGATATATGTTTTTTTCTTGGATGACTTTGATTGGTTGTGTACCTGAATGTATTTGCTGAAGGAAAAAGTCCATTTTTAGCCATATAACTCTTGCATCAGTTTGATTTTGGCCATCGAACTCTAAAACCGGGTATCTTTAGCCATCCAACTATCAAAACCGTTCAAGTTTGGCCATCGGGCTGTTTTCATGAGTGGTTTTTAACTTTTTATTTATAATTTAGTCCTTAGATCTTAAAATGATTATTACTTTTTGCTCGTACCTCCGATTTAGGTGATTTTTGTGGTCACATGTTTGTAGCAGTGAACACTATATTTTAAAGTGATCTATACTATTTTATCACTATTTGTTATATTTTTTTTGTCGTTGTGTAGAAACAACAATATAAGAAAAGTAAAACAAATAATTATAAAATAATATAATCAACATTTTAACAGATAAAGTTAATCGTTACGAATGTATGGCCACAAGAATCATTTAAATCAGAGATAGGAGAAAAAAATAATAATTATTTTAAGATTCAATGATTAAAAAGTACTAATTTAGTGTTCTTTAGTTCTTGGAAGTTAAAATGATTATTTTTTTCTTGCATCTCCGATTTAAGTGATTCTAGTAGTCATGCGTAACGATGAGCTTTACGTTTTAAAATATTGATTATATTATTTTATAATTATTTGTTTAATTTTTCTTATATTATTTTTTCTACACAACGACAAAAAATAATATAACAAATAGTGAAAAAATAATATAAATATCATTTTAAAAGATAATGCTTGTCGTTAGGATCACATAACCGCAAGAATCACCTAAATTGGAGGTACGGGCAAAAAATAATAATCATTTTAAGATCTAAGGACTAAATTGTAAATAAAAAAGTTAAAACCACTCATCAAAACAGCCTGATGGCCAAATTTGAACGGTTTTGATAGTTGGATGGCCAAAGATACCTGTTTTTGGAGTTGGATGGCCAAAACCAAACTGAGGCAAGAGTTAGATGGCCAAAAATAGACTTTTTCCTTTGCTGAAACCAAATGTAGTTCTTCTTTGCTAATTTATGTAAACAACATTGTTAAACCTTACATTCAATGTTATATACATCAAAGCTGGTGACGCAACTATGATTACTATTTGTTTCCTCTAAAATCTCCATAAGTTGCACCCGTTGGGCTGTTCGTGTTGCGTGAGCTCGTGCTCCATAATTATATTGACGGAATCGTCTCTAAGAAAATTGTGTACCATGTGCGTGTCGCACATGCGTCTTTGCTAGTTTCCATAAAGACTCAAGTCGAATAATAATGGCTTGTGCCTTTTGCATAATTTAATTTGGCAAAGGATGCCTAGTGATCCACTGGAAATGGAGGACTCACTAGTGGAATCATCAATGGAGATTACTGAGGGGGAAGTGAGTGAACCAGAATTTATTGCATGTGTCTCGACATCTGATGAGTGGACTAGTTTTCAATATGCTCTTGCTCGATCAGGGGTTGTATAATAGTTATAGGGCTTCTAGTTCCCATTAATAAGGTGTGTTTCTAAGTTCCTGTGTATTTCTAAGTTCCTGTTTAAGTGAACTATTTGCATCCTTTTGCAGTATCATTATCATCCTGAAGCGAAGGGACTATATGGCATTGTTTTCCCTTACTATAATACAATGGCTGCCATATATGGGAGTGATATTGCTACTAGTGAAGGTGAAGAAGGACTGATTGAAGCTGTTGGAAACTTAGGGCAAGAGCCTGCAAATGAATATGATAATCATTAGGAGATAGATGAGGATAGGATGTCCAAAGACACTCCTGTACAGTCCACTGGTTCAGCCTCATTAAGCTTTTTTTTTCGAGTAAAGAGAGATCTTTATTAATTGCTCATAGAGGAATTACAATCTTGAGCAATTAGGTGCTCTATACAAACTAGAAAGCGCACACGCCACAGTGCATTATGGTTTAGCTACTTTGCCAACCGTGTAAGCTCATTTGCTACTCTGTTACTATCTCTCTTTACATGACTCAACACACAACCCGGGATGCCTTGAATCGCACTTCTCGTCTCTTGGATAGTTGCAAAGCATGCTGGCTTCATATTATCCTCTTTTAGATATTTGATGACCATCACACATTCTAACTCAAGGACAATTAGGGTACGAATCCATTCTGCTGCCATCTCAATACCTTCTTTACAGGCCTGGGCTTTGACCTCTTTAGCATTTGAGGCGTCAAAAATGACTCATCATGATGTAAGCTTTACTATTCCAGGGGTCCTAACCATACTCCCCCGTTCTTTTTTCTGAAAAGGTGCCATCAACATTGAACCTAGGTCTACTGGTTCCATTGTGACGTATCTATTGAGGAGCTTGCCTGTTTCTTGGCTTGTGGGACCTAGAACCTATGTCTCTTGCCTTTATTAACACCATCGCCTTGTTGTCGGACAAGATTCGCCGTAGCATGTCAAAAACTTCACGGATCTGCCAATAGATGCTCCTTTCCCACCATGAGTAATTTCATTACGGTTAAACCATGCCCTCCAGAAGATCAATAGAATCTGACTTGTGATCTGCCCATTATATTTGCATATTAGTTCCACTCAAGGCCATTATATGTCAAATCTTCCTCTCGTGGCAAAGTCCATACCTCACGCATGGCATTTCTCAGAGCTAATGCCATATTGCACCTCACCACTGCATGATGTCCATTGTCTGTTTCCATTCCACATACATTACACGTACTAAATACCTCAAGCCCCCTAGCATATTTGTTCTTTTTAGTTGCTAGCCCACTGTGAATCAGATGCCATGCCAAGATTTTCACCTTCTGTGGAACTGGGAGTGACCACAATTTCTTCCAGACCGGCCTTTCCCCATCTGGTCTGCAAGTCGATCCCGCTATGCCACCTTGTATGTCACGTAACTTCATACCCATGTGATAAGCACTATACACAGAAAAACATCCTGATTTCTCATAGTGCCAGGCAACTGTTATTTTTGAAATCTCCTCCACATCATGAACATGGACAAAACCATTTAATTCCTCCATTTTCCATTCCTTCCTATCCTCATCAATTAGTTGTGCAACCCATTTTAATCTACATGGTCTTTTCCTTCCAACCGTTTCAGAGATATACCTCTTGGGATCCAGACATTCTGGATGTGTAGAATTTGGAATAAGAATTATAGCTGTCTCATTGACACCCTCTGGCATTTCTCCCGTTCGAAAAAATTCTAGTACTCCTTTAATCACATCTTCCTTTAATAAACCCCGGTTTCGTTGAAAGAACATTGCTGGAAAACAGTGTTTTAAATCGCCGGCTAAGCCATTTAGCGGTCATGTTTGCAGCAGCTATGAGCAGCTATAGCTGGCTATATCGCCAGCTAAGCCATTGAGCGGTTTTGGGAATAATTGAATCAAATCAGTTCATAAATTCGTAACATAGTTGGTGAATCAAAGCTCACAGCTTCACAAGACCGTGGCCCACCATGCCAGGATTGGATCGGGGGTCTTGAAAGTTGAAACAGAGGAGGTGCGGCTAGATGGCTAACAAGCCAGAATGCAAGCAGATGAGCGGACCATTGCTGACCAGGTGAGAGGACGCGCAGGCAGGCGGCAGCACCAAATTGTAGCCCCACATGGTGGAAGTTTGGGCCGTCGCGCTTGACTTTGGGCCACCCATGCATCAGTTTGTTTAGCGGCCGCTATATTAGGACCATTTAGCCGCTATATTAGGACCATTTAGAAGCACTGGAGCGTTGAGGTTTCCATTCAAGAGAAGGTATTGAATAAGAGGAGTTTTACAATGCTTGGAAAAAAGAGAACCGTCCATTCCTAAAGACCCAATGGTGCCAAGGTTGTAGGTACCAGGAGGTACTAATAAAAAAAATTGTATGTATTAATGAAAATAGTAAATTGGTAATTTTAGTAGAGAAAGTATTATATGGATGGGAGACGAGTCAGACGACGTTCTTTTGTCGCACTCACGAATTCGAAAAAAAATCCTCGCCGTTCTCTCTCCGTTCTATCTCCAATTCCAATCGCCGAAGTGCCGCGCAACCTCCGACGGCGGCTCCTCACAGCTCGCCGCAGCCACCTCTCTGCTCTCCGCGGCCTCCTCCCTGCTCGCCGCGGCCATGTACTGCTCGCCATGCCTCTCGTCCCCTCTGCTCGTGCATCCATACCCTGCTCCTCCGACGCCCACGGCGGAGAGGAGAGCCACCTGGGAGAGAGGCCGGCCGACTAATGCTCAAAAGCGAAACGTTGCTATAGTTAAATCAAAGTTGGGCGCCGGGAAATCTAATCTTTTGTAAGTAGCGCATCGTGACGATGTTGTAGGAACCTAGGATCTTAGAGTTGACCTCCATGCACGAACCAGTTACAGGAAAAAAAATCAGAAATTCATGGCGAATGTAGTTTTGGTAATGGAACAGTGATAAGCTCGAGCAGTTATCAACAGGCTTTTGAAGTTGTGATACTTGACCCTTTGGCGTCCATCGGGAGAGGACACAGAAGCGAGTCAAGGAAGGGTGCTGTCTCTTGAAATCTTTTACCGTCTCATTCTCGATACTTTTACCAGTAGCCTTTTTCGTGCACATCCCAGTGAAACTCACCATTGAAAATAACCTTCCTAGAGCAGTGCCCGAAACCACATCCAATGGTTCGATTAATCCTTTTGGTCTTGCAGGAAGACTTTAAGAGGTCATGTCATTAACTCATTATTCATATGCAATAGCAAAAAGATTTTACGACAAGAGAACGGTATTTTGTACACTCTTTGGGCCTTGTGAAGGAAAGGGGAGCCCCAGTATCAATTAAATTTACAAACAAACTGGCCTATCACCAGCAATAACCACCAACTCAAGTGGATGAATGTTTCTGAAAATGTAAGGGGAAAGGAGTAATGGCAAAGTGAGCACGAACAAAATTGTATGTCTTTCAGGGTAACACCATCAACAACCTTGAGAAGGTGATCAGCAGGTTTCCTGCAAAGGTTTCATGAAACCAAGATTAGGCAGAGCATTTAGGTTATGTCACGGCTATCATATTATGCAGATGGAGTTTAATGCCTCCTTGAACCGCATTTCAAGTATATGGCAATGCTAGGAGAATTTATTACAGGTCTTGCAAGGAACTATTTTCCCAATTGCTACTAGCCTACTAGTAATCTTTATAGTTTCAGCTAGTTGCCTAATACTGTAGGAATGAATGCAAAATATTGAGGATGTAAAAGCACCTGCTTTCCTCTACTCACTAATATAAACTGTAACCTCTAAGTGATCCATGTTATCGAATATGGTTATAGTACTAACTTTCCTACACAACGGCCAGGTTTTAAGATAAAAAAATTGCACGGTACATTAAAACATCTCTGAACTTAGTTTCTAAAAATATTAGAACCAAACATGCCAGGACTTGGTGCCCAATGTCTTCTGTTAGTGATGCCTGTGAGTTTTAATCATTAGAGTGAATCATCAGCGCAGTTGCAGAAATACATAATATTTATACACACCTTTGATTCCAGGTTTGCCAATATCGCAGATTTAGCTGAGGCTTTAGCACGATCCAGTTGGCTTTGGTCAACTGCAATAACAACAGATTAAAGTTTCAGGCAAGCAAGTAATCTACAAACAGATTCAATCACTAACAATATATTGATGATGCTAAATGAAACATGCCGTCATGTGACATGAACTCAACAACAATTTCTGCTGGATAAAAGTTGTCATGTATCTATGGTATTCTCGACATTACTGCTCAGCCAAAAGAACAACACTTGACGAACTTAAAAGATCGATTCCACATCGAAAATAGCCACCGAAAAGAAAATAATGAGCTAGCAGAACCAAGATGAGCTATGAACTAGTCGTGAAAAAGGAACAGGAACCTATATGTGTCAACAAGCTCGGCAAGGAGAAGCGGCGACGACCTGTGATGGGACGACCACCGAGAAGGCCACGGCGACAAGGTAAGGCGAGGGTGACCGGCGAGGAGGCCACGACGACGAACTGCGACGAGGGCGACCGACGAGGAGGCCACGATTACTGAGCTGTGGTGGGGGCGACCGGTGGGAGCGAGCGAGGAGGCCACGACGGCGAGATGCAGTGGGGACATGGACGAGCGTCGAGGTCTCGAGGAGGCCACGGCGACGGTGGAGCAGAGGGAGGCAGTGGCTGCGGTGGACCAGAGGGCGGCGGCTGCTGCTGCGGTGGACCAGAGGGAGGCAACGGCGGCGGCGGCGGACCAGACGGAGGCGGCGCGGAGGGAGGAACGCGATCCGGAGGAACAGAACGGTCTCGTGTGGTCGTGATATGCAAACGAAGCAATTTCCCTTAATACCCTTTTCTTTTATTTTTTTTAAAACAAATAGTTAGTCAAATATATATTAAGATCAACGGCTAAGATTAATTAGACAAAAAGTACCTCTTGGTACCTCCCAGTGCCTGCCAAGTATTGTGAAACAGCTCTCCGTTTATACATTATTTTAGGACCCGTGAGGTGAGGGTGCTACCTCGGAGTGAGAAATTAAAAATGTGAATAAAATACTGGCAACTTGATGGGGTCAGCAGGGCACCAAGTTGCTGATTGGCAACTTTGCAAACGACTGAACGAGCAGCCATGTCCAAATCAGATGTCGGCTGGTTCACATGTAGCACTGCTATTAGTTTTATGGTTAATCTAATTTTTCCAGTTTACTTATCAGTGGTTACTCTACTTATTATAAGCACCTGATTAGGCTTGTAAAGAATGACGGGATGATCGACAGCTAGCCAGCCGTTGCGCCGTGTGAGTCAGGATCGATCAGGTCGCCTTCCAAAGTTTGTGTCGTTGGAATAATAGGCTGTGACAACCAACCTGCTTGAACTCTTCCAATCTCGCATGCCGAGTTAAGAGTTTTTTCTTTTAAAAAAAAGGTGAAGGTGAATTAATGACAAGAATCAATCATGTGTATTCAGTTTTGTGTGGAGGAAACAGGAAATCTTCGTGTCGTCCCCATGACTCGCACAATTCCTCCAAAAAAACGCATGACTCCCAAAAAAAAAACAGAATTCATATGTTATAAAAATATTCCCCCTGGTCGTTCCATGAAGAATGTAATTATCTTTTGAAAAACATTACATAAAAAGTGTAGCGTTACTTAGCTAATAGTACAGTAACTATCTATCTAATTAAGTATTTAATTAGGTTGGATTGGTACGCCAAAACTAACTCTTGGCCAAGTACAGTTAGTCGCATGCAGGCCGAGGCACGAGAGAATTTCATGCTATCACTAATCTATCTTGAAAAATTAGAATTGCATTTCTTTTTTGAGGAAATCGACAGGGAAGCCCCCCTACCTTTTTTAAAAAAATATAAGTAAGATTATTTACATATTACAAGGCCCATGCTCAAGAAAAATAGATGATTGGGTGTCTTGTCGTGCCGATCATGGTTAAGATACGTTTGTGTTTGATTTATCCTTGTCTTGCTATGCTGATAATGGCTAAGATATGTGTTGTTGAAATAATTAAACTTGTAATGCAACGATGTGCTGCTAAATTTTCGTGCAATGTTCTAGAGTATTTTCTTTTTATTTTGCCAACAAACAGCCGGCTGGCTGCTAGCTGATGCCTGTAGGTAACGCTTGCTAGCATCAGTAGATGCAGTGCAGCCATCTAAATATCTAAGTGTTTGCGTTACCGGAATTTCAACCAACCAAACAACTGTAAGGAGATTTAATATCATTATTGTATCGACCAAACACAAATTGAGTAATCAGCGATATCACTATCAAACCCACTATGCTGGTACCATTTGCGTTTGCCTTGCATGAACCAAACACCTCCTCTCGAGATAACATATTCTATTCAACCCCGAGTCGCTGACACCACGACGGCAACAGACGCGATCATGACACCAAGCAAACCACGGGATGACGGGAGCATAGAAGAAAACTAGCCGCGCTGGTACCCATTTATTGGCTCCCGCAGCACAGCACAGCACGCTACGATTAATGAACCGCTACTTACGGCACATTCAACGCTAGGAAGACTGATTCCATTCCAGACTCCCTTCGTCCTTGCCGTGCTGACGCTTAAACAGACAGACTGCCCAGTGCTGACACCTGACTGCTGGGCCTACACGGCCGCCGGCACCAAGCTCAAGCTGCGGCGGCGTGGCTCCATACACTAGGAACGACGTGCTTCATTGCCCGCTGCCTTAAAATCCGCCGGGCAGCTCTTCCACAATTTGGGCACCACCCTGGATTCGCTCTTGTTGGGGGGCTCCGATGACGACACCGACGCCGTCAACGTCGACCACCAACCCTCCCCCTCCGCTGGCGTCTCCGGCAGCGCTGAAGACGCGGTCCCAGTCTCACGCGCCATGGCGCCGCGCCTCCAGGAAGAGCTCCGCCAGCTCATGCTCCGCAACGCCATCCCGATCCACGCCACCGGCCTCTACTCCTCGCTGGGCCGCCTCTCTCTGGGCTCCACGGACGACCTCGACACCTCCTCTGAGATCAACTTGGTGGACGACCCCGCCATCCCTCACAGCCAGGACGGCGGCGCCGGGCAGGGGAAAACAGCCCGCAGCGCCGCCATCGCGGGGAACAACCCTTCCGCCGACCAGGTGTTCGACCTTGTGCGCCCAGAGGCCGTTGGTGAGCTGCGTGCCATCGCCGACCTGATGGTGCGCGCCGGGTACGCCGCTGAGTTCCTGGAGGCGTACGGCGCCTCCCGCTGTGAAGTGCTTTGTCAGTGTCTCATCGTGCTTGGCCTTGAGAGACTCAGCGTCGATGAGGTCCAGCGCGCCAGGTGGAAGCATCTGGATGTTAAGATGAAGAAGTGGATCCATGTGGTCAAGACGGTTATTCGTCCCCTGCTTACCAGTGAGCGGCGCCTCTGCAACCAGGTGCTTGCTGCATTTGATGATGAGCTACAGGATGAGTGCTTTGTTGAGTCCACCAAGGCTTGCCTTATGCTCATCTGTGACTTTGGGACTGCGGTGTCTGTGTGCACTCACTCATTACTAGAGAAACTTTTCCGGATTATTGAAATGTATGAAGCGCTTGCTAAGGCTATCCCTGAACTCAAGGGACTATTCTTTGGGAACCATGGAAATCATGCCATCCATGATTTGGAGGAGGTTCTTCAAAGGCTAGGTAATGCAGTCAAGGCCACCCTTCTTGACTTTGGGATGGTCATAGTGCAGGAGTCTTCACCCCAACCAATGATGGCTGGTGAGATCCACCCAATGACTCGTTATGTGATGAACTATCTTAGGTTGTTGGTCGTCTACAGCAATACACTAGACACGCTTTTGGATGACAGTGGTGCTGGAGATGTAGATCATAATCCTTTGCATTATGGCACCGATGAGGATGAGGAGTATCTGAAGAGCTTGACCCCGCTTGGACGCCGTTTGGTCAAACTGATATCTTTCTTGGAGGCGAAGTTGGATGAAAAATCCAAACTTTATGTCGATGCTGCGTTGCGGTGCATATTTTCCATGAATAACACACTTCATATTGTTAAAAATGTGAAGGATTCTGAAATTGAGAGGATTTTGGGTGACCATTGGATCCGGAGGCGCCATGGCAAGATGCGAGTTTATTTGAAGACCTACCTCAGGGTTTCATGGAGAAAAGTATTAGCTTATTTGGAGGATAAAGATGGTCATGGCACAAGCGGGAGTGTAAGCTTCAGTGGCAGCAGGAGTTCTAGCTCTAGGATCAAAGAAAAATTTAAGAACTTCAACTTGGCCTTGGAGGACATATACAGGAGTCAAACACTCTGGAGTGTACCAGACCTTCAGCTCCGAGAGGAACTCAAGATATCTATATCCGAAATTGTGATTCCAGCTTACCACTCTTTTATGGGAAGATATGGTAGTCTAGTGGGTAGTGGAAGAAATTCAGGAAAATTCATAAAGTACTCCCCAGATGACTTGGAAAATCGTATCTTTGATCTATTTGAAGGATCACTGGGGAGTTTCGCCGTAAGTCGTAAAAATCTGCACAAAAAAAAGGTTAGTTTCTATGCACTAGTATTTTATGAAATGTCAATGTTTTTTTAGATGATGGGTAATGGGTTGCTTGGAACAAGATTCCCTCTATGCATTGACCGCTTGAGTTGGTTTCTCATGTCACCAAACAGCAGGTGATTGAGCTGCAAGACAACACAGCACAGCACATCTCATCCCATTTGTTGGAGACTGCCGTTGTCTGTTTTCCTTCTCCTCACTCCTCAGTCACAACTCACAATCCATCCGCACCACCTTCAATTACTCCACCAGCAATTCATTTTCACAGTGGCTATGCCATCAACGCACCTACTTGATGAGTGTCTCACCACGCTCGGTGTGGAGTGGCTCGGCATCTATGAGCTGCAGCATGTCGAGTGGAAGCATCTGAATCATGAGATATAGAAGTGGGTGCATAGGGAATAGGGTCAAGAATCAGGATGGTTGTCTGGCAGCTCTGTCTCTGCGACCTGTTGTGATGAGCTCTGGGATGAGTGCCTTGTTGTGTCGACCAAGGTTTGTGTTATGCACATGAGAGAAGAGAACATCATCAAATTATGATAGAGTATACAGACTACTTTCTGTGACAGGAATGATATAACAAGAGACACACATACGATTTAGACATTCTACAAGATTATATTTTACTTATGTGAGAATTCTTCAGCATGTTTTTACTGCCAAATCTTTCACTGTGAAGCTTATGTTTGCATAATCTATAATCAAATGTTTAGGCATGGAGTTCATGTCTACAATAACCAAGTACTCAGCTAACAGATGTTTGCATTGAGCATGCATGCAGATTGAGGTGCAGCATTCAACTCTTTATAGTGATCTGAAGTCATGGCTTGCCATAGGAGAACACTGGAAGAAAGTAGGATTCCACCATTCGTGTTTGCACCAGGTTCTTGTATTTTCAACGGAATATATATGTTAGCACTACTGCCTTTTAATGTTCTTTGTTTGCCTGTTTAACATATCCCTTTACTCTCTTAGGCTGCCCAGCAACTTCATGTCCGAGACGATACTAAAAAACTTATAACAGAAGATATATTGTTGAACAGAAATGGTGGAAACAATTGTACTGTCATTTGCATAATTTCCGAGAGCGGACTTGGCAAGACTTCACTGCTTCGTGCCCTTTACAATGACAGAGAATTGCTGGATACTTTTGACAAGGGGATATGGATACAAATGTCTGCCAAATTTGACCGAGAAACTTTGTTTCGGAAGATAATCGAGTTTCCCACGCATGCCCCCTGTACAATTACCAACCTTAGTTTTCTGGAAGAAATGGTTAAGGAGGCACTCACTGATAAAAAGTTCTTGATTTTATTGGATGATGCCGACATTGAGGACCAACACTTTTGGACCAACGTGTTAGAAGTTCTTAGTGCTGGTGCAAAAGGAAGCACCATTGTTGTAGCCACAACTTGTAGCTCTATTGGTGCTCTTACAGGTGGAATAACACATGTCTATCGCTTGGGTCCTTTATGTGAAGAAAATAACCTGATGCTTCTTGAGCAATATGCTTGCAAGGACCATGATATTAAGAGCTATTCTGAATTTGTGGGCATTGCTAAGAAATTCATTGCCAGATTTGGGGTTAATCCCCTTAACTTGAAGGCGCTTGGTGGTCTTCTATGCCATACAGATACAGTTATCCTGGAACAGAGCAAGTTGGAAGGGAGCATAATGTCCTGTTTACATCTCTGTCATGATGTTTTACCAGAACATCTCAAAAATTGTCTAGAATTGTGTTCCTTGTTCCCAAAAGGTTACATATTTGATAGACATCATACAGTCCTCCAATGGATCTCTCGTGGTTTTGTCACACCTGTCGTAGGGCGTGAACTTGAAGATGTTGGAATTGAATATTTTAATGAGTTGCTGTGCAGATCATTCTTTCAGTACTCACCATCTCATGATTATAAAGATAACAAGTTTGTGATGCATGGGCTTATTTACGATGTGGTGTCATCTGTCTCCAGTGACAAATATTTCAAGTGTGAGGATTCCCTGAGCAACATACCTAGAAATACTCTTCACTTGTCCCTTGTTTCCTCTCAATTTCAGATTGTTGAACTGATGCTCAAAACAGAAGAGTCGAAGGATTTGCATACATTTCTTGTGGTGCAACCTGAGTGGAAACAGAACATCTCTTTCCCTACCTTAAATCTTGTTGGTTTGCATACATTCTTTATGAAATTCACATCCTTAGAGACACTGGATTTGAGCCATACTGACACTGAAGAGCTTCCAGGGTCCATTGTTGGCCTGAGAAACCTGCAATACTTGTCTGTCAACAACACAAGCATCAGGGCTCTTCCATCTGAGTTCTGTAGCCTCAGCAATCTGCTGACACTGGAAGCGAAGCACTGTCGCTTCCTCACTGAATTGCCGGAAGACACAAAGAACCTGCTTAAGCTGCGCCATCTTGATGCGACAAAGGAACTGGACTATGTTCACTTGCCGCATGGTATTGGACATCTGACTGAACTCCGGACATTGCCAATCTTCCATGCCAGTAGAGACTCGTCACATTGCTCTATCAGTGAACTGGGAAGATTGAACAGTCTCAGAGGTTGCCTTCTGCTTTCAGGACTTGAAAGTGTCATGACTGGCAGCAAGGCCCAGGGGGCCAACCTGAAGGATAAGCATCAGTTAAAGGATTTGACGCTGCAATGGAATCATGGTGGCGTAGACACTGACGATGAAGACGAAGATGAAGACGCTGAAAATTCGTCTGAGCAAGTCCTTGAGAACCTCCAACCACACACCAATATCCAAGAGCTCGCAATTAGAGGCTACGAAGGCAGCGTGTTTCCAGCTTGGATGCAGAGCTATTCTTCTCTGCCCAACTTGGTGTCACTCACACTGGACAGTTGCTGCAACGGCACCCAATTCCCTGGTGTTGCCCAGTTGCCATCACTGAAGTTCCTGAGCGTTCGGAAGATGTACGACGTGACTATGCTGAGCAGCAACATACATGGCTCGATCATGTTCCCTTCTCTGGAACTGCTAAATCTGTGGGAAATGTACGGCTTAGAAGAGCTCTTTGAAGCATCTGAAGGTGACTGTCCTCGCCTGCGAAAGGTATGCATCAGCAGGTGCCCAGACCTGAAGAGGCTGCCCTGCACTCCTGTCAGGGAGCTCGTTCTCCACTGCGGCCACCAGCTCCCTGACATCCCGGAGCTTGCGTCTCTGGTGTCTCTGAAAATCGAAGGCTTCCATGGCGTCAAGTCGTTCACCCTGCCAGCAGCTGCAGCACTGCCGGTGCTGAGGAAGCTGGAGATCAGGTCTTGCAAGGAGCTCTCTTCGGTGGATGGACTGTCGGCGCTAACCAGCGTTCAGAGGCTGAAGATAGCAGGGTGCCCCATGCTTGTTCTGCCAAGAACAGATAGCCTGACGACTTGAACGCAATAAGGTGGTAGTCGAATATGTAGAAAGTTCATTTCGTGTTTCTATTTTCAACTTTCATATGGTGATACGGATTATCATGTGGAAACTGATGAGACAAATTTGTCCCAGCAAAAAACGTTTTATTCTTGGCCTTCCAACTCATTTGGCGCATTAAATGTATTCATGATTGCGAAAAATATACGAGGGGCCACTCAACCATTCCCTTTTGTCATATTTTTTTTTTAAAAAAAAGAAATGTTTCTGCCTAGGAGTACATACAAAACAAATATTCTTATAATATTCTAATCTTAAATGATTATAACACTATAAGTCTATAACATTCTCAAATTAAATGATGATGGCACTGAAGTATAACTTTAAAGAGAATTTTATTGTTGCCTCTTCACCAATTATTGGCAAAGATATCCAAAGTGATGATCTGTAACGCTCAGCTCGCAGAAACCACAAAACAAGAAACAAGACGAGAAGGAGCTACGGGTAGCACGTGGTGGTTCCCATGAAACGCGGTGCCGATCTATTACCAAGGCAAAAAATTCTTTTTGACTAGACTGAGATGACTCGATCCGAACCAGGACTCGATCACTTGGCAAGCGCATCATGATCACTGAGTCACTGACCATATATCTCCCACAGTCTGAGCTAGGCACTACTACACTACTACGCGGCAAGCAAGACACAGAGCGAGAGGACACCGCGGCTGGTGGTCGAGTCGTCCAACGTGCTCGACTGCTCGGCCAAAGAAGATTCCTCCGTCCACTCCATGTGGCCAACAACAAACCTTTGCTTTCTTCAGGCAATTCTATAGGGCACGTTGTACGTAGCAGGTTGGCGCCACCCGAGGCGAGCACGTTTTGGTCGTGCGTCGTGCCGAATTTCTTCGCTCGTACGCGGAATCTATGGCTGCAAGCGATTGCCGCCGGCCGGGACACGTGTGAAGAACACATGCACCACGCGAAGGTTTGGAAAATTAGAGGAAGTATATTAATGCCAACTAGGCAGGTTGAGAGCTGTCCACATAAGCAAATATCATAGGTGGCAGTGAGAGAATAGATGAGAGAGAAAAAGGTGGGTGAGGAGTGAAACGCCCGCTCCAAGCCGGCGGAGAGACACTGTGCTGCAGTTTGAGGATTCCTATTGGTTCTAAGCAACTCAAAGCATTAAATGTTATCGTGGGTCCCACCACCACCATCTTTATTTTACTTACCATCTGAATGACCTGGTTTCTGTTACCGCCCGCTGCTGACGCAACCACTAGCCTTGCTCTTATTCCACTTTAGGTGGCATGCGCATACTCCCTCACTTCTAGGCTCACACAGGTGAAATAGAATCCATCCTCACTTAAAATTTTGGGGCATTGAATATCAAATCAGGGTAGATCTTGCTTTTTTTTACTCTTTCTCTCTCTTCCATGTCCTCTTCTTCCCCTGCCTTCTTCTCTACCCATCCAGCCCGCCGTCCAATGCCCATGCCGTCGCCGCCGCCCCTCCGGCACGGCCGGGCGTGGGCCGCGCCGGCCACCATCGCCTGCCCCTACCGCTTCCCTAGCCCAATCGCCGTCAACCGCCGCCCAGGCCGGTGGCGTAGCCACCGCCGGCTGCCCTCGGGCCTCCTGTAAACCCAGTGATGATCATGCGCCCCTCTCTGGACCTTCGTTGGCATGTGCCGCACCAAACCTTCACCACCTTTGCGCCACAACACCGCCCTGTGCTGGACCCCGACACCCCCATGTCGTAGTTCCATCATCCTGCAACACCGTCCCACACCGGACCTCCACTACCCTGTGCCGGACCTCCATCGCCCCCCGAGCTGCAACGCCACCGCAACGCTGCCCCTGCGCCGAACCTCCACATCGCCGCAATGTTGCCCCTGCACCGGATCTCCCCCGACGCAATGCCGCCCCTACACCGGACCTCCACCATCCCCTGTTGGACCTCCTCTACCTCTGGCGTGAAATTGGATCAGGACAGGGACTTGGAAGAGGTGGACGAAAGGGGTGGGAGAGAGAGAGAGGCAGAGAATGAGCGGGTCCCACTTGCCATTAATGAAAGGAAAATAGTCACTAACGTATGGGTCCCACCTATCATAGTAAAAGACGAGGCTGCAAATAGGGACTATTGCTGAAGTTGAACACAAAATTAGAGCCCTAGAAAGTTGGTGGCAACAATCATCTTTTGTGTCACATATGAAGTTATGAAAACACATAGTTACTGCAACAATCATCTTTTGTTTCTTCATTGGGTAACTTGGCATTTGAGGACTCTCCATTTTCCACATACCAAACGTGCATTCTACCACATTACGAGTCTTGAATGCAAATGGTTGAAAAGCTCTCAGCACTTGGGGCAGGAACCCTCGTCCAACCAGTTATGTGATATCTTTCACATCTATATGGCGCCAAGTATCTAGGTCCATTTGGATATCCAGCATCAACATGATAATATTTCCCTAAACACACATTTAAGAAAATAATTAAAGATCATATGTCCCTCGTTTCTAATATTACAACAAATACACATGTGACAAAATAAGTTTACGTAAGCATACATAGAGGTGGTATGGAAATATATGATGATCATGCTTCAACGTATGAAAGAGAACATTAGTATTGTGCCTAGATTGTGGTTGTCTTATAGATGCATATGTGAACAGAAAATCTAAATCAACAACAGAAAACAATAGCTCGTGGGGCTAGATCTGACTGACCAGAACCAATCATAATAATGCATTCATATTTACCGTGGAACCCTAATTATGTTAGTACAGAGAAAATGGTTTTTTCTCTACAATCAATATAATCCTTACTATTATCTTTTCTTCAATCCCATCGATCTGATGTGCTTCATGGGGTATCTTGTTTCCGCCAATGCCACTTTTTTTAACATTCAATTCCGACACAGTTGTGAGCACAAAGTAATATAAACCCTATAATTGAACGTTCTGATGAAGAAACAATAATGTCACGCAAGAAGGCTACCCACTTCGCTCACAATTTCTTCTGTAAGATGTGATTTAAATTCAAACGCCATTTTATAGATGTAATAAATTGTTCTTTGTTCGATTAATGTGTTACTTTGAAGGTGGTCTCTAATCCCCTAAACAACTACTGCAATTCTCTTAGCATTTTCTGAGCTTTTAGTTAAATACTTATCTTCCTTCACCATGAAAAGCTGCATAAGATCTTCATAGTATATAAATGTTTTTGTTACATTTAGTTAATTCTAAATGTTTAGTCTTCCCATAAAATTTTGAATGTCTTCTTTATCATCTTTAATATCACTGTCTTATCAATATCTTTAGCAATCAGATAGGAATCTTTAATCCTATTCACCCCTCAATTGTGTCATACGAGGCCGATTTTTAAATATCGTGTTGGATTCTTCAGCTAGCAATGGACAATTGGACACGATAAACTTATGGTGCCAAAATTAAGAGTCGTGTTAATTGCAGATTTGACAACAGAAAAAAATAATATGTAATTTGTACATTCACCTATATATTTCATGTTATAATTTAGAACGTATAACGAGAATAATTGCATATATTATTGTTTTGTTATTCTCATTATTGTCTGTCTGTCTAGCTCTCTTATCAGTAGCTGGCCTTCCGTCATTTATGACACGAAAAGTTCAATCATTTATTTTTTAACATGTGCAAATTTAATAAGAGATGTTGAGGAAACGGTGTCCCAACCTTTCCACTAAACCACAAACTCCTTCCGTTGACCCATACCCACACTACTTTCTCTATCGAGACATTCGCCTAGAAACCAATATGGGAGACCAATACTATATGGGAACTCAATGTTTTATTCACTTGATAAAACACCCATACCCACACTCTACTCCAACCATACTATCATGGCGTGCTACTTCTTATTGTGACTACTTGTGTCACCTCCAAATGGCTTTCATTTATCATAGCTTACGTGAGGGGGTGGATGGCACCCTTATAGGAGATCATGGCTCATGTAGTGGAGCCATGCGTCCACCTTCTACATTCTTCTGTATCAAATATCTAACTTTAGAATTCTCTTCATCCTCATCTACTTTCTTCATATTTCTACCATGCCAAAATATCATGCATCTAGAGTATTCTGTACCATGAAACATGGCAACTATGACTCAAGCACACTTTCCAATCTTCTATAAGATTCCTACTTTGCCATGATTCTTATCCTCATGCATGGCAAAGTTCATATCTTCCAAAAACCTTTTAGAATGTTTTAAGCAAGCATTGCATATTCTCAACAAGAGGTTAATTTTCTAACAATGATTTAACCATGTCAGGAGAGGTTCACCTTCTTCAAAATGGGCAATCTCGCTACTTAGACGAGCAATCTTCGTAGATATTTAGACAATCTAAGTACTTAGTTCTGCCATCCTGGCCTAGAACATAGTCTCCTCTATTTTGAGCTTCTACAATTTCCTAATTTTCTTGAGCTGCAGCAAAATAAATCTTAGTGTTCCTACTTCCACAATGTTTGAAATAAAATTTTAGAGGTATTACATTTGTTGTATTCTACCCAGTGAACCCCTAGCGAACATTGGTTTCTCTCTACTTTTTTCCTCTTCTTTTCTGACTTCTCCATTTCGACATCTGAGGCTATCCCTCCTCCCCTTTTCCCCTCTTTCCCTTAACTTTTGTTTGGACTTCCCCTCGGTTTGCATTCTGGTGCCAAGTGGTGGCAACTTGTGTGGGCAACCCTTTCCTTTGTAGCAAAGGTGAGCACTTCTCTCACTTCACTACAAATTTTCGTAATGGTTAGTGTACCTACCAAGCCAACAAAAACAATAAAATAATAATAAATACAAAAATAATCTCATACATGGCTAGAATAAAAATTTGAAAATTATGAAGCCAGACAGGCCTAGCAATGGCCCAGTTGTGGTACCAAACTGCAAGTCTAAATATGTATAACTATAGAAGTATACTACCGAACTACAAAAAAAAAATCTTGTGCATTTATAACAGAATGAGATGGGCCTAAAAGTAAAGTTGTAACTATTGTAGAAAATTAACCAAACAACCCCACCTACCCCCCACAAAACACAACTATATACCCCCATTTGAAATGTTTGCCACATGTGTTCCCAATCGATCTCACAACACATACACAATTGTTAGCATCACTACCAGCACTGTTGACAGGTTATCTAGAACTAACTGATAGCACCTAGAAAGGTAGTGGTTTAAGTTAAAAACTAGATTGACATTTTGTGAAAACCGGGTAAAGTTCAATTTAGAGCATATCATAAATGTCGGATTAGAACAAAAATTATACATAATCAATGTTCTCTTTAAATGAGAAATAAATTTTCTTTTGCAAACTTAACAATTTGGTCACAACAAAAAAATATTGACAAAATATCAAATCATAAAATTCTTTGTTGTCATGACAGACTAGGCAATTGTCCGGTGGCCGTGAGGTCTTCTTGATAGAGTGACAGCAATGAAGACAATACGGTCTTAGTAATCTCTGTCTTTCTTCTTTTCGTCTTCTTGTTTTTTCCTCTTATTCACATCTGAAACATGCCCTTCTCTGAATTTTTCCTTTTTAGTAATGGACTAATGGTCGAAACAATAAGAAATACAAAAAGGCTTAAGCATGACCATTATAAAAAAAAATACGATAAGCATTCATCATAGACCCAGCAATGGCCTAGTGGTAGTGAGCTTCCCTTGATGTGATGGTGGTGGGGCAGCAAATTTTCCTCTCTTATTCTCCCATTTTTCCCCACTTCAATATTTGAAGCGTATTCACCTGAAATAGCCAGACAATTCTTTCTAGACTTTTATTTTGGTCCATTCAGAGGAATATAAGATAATAGGATGTCTAAAAGGACATGTGTAATATAAAATTGCAAAAACAAACACTAGCAGGGTGTTTGCACATGTGACAAACTTCTATCGTCACTGTAAGAGCGAAATACGTCACAACAAAAGATTTGTGATGAAGTAGTGATGAAATTGGGTTCATCGCAGAAGGTGCTTCAGAAAAGTCTATAGTGACAAAATGGGCAAAAAGGTAAACGAAGAGATTTCATCTGTGGTGATTAGGTTTTCGTCACAACACCATTTTCGTTTCTGAGGAATAAAAAAATTTCATACAACCTCTAGAACCACTTGGCTTTGTCCATGCTGGCAGTTGATGTGGCACCATCCATGCTAGTCGTGATGTGGCATACCACTCCAAGTCCCGGTGAGGTAGCAGATGTCTGGGTTGTCAAATATGGCACAAACTCACAATTTTTGCAGAGAGGAAGAAGCATAGAACACGAGAATGATTTGCCCCTACACCCGTCCGAGGTTCAGGCATATCATCCTTGGATCATGCGTCCGATAATGCGTCCTTGCCGTCAGCCTCTCCTGCACTGCCACCTCCATAGCCAGGGGCACGCACTCGCAGATCTCCTACGGTCAAACCATCCAGTGGCCGCACCTCTCAGGAATGCACCTGTCAATGTTCCTAAGGCTCCCGCACCCGTTGATGCAACTGTGAGTTCTTCGCATCCTATAACAAGGTTACAAAGAGGTATTCTCAAGCCAAAAACATATACATAGTATAGTCAAATATGGTCCTCTTTTAGTTACTAGTGAACCAAATAATCTTACAGAAGCATTAGGTGATGCTAACTGGAAAAATGCTATGGACGCTGAGTTTCTTGCATTACAGAAAAACAAGACCTAACATTTGGTGCCACAAGACGAAGGGAGGAATGTGATAGACTGCAAATGAATCTACAAAATTAAGAAGAAGGCTATAGGGTTATAAGGCTTGGCTATAGGGTTATAAGGATAGTCTGGTTGCAAAAGGGTTAAAGCAAAGATTTGAAATTGATTATGAAGATACATTTAGTCTCGTGGTTAAAGCATCTGCCATCCAGTTGGTTCTACCTATTGTTGTGTCTCGTGGCTGGACGCTTCGACAATTGGATGTGTAGAATGTTTTTCTTCATTGTGTTCTAGAGGAAAAGGTGCACATGAAACAACCTCCTGGGTATCAGGATAAACATCACCCGAGTTATGGTTGTAAGTTGTACAAGGTGTTATATGGACTTAAACAAGCTCCAAGAGCATGGTACCATAGATGGAGTGAGAAATTGGTAAAAAACAGTTTTAAAGCATCAAAAGGAGATACATCTTTATTCTTTTACAGGAAAGGTGATCTGATGTTTATATTAATATATGTTGATGACATCAATGTAATCAGCTCACTACAAGAAGGAACTAACTACTAAGGTACTTCATCAAGCTCTCATTTCATAATTTGCTTTAAAGGATCTTGGAGAACTTCGCTATTTTCTAGGGATTGAAGTTAACAAGGTCAAGGAAGGAGTAATTATGTCTCAAACCAAATATGCAAACGACATACTAAGAAGAACAGGTATGATGAATTGCAAACCGTCCAATACACTTATGTCATGAAAAGCTCTCGGCATTTGAAGAAACTCCTCTTGGGCCAGACGATGCATCGAGGTACAGAAGTATTGTACATGTCTAACGGTACTTGACTTTGACAAGATCAGGCATATGTTTTGTAGTTAACAAGATATGTCAATTTGTACATGCACCAACAGCAATACATTGGACAACAGCAAAAAGAGTGCTCAGATATGTCAAGTACACCATGGGTGTAGGTGTCAAGCTATCCAAGTCGCCATCAACACAACAATATAAGAAAAGTAAAAAACAAACAATTATAAATTAATATAATCAACATTTTAAAAGATAAAGTTTATCGTTATGAATGCAAGACCACTAGAATCACTTAAATCAGAGATAGGAGAAAAAAATAATAATCATTTTAAGATCCAAGGATTAAAATGGACTAATTTAGTGCTTTTTAGTCCTTGGATGTTAAAATGATTACTATTTTTTTCTTGCAGCTCCATTTTAAGTGATTCTAGTGGTCATGCGTTCATAACGATAAGTTTTAATTTTTAAAATAATGATTGTATTATTTTATAATTGTTTTTTTAATTTGCTTATATTATTGTTTCTACACAACAACCAAAAAAATAATATAAAAAATAGTGATAAAATGGTATTAAGATCACTTTAAAATATAGTGTTCACCGTTAGTAACACGTGACCACAAGAATCACCTAAATCGGAGGTACGAGCAAAAATTAATAATCATTTTAATATCTAAGGACTAAATTATAAATAAAAAAAGTTAAAACCACTCATCAAAACAGTCTGATGGCCAAACTTGAACGGTTTTTGATAGTTGGATGGCCAAAGATATCCAGTTTTGAAGTTCGATGGCCAAAACCAAACTGAGGCAAGAGTTTGATGGCAAAAAATGGACATTTTCCTTTTTCAAACCTTTCACATGTCAATTCTGCATCATTTCATATAATGCATTGTATAGGAATAGAAATTAATGGTGAAACATGATATTCGAAAAGACTACAAATCCCATTATGTCCTATGAAGAAACATAGAAATTAAGGCACCAGAAAGTAATATTAGCGATATCACAGTAGAGCAGAGTAGTTGTCATTTTGCAAAAGGGCAAATGACAACATCAGTTCCTATCATCTATGAATGATTTTCGCTATTAGAACCCAATTCAAGTCGTTCTTAATGTACAGCAGTAGTCCTAACATGTCCCTGAACTTGAGGTGTGAACTTTCGATACAAGTCCTATATGCATGTTCCAGTTCCCACTTCCCACTGTGTTCTGTTTCTTAAATAGAGAGTAGGTCCCCCAGCAAGCAAGTACACAGTTTCGGAATTAAACATTTTGAAGAAAACATGCGAAAACTTTGTGGAAGCTGGCTGAATTCACACAAGAATCAAACAGAAATTATTTGATTCCCAATTCAAGAGCTCAAGTACATAGCACATGCCTGCAATAATTCCAAAAAATCAAGACTTCAACATCCAAACAATGACAAAGCACAACAAAAGGTTCTTCCGAAAAAAGAGAGCACAACAAAGACAAGAGTACAGTCCATGTTGATCACGTAGCTTCTAGAACACATGCATGTTGTCCCTTTCTTACCAATGTATTTGGCCAGTACCTCTTGGCAGCCTCAGCTTTTGTTTTGGACGCCCTTTTTTGGTTCAACAAGGATCTGTCACATAAAATGTTTAAATGCTAATTAAAAGTATTAAATGTAGACCAATGATAAAATAAATTGTATAAGTCCTAGGCTTTTTCGTGACACGAATCAAACGAGTTAGGCCATGATTTAACAATGTGGTGCTACAGTAATAATTTGCTAATGATGAATTAATTAAGTTTAATAAATTCGTCTCGTGAAAATGCCTAGAACTTATGCAGTTTGTTTTATAGTTAAATAATGTTTAATCCCCCTAAATAGCATCAAAACACTTGATATGACAGGGCTTATAATAAACTTCTACGGAATTTTTTTTACAAGTAAAAGATGTAAATTTGGCTAACAGTAGCGCCACAATGCAAATGGACTTTAGGAGTCCAGTTTTTCTCAGCTGACACAACCATACTAAAATTTTCCATATAATGACTCAAATATTTATATCTATATTATCCACATCGGACGATGGTGCTGATCGAGTTAACTTGCTGTGAACTCCACCCAGGCAATGCTTTGAGTTTGATGGCGAACGTGTAAGGCGCTGTTCAGATTTCTAACTTCTCCTATTTATTCCAACTTTTCACCATTCATTCCAACTTTTCACTATTTCTCTCTCACAAAACACGTTTTCAGCGAATGCTACAGTGATTTTCTGATGCTGCAGTGTTTTTCCCTACAATCTAAACACACCCTAAACTAAGTGCAGTGGTAATCTGGTGAAAGATAGAGATATATACAATCTTCGCTTGGAAAATATACTTATCCACTATTTAAAGATAATGCCAAATTCATCTTCTCTTTTTCTAGAGGCTGCGCGTTAATTACTTTCTCCTTTTTTTTCACTAAATGATAGAGTGTTATGTCTGAAGTTAGGACTTAGCTAGAATTTTCATGACTGAGGCTTATTTTTCTACCCAAGCTTTGAATTTTTCTATCCTATTCCTCTTTTGAAAGAAAAAAAAATTAAACGTGTTGTTTTTCTCTGTTCCTATTGGAAAGGAAAAGCTAGGAGTAGCCAAGGCTGATTTACCATTTCCTTTTTGAAAAGCGCAGCTAGAAAGTTGCCGATATGATATTGATAGAGAAGTGTGTTCATTTACTGCCGTTCCTATCCTTGATACAAAGTTGGAGTTGGAGGTACATGCATATATAAAGGTAGATGGAAGTGTGATCTGGTTGAAACTTAATACAATATGTGCTATCAAAAGTTGTTTTAACCCACTGTGAAATATTCTACTAATACATTATATGGTTCCGTGCGGTGTTGAACACGTCACCAGATTATTTAGTAAGTAATCATAACTCAACTGGTTAGGTCAAAAGGAGTGGTTGTGCATCTTAGCTAACCATGTTTCAGTCATGCATCTCCAACTATAATTTAGGTGTATTTCTTCTTTCTAATGAAAACTCACCTAGTTCCTCCTTTCTCTTAGGTTGGATTGCATTTATCACCGCATTATTTCACCACTGCCCATTTACGCTACTCATGATATGTGTCTTGGTAACCTCATCATGCGTTTTAAACTTTTGTTTTGGATTTTTTAGGTCAACACCAAAATTTCAAATGAGTCTATAGTTATATGTTTAAAACACACATGCATAAGTCTAATAGTAAATTTCATAATTTCCTTTTCGGACACCACTAAAAATTGCAAAAATTCATATAAATTGGATACTGATGGAATTTTGGGCTTGGCCCATAGCGAAAATTCTGAAAATTCCAAATAAATCTCAAAGGTCCAAATGCAAAATAGGAAGTGGAGGAATGGGTGTCAACCTTTAGTCCCACATTGCTAGTGGAGTGGGATGACCAACATAAAAGTGGAGGTTGTCTCTGCTATTCTAAGTCATGGGTGTGGGGAGAGAAGAAAAGCTCCATACACTCACGCCTTACCTCGTCTCGCTACGACGTCCACGTGAATGGTTCGCCGAAGCTAGTGATGGGTTGTTGCATATCATGTTTACAAATACACCCATGTGGCCAGTTCTATTTGTAATATCAAAGCAATTAAAGGGCCCCAATAAAAAGTTAGAACCTTCCTGTGGTATTTAAGGAGGATAGTCTTGACGAAAGACAATTTTAACAATGTTTAACTGACACTGTGATAAAAGATATTACTTTTGTCATAAGGATGAAGCTAAGCACTCATTGTTTACCACTGTTTCGCTCGTGTTATGTAATCCATCGTACATGTGGCTTTTGGTCTTTCTCAGCCTCATTGTATGGTACATACGTACTCTATCACATTAGACTTGGCCAGGATAAAATTATGAAGAGACTGAAAATGCCAGTTTCGCTAGACATGTTATGCATTGGTCGTTATGACTATGTAGAAATTACTTAATTTTTTGGGGAAAAAATATGACTCTTCTCCGCTCTAGGTATCTTCTGGATCACAAGAATTAGCAAAGTAGATTTTACCCGTCCCCGGAGGCATAGGTGACGATATAGTTTTTGGATTGATTTTCGTTAGTGTATTGAGTCTCTTTTATGTCTTCTCAGACCAGTGCGTTCCACTACCATTTTGTATCATTTCCACGTAATGCCTAAAAAATTAATAAAACTTCCTTTTATAATAAAGTATGGTTTTTTATAATGGATACAACTTATATCATTTTCACTTCATGAAAAATAGAACTGGCCAGTTTATGCAAAACTCGTTTTCCCTATGAGGCTAAGAAATTAAACTGGGCATAACTTATATCATTGGAAAGCAGAGATGCTCAAATACACCTACTGAGACTCACCTAACCCCCCTGCGCAAATAACAATCAATTTCTTTCGCAGTCAGGTGTGACGGACTGACCAATCCTACTCCCAAAACCTGTTTCCTGCCATCATCGCTACCACTCCCAGTCGGCAAATCCCAAGTCAAGCTATATAAAACCAAAATTTAAAAGGCAGAGGGAAAAACAATTCAAGGATTGGCAATATAAGTCAGGATTTAACAGTTTATAAGACTTTAAAGTCAGGATTTCCCAGCTGCTCATGGCAATATGAAAATTCCATGTGCACCTACATACTAATATTTTATCACAATTGTTTAACTTAAACACCAGCACTTTGTCAATAAATTTCTGTGGATGGACTAGACTCTAAACCAGGGGACAAAAGACCAGTCGTTGTCTTGAATCGCAGGCAGAAGCAATAAACCAACTCGGCTGATCCCTTTGTGGCTTCGCCCCCTTCACCCTGATGCACCGTCCCCTGTCTGCGCCGCTCCAAGCTAATAACGCACAGGAGTTCTTGCTCCCTGAATCCTGATGCATCTCCACGAAATACAATTACCTGTGGCTTCAGTTTGTGTGTGATAGGGGCTTTCAGAGCTTTGGTTGATTGTTGGGGGACCGTTTCTTGGGGCACCCGAGTTTTGGCCCCTTCCTCGTTCGTCCTCCCCTTCTATGGGAGCTTGGATGCTGCTGGATCTCTGCAAGTGACCATGAGCCAGAGTGAGCATTCTCCTTTTCATTTCTTGTCATTTATTTGTTGATTCTTTGATTGGCGAGTCCAAGGCGTCATCTTTACTTCCTGGGGGAGTGGGAGTTGACCTGGGTGGGGGCGAGTAGCGGTTCTTGACCGTGGGCTTTCGGTTCTTTCTGATGTTGCTTGCCAAGATAGTATAGCAGGATACCGTTTCTGCAGACTTTGCGTGGGAAATTAGTTCATTGATTGTTTGTTTCACCTGGAACACTGGAAATTAGATTTTTGGGCCCTTAAGTTTTTGCCGCAAGGATTTTAATTTTTGATTGGCTATGAGGTAGAAACCACTGTTACAGGTGCATGAAAGCCGGATTTCGTCAAGATTGTTTGTCAGTTTGGAGCAGTTCTGCTCCGTTCCAACCAACTGGGTCTCCAATTCGTCGTTTAGCATTTGGTACAACTGCAACAAGCTTTTGTAAGCAAAAAGATGCCCTTTTTTGGGATTGTCTTGTGTAGGATTTCACAAACCTCGTTTTTCACCGTATGAATGGCCAAATCTTGGAAAGGTTTATGGTCCGTTGGGGTTTTAACCCCTCTTCTGAGAAATCAGTATATTCTTAGACGAGCTTGAAATTGATTAGTTTTTTCTGACTTAATATGATATCTTTGTACTGAAAAGCAAATGATTACTTCAAGTCTTCAACTAATCACAAAAAGCAAAATATTACTTCAAGTAATCATAATCCATGATGAGTACATATTCTACAACTTTATTCTGGTCTTGTGGGGTTTAGCACAAAATTAATTAGTACTATGCTTTGTCAGCTTATCCTTTGGTTTTTTCCCTGACTGAGTACTATGCTTTGTCAGCTTATCCTTTGGTGTTTTCCCTGGCTGTAGCTTTTGACATCAATGTTCTTCGTGAGGAAGCAAGGGCTAGGTGGTTAAAGCCTTCTGAAGTATACTATATCTTGCTGAATCATGAGAGGTTCCCGATCACCCATGAGGCACCGAAGAAGCCACCCAGTATAGCTGCATTTCCTTAATTGGAGAAATGCCCTCTTGTATAATTTTGTAGATGCCTTGACTGCATTTTTGTTTGTTCTACAGGTGGTTCACTATTCCTTTACAATCGTCGTGTGAATCGGTATTTCCGGAGAGATGGCCACACATGGCGGAGGAAGAAGGATGGAAGAACTGTTGGGGAGGCTCATGAACGATTGAAGGTTTATTTCATGCTTTATATATAGTTTGGCTCAATGGTTGTTAATAAACTTTTATATGGTCAATGTTAAAAAAACACAATTTGTCAAATCACCTTGTGAAGACTTTTATGTGGCTGTTACTGATATTTAATATGACAAACCATTGATCATGCCAATCGCCGCTCCCTGTCGAGAATTTGTTGATACCACATCAGAGAAAATGAATATCAGTGCACACATGCTCAATCACTGCATATTGTTCCATTGGATCCCTAGTATGAATCTTTATCCAGCCTCCTTCAAAATGAACATTTTCTCGATATCATAGAGTATGTATAACAAACTAGTGATGTCTATGAAGGAGGTGCTTTTACCTCACTAGTTTGGTATGATCATAAATTTTGTAAAGAGGTTGTTGCTCAGCGTCCTCTGTCTGAGATATGGCATTTTCTCATCATCACAGGTTGGAAACGTTGATGCTCTGAGTTGCTACTATGCTCATGGTGAGCAAAATCCATGTTTCCAGAGGCGGTGTTTCTGGATGTTGGAACCGTAAGATAATCTTTCCATTCACTTAGCTCAAAACCTGTGAAGTTATTTGGCCCATCTAACTTGGATGTGGTCACTGAAGTCGCAATTGTTCCGAGTTACTGTGTGTACTGTTTTTACTTTTATAGTATATATGTTGAATAATTTGATCGATCTGTGGAAAGAAAAGTGGTTACAAATTTTATTTGACACATTCTCTATTTTTGCAGTGCATATGAACACATTGTGCTGGTACAGTACAGAGAGGTAGCTGAGGTATGTAACATTAACATCGTCATGTTCTATTAAGAACAAAAAAAACATTTCCATGTCATACTTTTCTACAACTTTTGTGGTGTTCTTTGACATGATCATCTACTATGCAAATAAATACTGACATGACAAATCAGATGTCTTATTCAGTTCTTGGCACAGAAATATTAATGGAATTTTCTTTTGCTTTCCATTGATTTTTATGCTTGGAAAATTAGTAAATTACAGAAATACTTTTATTCTATTCCAAATATTTTTAAAAACAATATAAATATGCTTATAATGAATTAGATTTATTCTCAAATACTTGCATAGTAAAACATTCTTTGATTTTATGTATTTTTATTTTAAACAGAGGAACTATTTCCAGAACTAGTGACGTGTGTGATTTTGTTTCACCTACCAGGGCAGATATTATTCGTCACAACTGTCGAATGGGCCACCAGAATCTCTTTCATCTTTGGGATATCCAAAGGCCACCTACGCAAACCAATATCTCAGCTCTACTTCTGGAACTAGTGAGGGCAGTGAATCTCATCAGAGCTATTCTAATTTGAGTTCTGTAACTGAAGTAAGTTCCTATTCTGGTAACATGGAGTACAGCAAAGATGGTGTCAGTTTACTAAGCATACCAGAGCTTGGACAGACTTGTCTGGAACGAGCTACAGAAATTTATCAGACTGATAATGGTAATTCAAAAAATAAATCCGGGATTAATGTGGCTTTGAAAAAAATAGCTGAGCAGTTAAGCTTGGGTGATGATGATGATGACTATATTTACTCAAATCAAGCTCAGGATTTGGATTTCCCAGGTAAGAATGTTAATCACACAAGCAGCCGACTACAAAAATGTTTTAATCATTCCTGCATTTCTTCTTAGGTCCATATGAAGCAAAATTCGAAAATGTTTTCTGCATGCTGGCCGTACATACATAAGAGAACTTATAAAAATGATGATATGTTGGCAGCTTTGTTTTATATATAGTTTAGTACAACATTCTAAGACCTAAATTTGTTGAAAGGAAAAAGGAACCTCTGTCAGAAATATGATGGAGTCAACTATTTGTTAGTTAAAGTTTCTTTATTTTCCTTTTTCTCTCTGGGCTTATTGCAACCTGTCATGATAGTGTAATGTGCTGGCGCAAGATTGTTTGTGTTATTTTTTTTGGCAAATTAATACGTGCTTTTATGTTGAGCACATATATCGCTACATATTTAGAATATTTCCATACATTCCTCTGTAATTAGAAGGAAAACAAACGATTTTTAGCTTTCAGACACGCAAATTTCCTGTTGATGCCCTTGTGATGTGCCAACTGGTGGCCTTCAGGCACACTGCACACATTGATAAAAAGCATCATATTGTTAAGGTATCTGAACTAATTGGAACTGATAGTTCAACGCTAACAAAATCATTATATGTGCTGCCTTATTCAGGTGACAACCAAGTAAAACAAATTCAACCACAAGGAACAGAAAAAGGTTTTGTCAGGAATATAGCACCATCATGGGAAGATGTGCTGCACTCCAGTTCTGGTTTGCCAACTCCATCTATATACCAGGTGATGAAATCGTAAATTGGGGCTATTCTTCTTTGTAGAATACACTGATGCATTTGGAGTTCTGAAAACAATCGATATTTATTTTGGATTTTGGAGATAATCTTTATTACACTGCATTGTACATATACAAAACGTACTTGTCTGATTATTCTCCATATCAAAATTATACAAGTGCATTCAGAAATCTCTTTGTACACTAGTACCTTTACTGAGGTGTATTAACGACTTGCATTTTTGCAATACAGTCGGATGTACAGTATCAGCAAAATTCAGAATATCATCCACCAGGAAGCCTAGACAGCAGTGATTTGCGCATCCAACTTTCTGCTGCTAAAAGATTTCTATTAGGACCAGAAGCCGCCATTGACTCACCATCATCGAATTTTATGCTGAGAAACAAGGGGAACACTGGAACTGATACTCTTTCAGCTCATGACAGTAGGATTGAAAGCGCTCTGAACCCAGATTGGAAAACAAAAGCACCGTTAACATTTCAAAGCAATTCACAGGGCTCTGAAATAACAGAGTTGTTGTTTGACCAAGGTCAGTTTGAACCTTACTCCAGAGCAGATACAAGACTTACCTTGGGACAGAAAAGGCAGTTTAGCATTCGTGAGATTTCTCCAGAATGGGCATTCTCCTATGAGACGACCAAGGTAAATCGTGAAGCTTTAGCATTTTAACACCATGCAACACCAACAGTTCTCATTTGCATATGCTCTTCTCACCATCTCGTCTATTCAGGTCATCATTACAGGAGAATTTCTATGTGATCCATCCAATTTGTGTTGGGCTGTGATGTTTGGTGACAATGAGGTACCTGTTGAAATAGTTCAACCGGGTGTGCTCCGCTGCCACACACCACTGCACAGCAGTGGAAAACTCACAGTCTGCATTACATCAGGGAACAGAGAAGTCTGCAGTGAATTCAAAGAATTTGAGTTTCGCTCAAAACCAACCTCTTCAAGTTTCTCAGACCTTGTGCCATCTTCTAGATCCCTGAAATCTAGTGAAGAGTTGTTATTTCTTGCCAAATTTGCTAGAATGCTTTTGTCTGAGAATGGAATCTTTGAAGTTCCTGATGGTGATCCCCAATCTGGGCAGTGTCCAAAACTTAGGATGAATGAGGAGCTCTGGGATAGGTTGCTTGACGAACTCAAACTAGGATGTGAAAACCCACTAAGCACAGTTGATCAGATTATGGAGGAGCTGCTGAAAAGTAGATTGCAACAGTGGTTATCAGTGAAGCTGAAACGATCCAATGGAACAGCTTGTTCTCTGTCCAAGCATGAACAGGGTATTATACACTTAATATCTGCACTAGGCTATGAGTGGGCACTGTCTTCAGTTCTCAGTGCTGGTGTTGGTCTAAACTTTCGTGATTCAAATGGATGGACTGCACTTCATTGGGCTGCTTATTTTGGAAGGTAATCACATTTATATTGTAACTTCAATTCCATCATTTCTTCACTAGACATTTCCTTCTGTTAGACTATATTAGGCAACTCCGGATATGGTTAGTTTAGGATTGATTGTAATTCCGGGATAACCTTCCTTATCTCTAGGAGAGGCTACTTGTGCTCCAAACCATGTACTCCTATATATTCGCCCTAGAGGCTCAACCCAATCTTACAGACTGAAGAAATAATTTTCGTATATCATGTTATTTTGTGTACGATTGTACTATCAACCTGTCAACTAAGTAGTTTTCATTTGAAGAATCTTCAGCAGAATAAAGTAGACACGTTCCTTAAACTAAATTAGAAAAAAGTCTAAATTTACGTCAACAAGCTGTTTCAGACTGGTAGTATTGGGGGAAATGGCAAAAACCGTCCCTAAGGACTTGGGTTTCCAAAAATACCGCTAATGTAATAATGGTCTTACAGTGAGATAAAAAAAAGAACAATGGCCTTACAGTAAATAGAAGATCTAATGTTCGTTTAAGTATGTCTTGGATTGGTATTGGACTCAGTTATCTACAGTGCATGGCAGTGTTCCACTAAAGTTTTTGATGAAATGTTCCACTGAAGTTTATCTCTTATTTTGCTTAAGTGGTTGTACATTTTTCTGTTGGCGTGGAACTAGCAAGCTGTCTTCAGAAACAATTGTTAATAGGTTCATTTGATTGCAGGGAAAAGATGGTTGCTGCACTCCTTGCTGCTGGTGCATCGGCGACAGCGGTCACCGATGCCACTGTGCAAGACCCAGTTGGCAAAACCGCAGCATTCCTGGCTTCTGCACGAGGGCATACGGGCCTTGCAGGTTATCTATCAGAAGTGTCACTAACTAGCTATCTTGCATCACTTACTATAGAAGAAAGCGATGCTTCAAAAGGATCAGCTGAAATTGAAGCAGAGAGGGCAGTGGAAAGCATTACTCAGAGGAGTGCCCAATTGCATGGTGGCACAGAAGATGAGCTCTCAATGAAGGACTCCTTAGCAGCAGTGAGAAATGCAGCGCAAGCAGCAGCTCGCATCCAGAATGCTTTCCGTGCCTTCTCTTTCAGGAAGAGACAGCAAAAGACTGCTCGACTTAGGGATGAATATGGAATGACTCAAGAAGATATAGATGAAATTGCAGCTGCATCAAGGCTTTACCACCAAGCTCATGCTTCTGGTGGCCAGTTTTATGATAAAGCAGCTGTTTCAATTCAGAGGAAATACAAAGGTTGGAAAGGGCGCAGACATTTTCTCAACATGAGAAGAAATGCGGTTAAAATACAGGTAAGGGAATCAAAAAATGTTTTATTTGATAGCCTCCTTCATGTTGAATTCATGGGCACAATATCTGGCAAGTTGATTGTACTTTCGTCTTATGTGGTCTTCCTTCATGCAGGCTCATGTAAGAGGCCATCAAGTGAGGAAGAAATACAGAACAATTGTAAGCACTGTCAGTGTGCTAGAGAAAGTGATACTTAGGTGGCGCCGGAAAGGACATGGCTTACGTGGCTTCCGACCTGAACAGCAACCAATGGTTGAAGCAGTGGAGGATGACGACGAGGAAGATGATGACTTCGAAGATGATGAAGCAGTCAAGGTTTTTCGTCGGCAGAAGGTTGATCAGGCTGTAAAGGAGGCTGTGTCAAGAGTGTTGTCCATGGTAGACTCTACTGAAGCAAGGATGCAGTATCGTCGAATGCTTGAGGAGTTTCGCCAGGCAACAGTAAGAAGTTCATAAACCTTGCAGTTTGAGTGAATTCCTCGTCACAAGTCATTTTGCCCTAGGAACCTATATATTTTAAGAAATTTAAGTAGAGAGCAACTTACTCTATTACAAAAATCAAACAACTGGGGCAGTAATCTCTTCTAAAGGTCAGACGTATGGTAAGCAATGCAATTTCAATGAAATAGATGTACCGATATCATTTAAAGCAATGAATAACAAGTAGGATTAATTTAAGGTTTCTCTCATTTTATCCAAGTCAGACTTCCAGATTGTGACTAACCAGATGCTAATTGTAAATGCAGGCTGAATTGGGTGAGTCACATGAAGTAACATCAATATTTGATAGTGATATAGAGTTATTAGAGATCAACAACTTCTTGCTCTGAATAAAACCCAGGATGCAAGGAGCGTTTCAGTTACAAGAGCTGGCGTATGAACTAGTATTTAGGATATGTGTTCTACCTGCTACTAACTAGGACTTGATAGTGTACAGAGATTGCCTGTCTGTTGTAGACTGCTGGTTCTATGTATTTTTACTCCCTACATTATTTTGGAGTGGCAGTTCCATGAATAATGTACTTAATTATTTGGGGGTGTACACTTTAGCCAGTTTGGAAATCAGTTTCTCAATAGGTGTATCTGTGAATTGCACTTAACATTTTTGGTGAAACTAATATAGGGGGTGTTTAGATTGGAAAAGATTCCCGAAAAAACACTGTAGACCTAAAAATACACTGTAGATGAATAGTATTCTGTGAGTGGGAGGGGTAGGATGAATAGGGAAAAATTGGATGAATAGTGTTTTTTTAGGTGGGAGTAGGTGAAACTAAACACACCCATAATGTGCCACTCACAAGTCATGACTTACTCCGATATCTCACTACCAATGTTGGTAACTATGGTTTGCAGCTTCTTGTATGGGGAAAACCCCATTAAGCTTCCACAAACATTGATGGATACATTTAGTCACTCAGGAATAAATACGCTAGATTTTATATAGTTTGCCATACCAAAAAAAAACTCATTAATATTCATATAAAGTTTGCTATGCCAATAAAAATCATATCATAATTTATGTCAGGTTTGCCTTAGAAACAAGACTCTTATCACAATTCGTCAGTTTCAGTTAGCAGAAAGAATTTGCATTCTATATTTGGAAGTGAGAAGCTAAAATCCATGCTACATCCACTGCAGAAGTCATAATCTAACTTCAAAACAACATTCACAAAGTTGCAAAGATATTCATATCATCCGCGTCCAACATACAAGCTATATGCATCTGCACCAATAACTTCAAGATACTTTGTGTATGTTCATTTTCACCCTTGCAAGAAAAACACCGTACTGCAATCCAGGCATATCTCATCTGTTTTCCCTTCCAAGACGTTAGCAAATCAGCATGTGGCTTTAAACATGCATCCACCCCTGGTGGTCTCTCCTTTGACATTTCAAACTGAACAAGGGCTCTGCCACATTGATATGTCTGTTATTAGCTCCCGGAGCTGATCCATGAGGAGCTTTACGTGCTTGTTTTTGCTTTCAATTTCCTGCATTAGATCCCATGTTTGAAAGATCAGTGTTACATGTGAAATGAATGTTTGATGCATAGATTAAAGAAGTGCGTATCATTCATACGTTGCCATTGAACAGATTTTACAAATCACAAATATAAATGATGATAATATCAATGAACTCAACAGTAGATTTATCATCAGCGATGAGATTACAGTATTCAGAACACAACAATGGCAGAAAACAAATGTTGGGAATTTCTAGGAAACAGACATGCAATACAAAATTTGAAGGTCTGATGCATTAAAACAAACAAGAACCTCAGTAAAACAAACCGTGCAGATGGAGCAAAACACACTACAAGCATCAGCACATAACTTTTTTACACTTCCATACACCAGAAAGGATGATAAACCAATATTTTCACGCTTTGTCCTTACAATTTAGCACAGATCAGGGCATGCTGGTCGAACATATCAAGAGGGGATCGCATGGACTACAAAGCAAGAGACAGAAAAAGAAAAGGAAACATGAACATTCATCTACAAGGTAGTACCTTTCTTAAAGCAGATGCACGTTCTTCCAATCTTTCAATATCAGAATGGTCAGCTTCAGATTCTGTAGATCCTACGTCCTGAGAATGCACAACATCATCAAATAAATCTAACAAATGTAACAAATTTCTGTTCAATCAAAAGGAGCATGAGTTTAGATAAGCCATATGTGGAAGAATCAACAAGTCCAGTCCAGTTTCAGTTACTTTCTGTCCCAGAATATAGCTATGTTCAGGTTTGTCCTAAGTCAAACATTTTTATCCTAAATATGTTTAGGTATGTCCCAGAACATAGCTACGTTTTTCTTAAGGATAAACCTAAACAAAGCTATATTATGGGACGGAGGGAGTACCATTTTTCTCTACTCATTACTCAATTCAGAACCAGTGCAAACTAATTTCATCTGGTATAGTATGGAAATAACAGTTGACAAATAATGCTAGTTCTACAACGATGCAAGGATAATATCAAGCTTATTTCATTTAAGGTAAACTGTGTATGTCTAGTGTGAACGACCAGTTCCAATTCCAGGTAAACAAAAACAGTGTATTTAACGTGTGCATCCTAAATGGAAGTCCATACAGTTATCATGTGTTGTAAATAAGGGTGTGTTTGGATCCAAATGGCAAGAGCAAAACAGAGCAAAAATTTTGCCATTAGGGGTGTTTGGATCCAATGGCAAATGTTTGGCAAAAGCCCATTTAAACCCTCTCCCTCTCCTATCCCCTTTCCCTTTTGCCCTTTTGGCCCAGTTTTGCCACAATGTGGTGGCAAGAGTTTTTTGCCCTCCCATTTTTCATTTGCCCTTTTGCCAAGGGGGTGTTTGGATCCAAATGGCAAAAAAAAGGGCAAAATGGATTTCATTTTCCCTTGGATCCAAACACACCCTAAATACACTAACAATAATCAACCTTAGTTCAGTAATAATGTTCTTTCTAGTTCTGGTCAGATAAAGATTGTTTTCTGTCCAAAATAGCACAATGTACTACGGCTGTGTTTGGATTGTTGGGGTAAATATTTGCTTCAAGGAAAATGTTTTGCCCCTCCCATTTACCCTTTAACAAATTTGCCCCTTTGGGGTGTTTGGATTGAGGGGCAAATTTACCCGAGATGATTGCTGTTGGGGGGGGGGGGAGCCTAATTGACCACTTTTTGCAGTGCCCACCACAAAGTTGCTCCAAATTTAACACTCTTGAGGGGCAAATGAAATTAGGGGGTAAAACATTTGCCCCACCCCATTTGCCTCTACGTGTTTGGCCCTCTTGGGGTTAATTTGGGGCAAATTTGCCTATTAGCCCCATTTACCCCTCCATCCAAACATGCCCTACGCAAGTTCACATGAAAAATTTTCAACTTTAGAACTGTGTCACCAATTAACCAGACATTTCCTGGCCGCATGACTGCGCAATAGCTACTATCAATAGATAGCTGCATCCATCCTATGGCCACAACTACATTACAGGAGTTGTTCCCATTGCAAACATCTAAAATTATTCTTGTAATAAATAAAATTATCATTTTTGGACCCCCGAAATCATAAAACCCAGATTTTACAACCAAACTGCACATTTTTCTTGGATCTATCACGAGCATAATTCTCCTCAAAGACTCGAAATTCTGTCCAACGAGCACTAAGACTATTATTTGGTCAATCAAGAAATCACCTGCGCGCAGGATGACACAGCGGCAATGGACGCCCGGAGCGCCGCCACGGCGGACTTGTACCGGTGCCTCGCCTCGTCGAGCGAGCCGCCGGGGCCGGGCGGGCCCCCGGCGTCGGCGGCGTCGGAGTCCGCGGAGTGTGGCGGCGGCGGAGTAGCGGAGTGCTGGTGCTGGGGCCCTGTGGCCGCGGCAGCGGCCGCTGCAGCGGAGACTGAGGACGAGGACCAGAGCCCGGCGTTGCAGAGCTCGTCGTTCATGGAGACTAGGATCTGGAACGCGGCTGCGATGGTTTCCTCCAGGTGGCGCTGCCCCTCCGCCGCCAGCTCCTGCCTCCGCCGTGCCGCTTCGGAGGCCATTTGCGTGGGTAGCCTCGCCGGAACCCTAGCTCGCCGCTGCCGCCGATCTACTGCTTACTCCTTCAAGACTGCAGTCGTAGCTGACGGGCCGGGCCAGTCGAGAGAAAACTTTATTTGATCATGGGCTGGACCGGCCCACAGTTGGATGCCAGAAGGTAGTAGTAGGAAAGAGTTATTTCGTCGCCCCTCCAAATACGAGCTTCGTCTAATGGGCCCACATGTCAAGTGAAGCCATGTGTCTTTTTCTCCCTACTCTCTTCTTCCTCCTTCCCTCATCGACGGCACCGCTAGGGAGGCCAGCTCACCGCCGCTAATGCCGCTATGGAGGCTCAGGCCGTGTCCTTTTTCGGTGCAGCGATCAGTCGAAGCAATGTCATAGGCAGGAAGCATCATGCTCCACCTCACGGTCCGGCTCCAGCGGCACGCGGCCCAAGCACGGCGCCGATGACTATGGGTGCCACTGCATCGTGTTGTGCGGTGCCGTGTGGCTGCAGGGCAGTCTCACGGGCCTCTTGGCGCTCGCGCACCCATCCCACGTCCTCACCACTGTCAACGCTGACAGGGAGGCCCGACTCGTGCCCTCGTCACTGAGAGGAGGAGGAAGAGAGATGGGGATAAAAAGGTATTTGGGTCTCACCCCGGCGTGACGTGGGTCCCACTGCCACGTCATCTAAGATCACCTTTAAAACTTGTGAAGGACAAAAAAAAAATAAACGGATTAGATGGCCAAGGGTATCAGAAACTTAGGTTTATAGATGAGGAACGAAACTCAGACTTAGCAATATTTGAGGGATGACAAATAACTTTTTCCAAAAAAAAATATGGTTAGAGAAACTGGTATGGGCTGGCCAGGCTACCCAAATTACTCCGGAAATCCTAGCATCTACGGAAAGAAAAAATAAGTACACTTGAAAAAAGAAAAATAAGGCAAAATAGCTAAAATCGTCCCTGAACTCTTGGCAATAGGTCAACTTAATCCCTGAACTCTTGTACAGCTCAATTCTGTCCTCGAACTATTGATTTTGGGCCCAGTTATGTTCTCCATCCAAGTTTGACATCCACGCCGTCTGCAAACTCCTAACGGACCAACCCTCATGACCTATTTGCCCTGATTAGACCTGAGCATTTGTGGCCCGGCCCGGCCGGCCCGTGGGCCCGGCCCGAGCTCGGTGGGTTTTGGCCCGCCCACGCCTCCTAATGGGATGGGCGTGGGTAGCGAAAACCAACCCCGAAAAAATTCCGGGCTGGCCCGAGCCCGCCCAAACGATTTATTTCATTTATATTTCACTAAAAAAGAGCGGGAAGCCCGAGCCCGCCCACGGCCCGGCCCGAGCCCAGTCCGAAAACTAGGCTCGACCCCATGGGATGGACGTGGACACAAATTTTAGGCCCGAAATGAACCGGGCTTTTTGTTGGCCCGGCCCGGATTCAGCCCGGCCCACAAAATGCTCAGGTCTAAGCCCTTGCCTTGCCCTGATGCCCTCCCGTAGGCCACAGCCCCTCCATCGTACCTGCTACGGCCATCTCAGTCCAGCTCCTCTCGAGTTGACTCGGGAGCGGCGCGGGGAGCTCCTGTGCTGGCGGCGGGTGCGGTGACGCTTCGGCCGGGTCTGGCAGTGGCGCCAACAGTGGGCTCGCAGGTAGGCCAGGGACGCGCGCATGCCGAGGACCATCGCTCGGCACAGGAGCGAGCAGGGGCGGTAGTGCAAGCAAGGGACACGCACGCGCTCGAAGTTGGCCCGGCGGCGGCGACAACGCCGTGCAGCGTACTGCTGAGTGGCTCGCCGGTGGCGCGGAATCCACGACAAGCAAGCCTTCGCAGCGCGGTATCCATGGCATGGGCATTGGGTTGGCAGGGAGCTAGCGGCGAGCACGAGGTGCGGCATGCAGCAGGCGTTAGTGCGTGGTGGCGAACAGCCAACAGGGTCCTCTGTTACTATGCGTGAGTGTTAGCTGACGCCGTTGACGTCCAAATGGATTGAAGGACGTGACTGAACCTAGAACCAATAGTTCAAGGACTGAATTGGGCTGTGCAAGAGTTTAGGGCCGAACATGACCCATTACCAAGAATTTAAGGACGATTTTGGCTATTTTGCCAAAAAATAAATACTATGTACACACTTTTCATTGTTAGTTTTATGAAACCTTTATAATTAATCCCGGTGCATTTCCTTGTGCAGGAGATGGACACATCGATAAGAATTCATTGACGGATCGATCTATCCGAGCTAGAAACAACTTTTTTTATTTGATGTAGTTGCCACAAGTAGGACCTATCCTGGGACCCATGAGACTTGACAATAGGGATGGGTGGCTGGCCGGTGGAGTCTTGCTCCCATAATTTTTTTGTCGGGTGGTTTTATGATAATAGCCTTTACCGTGTGGCAGATCATGGACACACAACAAAGAAAAACCTTTGATCTGTGCCCCGAGATCTGACCCACGACAAAGGCTTTGTCGTGGGCTAAATGCCCTATGCCGTGTGCATAGTGTTTCTAAAGGAAAAAAAATGTGCTGTCACCTTAGGTGTTTAATAAGTTACAACGCAATTTGCTCAATATTTAAATTGTTCAAACAGAATCTCAAAATAAAATTCCATATACTTTCTTGGTGTAGCCCAAAAAAAGGCGCATATACTCTAAAGAAAGACCACCGACGTACCCGCAAAAGGGCAATATATTCTAGCCATGAAAATACTTTCCTTCCTCCTTAAGGCAGAGGGCAACGCACTCCTTTGCTTTTCAGTTTGGTTTGCGATGATTTTAGAAAATGTTCCCGTGTGTACGTGTAATGAGAGCGAATCAGAGCTGGACAGGCTATACACACTGAGTTGCATTTTTTCCCCTCCTATTCTTTTGATGATAACTTCAATAACGAATGGAGTGTTCCTTCCTCGGTCGGTGCTGACTCACCTGTGCACATGGCGCGTATTGTATAGGTAGGGACAGTTTTGTCTGTATAAACTGTATGGAAATCAAGTACCCCAAGCTGATTGGGATATTTGAAAGCTAAAGTTGCTGTTCTCCAAACATTTAGATTTTTGCGCACGCGGCGAGCGTACGTTTTTTAAACTGTCGTGGGAGCTTTATTTTTTTTGTTCCTAAGAAATACACGTCTTGACGTTGAAATGGCATCGTTTTCGTTGCAATGACCAATAATATTTGCATTAAGCGGGGACGGCTTATAAGTGAACCGGCCATGAAAGATACATCGTCGGCGAAACTCATAGCCTTGACACTGCTTCACCATCAGCAGTGTACACCTCGCATTACACGTGTACATCTACCAGCTGATTGTAGATTGTTTCATTTTGACCTACAATTTAGTATTTATGTATATTTATTTATTTATATATCAGTATCAACTCGCACAAAGGTTCAACCGGTCCAGTTAGCATCTACACTAGCTCTGAGCAGCTATCAGACAAGTGAATACTCTAAAAACCGTCAGCCATTGGAGGTCTCGCCCAAGCTCTCCAGCATAATACAAAAAAGAAGCAGCCCCATCTTTTCGAAGAAGAAATTAAAGTAACTGTAACGCCATGGCCGGGAAGCTCGGCCAGAGGCTGGGGTCCTTCTCGAGGAACCGATGGCTAGTGTTCGTGGCGGCAATGTGGGTGCAGTCCATGGCAGGCGCCGGGTACCTCTTCGGCGCCATCTCGCCGGTGTTCAAGGACGCCCTCGGCTACAACCAGCGGCAGGTGGCGGCGCTCGCCGTCGCCAAGAACCTCGGCGGCTACGTCGGCGCCGTCGCCGGGACGCTCTCCGCCACGCTGCCGCCGTGGGCGATGCTCCTCGCCGGCGCCGCGCAGAACCTCGTCGGCTATGGATGGCTCTGGCTCATCGTCACCAATCGAGCGCCAGCTCTGCCCCTCTCCATGGTGAGCTTCTCATAGCCTGACCCTGATGGCATAGTTGTAGTGCCTCGCTTTGGTTTGGATCTTGTGTTTTGCTCTTTCGTGGAAATTAATTGGAAAGCCTTTTCTGGGTTTCATTAATTGGTACGTCGATCCCTCGGTTTTAAATTACAATTTGTTAACTTTATTTATTTTATTAAATTTGATCGCTGGTCTTATTAAAAAATTTGTGAACTATCATACATTTTTGTCATAGATTGCTGTATTAATTAAACAAAGTTCTTCAATAATGATTTAAATTTGATTATGTTTGTATAAATTTTTTTAAATAAGAGGAGTGGTCAAATTTAGAGTAAAAAAGTCAAACAAATTGTAAAAAATCAAACAAATTGTAATTTGAAATGGAGGGAGTATATAAAATTTTGAACTTCCTTGACCTCGTGTTCTTGTTGAAAAGACTAATGTAGAAGTAATATCTCATCTTTAGGCCGAAAAACCTTAATTAATACTCACTCTGTCAAAAGAAAACAGCATTTTAATTTTGTTTGGAACCAAAACTACCTTAAATTCTATAAGTTTGTAAAGAAGAGTATCAATATGTAAGTTACCAAAAAGATTTAATATCAAAGATTCTATTACAAGAAAATGAAAACGACAACTACAACACCAACAGATAAATGTCCAAGCCGGGATGGCTCGGGGCGCTAGATATAACGAAAACCTACTCTAATTATGAGTTTTATAATAATGACCACATGCTAACCTCTCGAATTGACCAACCACATCACGACTATCATTATTATTATGTTGTCTTTGCATTGTCACTTTAACCTTGGTTGGGTAAGACCATTCCCAACCCAAGACACTGGTTATAGTGTCCATAAGATCTACATCAGCAAGAAACTAGCACTGGACACTACCCTTCCAATGCAACACCACTAACCAATACTTAAATTTAATGTTACCCATCTCTCATTATGTCTTGGATGTTGTGTAGAAACCATGTCTCATGCAAGACCCAGTTTCCTCCTCTTTCCTCATTTATTTCTTTGCCACATCATCTTTTATCCTAGGTGACAGCTCATTTAATTCTATGGACACCATCCTAGTTATTGGGTTAGAAATGGCCTAATGGGTCATATACAAACGTCCTGTGTTTAAGTGTGTCACCACTCACCAAATTATGCTGACCAAATAAAGGATAACTGCAGACTGCTACTGATTGCTACCTTTGTCGATATACTCGAGCTGTTGCTCATCATGAATTCACGTGTCATACCCGGTTTTAGAAAGAAAACCGAGTACATCTCATATGTGTGCCAGGATTAAATTTCACACATATGATAGACCGTGAGTGAATAGCAGAAACAGTACTCAAACGAATATTTAATAAATAAAGTATTTATTACACTCACGAATATGGCACAAAAGCCAAAATAAACTGGTTCACACGATAACTAAAGACGATAACTCCATAAGCACTCCACAGGCATCTGACTGGTGGAACACACGCCTAGAACTCATCAAGATCGCTGAGGTACTCCGCTCCATTATTACCTTCTGATCCAATATAAGGAAGGATGAGTACACTTATGGTTGGTACTCAGCAAGTGGGGGGAAAATGCAAGATATTAAGGAAAGGCTTGGTTTGCAGTGGTCAGCATTTTAGTTGGTCAAGTTTTATTATCAAGCAACTATTTACTAAGATATAAGTATATACCAACCCACATATTAGCATAAAGTAAACAATGAACATAACCAATAACATATGCATGCAATGATTTGATTTCATGTTTCGATAGATTAATCACGTGAGGGTCCAGGCCGTTCATGACCGCGAACACGGCTGTTATAACAGTTTTACACTCTGCAGAGGTTGTACACTTTCACCACAATTCGCGTAAAAGCTCCGAAGAACTTTAGACCCAACCATGCTGTGCTGATCAGGCACGTACCACACTTCCAAGGTGTGACTGCATAGGGACGCTACGAGGCCTTTACAAAGATTCCCTAGTTAGAAACAATCCGCTAAGGTTTCCGGATCGAAAGCAGGCATAACCCTCCCTAAGGGGTATAATGTCTTAGCCAAGCCCACTTCCCGAGAGAACCGGGCTATACACCGTCAACCGCCACCCCCTATGCCCTTTCGGTAAGATCATTCCTAACCAAGGTTTCTAATTAATTAGCCAAGACCAGAGCCATATAGTATTGTGGTTGTACGGTTAATCCTGGGTGGTTCTCCATGTTCCGATTTAACATGGTGATCTTGTATTAACATAACAAGATATAAATAATAAGGATATTCATCAATGTTGGATAGAACCCATCATGAACCATGGTTAAGCATCTATCATAGCTACCCAACATAAAAGTAAACCCGGTTTATCAAGGCTTAGGTGTAAAAGACTAGTCATCCTTACATAGGACCCATCAAATTAATGCATCGCGAACATAAATATAAGCTTTATTGTCATGCAATGTGTATGGGTTCAAAAGAGTATGCTGAGGGGGAAATCCACTTGCCTTTCTCAAAGTACTGCGGTGGCTCCTCCTCGTAGACTTGATCTTGATCTCCCTCGAACGGACCGTTCTCTACACGATTCGCACAAGCATTCAATCAATAAAAACAAAACAATACACCATACAACTTTTAAAGACGCAATGACGTGTCTAGAACTATTCTTGACGAAGAGACGATCGCGTGAGCGCAAAGATCACTCAAAACGGATTTAAAACGGTTAAGATATGGCTAAAACAAGGTTTAAGGGCTTCTTTGAACTAAATCTAACTTACTAGGGGCTTAAACAGAAGAAACCAGGGACCTAAAACGTAATTTTATATAAAAACAGAAGGACTTTTTAGTAAAAAGACCAAACAGGACGTCGGGTTAGATTTTTAGAAAGATCAGGGGCTAAACTGAAAGAAACAGGACCTAAATCTAATTATTTTTGAACTGGCTTGGACTGCGGGTTGATTTCTATAAAACCGAGGGACTTTTCTGCAAAAGCGGCATGACTGACTACGCTGACCGGGACGGGATTAGATTCGATCTAATCTCGACCGTTGGATCTAAATCTAACGGCTCTGGATAAAAGGGGGCGACCGCAGTGGCGCTGGCGACGGAGACGGCGGCGCGCGGCGAATCCTCGCCGGAGTTGGGCAAAACTCGGGCTAGGAGGATCTAAACCTCGCCGTGTTTGGCTTGGGAGAAAGCAGGGACAACGGGGAATCCGTTTTAGGGGTTCTAAGCGAACATTGAGCAACGGAGGGAGGCTCACACCGACGAGCGGCGGCGCGGTTGCGACGGCGTGCTCGCGCAAGCATAAGAGAGCGAGAGAGAAGGAGATTAGAAGCTTGGCGGGTTCCTCACCTCCACGCGCAGCTTGGCGACGAACTTGGAGCGGCGAGAAGGCGAGACGAGCTTGAATAGCGGCGGTGGCTCTAGACCTAGGGTATAGGCGGCTACGGCGACGCGGAAGCTATGGCTTGGGTTGAGGGGAACGAGAGCTCGGGCGGCGGCTTATAAAGGCCGAGAAAACGCGCCTTGCGCAAGGGGAAACGAGGCGGAGACGGGCGCGGTCGGGACTCGTCGGAGTCCTACTCGCATACGGCGAGAGGAAGAAGAAGGCGCCGACAAGCGGGGCCCACGCGTCAGAGAAAGAAAGAGAGAGGGAGAGGGAGTTCGGCTGGGCCGCGGCTGCGTGCGAGCTGGGCCGCGAGCTGGGCCGGCTGCGGCGCGCGGACTGGGCCGGGGAAAGGGAAACCGGGCCAAGAAAGAAAACTGGGCTGGCTAAAAAAGAGAGAGGGAGAAGAGAAAGGTTTTTGAAATTTAATTTAAACTTTTGCAAACTCTTTTCAAAATTCAAACCCACACTCAAAAATATATGCAACAGCATGAATGCAACAACAACTTTATTTGGCTCTAATTTAAATGTTGTTTAAATATTTAAGAGCCAAAATTTAATTTGCAAATTAGTATTTCCTAAAACAATAGAAACTAAGAAAAATTAGTTGCCTATATAAATTTTAATGTGATGATAAAATTAGGGTGTTACACACGCATGGCAGGTTCTACTAGGGCAGTTCGTATGTTGTGATAGGGAACTACTAGATTAATTAGCAACTGTGTCTGGGTCGGCTTATGGCATTATTATCACATTTCTTTTTCATCTCCTGCATGTCCTTGTCAAGGTGTCGAAGCTTGGGTTTTCTTTAGCTACTAGTATTTGATGCGGTGATCCCAAATGCAATTATGTCAAACCTGGGAGCTGCTGCTACACGCAGTGACTGATTCAACATGTTTCCGTGGAAACCGTGTATATATAGTACTAAACTAGTGACAAAACTGTCTGACACGTAAAAAAACTATGGTTATCTACCGTGATTGGATCAGAGAGCTGGGCATAATCAAACAACTATTTTGTTCAAATAAATTTGGATGAAGTCAAAGCATGAAGTGCGTGGGCGACATATAGACCTCAAGAATATTAGTTTGAACCAATGAATCAATTGTAAATACACGACCAGAACCAGAGTAATAATGTTTTGCATAGGATTCGGTAAATTCACACAGGACCCATGTGTCAGCGCCCATCTTGCTCCTCTCTCTCCCCTCCTTTCTCTTCTATCTGCCCAGGCAGGCTCACCTCACTGTCGCCGCCTCGCCGGTTAGCCGCCAGTAATGCCACCGCCCTCTGCGGGCTATGTGGTGTGGACGATATTTTAATTTGCCATGATCCTATACATGATACATTGGTGAGTTGTGATCCATTGGATAAGACCAAATGTCCCATGACTGTCACCCGTAAGAATTCTCTTTTAAGGTTCTACTATAGATTGTGTTCAGATTTTACACGGTAGCTAAAGAAAAACACTATAGCAGGAAGCTTGTTTTGTGAGAAAATAAATAGTGAAAAGTTAGAATAAATAATGTTTTTTTAAAATGAATATGGTCTAGTTCTGCTGTTTTGGTTGGCTTTTAATAACCTCTAGCTTTTGACAATACACACGACTTCACGTTTTCCAAAACTCCTTTATCTTATTACCCTTAAGGCCATGTTCAGATTCCCAACTATTCACTATTCATTTCAACTTTTCACTATTCATTCCAACTTTTCACTATTCCTCCCTCACAAAATACGTTTCCCAGCGAATGCTACAGTGTTTTTCTTGTGCTACATTGTTTTTTCTTACAATCTAAACACTCCCTGAATTTCCGTGTCTTTACTCCACCACCTGATGTTTTGCATAGAATTCGGTAAATTCACACAGGACCCCACGTGTCAGGGCGCCCATCTTCCTCCTCTCTCCACCCTCCTTTGATCCTTTCTGTTCTAGTTCTACCCTCCCAGGCAGCCTTCCCCACCTCACTATCGCCGGTTGCCCGCCAGTAATGCTGCCGCCCTCTGCGGGCCGCGGACTTGCTCGCGCAGATCCTGCTGGCGCTCCAGTCCACGCCGCGGCGCGACCTCGGAGTGGGATGAGCGGGCCGCGGAGTATCCGGGGGCCGGGGCTGCCATCCGGGACGTGCGGCTGTGGCTGGCTGGCCGCCGGCTGCTGTCCCAGGGCTACTTCTGTTTGGAATTGATGGTGGTGGGTTTCAGTTCTCACTACTTAATTTTGATTCGTATTCCCCATATTTGCTCCGATCTATGAGGCCTGACTTCGGGCTTCGATACTGTTTTTAACGGAGTTTCCCTTCCCCAAACTGCGATGTGCAGAACTCGATCCAATTGATTCATTTTTATTTTCTTTCGCTGCGTATTACTGGATATCTACTTTTATATCACATGTTAATGTTTGCACGTTAGGAAATCAAGAGAAAACAAGGCAATATAATGCCATGGACTTCTCCAGATTAATTTTGACCAATACATGGCACTGCTATCTGCCTACCCACAATTCCAATTACGTCAAGAAAATGGGGAAACCTTTTACGATTCTGCCAGTATTCATTCCACCGTTTCCCCAGTCCCGAATGAATATATGAAGCAAAATTATGGAACGTTTTGACTAGTGATTTGGTTTTATTTCCAGTAGAGCTAATATGTAACACTTCATTGTTTTGTTATTCAGATGTGTGTTCTCATCTTTGTTGGAAGCAACAGCGCGACATACTTCAACACGGCTTCGCTCGTAACATGCATCCAAAACTTCCCAACTAGCAGGGGGCCAATGGTGGGAATTCTGAAAGGATTTCTGGGCCTAACCAGTGCTATTTTGACACAAATTTATGCTTTAATGCACACAACAGACCAGGCTACGCTTGTCCTCATGGTTGCAGTCGGACCAGCATTGGTCGCCATTGCCATGATGTTTGTTATTAGGCCTGTCGGTGGTCACAAGCAGGCACGGCCGTCCGACAAGAAAAGCTTCATGTTTGTCTACACCATCTGCTTGCTCCTCGCCTCGTATCTTGCCGTTGTCCAGCTAGCCCAAGATTTCCTCCATCTGAGTGACAATGTGATTAATATTCTCACAGTGATTCTGTTCGTTCTCCTTATTTCACCGGTCACAATCCCTGTTGCCTTGACGATAACATCTAAAGAAGACATTTCAGTAGAAGAGAGTCTCCTGTCTGAACCACTGACAGGAGAGGGAAGCACTTCGCAAGAAGAAGAAGGTCAACCACGGTCAACTTCAAGCGAGGTAGAAGAGAAGTCTAAGGACATGGATTTATTGCCTCCATATGAAAGGCGGAACATGATACCACGCCTAGGGGAGAACTTCACCATGATGCAGGCACTGGTGAAGGCTGATTTTTGGCTTATTTGGATATCGTTCTGGCTTGGGTCAGGATCAGGGCTGACAGTGATGGACAATCTTGGTCAGATGAGTCAGGCTGTTGGATTCAAAGATGTGCATATGTTCGTGTCGTTGACGAGCATATGGAACTTCCTTGGTCGTGTTGGAGGTGGCTACTTCTCCGAGATCATTGTCAGGTATCAACACTACAGTATCAAAAATTCCAAATTATGATCGTGAATCTAAACTTTTGGAACTTGCTTTGATCTTGTTCTCATCCTGTGTGGCTATTCTTTTAATCAGGGAGCGTGGATACCCAAGGCACACAGCATTGGCAATTGCTCAGATCTTGATTGCCGCTGCACATTTCCTATTTGCCATGGCCTGGCCTGGAACAATGTACATCGCGACCTTCCTGGTTGGACTCGGATATGGAGCTCATTGGGCTATTGTGCCTGCTGCTGTCTCTGAACTCTTTGGCGTAAAACACTTTGGCGCCATGTACAACTTCCTCACACTAGCAAACCCCGCAGGATCACTCATCTTCTCAGGCCTTATTACCAGTACCCTGTATGACTATGAAGCTGACAAACAAGCTCACCAGCATCAAGCTATGGCATTGTTGTCTCCAAGATTGCATCATACTACGGGTTTTCTTACAGATGGATCAGTGAAGTGTGAAGGGGCTGTTTGCTTCTTTGTCAGCTCATTGATAATGTCGGTGCTCTGCATTGTTGGAGCCGGATTGAGCCTTATTGTTGTTCACAGGACCAAACGGGTTTATGCTGACATCTATCGGTCTGTCCACACATGAAATGTACATGGATGTATGAGCACATACACACACACACACACACACGCACACACACAAAAAGAAATCCTCATGCTGCTGTATGTACTGTATATTCTTCGGCCAAAACAGAGAGTTAAATTTATCTGTAAATTTTTGTTTATTAGATGTTGCAGAGCTTGCAATTGATTGTAAGAACCGCTGTTCTTTTGTGAGTATTTACAAAGGTTAATGTGCTAGATATTCAGAGTTGCAGTTCTTACTTGGCCTCTGAATTCTGGCGCTTTACAGTAATCATCTGCCGATGTCGCTTCATCTGCAACTTGTGATTGCAGTCTCCTTGATCCTGCCAGGTTAAGCTGAAGAATAGATCTGCTGCTAGTTCGTCTGTAAACTGCTTCGTGCATAGCTTTCGTCTATCTCGCTGAGGAATATATACGCTGCAGAAATATTGGCAGCTCACCAGAGACTAGTCGACACGAGACAAAGCTGAGGCCTTCCCTTCCTATCCGAAACCAATGGCCATCCAAACCTCACCTAGCCGTTTAAGGTCGCCACTCCAGCCGGCAGCCGCACCCCGACTCCGGCACTCCCCCACCCGCACCGACGCTCGCCCCTCTCGGGGGCTCGCGGCGCGCGCTCCGTCCAACGCCACCTCTCCTGCGCCGCCCCACGCCGCAAGCCCCACGACCGGCAACCGGCACCGCGGCACAGGAGAGGAGACCAAGAAGACTCTGGCCGCGGCGGGACTCCCCAAGCAGGCCCCTTCCGGTGACTCTCCCTCCCCAAGGTGAGCCCCCAATCTCAACTACCCAAGTTGAATATCTTGTAGGGTAAGTGGGTAACTGCCTCTATTGCCTGTCAACTTTCATGGAGCAGATAACAAATCAAACCAAATCACTGTCACCATTAGTGTAGTTAGCTATCTGCTGGAAAAGAAGTGTGTGGGCGTGGACTCAGGTTTTGGTCTGAAAACCGAAACAGAATTTGGATCTCATTGTGCACTAACAGCAAAGAACCGTGAGTATGAACCATTGGTGGCGATTTCGCAACTCATGGTTACCCCCACCCTCACTCCGGTGCACGCCCTTCCTGTTCTACCATGGCCAGCCTGCTGCAACTCATTGATGGTGAGAGTATGCAGCTACAGCTAGTGGAGGATCCTGCCACCCAAGCCTTCTCTCATCTGGATCTACACCCTATATGATGAGGACATCACTCCAAATCTAGTTCACATCACTATACTGGTGCTAGACTGTAGTGCCGCTGAGGTACTTGTCAGTTTCTTCTTTGTCTTTGAGTAAACCGAGCTTGCTTGGCCGAGCTTCACAAGTCCGTTCCCATTGCAGACCTAAGGTCTGTTTGGTAGGCGCCAACGTGAGCCACGCCGAACCAACTGCCGCGCCAAAATTACGGCGCCGAAAACAAGCACCCAACCTTCGGCGGGATTCGGCGGAAAAAGGAACGGTGTACGTACGGCGGGGCCATGGCACGCCTAAGCTGCGGCGTGAACCAAACGCACCTGCGGCAAGCCGCATTTGCGACACAGCGAGCTGTGGCGCCTATTGGTCGCTAACCAAAGGCCCCGATCTATTCTTTGCTGTCAATGTGCAATGAGATCCAAATTCTCTTTCAGTTTTCAGACCAAAACCTGAGTTCCTGTTCATCCTGTTAGCTGGGGCTTTCCATGTTGTTATTGCTACTAATCTTATCGCATCTATCCAATCCATGTTCCAATTAAGTTCATCCAATGTGTGAGTGCAGTTTATTTTCCAAAAAATCAGGGACTAAGCACCATTTTTATTTGTTCTAATGTGCAGGATTATTGTGAATTCCATGCCTGTTTGTAAATCCGAATGGCTGCCCTCAGGATCCGCAAGCCAGCCGGTCCTGGGGAACCTAGGAGGCGCAACCTTTCCAGCAGCCCGGCGCAGCTGGGGCCAGATTTGATTGGGTTTCGCTCTTCACTGCTACCGGTTGGTGTTGGTTATGTTGGGGACCACAGGCGCGGAAGCTGCGCTGTTGTCACATGCCATGGGTTCTTTGTTGACAATGTCAGGAGGGAAAAGTGTCCAAGGGCAATCTTGAAGAATGGTTCGGTCGGCTCTTTAGAGGCTGATGGTAGCAGGGAGTCTACATTGTGTGTATCTGTGCCATCTGAAACTCCAAGTTGCAGCGGAGTTCTGTCGGTTTCAGGTCAAAAAATAGTACAGGGTATAGATGGTAAGCCAAGGGCCTCTGTGCAAACGAAGAAAGAGGGGAAGTTATGGCGGAGATTAGGGGCTGGTAAGAAGTTGGAAAGGTGTAGAGCTCCCAAGCATGGCCCTGTAAAGGACAAGCATGGTCGCAAATCTGTAGTGAAAGATGACGTCAATGCGATTTTGTCCTGTATCACCCAGGAGTCCAGCATTGAAGAATGCAATTCTGCTCTGATCCATCTTGAGAAGCACAGTGATGAGAAGGCTCTTAATTTCTTTGATTGGATGAGGGCTAATGGGAAGCTAAAGAGAAATGCTGATGCATATCACCTAGCTCTTCAAGCAATTGCCTGGAAGGAGAATTGGAAGATGGCTGAACTATTGCTTCATGAAATGGTTGCTGATTCGGATTGCACATTGGATGCTCGAGCATTTAATGGGCTGATATATGTTTGTGCTAAAAGGAGGCTTGATGATTGGGGAACAAAGTGGTTTCGTATGATGCTCGATAGACAAGTGCAGCCAAATGTGTCTACTATTGGTATGCTTATGAGTCTTTACCAGAAGACTGGGAACCTAGCAGAAGCTGAGTTCACTTTTGCAAAAATGAGGAATTGCAACATAAAGTGTGTTAATGCTTACTCGGCTATGATTACTTTGTATGCGCGTTTAGGCCTTTTTGCCAAGTCTGAGGATGCTATTCTTCTAATGAACAATGATGTAGTAGTTCCAAACATGGAAAATTGGTTGGTGCGGTTGAATGTGTACTGTCAACAGGGTAAAATGGAGGAGGCTGAATTGGTATTGCAATCAATGGTGGACGAAGGATTCACCCTGAATATTGTAGCATACAATACGTTAATTACTGGATATGGAAAAAGTACTGATACAAAGAATGCGAAGAGAGTGTTTGATAGCCTTAGTACTGCAGGTTTAGCTCCTGATGAAACCACCTATAGATCAATGGTAGAAGGTTTTGGTAGAGCAGACAGATATGAAGAGGCAATTTCATACTACAGGAAGCTCAAGAGTGCTGGCTTCCGACCAAATGCGTCCAATTTTTACACTATAATCAACCTACTAGCAAGACATGATGACAATGAAGGTGCAGCTGAAATTCTAGAGGACATGAGGGCAGCTGGCTGCCAGTGTTCATCAATTGTTACTGTTCTTGTTCGGGCATATGGAACAGTAGGAAGAATGCATAAGGTTCTTCCAATTGTAAAAGCTTGTTTCTACAAGAAGATTTTGTTCGATGCCACCTCTTGCTCTATTTTGGTTACAGCATTTGTTCAAAATTCTTTACTAGAAGAAGCTTTGTTAATTCTTCGTGAAAAGAAGTGGAAAGATTCTGCTTTTGAGGAGAACTTATATCATATACTGATCTGTTCTTGCAAAGAGGCTGGCAGTTACAATGATGCTGTCAGGATATACAATCAAATGCCTAAGTCTGAAACACATCCAAATCTCCGTATTTCTTGCACTATGATTGATGTTTTCAGCATGATGGAGAGATTTGCTGATGCTGAAACTATTTATCTTGAACTGAAAGCTTCGTCTTCTGTACTTGACATGATTGCTTACAGTATAATTGTGAGGATGTACATTAAAGCAGAGCGACTAGAGGATGCTTGTTCAATTTTAGCAGAAATGGAGAAACAAAAAGAAATAGTACCTGATAAATACCTTTTTCTTGACATGCTTCGTACTTACCAAAAATGTGGTATGCTTGAGAAGTTGGCTGATACATATTACTGGATACTTAAGAGTCAAGTTGAATGTGATGAAGCCATGTATAACTGCATTATTAACTGCTGTGGACGGGCCATACCAGTTGATGAGCTGTCAAGAATTTTTGATGAAATGATTCAACAGGGACACTTAACCAACACTGTTACCCTCAATGTATTGCTAGATATATATGGAAAAGCAGGACTTTTTATTAGGGCTGAAAAGGTCTTTCTCATGGCTCGCAAGCATGGACTGGTTGATATCATAACATACAATACCATTATTTCTGCATATGCAAAAAGTGGGAATTTTCGTAGTATGAATTATTTCGTTCAAAGGATGCAGGATGCAGGTTTCCCTGTTTCTCTTGAGGCATACAATTGCATGCTGGATGCTTATGGTAAGGCAGGGCAGTTGGAAGAGTTTGCTGCTGTTTTGCAGAAAATGAAGAGAGCAAAATGCAAGTTTGATCACTACACTTACAATATAATGATCAATATTTATGGGAGAAGGGGTTGGATCGAAGATGTTGCGAGTATTCTTGCAGAGCTAAAGAGCCGAGGTGTCGAACTAGATCTGTACAGTTATAATACCTTGATAAAAGCATATGGGATAGCAAAAATGCCTGAAGATGCTGTCAAACTGATACAAGAGATGAGGATTAAAGGTATTAGCCCCGATCGCGTGACATATACTAACCTCATTGCTGCTCTACAAAGGAATGAAAATTTCCTAGAAGCTGTTAAATGGTCTCTCTGGATGAAGCAAACAGGAGTTGTAGGGTGTGGAACTCGAGCATAATGTACCTGAAGGCTGAAGTTGTTTGGAGACGAACCAACTCTGAATGTTGTCTTCAAGTTGCAACTGTACAGAAGAGAGTAGCTGATTGTTACTACGCTCACAAACTTAGCTTATTGCGCTCATACAAGATGAAATCCAGTCAATCTGTCAATGTATATCAAGGTAGGAAGTTTTTATCATACCTATACTGTTGTAAATTTACTGTATTAGATCCAAGTCAAATAAGGAGTACAGTTTTGAGTTCTATTATTCTTCCGTCTGCCATTGGGTGAATAAAATGTTGGCATTACCTCGTCTTCTTAGGCATACTCTTGGCCTTTATTCCTTTTCAACCACTAACCTCATGTTAATACATCTTTTGCTTGCATTTGTATGATTATCTGAGTCCTATGCTTGCACGGGGGATTTTTGCCATTTTTCTGTAAGTATCTGAGTGACTGAGTACCTTGCTTGGAACTAGGTAATACCGTAATAGCTAATAGAAAACCTGGAAACAACAGAACTAACAATGGCCTTGTATTAATTAAAAAAAAAACAATGGTCTTCAGGTCTTGTAGTAAATAGAAGGCCATTTGGACTGGTGCATGACTCAGTTGTGCGTGCGCTGCATATATCAACACAGACCTTGTGAAATGGCGTTATTCTTACATTTTTTTCTTCTCATTTTGCTTAGTGTTGGTACATTTTTGCTAATTAATGGCGTGGAACTAGCAAGCTGCCTTAAAAAATAATGTGTCTATTTGGTTGGACGAAAATGGTTCGTTCACTTTGTTGCTGTTGCATCAGCGATATCAGTCATTGATCCCACTGCGCAAGACCCAGTCTGCGAAACAGCAGCTTTCCTAGCTTTTGATTTCTGAACGAGGGCATACAGGTCTTTCAGGTTATCTTTCACAAGTCTCCATCCATTTGCATTCTCCAAAACAAAAACAAAAAAAGGAAAAAAGAAAACAAAAACAGCATTTGAGATCCCTTCACTCTGGCCAACGGGTTGGTTGGCTCGCACATGTTCAGGGCTTGTCTAATGGAGACGGATTTGCAGTATAATTTTCTAGGTAGCAATAGAATCACGTGATAACAATGTATCTTAATCAGAACGTGGAATACTAACAAGGAGTGGTTTGATCCCTTTCCAGCATTGCTGGCATTTGATCATGATCCTATAACTCCCAATCTTTTCCCGCGAATAATCATTTCTTTTGCTCCGGATACCCACCCCCACCAATTTGCTTAGCTGTGCCACTCTACTCTGTGATCAGCGTTTAGCTCCGATTGAGATTTGATTTGAGCCTCGTGTCCCCCCACCCCCTCCCGCTTGTTTTTACAACTAGAAATCTTCTACATTTTCTTGGCTCCTGCACCAAAACTGTGCTCGGTTTCTATCATTTTTCGCAGCTCATTCCAACGCTTCCAAAGCTCTAGGGTCAACGCTGTCCCCTATTTCAACATAAAAATCCATCCTTTTCCACGAAACGCAAGTATCTTCGTGAGTTCTTGGCACAATCCAATGGGGAAGGTTGCGGAGAGGCTGGGGGCCTTCTCCACGAACCGATGGCTGGTGTTCGTGGCCGCAATGTGGCTGCAATCCATGGCCGGAGTCGGGTACCTCTTCGGCGCCATCTCGCCGGTGATCAAGGCCGCCCTGGGGTACAACCAGCGGCAGATGGCGGCACTCGGCTTCGCCAAGAACCTCGGGGATTGCGTGGGCTTCCTCGCCGGGGCGCTCTCGGCTACGCTGCCGGCGTGGGGGCTGCTGCTCATCGGCGCGGCACATAGCTTCCTCGGGTACGGGTGGCTGTGGCTCGTCGTCAGCAGGCAGGCGCCGGCTCTGCCCCTCTGGATGGTGAGCCCACATGGTTCTTCACTTTTGCTGACATTATCAACAGTAGAGCTAGTCTTGTTCCAAGTAGCAATTTTAGAGAAACTGTTCTTGTTCTTGAGCTCTTAATTTGATGTTCTACTGAATTACAATACATTTTTTTCAACAAGTTAGATTAGATCCCAAATTGTTCTGAATTTCTGTTCCCTAAAGTGCTAGTGTCATTGTTCTTGTTCCCTTTTTTTTGTGAAACAAACACTGTTCTTGTTTTTGAACTCAAGACAAGCTATATGTAGTTTGTTACTGAATTGCAGCACAATTTTCCAGTTGGTTTTTTCTCAATTTATTAAAGAGTAGACATCCTATTTGAATGGGAGAAATTCGTTTTGCATATGGAAGCTGGAACTGCATGAATTCAATCCTGCATGGCCCAACTTAAGTAGCCCATTCCTGTTACCTGTTTAAGGCCTGAGGAAACTTGCACTTGTGCAAAATTAAAAAAAAAAAAACATCCTCTGATATGATTGTAAATGAATCATGGATGATTGTATAATTGTACAGTGTCAACCAATGAAAAATGAGTTGGTTCAAATTATTCTTGGAGCTGTTTAGAAACCCTCAGTTGCCTGTTGAAGCAATTAGGAATAATGTAATGCACTCTTTTTTTTTTGCCCTGTTTAATTGTTTCCTTTTTATTTACATACACCATTTAGACTTATGAACCTTTTCATACAAAGTATACTGTAATTGTATAGAGCAGCATGGACTTCTCAAAAACTGCTATCCAGAGCTCTAAATTATATATATTTTTTTAGAAAAAAGGAGATATTTGCAGTCTTTGCTTAAGCAACTCCTTATTATGGAGAAAAATGAAAATATTGCACAATTTACTAATGCTAGCATCCAAATCAATAAACGAAATAATGAAATTTTGAAGAGCTGTTTGGTTTTATTTCCTGCAGTTAATGATATAAGATATCACTGTTGTTATCAGATGTGTGTTCTTCTCTTTGTTGGAACCAACTACTCAACATACTTCAACACAGCTTCACTAGTTACATGCATCCAGAACTTTCCAAAGAGCAGGGGGCCAACAGTGGGCATCCTGAAAGCATTCTCTGGCCTTAGCAGTGCAATTTTGACACAAATATATGCAGTAATGCACACACCTGACCGTGCCGCACTTATTTTCATGATTGCCGTTGGACCAGCATTGGTTGCCATTGGCCTGATGTTTGTTATTAGGCCTGTTGGAGGTCAGAACCAGGAGCGGCCATCTGATAATAACAACTTCATCTTCATCTACTCCATTTGCCTACTCCTCGCATCATATCTTGTTGGTGTCATGCTACTCCAAGATTTTGTGCAACTGAGCGACAGCATTGTTGTTTTGCTCACCGCGATTCTATTCATCCTTCTGGTTTCACCGCTTGCAATCCCTGCAACCTCGACTTTATTGCCAAATACTGAGCATCCAATTGAAGAGGCTCTCCTATATGAAACATCAATGCCAGTGGCAAGCACTTCGCAAGACAAGGAGGATCAACCAGATGTGATTTTAAGTGAGGTGGAAGAGGATAAAACCAAGGGGAATTTGTTACCCTCATCTCAAAGTAGGAAGTGGATTGTGGAGCTGCAGGCCAAGCTAGGGCAAGCTGCAGTGAGGGTGAAACCACATCAGGGGGAGAACTTCACCCTTATGCAGGAATTAGCAAATGGTGATTTTTGGCTTATCTGGTTATCACTTCTGCTAGGGGCAGGATCAGGGTTGTCAGTGATGGACAATCTGGGTCAGATGAGTCAGGCTGTTGGTTTCAAAGATGCGCATATCTTTGTGTCATTGACGAGCATCTGGAACTTCCTTGGTCGTGTTGGAGGTGGCTATTTATCTGAGATCATTGTCAGGTATCAACACCAAGCTATCATTGTACCTTTCACTTTTCTTTATAGGAAAAATGGCCAGCATAGATAGATAAAAAAAAGCCTTTTAAATATAGGAGCAATGGCAAGCATAGATAGATAAAAAAGCCTTATCATTGTGTTTTTACTTAAGTAGCCACATTTTACTTCCATCCTTGTTCTGCTAGTACTTTGCTAGGATAGTAGGATACTTACATACTATCATTTAAAGTTTACTCCATGATTTGCAGTGCTTTTAGATAAATAGCGAATTTCCTGTTACATTGTGTCCTTATCAAGTTTGCATAAACTTTACTTAGCACATTCCAAGTTTTGGGACAAAAAAATCTTTGTTCTCATCCTATTTTTGAGAACTCACAGGCATCATTCTCATCCTGAGTGGATTTTGCTTTTGATCAGGGAGCATACATACCCAAGACACATAGCATTGGCAATTGCTCAGACCCTGATGGCTGCTGGCCTTTTCCTGTTTGCTATGTCTTGGCCTGGAACTATGTACATTGGGACGCTCTTGGTTGGACTTGGATATGGAGCCCACTGGGCTATTGTACCAGCTGCTGTCTCTGAACTTTTTGGTGTAAAACACTTTGGTGCAATGTACAATTTTCTCACAATAGCAAACCCCACGGGATCACTCGTATTCTCAGGCCTTATTGTCAGTAACCTCTATGACTATGAAGCTGAGAAACAAGCTCACCAACATGGGATGTCAGCGTTGCTATCTCCGCTATCGCTTCACAAAATGAGGCTTCTTTCAGATGGGCCATTGAAGTGTGAAGGGTCATCTTGCTTCTTTCTCAGCTCACTGACTATGTCCACGTTTTGCATCATGGGAGCTATCTTGAGCTTCATTGTTGTTCACAGGACCAAACAAGTCTATGCTCAACTCTATCAGACTGTCCACACGTAACCAGGTTTTTTTGGGGTCCAACAGTCTGTAAAAATATGCATAGATGGAAGATGTTAAAGCTTCCTGTTAGCTGTTGCTGTTGTCTGTACCATATATCCTTGCATATCTGATCATGCATCAAATTGAGTTAAGTTTCTCTGTAAATTAACAAATCTATTTAGTGCTTAATATCAGGAGCAGATTTAGGAATTGTTTTAGAGTCTGTATTGTTAGAATGTTCTCAACTGCTGGACATTTTACAGGTCTTGTGTGTTAGAAAGTCATGTTGTACTTCATGCATGGATTAAGCATCCTGATATTGACAGTCCTTTAAGGAACTGATGAGACAGTTACCTGTATGAACATTACCTGATGGTGCTACAGAATATTTTCCTTGTTTGCTCAACATGATTGTAGTTTCCAAGATTCTGTCAAAATTATGCTGGATGTTTAAGTTGTTCTTTGTTGTGGTGTTATGCTCAAATATACGAACTTGTGGTAAATGTTGCTCATCTTTTCCTGTATTATATGTGCTAGATCATCAGCAACCTTAGGAGCAAGGACTCCAAGATTGTGGCCTGGATGGAGCCGCTCGTCTCGTCTCCCTGAGGAGCTCGACCGCTCCTCAGGCGTCGCCGCCTCCTCCACTAGCCCCCCGCCGGGAACCACCACGGACCCGGCGGCCACCCTCCCCGCCGCCGTCGCGGCTTCCCCTTCCCCTGCGACGGCCGCACCAACCCTCTCCCTATCCCCGCACGCGAAGCCCTTCCATCCCGCCGGCCGGACCAAGTCGCTGCGCTGGAGTGATTCCAGTCCACCTTCGTCTTCTTCCGAAGGCTCGGAGCCTGGTGGCGCGCGTCTCTTCCGAGACGTGGTCGCCTCTGCTAAACCGGCGACTCTCCCGCAGCTAACCCCGGTGGCGGTTGAGAAACCACCGCCGCGTATCGTCCTCAAGTCGGTCGTCCACGTTCCAGCCCAGGCGAGAAGGACTCCTGATGCTGATGGCTGGGTGACGGTCGAGTCTGAATCGTCTCGTCGCCGGCGCACGATGGCCACACGCCAACCTCGACGCCCAGTGCCGGCTGACCTCCGTGGCCGGTGTTTCAACTGCTTCTCCGGCTCTCACCGCGCCGCCCAGTGCAAGACCCGGCCGCGGTGCTTTCGGTGCCGGGAGCTCGGCCATCGCGCGGCGGGCTGCCCCCAGCGTGGTGGTGTGACGGCCAAGCGCGTCTCGGTGTGGAGACGTATCGCTCCAACAGAGATGTCTGCTAGCGCTCATGCGCCTGTTCATGATCCCCCTGCGCACTATGTTGCTGCGGCTGTGGACTCCGACGTTGGCCGCCCCGACGAGGGTGGTGCTGAACCGCCAGCTCGCCGCGGTCGACGTCGTCGCAGGCCACGTCGCCGACGTCGTCAGGGTGAAGACGACTCGCAAGCTCATGGTGATCACGCTACTGAGGGCAACGGCAGGGATGCCTCTCCGGTGCCTCCGGCCCGAGGCCCGCCGTGCGTCATCGATTGGACACCCCAGCTAGCGAGGGCCGAGGCGGATCTCCGCACGGCCGTGTTGGTCACGGCGTTCGGCCCTGGTTCCACGTCGGCCACCAACGACCTGGAGACAATCAAAGCAGCATTGGCAAGTTCATTCAACCTCGACAGGGACACGTTGATCCTCCGGCGGTCACACATGGAGAGCGTCTACATCCTGTTCGCCGGGGATGAAGCTACTGTGGAGCGGTTGATCCATGCTAGGCCGTCGTCTGGCCTGGGGGACCTACGGCTGCACTGCAGACGGTGGTCAAGGCAGGCCTTCGCCGAGGGAGCGCCCTTGCCATATCTGGTGAACGTCGAGTTCCGCGGCGTGCCCGCCCATGCTTGGGAGATGGCCACGGCGGAAAGCCTGCTGAGCCCTTATGGCTGGCCTCAAGTGCTACATTCATCTACAAGGAACAAAGATGACTACTCAGTGTTTCGTGTCTCTGCATGGTGTTTCAATCCACGTCAAGTTCCTCGAGGTCGTGATCTTCACGTCGTCGAGCCGCCCGTCGGTGAAATACTTTCTCCACCAGGAAAGCCGACGTTGGTCTACCCGGTGTCCATTGCCGTCTCGGAGCCGTTGGTGCCGGGGCCGAGCAGTGGGGAGTCTGACGGTGACTCTGGATCGTCCAGCGATGGGGATGATGATGGCCGGCGCCATCGACGACGGCTTTCGACACGTGATCCGGACGTTCGTGAGGAGGCAACCGCAGCGGCGAAAGCTTCGGGCTCTGCGCCGGCCAGGGACAGGCTGGGTCCAACAGTCTCCCGTGCATGCCGCGAGGCGTGCGCGGTCGAGATGGATGGATCCTCTTCCCGATGGCGGACTCTCGAGCCGTCACGCATTGATGTCGCGACCGCGGATGTTACGACGGCGCAACCCGAGGAGTCGTCTGCTGCTCTCAAGGTGTTCCAGGCCGCCTCTTGGGCTGTCTCTCCGGGGGGCCTGCTGGAAGAGGAGGCAGGCAATTTTATGGGCCTGGACACGGCCCAAAGCAACGATATTAATCAACCTTCGACCAAGACCCCTGTGCTGCCCACGGTTGTGTCGCCATCGATGGTCTCGCCAACCTTGATGAGGTTTGACATCCCGGCTGTCTCCTCCAATCCTACCGGCGTGAATGCGACGACTGTTTTGGCTGCTGCCCAGGAGCCGGTGATACAGCACATGGTGGTGGAACGGGGCGAGGATCACTCACCACTGGATCCTGAGCTCCCGTCCTCCGTAGACTGGAGGCCGGCGGAAGATGTACTGCCTGTCGAACCTCCTGTGGATCCAGCGGCATGTGTGACTTAACAAGACCAATTTCTGCGGCAATGTCTATTCAAGAAGACCCAAGGGACAGGGGATGGTGCAGGCGGAGCCGATGCAAATGGGCTCTCCCTCCCCGACGGATACTTTCGTCAATCTGGTAGCCAAGCCTCTGCAATCAGCCCTCCCAACCCCGGTGATTCAGAAACGAAGACGGCAAGCTCGGGTAGTAACCGAACCACCACGAAGAAGCAGGCGTGTCGCCAATTTACCACCTGCAGTCATCCACCCTGCTGCTGCCTCGGTGTGTCGCCAGCTAGGGTTCGCGGATGATAACTCGGAAGCAGTGTTGGATAAGTATCAGAAGTTCTGGGATAGCCCCTTGATTCGACCTCACGCCAAGGTATTGGCTTCTATGGCTGGCAAGGAGTTGCCTGAGAATACGGCACTCCCAGTGACGGGTGTTGTCATTGTTGCCTAAGTAATTCAGTGTATTTGGTCGTTCTGTTAAGCTGTATCAATGGATGCAACCAATTTTCTTATTTGGAATGCGAGGGGACTTAATGATCGGGCTCGTCGTGATACCGTCCGCAAGATAGTTGATGCTTGTAAACCAACTCTAGTTTGTATTCAAGAAACTAAGTTGGCAGTTATCACTGAATGGGATGTCATAACATGTTTAGGTCGAGAATTTCAGAATTTTGTCTATCTGGGAGCCCAAGGCACTCGGGGTGGTATTCTGGTAGCTTGGAGGCAGGATGTGCTTGCATCAGACGGTCATAGAATACATCTACATTCAGTCTCAGTCAGGTTCAAAATCAATGATGAGGCTGAGTGGTGGTTCACTGGTGTGTATGGACCCCATCAAGATTCTGAGAAAATGGGTTTTCTTGAGGAACTCCGGGAGGTCAGGAATCTCTGCCATGGTCCGTGGGTAATTGGAGGAGATTTTAACATGATTTATTCAGCTGAGGACAAGAACAATGACAATCTTAATAGGGCACTCATGGGCAGATTCCGGCGTTTCGTGAATGATCTTGAGCTCAAGGAAATTCCTTTGATTGGAAGAAGATACACTTGGTCCAATGAGAGAGAGGCACCCACTCTTGTTAAATTGGATCGAGTATTGTGTACAGCAGATTGGGAGGCTATGTTTCCTGATTGTATCCTTCAAAGTCAGGCTTCACAGATCTCTGATCATTGCCCATTATTGTTAGGGCTGACAGCAGGTTTCCATGGCAAAAAAAGGTTTCATTTTGAGAGTTTTTGGACAAAGATCCCGGGATTTCATGAGGTAGTGGCCGAGTCATGGGAGCAAAGCGTCACTGCAAGCTGCCCTTTGGAACAGATCTCAGTCAAGCTGAAAAGACTCACTAAAGCATTGCAATCTTGGGGCCAAAAGCAGGTGGGTCACATAAAGCACCAGCTTAGCGTGACACGAGAAATTCTACACCGCCTAGAGATAGCTCAAGATAGCCGCACGCTGAATTCGGACGAAAATTGGCTCCGGTGCGAGTTGAAGAGGCACAGTCTGGTTTTGTCTTCGCTAGAACGGACAGTGGCTAGACTCCGGTCTCGCATTCAATTTCTCAACGATGGGGATGCTAACACTGCATTCTTTCATAGTCAGGCTCGGTTTCGTAAGAGAAAAAATTTTATTCCCAAGATTGAGACTGTGGATGGTACTGCAACCTCACAGTTGGACAAACAGGATGCATTCTTCTCCTATTTTGATGATCTTCTTGGGACAGCAGTGCCGCGGGTATCTACTTTAAATCTGGAATTTTTCCACCGGGATGGTTTTGACCTCTCTGCCTTAGATGAGCCCATCACCGAGGAAGAAGTCTGGCAGACCATCAAGAGCCTACCGACAGATAAGGCCCCGGGACCCGATGGATACACTGGTCGATTCTACAAATCATGCTGGCACTTGATAAAAGCTGATATCATGGCAGCGATCATTACATTGCAGCAAGGAAATGCTAGAAAACTTTGGTTACTTAATTCAGCTTATCTCACTTTAATCCCGAAAAAGGATGAAGCCATCTTAGCCTCAGATTATAGGCCAATAAGTTTGGTTCATAGTTTTGCCAAACTAGTGACTAAAGTGATGGCAAATCGATTGGCTCCTCTCTTAAAAGACTTGGTGGCTACTAACCAAAGTGCGTTTATTCAGGGAAGATGTTTGCATGATAATTATATGCTTGTCCAGCACTCGATCAAACTACTGCATAAGAAAAAGGTGCCAAGTATATTTCTGAAATTGGACATCTCAAAGGCTTTTGATTCGGTCTCATGGTCGTTCATGTTGGAAGTCCTGAAGCATTTGGGATTTGGGGACAATTGGTGTAACCCCATATCCAATTTGTTGTCCACAGCTTCTACAAGGATATTGGTCAATGGAGAGCCTGGTGAGCCAATTCGGCATCAGAGGGGGCTGCGTCAAGGCGACCCCCTATCCCCCATGCTTTTCATTCTAGTGATGGACGTCCTGAATAGTCTATTCGGCAAGGCAGCAGAGACTGGGCTGCTACAGCCACTGGCACAAGGCAAGATAAGGCAGAGGATTTCTCTATATGCAGATGATGTAGCACTCTTCATTCAACCAACCCAAGAGGAGATGCTCTTGACTACTAGATTATTGGAATGTTTTGGGGAAGCCTCGGGTCTTAGGACCAATTTTCAAAAAAGTTGTGCTATCCCAATTCAGTGTGCACAACCAGAAATTGCTGAAATCACATCATCATTGGCCTGCACAGTAGCTGAATTTCCTTGCAAGTATCTAGGTTTGCCAATTTCAGATAGAAGATTAAGGAGAGCTGATCTTCTGCCTTGGATTGAAAAAGTGGGTGACAAACTGCCAAGCTGGAAAGCAAACCTCATGAATATGGCAGGGCGTGCGGTTTGGGTCAGGTTCGTGATGTCAGCTCTACCGATTCACGTGCTGATCGCCATCAATGTCCCAAAATGGTTTTCTAAAGCCATCGACAAATTTAGGAGAGGTTTTCTGTGGAAAGGTCGGCGACAAGTTAATGGAGGAAGTTGCTTGGTTGCCTGGGACAAGGTCCAAAGGCCCCTGGATCTTGGAGGTCTGGGAATCCCCAATCTCCATATTATGGGGTGGGCACTACAGGTCCGATGGTTGTGGCTCAGAAAAACGGACAAAGACAGATCATGGAATGGTTTTGATATTCCAGTACATCCTCATGCTACTGCTATTTTTCAGATTGCGGTGGAAACAAAAATTGGCAATGGCAGCGACACCCTTTTTTGGAATGACAGATGGATTATGGGTTGTTCAGTTTATGACCTTGCACCCTTGGTAGTAGCTGCAGTACCAAAAAGAATTCAGAATCAAAGAACGGTGGCAGATGCCTTACCAAACCAGAGATGGACAAGGGATATACAAAGTGGACTCTCAATGGTCGGCATATTCGAATTTTTCCAATTGTTAATACTTTAGTGGAGTTTGATCTTGATGAAGAGGAGGACGCCCATATCTGGAGATTTGACGCCTCTGGTCAGTACTCAGCAAAATCGACTTATAGAGCTTTCTTTAATGGAGCTATCTCCTTTGAGCCATGGCAGCGCATTTGGAAGACTTGGGCTCCTGCAAAGTGCAAAATCTTCATGTGGCTGGCAGTGCGTAACAGGTGTTGGATGGCAGATAGATTAGCAAAAAGGAATTTGCCACACCCTAGTGTCTGCCCTCTCTGTGATCAGGAAGAGGAGAACGTCCAGCACATCCTGACCACGTGTGTGTTTGCAAGGGAATTTTGGTTCAGGGTGTTTTCTCCTCTCGGCCTACAGGAATGTACACCATCACATGAGGAGGTTTCTTTTGCAGAGTGGTGGAGAAAGAGTGCTAAGAAAGTTCAGAAGACCAAGAGAAAAGGATTCAACTCTTTAATTGCTTTGGGAGCCTGGCTGCTATGGAAGCATCGCAACTTATGCGTGTTTGAGGGTGCTAACCCTTGCATGGATGATCTGTTAAGGGCTTTTAGGGATGAACACCACCTCTGGTGCATGGCTGGTGCTCGGAGGCTGGCCTCTTTGAGTATTGGCCAGGCCGAGGGGGTAGGATAGCTTTTTTAGAGGTTAGTGTGTGAGGTCAGGTCCGTCCCCAAAGTTTCTCAGTAAGGTCACACCGGTGTCTTTGTGTATCTTCCCCTCACAGCTCGATCCGGAGTGAGGGGCTGAGGCTTGTATGGGATCGTTTTTTCCTCTCTACTAATATAATGATACGCAGCTCTCCTGCGTATTCGAGAAAAAAAAAAAGATTGTGGCCTGAAATATGACTTTAGATGGGAATACATTCGCTGTTGTCCAAATTTTGTTCACGAAAGTTTGAATCTACCAGGTATGTACATTTTTCTTTGGGAGCAAAACTAGGTATATACACTCTGATCATAGTTCTATTCTATAGCATTTTTTTGGATGTGTTTTGCTTTTCGTTTTCAAACAGTTGAATTTGAACGACTTCAACTGGATTGAGTCTTTTGGACTTCAACAGCAAAATTATATGTTCTGCTGGTGGTGAACCTTGTCATCATATCTACAGAAAAATGTTATCGAGAGATTTTATATAGCTTGTGTATGCTGCTGCTGCTGCTGCCAAAGTTAAAAACTGTTCTGACGATCATGGCCTTGAAGAGCTGTTATAGAACCTGGCATTTGCCTTTTGATTCCTGTAATGGTGCTGATGGAATTAGTCATGCATCCGACATATTTATGTGTTTAATTTGGTTGTCAACTTGATCTGATAATGTTTAATGTAAACCAGGTTACAGCTGAACGCCTGATCAAGCACGAGAAAAGGCAAATCTAATAAAGTAAAGCAAAATAATCTTCAGCCCGCTAGCTCGTGATGTACAATGCATTAGCAGGCCCACTAGAAGAAGATAATGTTGCAGAGTCTGAATGTGATGCCTTCTTTTATGTAGCAAAAGAATCATGTGACCATGTATCATAATCAACATGCCAACCAGATCCTTGTACTACAGAGATCATGCGGTTTTTCTTCGAGGTTTGGAGGGTCCATCCATATGTGATATGTCATCTTTGATCTGATCTCCACGCGCAAGAGACTGGTTCTGTATCCTAAGTTGCAGCATTTTTTTCCATCCTAGATGGAAAAAATGAACAAATGAAAAATTACGTAAAATAGCTGTCTTTGACCCTTTTTTCATCCATAGCAAGTTAAGGCTTAAGACCATGTGTTAGCACAATTGGCTCTTATCGACGACTCGAGCATGGGAAAAAAAAGTAAGACCATGGTCTTAGCTGCTTAAATGTAATGTTATACTAGCAACTACTCCCTTCCGATCTAAAATGTATAGTACCGTTTTGTGTATGCGTGGGCCCAAAATCAAAGAGACAAAAAAAAATGTTCGGTGTGGTGATGTTGCAGCCTTGCAGGTCATATACACGAGCTGGACGAAACGGTTGGGTGCATGACGTTTTTGCGTTTTTTGCACAAAAAGTCCCCAGTGTTTCCATCTGTCCCAACCGATTCTAGTACAAAACAAGCCCGATTAAATGAAAAGTGACATAAAACTGGGCATTTGTCTTTGGATTTCTTCGACATAAACAAGCATGGTCGTGTTGAGCTAGTCATTAGTTGTACCAGCTAATAGACGTGGAACCACGACAAAAAATAATGTAGTAATTTTCAGTCCACTTGTTCGTATATGAACTGTATATACACTAAACTTTTTGCAACTCCTTACCGTCCTTGATATGTACGAAAATGCTTCTCTGTTCATCTTCTTTTGAAATGGTCAAAGCATTCACCACTCGAGCGATCTAATTCAATTATTACCGGCATGCATATACACTAATTGGCCAACCGACTGAAAGATCATGTTTAATTGTTTATATATGCCACGCGGTATGAACTATGAAATGCCACCGGAAAATTGGTTATATTAATTCCTCTTATTTTGGTTACTGAATCCTAATGTTTTGTAAGTATTACGGACCCACGTGCTCACTCACCTTTATGAAGACCCTACCTTTATATGTATGAATGTCTTCTTTGAGAGGCATCTGATAGATTTTAAGATCGCATCTATGAGACTAAGACTAAATTTTAAGATCAATGAAGCACCGCGTCCATCACCTCATTGGCAACGGATGTACTACCTCTGTTTCATTTTTTTTTAACTTTTTTGACCCTAAGTTTGATCATTTATTTTATTCAAAATATTATACAAATTGTTATATTTTTTTTATTATGGCTTGCTTTATTAATGAAACTTCTTCAAGATTGACTTAAATTCGATCATGTCTGCACTAATTTTTTTAATAAAACGAGCAGCCAAACTTAAGGTAAAAAATAAGTAAATTATAATTTGGAACAGACGAAGTATCATTGTATCACTAAAACAACAATCAGTAATATAGAAACGAGCACTCATAACTCGCTCCAAGAAACCTAACCAGCTAAGCTTCATTCTCAACTGATAACCTTATGATGTACTAAATATTCAGCATTTCTATGATTATTTGGGCATTTGATGGTTGATACTGATGTTGCGCGCCGCTTAGCTTTCATCTAGTGAAACACGTGATTATGCAAGCATATATTAGTATATCCTAATCAATCAATATATCGGAATGCTCGAGTATTTGGATGGTAAAATTCTAAGCTTAAGTGCACGCAACAGCCTTTATTTAAGGAAAAAGTCCACGTTACTCCCCTCAACTACAAGCAAAGTCTACATAACCCCCTAAACTATATTTTAGTTCATTTTACCCCCTAAACTATATCACTTGGTCTATTCTACCCCTTAATACACTTTGTCTTTTTTATTTCTCCATGCACAAGTGTCACATTACGTTCAAATTTTGTGAGATGAGAGTAGACATCATAATGGATGATAGAAAAATATAACGTAATTTTTATATCATTATTTTGATAGGGTAAGATACTTAATAATTAATTAATCCTTAGCATACAATATTATACAAAAAATAATGACGAAAAATTCATAATATTTTTTTTGATATACATTGTCATGTTCATCACAAGCATACAAAATTTGAATTTAAAATTCAACTTGTGCATAGAGAAATAAAAAAGGCAAATTGTATTAGGGGTAGAATAGACCAAGTAATATAGTTTAGGGGGTAAAATGAAACAAAAGATAGTCTAGAGGTTATGTAGACTTTGCTTATAGTTGAGGGGAGTAATGTGGACTTTTTTCTTTATTTAACATGCCGTGCATTTCATCCTTTCTTAAACCAATATCACCTTTTTTTGAATGATGCATGTGGTCATATTTCAAAAAATTTTGACCACCTACATTCAATTAGAATTTGGCACAGTAAAACAATATATATATAAACGAATTCACAGTGAAAAAAACATTCAGTTAGTTGCATATTTTTCCAACAATTGTTTTTGCACTAAGACGCAGGAAAACAGCAGAAGACGAAGTATAGAACAGTTAAATACTATACCAATCAAGAGAACATGAGATGCCAACTTTCTGTGGATTCCATCAAATGCTTAGAAGCAAGATCCACACTCATGTCCCTTTCATATGCTTGTTTAAATCTTCTAATTAATTTCCAGGTTCAGCATTGGCCCAAATCGTCTGGTTTTCTACGTTTCTTCTTCCAACGGGAAGAAGAAGAAGCCACCTCTCCAGCGTCAAATTCCAGAAGGACAGCAGCTATAGCTAGCCTCTTGCCGATCCAATGATGGGGAAAAAGCTCGGGGACATGGCGAGAGCCTTCTCCTCGAACCGATGGCTGGTGTTCGTGGCTGCCATGTGGGTCCAGTCCATGGCCGGGACGACGTACATGTTCGGCGCCATCTCGCCGGTGCTCAAGGCCAGGCTCGGCTACGACCAGCGCCAGGTGGCGGCGCTCGGCGTCGCCAAGAACCTCGGCGGCTGCCTCGGCCTCGTCGCCGGCGCGCTCTCGGCGGCTCAGCCGCCGTGGGTGCTGCTCCTCGCCGGCGCCGCGCAGAACCTCCTCGGCTACGGCTGGCTCTGGCTCATCGCCGCCGCGAAGGCGCCGGCGCTGCCTCTGTGGATGGTACGGTGAGCTAATAAAAATGCCTGATTCCTGAATTCCTCATGCCAACAAAGTTTTTTTCCTATTTAATTTGATTATGAAGAATGGATTATGCGCCGTCTGGGATTTTATGATTTACCATATATGAATTTCAAATGTCAGTCAAAACCTTTGATGGCGGTCTAGTCTCAGTTGATTGCTCATCCAGTCATCCTTGTTTGGATGTAGCTGTTTCATAGATGATATTAAGATTTACCTTGAATTTACATCCTCGTAACGGCCAAATGAGCTAGTGACGCCAAACAACTTTTTCGTGTGTTGGTAGGATTTGGAATAGCAAACTGTTGGTGGAAATCATTGGGGGGGGGGGGGGGGGTCTGCATAAAAATGATTTGTAAACAAAAAGAGGGGTGACAGCCGACAGCCACACTAGCAGCGCCACATGAAAATGGATCAAGAATGTCGATGGCACCATTGATAGCAGGCTAGCAGCATGTAGCTTGTTATACAGAAGGTCATCTTGAGCTCTTGACCATTCTTATTCGTATGTTTCGACCATTCACAAATCTGCGTCATGCATGGCGTTCAGAGGAACATACTCCTCTACATGGGCTGAAAGTAGTTTGTGGCCCGTTAAGACAGCAAATTCAGCCCTTGTTTGGCTCCTAAACCCCCTATGGGATGCGTGTTTTGGCTTGGATGATTTTGCAAGATACGAAGGTTTATTGGTTTAGGCAATCATCCTATGTCCAGTTCAGCCTGTTCATGTTATTTGCAAGGGTTTGTAGTATAGGAGGTACAAACCGTTGAGAGAGGAAATGGTCTCAAGTCTCATGCGAGTTGTGTGTGTGGTTGTTCTGGAGTGTCAACTATCTTTGTATGGGAGACTTCCCTCCCTTTTTCTTAAGCCTAATATTCAGGTAATCAGGTGGTCCTAATAGTTACGGATGCTGCTATCACGCGCCCTGCTCCATTCATACTTTTGCTCCAGCATTTGCGTGTGAAATATTTCTGTCTTCCATTAGCTTGAAAAAAAGGGTATTTTCAGGGTTAGCATTGTTACTCTCCAACATTGTTATTCTCCAACTTTTTTTTGCCAAATTATTTCATCTCTAGGAAAAACAGTTGCTAACAAAACTGGTTAGGGGTGCTTGGCTCTCTAGAGTTAATCTTTAGGCTAATTCAGAAGACTAAATATGAGCTAATTGAAGACCAATTACCTAAGGAATGGCTAACCGGCGAGACGAAGCTCCCTATGATTAGCCCATGTTTACTTTAATATCAGTATATCGTTAAGTTCCCATCGCAATTAGCTATGACTTATATAATTAATTTTGTAAATAGCTAAGATAATGGCCTGGCTAGAAATTAGTCTAAAGAGTAACAACCACTTGTCTTGGCTGTAATGTGCTGCATTTATGGCTGAGATGATACATGTTCAAAAACACCCAAAACTTTGTTGTCGTGAAACACGTTCCCTCTCTCTGTCCCTCAAATCGGTCCATCATTTCTGGTCCCTTGTTGTCAGTTTACAGCACAAAAGCCTGTCCTGCTTCAGTGCTTCTTTGCTGGCTGTTGCAAGTCCTTCAGTTCTCTTCACCTTCCTCCGGCCCTGCTCCAAATCTGCATTCCTTCCTTCGTTCCCCATCGTTCTTCGAATCCCCTCCATCCTCTGTCCAGCAATCCAATCCAATCCAATCCAATCCAACGATGGGGAAGCTCGTGGCCACGGCGCGTGCCTTCGCGAGGAACCGGTGGCTGGTGTTCGTGGCGGCGCTGTGGATGCAGTCCATGGCCGGGACGACGTACATGTACGGCTCCATCTCGCCGGTGGTCAAGGCGAGGCTCGGCTACGACCAGCGCCAGGTGGCGGCGCTCGGCGTCGCCAAGAACCTCGGCGGCTGCCTCGGCATCCTCGCCGGCGCGCTCTCGGCGACGCGCCCGGCGTTGCTGCTGCTCCTCATCGGCACCGCCCAGAACCTCCTCGGCTACGGATGGCTCTGGCTCGTCGTCTCCGGCCACGCTCCGGCGCCGCCCCTCTGGCTGGTACGGTGAGCTACACGATGACCTCCCTCCTCTGTCCTGATGACACAGCTTCAGCTTGTGTGAAAGTAAACCAGACACGTCGCGTTTGCCTTTTGGAAATTGGAGGCCGTGACTGAAGTATCAGAATCTTTTATTTAGTTTTAGGCGAGATTCTACGATTTGCCAGTATGAGCCTAAGTAAAAAAAAAATTAAAACTTTATAACACCAGATATCAAATTTTGTAGAGTCATCAGGCATTCTTGTTGCTGTTGAGCAGGTAGCGTAGATTTTGTTCTGGTAAGCTTGCGTGGAGTTCTTATCACTTGTGCGTTAGCAGTTAGTGGTACCAAGCGATCGACTGAATTAATGGCGATTGAGATAGGAGACACCGGATTCGTTCCTTCCAATCCGTTTCGAGGAGAGCTTGTGGTCTCCACGGCATGGTCGGCATTCGGCAAAGAAATCAACGGAGGAGACGTCAACGAGGCATCCTATGTTCCCTGACGGCACCCAGTCATTAGCATCGATGAAAGATAACGAAAATGACACTGACAGGAGGTCTTGGTCGAACCAGTGCCTCTCAGTCTAGCACTCTAGCTGCCTCCCAAACCAATTCAGCAGTAGGAACAGGAAAGGCCAGTGGATGGAACTGGGAAAAAAAAAAAAAAGAGAATAGATTCATCGCTTTTCAATACGTTTTCTCCTCGATAGCTCCTTGATACATTGCGAAATTGGGTCAAACTGAAGCCTGAAGAGATCGTGCCGAACAGACGTTTGATCCTCTTTGATGTGCCTGCCATGCCAGTTGAATTTGGCGAGTTGGAGAATGGCAATGAGGTACCTCGCTCTACCTGGCCCACATGCCAGTGAAACGAAAGTAAAGTGAAGCCTTGACGCCTTCAATTCCAATCCACTCCCGCGCCGCCGCCGCCTCAGCCCGTCGGCGCCACCAGCCGCCGCTGCCACGAAGGAGGGATGTCCCGCACGGCGAGCTTCAGGCCTGGCCGGCTGGCCGTCCGGGGGCTCGACCCAACGGCCAAGCCTCAGTTTCCGGCGTCGCCTCCACCAACATCGGCCCTGGGCCCTGGCAAGATCCAGTCTCCTGCATAAATAATTTTTTTTAATTCGGTTGCAGTTGGGCTCAGTTCGATGCGGTTTTGCTATCTGACACGACGGTTCGACTGCTTACTGAGGTTTGTTCGGGCGCACCCCATTTTTTTCCAGTAGATTTATGCGTACGTCGGAGATGCTCACGTTATGCGATGGGAGTAGTTGTGTACAGTGATTAAGGGCTTGTCATGGGAGACTGTGTACAAGATCATAAGCTGCCACCTCACATGCTATGATTTTTCTGGGGATGATTTTAAAGTGCTGTCAGTTCACAATTTGCTTCTCTAATAATTTCCTCGTTAGGTCTAAAAAAAATTCATTTCCTCGTTTCCATAGCAACTATCTATTCATTCTTTCTTGGCTTGCACTACTGTTAATTTCCTCTCTTATACCGTTGTTTCTTTTTTTTTTTTAATTTATCTGCTTTTGCATTATATATTCAATCATATCTGTTGATAGCTGCACAACAATAGGGGGAATTTACTTGTAACACTTCGCTTCGAGTTTAGACAATTTACAGCACTGTGTGACCCAGAGTTGGAAAAGAACATCCTTTTACACTTAGGTTAACACAGATGGTGTAGATGGCTGGGGTTCCTCGAGTTAAAGTTGACCAATGCAAAACATCCAACTGGGAGCAATGAGATCATGACGCCAAATTTTGTGAAGAAAATTGAGAACCTTTTGTGCTTGCATGTTCTATTTTATTCACTCCCCATTCAAATGAATAAAATGAAACCATGGAACTTTAGTAATTGTTTGGTTTATTTTCTGCGGCTAACATGTAACATTTCTTATTTTTTCCCCCAGATGTGTCTTATTATCTTTGTTGGAACAAACAGCCAGACATATTTCATCACCGTTTCACTAGTTACAAGCATCCAGAACTTCCCAAAGAGCAGGGGCCCAACAGTGGGCATCCTGAAAGGATTTATGGGCCTAACAAGTGCCATCCTCACACAAGTTTATACAGTAATGCGCACGCCAGACGAGGCTACACTCATCTTATTGATTGCTGTTGGTCCATCACTGGTTGCCATTGGCCTGATGTTTGTTATTAGGCCTGTTGGAGGTCACAAGCAGGTACGGCCATCCGACAAGAATAGCTTCATGTTCATCTACGCTGTTTGCTTGCTCCTCGCCTTGTACCTTGTCGGTGCCATGCTAATCCAAGATTTCCTGGAACCGAGCTATGATGTGGTTGTTTTTCTCACTGTGATTCTGTTCGTACTTCTTATTTCACCGATTGCGATCCCTGTGATCTTGTCGTTAACGCCAGAAAAGGCAGAACATACCATGGAAGAGGCTCTCCTGCCCAATCAATTGACAGGAGAGGCAAGCACTTCACAAGAAAAGGAGGATCTACCAGAGGTCATTTTAAGTGAGGTGGAGGAGGAGAAATCTAAGGACACTGATTCATTACCACCATCTGAAAGGAGGAAAAGGATTGCAGAATTGCAGGCCCAGCTAGTGCAAGCAGCAGCAAGGGGTGGGGTTAGAATCAAAAGGAGACCACACAGAGGAGACAACTTCACCCTGATGCAGGCATTTGTGAAGGCTGATTTTTGGCTTATTTGGCTATCACTTCTGCTTGGGTCGGGATCAGGGCTTACAGTGATCGACAACCTGGGTCAGATGAGCCAGGCTAGTGGTTTCCAAAATGCACACATCTTTGTGTCATTGATGAGCATATGGAACTTCCTTGGTCGTATTGGAGGTGGCTACTTTTCTGAGATCATTGTCAGGTATCTACATTTACTTCTCGTCTCAAGGAAAAAGTTGCAATTATTGTTGGTAATCAGTACTTTGTTCTTTTTTTTTATTTTAATTTAATTCTAGGTAGATGATTTTTAACTTCCGATTACACATCAAGTATACACTTGTATTTTCACTTCTGGTGTTTGTTTTTTGATAATGGCAAATTTCTTGTCATATTTTTTGGCTTATCTGTTATGCTTTGTTTAGATGTAAGTCCTTTGCATATTTCTGAAACTTGTTTTTATCTTGTTCTCATCCTTTCTGGGTATTCTTTTAATTAGGGAGCATACATACCCAAGGCACATCGCATTGATATTTGCTCAGATTGTGATGGCTGCTGGGCATTTCCTCTTTGCTATGGCTTGGCCTGGAACAATGTACATTGCGAGCTTGCTGGTTGGACTTGGATATGGAGCTCACTGGGCTATTGTGCCAGCTGCTGTTTCTGAACTTTTTGGTATAAAACATTTTGGTGCGATGTACAATTTTCTTATACTAGCAAACCCCACAGGATCATTCATCTTCTCTGGCCTAATTGTCAGTAACCTCTATGAGTATGAAGCTGAGAAACAAGCTCACCAACATCAGACATCAACGTTGCTATCGCTTCGCAACATGAGCTTATTTGCAGATGAACCGCTGAAGTGTGAAGGGTCAGCTTGCTTCTTTGTCAGCTCTCTTATTTTGTCGGTGTTCTGCTTAATTGGAGCTGCCTTGAGCCTCCTTGTTGTTCATAGGACCAAACGGGTTTATGCTCGCCTCTATAGTTCTGTCCGGACATGAGTATGAATGGATGGAAAAAGAAAATTAAAATCCTCCTATTGTTGTGCCATGTAACGTATATTCTTGCGTGCATACATTCAAAGATAAATTTATGTGTAAATTCTCAAAAAAATTCAGAGCTTGTATTGTTACGAAAAAAAACTATTCCAAAGTGAAAAATTACATCGCATATTACTTTGGACTATGGATTCTGACACTTGCTGTCCTGCAAGAAGTTTCTTTTTATTTTTGGGTATCTTGCAAAGGATTACCTGTATATTCATCTCCAGATGATGCCTCCAGCTGTAACAGTCCTTGTATGCAAGGTTTTACTTTTGATGATTCTGCCAAAGCTGAAAAGTTAAGTTGCTGTGATAGTTTCATCCATACAGATGAACTTTTACCAGAATGCTGCTTCGTACGTGCACAGCTAACCTTTGCGCTTCGTTCTAGACTAGATGGTCAATAGCGAGGGCACATGAGCTGCCATGTTGTGACCTCGTATGTCAATTGTCAACTACGGAGAATTTCAATTCTTATCCATTTTTTTCTGTTTGAATCTACCTGGTATGCATAATCAATCTACTCTTAGCTCTATGCTAAGACTGGAGCAGACCATTTGGGTTAGTTCTAAGCTTCTGAATTTAACATGTGATACAATGTGATCTTGCTGGACATCTGAATGATAAATGGTATATACAACTACTCTCCATTTGTTGTAGAAGCTAGTCCAAAGATTGAGGCGCTTCTGCCTGCTGCTGTAACAGAAACAATAAATGCTCCACAGCAATATTCAGTTCTCACGGTTCAGATCTCCTGCATTTTTCTTTCATTCATATGCTTTAGCCTTTCAAGATCTTCTCACTAGAGCCAACAAGATTATATTAGTATCTTGCTGCTGCAAGTCTATGACAAAGCACACGTTATAAGTCCAGCTGCTGCTCTGTTCTACTTTGTTCAAGTACCAGCCTCAAGTGAGATCTTAATAGCTAAAGTGAAGATCTTAACTCCGCTGCTGCCGTGGAGGGTATCGGTTGGCCTTGCAGAACCCTGGCTTGGTTCAACTAATCGAAGCTAAAGTAAAGATGAGTCAACTAATGATCACGCACCAGGCCTGGTTAAACATTAGTAGTGTACGAGGAGGTGTCCCTGAAAAAGGCTACAGGAGCAAGTTAAAAATGACATATTCTAATTCCAAACTTAGTTAAGACCATGTTTACTTCGAGGTTTAAATTCAGAATGCAAGAATTCTGTAATTGTGTTTTTACGAGCATTCCAGATCCTATAGGAGTTATTAAGACAGTCGTGCTCCAAAGGGGCCAGCATAACAAGCATGATCTCTTGATCTTTGACTGAGCAAAGAGAGATACTTCCGTGGATGCCAGGTCCAAATCAAAACTTTAGATTGGAGTTGTTTTATTTAGCTTTGATGTTGCAACAATGTGTGTTTAGCGTCTTTGATTGTACTGTGTTTCGCAAAAACAAAGTTATGCTTAGAAACAAATTTATTTGGAGGTTAATATCTCTCTCAAGATGAGTACTTTTCATTAATTTGGTTGCTTCTGTGAAAGTACTTAGCTGAAGGTGAGTTGCTGAAAATGGTAAGCACGGGGTAAAGAAGTGCAAAATTTTGTGCAGCTAACGAAATCCATTGATCATCTGTTCTTTACTTGCCCTTTGGCAAGATACAGTAGTGAGATCTGTTGTTTTATTCCACGGACGGGTATTATTGGTTCACAAATCAATTAGTATCAGCAGTTGAAATTGCTGCTATTCTACTAAAATTCTTGAATTTTTTCGAACCTTAGACCCCTTTTTTTTCTACTAAGGCCCTGTTCGCTGGGCTGCTGCTGCTAGCCGTTAGGGCTGTTGCAGCTAGCAGCTGCAGCAGCAGCAACAGTAGCCGCAACTCAACAGCTAGCAGCTGCAGCGCAGCAGCAGTGCAGCGAACAGGGCCTAAGATTCCTGCATTTTCTAATCTAGAATTTGACCCAATGACCTTTTGCTTACTGAGTCAGCAGAGATCTGCGCATATATATCTTTCTTTTTATGTTGATTTATTTATTTCTTTTTGTTGGTGCCGAAAACTGCAAAATTTGGTTAATAAACAATCACGTACACTTAGCCTACATAACTAGTCATAATCCATTGCATTTTAATTTGTCAACTTGAGTTAATGCCTATCAGGTTGCAGCTAAGTATGTGACCATGACCAAAGGCAAAGGACATAATAAAGAAAACATAATTTATTTATCAGTATTTTAAACCGGCAAATTGACAGGCTGGAACAAGATAACATTATCGTTGGTCCAAAAACGACATGACAATTTAAAAAAAAACACCGACGACATGTGTGCATGAGATATATACCTAATAATTTTGAGTTTATTCACATTCCTATTTTTCACGAAGTTCATGCAACTCCTTTTCAAGATCAGGATGGAACGACGGAGGATGTGGACACCATCCTAACCACATTGCAACATTTTTTTAGTAAACTTTTTTTTAACCTTCTCAAGCCTCTCTAATGGGCACATGTGTACAGGAAATTAGTTAGGTCCTGTCAAACACGGACATGACAAGATCACAAGAAAAAGGAAAGCAAGGCAACAAGTTTGGCTGGATCATATAAGAATTTACAACAATTTATTTTCCTTCCTTTCAATAAAGAAGTATTTTTTTCTAAGGTCAAGCACATGTTTGCCACCTACTGGGCTCTTTTTAATGACTCGCAAGTAATAGATTTAACAAAAATTTGCTGTCTTTGTTAGACCAAATTTCTCCGTTTTTATAAAACAGCACATGTTAGAGCAACTAACTGCCTTTGTCAAAGAAAATGGAAATAAGGATTGTTCGCTTTCTGAAGGGTCAGATACTCACTTTCTAACTTCAAAGTGTTAAAAAGAACCAAGGCAAGTGGCCTGTCTGAAAATTGTTGAGAGCCAAAGTAAGCGCATTGGACGATTTCTCTTGTGTGTGTTTTATAGCTGTTGATGATGTGGACAAGTAAGGTAGTAAATAATATCACTTAATAAACCTATAATAACACAGTATATCAGTAGGCCTGTTGAGATAGACTGATTGACTGATCCTATATATACATCTGTTCACAAGACAGGCTTCAACTAGCTAACGACATACAACGAATAGGTTTCCTAAGATAGTACAAATCAAATTGTTTACATTTACACATGTCATTATTTGATACCAAATGACATCGGTTAAAAGAATCACCTCATAATCTAGTGATGTTAACACCCCAAATCAAAGGATGCACATACTTCATTTTAGCCTCAAGATGACAATATGCATGTTACATTAGCCCATTCGAGATCCCCTTTTATTTGAAGCATTTGAACTTTGCCATCAAAGTTTGTAAAGCTTGGTCATTGGCTCCATAAAATTATTGATATTTATCAGAAAATAATAATAATAATAATAATAGTAATAGGGTGTTTGGAAAAAATGAGAACTGTTGATTTCTAAGGATCTACTAGTGGTGGTAAGGTTGGTGGTGCCAGGAGGTACCAGGAGATACCCAAAGAAATGTACTGGGAAGTATTAATTAAATATATTTTTTATTAAAATAAAATACTCAGCCAAATACTTGGTCAGATCAGCGGCTATCATTAATCAGTCAAAAAGTACCCCATAGTACCGTCTGGTACCTTCCAACCATTGTAAAACTCAACAACAACAACAACAATAATAAATGATTTCGTGAGGTGTAAATTACACGTATGCATCACTATAATACGTAATAATTTAACTATATTCGAAGCTGGCTGAAGTCAATACCATTAATTCATAACTGAATAAAAAGAACAAAGAGATTAGTATGTACGCTAACTTAGACAATATTTTCCTATTAGTTTAGACAGGTCTACTTGTATTCAGCTCTAACTCGACCTGTCTAAAAACAAAGGTACAGGCAAGAGTTCTGCCTGTTCATACATTGATAAAGGAGGAGAACAAAGTAGAATAAAAAATGTTCTAAGACAAAAAAAAAGAGAAGGAAAGAGCCAGAGCTCAAAACACGTTCTAAGCACCGGGTATGATTTGTCCCAGGCTTTTGCACCAGCCAGGCACGGGGCACTCGCCTCCTCGTTGATCTTTGCAAGCAATTTAGGCACCTATGACTCACTACACATGCATTATATTGTGCTCTTTCAAATTCAAGGGTCCCAAAAAAAATGGAAGTGATGTCGAGTCGCCTCTCTGATCCAACCATGCATCACGTCTTGCATGCTTGCATGGCATGGAACAAGAGATAGGAAATAAAATAAAGCCTTCTCTTGATCCACTTTGAGATCATATATAGCTGAGTTGGAGCACCTAACAAACAAGTGTGCGTCAATACATAGCCAGCATAAAAAAACATGTGGGGTTTAGTTTTGCCCACAGCATGACATGGCCATATGATACCTAGTTAGAAACAATTCTAAATTACCAAACAACATGTGGGATTTTGGAGACGTTGTATGGACGAGGACGTGTTAATATACTATGCCTATGTGAAACTTGAACTAAATTATCAGGACTTTTTTTTTCTCTTTTTTCAAGCTAACTTTGTTATCTCTAAAATAGATATGTTGATGCAATTAGGGACTTGATCCCGTAAGGAAAATAAAGCAGCTGGCTTTGTATAAACTATGGAATTAACAACATTTTGATTCTGTTTGTAAAAGAGCGCAACGATAGAGCAGATAGTTTGCTAACATTAAAGGGTAGGCAAAGCATCTAGTAGTTAAGTTGTACAATACACAATTAACAACACATCATGTTCACTCTTTTTCTTTAGAACAATTTTTTTTCTTTTCTTAAAACAGGGAGATTACTAGTTCTATTCTCATCATTCAGATTTAGGAGTTACTTTAATTTTTTAGTAATGATATATGTGGTCATTTATATGCAAATTTAGGGAGTTATTTAAATTTTTATAATAAGCATATATTGGCAACTTATATAAAGAAAAGGGGGCTTCCTTTAGTTATTTTTCGCAATGGCTAAGGATATATGTATTTAGGGGGTTACGTTATATTATTTTTTCATAATATTAGAAATGGTAATAAATCTAATTTACAGCTAATTATTTATTCTGCACGAGGGGAAGTAATTGGTGACAATGATATTTTGTCAATTTCGAAATATGTATGATAGGATCCAGTGTTAGGTGCAGTTGCAACAGCTACAGGCGAAGCAGTGCACGGGCTGCACCGAGCGTAATATGCTTGCCGCCTCCAACAGGAGACTCTTAGCTCATAGAGTTTTTTATTCGATGAACAGTGCAAAAATGGAGAGGCAATCGGCCCACTCTACGCCTAGCTCGCTCACACCTCAAGGACTCCTCTCTCTCACACACAAGATGTTGTGCCAAGATACTACTCTCTCCGTCCAAAAAAATACAATTATGGGATTCATGTTAGTCAAACTAGCTCACATTTAACCACTTTACATAAAATTATATTAGCATTTATGTTTCTAAATAATTTAACTATGAAACTATATTCTATAACTAATTCAATGATATTTATTTATATCACAGATGTTAATACTTTTTATATGAATTTAGTCAAAATTACAAGTGTTTGACTCCTCAAGAATGGAGAATTGTATTATTTTTTGAGTAAAGTTGTTTGCTAACTGTAGCTAAGAGCCAATAGCTAGCTCAACCTTTGGAGGAGGTCTAGGAGTAACCTGTTCTGTTGTATAAATATCTGGTGGATGCATCGCGTGGACCGAGACCGACATCACCTGATCACCTCCTCCCCTTGCTCATCAACTCATCATTGATCCCTGTCTGTTCACTTGTTCAGCAGGGTGTGTCTGTCTGTCCCAACGCCTCCATTTCCAATTGCGTCGTTATCCGACTGCCTGGAGGTGGAAGCGATCACCTCAGAATCAGAATATCCGTCAACGTTCTCCATTTCATTTGGTCCCTCTTTTCTCATTCTTACCTTCCTTTTCGGAATTTCGGAAACAGGTTCTCGCGTTCGAGCCTGTAAAGCCCTGTCCTTTCCAATCCCCATAATCTCTGTCTCGATTGTTTACATCTGATCATAAAAGCCCGACTCTTTTCCAGCGGATTAATCCTCCTTTTTGCGCTAATGCGGTCCAGTTAACATTGCTCACTCATAAGCTTCTGCGCTGCAGCTCTACTCTGGCCGGGGCAGCATTTTGCTCCGTCTGCAGTTTTCTTTGCTTCTCGCAATCGAAATCCTTCTCCTTCCCTCGGCGGCGAATCCGAATCGTTGCCATACCTGTTGATTGGTGCTTCTCAAGCTCTAGAATCGAGGCCTGACCCCGCGATTTCCAGCTCCAAAATCCGATCTTTGCTGGTGATTTCTTGGCCGGTCCGATGGGGAAGCTCGGGGAGAGGCTGCGGGCCTTCTCCACGAACCGGTGGCTGGTGTTCGTCGCCGCAATGTGGCTGCAGTCCATGGCCGGCATCGGCTACCTCTTCGGCGCCATCTCGCCGGTGGTCAAGGAGGCCCTCGGGTACAACCAGCGCCAGGTGGCCGCGCTCGGCGTCGCCAAGGACCTCGGAGACTGCGTCGGCTTCTTCGCCGGCTCGCTCTCGGCCATGCTGCCATCGTGGGCTATGCTGCTCATCGGCGCGGCGCAGAACTTCCTCGGCTACGGGTGGCTCTGGCTCATCGTCACCAGGCAGGCGCCGCCGCTGCCCCTCTGGATGGTGAGTTCTTTTTGGCTTGCTTGTTGATTTAATGGGAGTGGATAGTTCGATTCATCGGCTGTTCATTTTATGAATCATGCATAGAGCTGCACAATTTGGTTTTTAGAAGGAATTACTCAACTGTTTTTAGAACCGAATTATTCAATGTGGTAGTGCTAGTTTCAATGTTATTAACTCTAATGGGGAGATGAACTAATCCAGCACAAGCTGTCAATTTGCTCGCTGCCAAATTGTTTTGTTCTGCAACAACAAAACTCGATCTGTTTCCTCAGTTAAATAAGCAGTAGACATTCTATTTTTATTGTGGAATGTTCATTTGTCTTTTGGAATAGCGAAGAAGGTGGGCCTAAGATGTGAACTTATCATTAAAATAAAATGATCGCTGGATTGGATCAGCTCAGGAAAGTTGCGTGGAGGCTACATCGTAGATCAGATCAAGTGTGTTATGATGACTTTTCTAAGCACTATTTACTTCTGAAACATTGACACCAAGCACATGAGTGTACGGCTGGACAAAATTGATGGCATATTCGTTTTTAGTGTCCATATATTTAGGTTGTCATTGTCAGTTATACTGGGCCATGTGCATCGTGTGTGTGTGTGTGTGTATGTGTGTGTGTGTGTGTGTGTGTGTGTGTGTGTGTGTGTGTGTTTCCAGTTGTGTGACCACTGACCAGTGACCACGTCCTGATTAATTTTAAATTATCTAGGTTGGTACTTGGTAGCAACTGATTGCTTCCTTTGCTCAATCTCAAGCCTTAATTCATCGTGAAGAATAGTGGCATGGAGACATGGAGATTTCCATTTTTTGGATTCAGAAACACATGTTTGTGTGTCACTATGGCACATTCTCTGTTATTTTTTTTTCTCTCCTGCGTTGTAAAAACCGGGCCTAGTGTTTCACTTCCTGAACATAGCTTGGTGTGTTACTGTCTTCATCCAAGTTCTACAAAAGCAGGAAGCAATTGTGATATTTTCAGGAACATGGTTAGGACTTAAGAGATGTGTTGCGTTTCATTAATTAAGTATGAAGTTATTTGAATTGCTCTGTTGTGATATAGTGCCTGAATTCAATATATTTTCATGAGCACACAGATAACCTGTGCAGGTTAATCGGTAACCTGTATGAAAATTGAAAAATCAATACTTCAAAAAAAAAGTATGATTGTGCAATGGATAACTGGATGGTGTCAATTGGTCCATTCAAATCATGTGATGTGCCCAAGTTTCAGAACATGAAGGGTCTAGGAGTAACTAGAGAACTTCAGTTGCTTGGTCAAGCAACCGGGAATTATGCTAAAGTTGCATAATTGTTTCCATCTTTTATCTGCATCTCAGATCAACAAATCTATCTGCTTTTTGCATTGCATGCATTCATGTTTTCAGTATATATTGCTTCTCAAATTGAATTGTATAGAGAATACACACTATTTGATAGAATACACATAAATACCATTGCTATCCATATCTGAAGAATACGTGGAAGACATAGCAAATCTACTTTCTGCTAACAATATTTGTTATGCTTTTAGTCAGTTGGTTTTATTGCTGCTGCTAATGTATGATGTTCCATTGTTTTGTTCAGATGTGTGTTCTTATCTTTGTTGGAACCAATGGAGAGACATACTTCAACACAACTGCACTTGTTACATGCATCCAGAACTTCCCAAAGAGCAGAGGTCCAATAGTGGGCATTATGAAAGGATTTGCGGGCCTTAGCAGTGCAATCTTGACACAACTGTATGCAGTAATGCACACACCAGACCATGCCACACTTGTTTTCATGGTTGCAGTTGGTCCATCATTGGTTGCCATTGGCCTGATGTTTATTATTAGGCCTGTTGGAGGTCACCGCCAGGTGCGTCCATCAGACAAGAACAGCTTCTTGTTCATCTACACCATCTGCTTGCTCCTTGCCTCATATCTTGTCGGTGTCATGATAGTCCAAGATTTCATGCAACTGAGTGACGACTTGGTTAATTTTATCACTGTAATCCTACTCATACTTCTTATTTCACCAATTGCAATCCCTGTGATCTTGACACTATCGCCAAAAGCACAACATCCAACTGAAGAGGCTCTCCTTTCTGAACCATCTAAAGGAGAGACAAGCACTTCACAAGACAAAGAGGATCAACCAGAGGTCATTTTGAGTGAGGTGGAAGAGCAGAAGCCTAAGGACATTGATTCATTACCTCCATCTGAAAGGAGAAAGAGGATTGCAGAGTTGCAGACCAAGTTAGTGCAAGCTGCGGCAAGGGGTGGGGTTAGAATCCGGAGGCAACCACACCGAGGGGAAAACTTTACCTTGATGCAGGCATTTGTGAAGGCTGATTTTTGGCTTATTTGGTTCTCGCTCCTGCTTGGATCAGGATCAGGGTTGACAGTGATAGATAATCTGGGTCAGATGAGCCAGTCTGTAGGGTTCAAAGACCCACATATTTTCGTGTCATTGACAAGCATATGGAATTTCCTTGGCCGTGTTGGTGGAGGCTACTTCTCTGAGATTATTGTCAGGTATCAAGACCGAGTAACCCACCCTATGTTCACTGTTTGTAATGGAAAATCGGGTCTGTTGTTATTTTCTAGCATAGGAATATTTTTCACTACAATTGAAAGAATTTTTATATTTTTTAACTCCAGGTTGATGTTTTACTTCCATTCAGTTATTCTGGATACCTGTATGTTAACATTATAGGATTGCTCCACAGTAGCAGTTCTCTTAGATAAACTAGATATTAACCCGTGCTCCCGCATGGGCTAGTTTAGAAATAGCTAATAATTATAATTATCTATCTCACACTTTTATCTATTAAATATTCTAACACTGTAATCTAAATATACATATTGATTATTATATAACTGTAACAATTGTGATGGGTTTAGTTAGTAATACTTTGTTTGAGCTGTGTGAACAATATGAAAATTTGTATTCTTATCTTTTCTCTCATACATGAATATATGGTAACACACATTTTATGGTTAGCATTTTTATATAAATGGTAACAAAAATAATATATTAATAATTATATAAATAGTAATTTAGAATTTTATATAAGTGCATGTTAAGAAATTTAATTTAGATTTAGATTTATGGGTTACTTTAGCTTTTAATAATGACATCATTGGATAAATTATATGCAAATTTTGGGGTTATTTGATATTGTTTTTATAATGGCGTAGGTGGGTAATTTACATGAACATTAGGGGTTACTATAGATTTTTTTTATAATGACAGTTGGGTAATTTAGATACATGTTTAAGGGTTTATTTTAATCTATTTTCATAATGGCAGAGGTGGATAATTTATTACCAAAGATAATATATCCAATGGTTGTTATGTTTAAAGTTGTCGTATTGATGGATGGATGTTTTGATTTTTGTGAGAATTTGTAGGAAGAAGCCTGCAGTTAGTAATAGTAAGATAAGATTGCAATTTCTTCTACTTTCAGTTATATAGTTCACGCTATAACTGTTATATTGATTGATAGAGCTTGGGATTGTCCCTTTGCGCACATCAAGCATAAATACTCTGATTATTCTTAATAGATTTGCCTCTTCTTCTAACAGGGAGCACACATACCCAAGGCACATAGCATTGGCATTGGCTCAGGTCCTGATGGCTGTTGGGCATTTCCTCTTCGCAATGGCTTGGCCTGGAACTATGTATATTGGGACCTTCCTGGTTGGACTCGCATACGGAGCTCACTGGGCTATTGTGCCAGCTGCTGTCTCTGAACTTTTTGGCGTGAAACACTTCGGTGCAATGTACAATTTCCTCACAGTAGCGAACCCCACAGGGTCACTTGTTTTCTCGGGACTTATTGCTAGTAACCTGTATGACTATGAAGCTGAGAAACAAGCACAGCACCATCATATGACAGCATTGCAGCCTCCAAGATTGCTTCACAGTATGGGTTTACTTGCAGATGGACCATTGAAGTGTGAAGGTTCTGTTTGCTTCTTTGTCAGTTCACTGATCATGTCAGCATTCTGTGTTGTGGGAGCTGGATTGAGCCTCCTTGTTGTTCAGAGAACAAAACGGGTTTACGCTCATCTCTATCGTTCTGTCCGCACATAAAACTTCCATGGGTAGGAGATGTCAATCCTCTTATTGTTGACCATGTACCTTATATATGTGTCATATGTACACAACATTAAAGCTTGCCTGTATATTCTCAATTCATTTCAGAGGTTGTAATTCATGAACTTCTCTACACATACTATGTGTCAGATAGAGAGGGCATGGTTCATTCTTAGATCATGAATTCTGATACTTGAAGTCCTGTAATAAATACTTTTTGCTCAGACGAATATTTGTATATTCACATCTGGATGGGTTTTCAGCGAGATTTTTTTCCTTATGTGCATGATTCTTGATTCTTCTTTTGTATTTTTTTGTCTTGCCATGCATTAGCTTCATAGTAGTGATTATTTCTTTTGCATACCTTTCCTGTATGCTTAGTTCTAGATAAATGTACTTTGGGACAACAGACTGAAGAGGCGGAGTCAGGACTCCGATCTGACCGATTGTGGCATTGACTATCAGTTTGGACCGACGTGACCGGAGCACCTTTGCTCTTGTTGGAGCTTCGAATTTACTAGGTATGTACAATCACTCTGGTCTTGGTTCCACCCTAAAGCTAGAACACATGATGGTTTCAGTTCCAGTGCATTTGCATTCTATGCATGCGTCTCTGTTCTTTCAGATTAGCCGTTATTTGCCACTGCTGAACATTGTCATCTTTGCGGAAGTGCTACAGCAATCTGAGAAACACCTAGTGCTTTGCTATTTATTACTCTGATGAAAAATGATAATGCCTATGCTATTTTGTTTTCTAAGCTTCTGAATGTCCCCTAGTGGTATTTTTCATGTGAGGATGGATACTTGAGTGATCTTTTTATTCGCCTGTTTCCATTTTCTGCTTAGAATCCAAGGAGGTACTACGACTACAAACCATAATTCAGCCTCTGCTGCTAATTGCCAGACAGCTGAATTATTGAACTGGATGAGAGGAACCTATTTGCTCAGTTCTATCTCTGCTCAGTTTACATTAGATCACTCCTCTGAATACACTCCTACATTTATCTGGAGCGCTTGTGTTTGGCCTTTGGGTGAGCAGCTCTCATCAGCAATCTTTCCAGCTACAACTCTTCAAGCTCATTTCACTGGAGACAACAAGATCAGCATCTTGCTGCTGCAGGCCTGTAACAGGAACAGCACATGTTTACAGTACTCACCTTGTTCCGTTCTAGGTTCTAATGTGGTCATCTACTTGACTACTTCTGAAGTGTGACATTATCTAACTTTCTGTTACAGAATCTACGTAGCTGGAGATCTTCAGGAAACTTCAGATCATACTCTGTCTTCAGGAACTGGGTGTAGCTTCATCTCAAGGCTGCAGTTCATTGCAAGTTCATGTGACAAATCGTCATGTTCTTTAGTTTGCAGGCTCAAATAGTTCATATTATCACGTATGACCAGTTGCAGATCACTCAGTTTGTGAATTGTCATTACACTGACAGAAGAAACGTCAGCGGTGTCAGTACTTGTGCTAGATATTTTGTGCTAGTGCTGTCTCTTTATTATTGCATTTTTCATTTCTCAGATACCAGTACAGAAAAAAAAAATAAAGTGCTGAGTGATGATGTAGAGAGGGAATGCTTAAAGACTAGTAACAAGGGGAGTGGGTCCCACACTGGGGAAAAAGGGTTCTCACACACAGGCATATGTACACAAGGTATCTTCTCGCGGTGGAGAAAAAAACTAGGGTTAGAGAGGAACCTTTTCGTGGCTGGTGGTTGTGATTTTAACCATAAGCATTATTGCATGGGAAATCCCTGAAATGTCCCTGGCATCTGGCTGTTCTAACACCTGCACTAGGTTACCCCCGTTGGTGTGATTTTACACAAATAGCCCCTAAATAAAGTGACACGTACACGCGTATACGACTGGTATATCACACACCTGTACGCAAGCAAATTACCTCATGAGTGCCTTTGCATGTGTGAGCTGATGTGGGGCCCTCCTGGAGGACATTAGTGCCATTGCCCATAGTGGAGTGCCTCAGATCTCCAGCTGAAAACAGTAATTAATCCCCTAATCCCCAAATTAAATTCAGCAATCATCTTGGCTGCTCTAATGTTTTTGTGAAATGAAGAGCTCGTCCCAGACAAATAAAAAAAAGAGGGGAAAAAGTTGAAATCCCAAGAAAGCCCCTGAGTTAGGGCTGAGCCCCTGTGTTTGGGCCGGCACTGTTACCGGATTTAATTTGGGGCGCCGAATAGGGGCAAAGTTTGAAACTTTTGGAGGAAACGAAAACCAGAGCTGGAATAATTTATTTCCCTTTTTACAGGACACACACACATGACCTGACCTACTCTTTTTCTACTCCTACTGCAGCTACATGGCCCTTCTCAGCACATTGCCATTGTGTATTGCGAAAATTTGGAGGCTTTGACTAAAAAAGCTTGGTTTTTTCGAGCTTCCTCCTCCCCCCGGAAATAAAATTCGGGGGCCCAAAAAATTCGCGATTCTGGGGGAGCTCGTGGCCGCCGCTCCGCCCGAATTCGCGCGCCTCCCGGAGCCGATCCCGCGCGGGTGAGTCCCCACTCGATCCCTCTCCTTGTCAGCTTCCCGTCGAGGTGCGTCTCGCCGCCGGCCGCCGCCTGGCGCGGCAGATCTGGCGGTGGCCCTAGGGTTTGGGCCCTGTTCCGCGGGGAGCTACCGATTCGTGGCCTCCGGGGTCGGGGCCGCTGCCGGGTTTGTCTCTTGAGGCTGCGGATCACGCGGATCGAGGCGTTTCGTGGCTCGATTCGAGCTGGGTTTGGGGTGCTCGTGAGCTGGTTTGGGGGGCCCTCCTGGGGACTTTTTTTTTCATTTTGCTGGAGGTTTTGAGCTGCTTTTGCTGGTGGGATGCTTGATTTTGTAAGTTTTATGGAGAAAGCTTGGATCTCTGGCTGTGTTTTCAGCTGTGAAAGACCTAATCTTTGTCTCCGGGGTTCGTTTTTGGGTAGTAGCCTTGGCGATAGTTCTTGATCTGCTAGTGGCAGCTGCAGATCAGGAGTGGGACGTGGAGTTGGGGCGCTGTGGAGTTCGAATTTAGTGTAGTGGATCTGAGGACACGATCTGCGTGCCAAAACAAGTAGTTCTATGTGAGCTGAACTCCATGCTGCGCAATGTCAGTTCTCCATGAATTGGAACTATTGATAGTATGATTCAACTAGAGAGCTCACTTTACTTTACTTCGATTTAAGTGGAAGGCCACGTCATGCTCGGCGGTTTTATGTTTGTTTTATTCCAAGAAAGAGAAGAAAGTGGTGGCGGTGCGAATGTTGCAGCCGTTACGATTTGGTGTGTTGGTGCAGTGGTCTAGTGAGTGATGGCAGTGGCAGCTAGCGATGCTGCTGGGTTTTCGGTACAATAGTGGAGTTTATGATGGTGTTCTGTGGCATGTGTTGATGCCCCAATTTAACTGTCTAGTGTGTTGTCCGTTGAGTTGAATTCAATGGTACGATGCGTTGTGCGGTGTGGAACGATGTCACAATCCAACAGAACCATATTGTTTGTTGAGTAAAGTTTGAGTGGTATGACGGAGATGGAGTTGTGGCGCGTGTCGATGACCCCAATACAATCGGTGTTTGTTTGATGTATTGCCCAGTCTAGGTGTATTCTTCTTTTTTATTTAATCGGTAGCCTTTCTGCATGAGTCGTTTAAAAAAAATAGCTAGTTCATTTCTGGAGCCTTTTTAGTTCTTCTTTACATGTTCTCGCTTTAGTAGACTGCTATATTTCGTATTATGCTGTTATGTTGATTGTTCTTCTGTTTTGATTTTAACCTCGATATTTCTAACCTGGCAGTACTTCATTGCAGGCCAAGGAAATGAAGATCACGTTCCTCTCTGGTTCAGTGAGGAGTAGTGTATACTGAACTCTTCTTCAGTTGGTGTTCTTGGGCGTCTTTGCTCCCACCCAAATTAGTCAGTTGACCAAGTTTACCAATTGGATTCAGAGGTCAGATGAGTGAGGATTACAATATGGATGAGGCCCTGAAAGCCAAAGATGTTGCTGAGAACAAGTTCCATGCCAATGACATCAGGGGTGCTCGGAAGTACGCAATCAAGGCCCAGACTCTCTGCCCGTCGCTTGAAGGCATATCTCAGATGGTGTCCACGCTTGAGGTTCATCTTGCAGCTGAGTCCAAGATTGATGGAGAGAGTGACTGGTACCGTATATTGTCTCTAGGTGCCTTTGCAGATGAAGAGGAAGTGAAGAAGCAATACAGGAGGCTTGCTCTGCTGTTGCACCCTGATAAGAACAAGTCAGTTGGTGCTGAGGAGGCCTTTAAATTGATATCTGAGGCGTGGGGTGTGTTATCTGATAATAGCACTAAGACGCTTTATGATGAGAAGCGGAGAAGTCATTCTGCTGCCAACGTAACCAATGGCATCTATACTTATGATAAGAAGGCAAACAAGAGAGCTCGAAAGAATGCCGCTGCTGCAGCTGCTGCCGCTGCAGCAGCGGCTGCAGCCGTAGCTGAGGCTACTACTCGTCCTGTTGGGGCTGATACATTCTGGACATCTTGCAACCGCTGCCGGATGCAGTATGAGTATTTAAGAATTTACCTTAATCATAACCTACTCTGCCCAAACTGTCATCATGCATTCTTAGCTGTGGAGACAGGATTCCCTTGCAATGGAAGCAGTTCGTCATTCGCCTGGTCAACCAAGCAGCAGACGCAGCAGAACCACAACTCCACCAAACATTCATATGGCTCAACAAGCAAGACCTCTAGCATTCCAGGGACAGGGAATGGGGGGTACCAGCAAGACAATACTTATGATTCCTACAACAATCAAAGCTTTCAATGGAATCATTACTCCAAAACAGCGCCTGCAGCTGGTACTAATGCTTACAGTACACAGACCTCAGAGAAACAGAGAAGGAAGCATGATGAGAGCTTCAGCTACAACTACTCTGCAAGTGGCAACACATATGTCCATGAGAAAACTGCTTCGAGGCGTGGTCGCTTCTCAAAGCGGAGAAGGCATAATTATGATGGTTACACTGCTATGGATTATGGTGGCGATAACAAAGAAACAGTTGCTGCAAGTACAGAACCTGCTGCTGCTTTCTCTGATGTGGGACGGGTCAATGGTACTTCGGTGGAAAGGTTCAGATCTGCAGTGAGTGGAAGAAGAGCTAATATTCTTGGTGAGATTGCCCAGATAGATACACGAGGTCTACTACTTGAGAAAGCCAAGGCAACTCTCCGTGAAAAATTGCAAGAGTTGAACATCACATCATCTTCACGGTTTGCGGAGAAAAGATCAGAAGGAAAGTTACATCCTTGTGACAACAACATTAAGCTCAATGGCATCCTCTCTGACAAACCTGGCAAGGGAGTCAAGCTATGCAACCCAAGAAGTGTTGACACCCAAGTGCCTGGTACCGATGACACAAATCCGGAGCAGAGGCGTGTGCCTGTGTCCATTGATGTCCCAGACCCTGACTTCCATGATTTTGACAAAGATCGAACAGAGAGAGCTTTTGATAGTGATCAAGTATGGGCTACATATGACAGCGAAGATGGCATGCCTCGTCTATATGTAATGGTTCAGAAAGTACTTTCAATGAGACCTTTCCGGATCCGCATGAGTTTTCTCAACTCCAAGTCCAATATTGAACTGGCACCTATAAACTGGGTTGCCTCTGGTTTCCAAAAGACATGTGGTGATTTCAGGGTCGGGAGATATCAAGTCAGTGAAACAGTTAACATATTTTCACACAAAGTCAACTGGACTAAAGGTCCCCGTGGGATTATCAGGATTGTTCCTCAGAAAGGGGATACATGGGCTCTGTACCGGAACTGGTCTCCTGATTGGAATGAGCTTACACCTGATGATGTAATATATAAGTATGAGGTAGTAGAGGTTGTTGATGATTTCACCGAGGAGCAAGGGCTTACTGTCATCCCATTGCTGAAGGTTGCCGGTTTCAAAGCTGTCTTTCATAGACACGTGGATCCCAAGGAGGTCAGGAGGATACCGAAGGAAGAGCTGTTTCGGTTCTCACATCGAGTTCCTTCTCGTCTTCTGACCGGTCAAGAAGGCCACAATGCCCCAGAAGGTTGCCATGAGCTGGACCCTGCTGCAACTCCGGTTGACCTTCTTAAGGTTCTCACGGAGGTCAAGGAAGATGTCATGGCGCAGACTACTAAATAGATGGAGGCAACTCTAAAAACTGAAGATAGCTAGCTGGATGCCTGAATCAACAGATCACAGTTTATTAACGACAAAGTGCCAGCACCCGATGGTCTCTGAAGATCTACTGCATCATCTTAAGTTTTGGCTGATGACTTGGACAATACTGCCAGGACAAGCAGCTTATTTGATGGACTTCTGAGTTCTGACATTTTTAATTCTTAGGCATTTCTAACATTTGATTTTATCACTACACAAACGCCACATAGATTAAATGGCCATTGGAAGGAGGCCGCTTGCGGCATTGGTGAGTCGGTTAGTCGACTGGAAGGTAGGAGCCCCATGACTGGTGAATGCGTTACTTGTTTGTGTTGTTACTCTGTAAGGCAACGGAGCCATGTTTGAGTGTAAGGGAAAGAGCTGCTAGGCTTGCCCATGTACCCCGCATTCGTGTACCTGTTTTACTTATGATGTTGTATTTCCTTTAATCTTATAGTAATTCATCGCCATGATGTTGGACCTGATAATTGTAGACTCTGATTGAACTTGGATAAGCTGATTCGGAAAATTTAGTGCTATATCAAGTGGTTCTGCTTCTGTCTTTGACCTTTGTGCTGTTTGGTTTCCTTGTATGGCTGAATTACTCTCTTGATTGATTGATTGTTCATTGGGAGATGATATCTTTGTGCAGATGCACATGCTGTCTCCAAACATTTAAGCTCCTGGAATCATGTGCTGTTGTATTGTACCATGTATACCAATATGCACTCTTATGTATTTGGTTGGAGTTGCTGCTCCAGCGAGTATCCAAGTAGGAACTTGCTGCTCAGCACGATACGATTTATGCTGTTCTGTAGGTGGTGGCGGGAAAGGACTGGGAAAATGAACGAGGATGGGACATGAATAACAGATGCATTGTCTCAAGAAGAGTTAATTTGGCAACCCGGTACATGAGCTGCTGAGGCTAATGAATTCAGGGTGGGTACGACAACAGGGACAGTCAGAGAGACAAGCATCGCTGGAGACACTAATAGTCGATCTTATCCGTAAGCCCCTTCCCTCGAGACCTGATTGTGGCCACAAATATTTGGCAGATGAAGGCATTGCCTGTTGAACATCAAAAAAAAAAAAAGATCGGCCGGATAAATCTCTATCAGCGTGCATTAATGAATTCTCTATTATCTCTTTAATTTTGAAACAAAAGAAAAATAGAAAGGAAACGAAAAAGAAAGGATAGGAAGTGTGTCCCTTTGTGCGGACAGCAGTGCTGTACGAGATTGAGAGACTCGATTATGATTGATGAGAGAGCACCACGGTCAGGCAAGCTAGCACTCTCCACCACCTCCAGCGCATTCTGCACCTGGTCGTGCTTCGGCAATTACCACGGGCATCTCAGTATCGATGTATGGCACATTGCCAATTATTAAAATATGACTAACTAAAAATATAAGTATACATGCTAATTTAAAACACTACCAAAATGGTGGAATTCTCCTAGTGTTTTTAAGTAGTTATAAAACACTACCAATAGTCATAGCACATGGAATCCTCACTAGGAGGAATTTGGTAGGAAAAATTTATACACATTTTTTAGTGCTAAAACACTAGGAGAATCCCATATTGTTAGGAGAAGTTCAAATTATGGTTGTAAAAATTTAAATTTGAGCGGAAAGTTCACCGTGGGAACCAACTAACTTATTATGTCTAGTTATATTTCCTTCTCTACAGGGAGGATTCATCCACAATAAAGAAAAGCTGGCGAGAGAAGAGAAACAACCGTTTGGGCTGAGATATCCCGTTGCTTATACCATGTAATTGGTATAAAACATCTAGCTTGGCCCGAACTAGGATACGGGCCACATGGTGCCTAGGTTTGACCATGCAGGAAGGCCACAAAAGTGCCATTGATTGGGTATTGGAGGTATTTGTATGCTTGGTCCAATTGATCGGGTGAGACGGGTAGAGATTTTCATGTTTCGTTGTCTACACATGGGCCGAGTATGGGTGTAGTGGTCTAAAGGGGGTAGACCTAACATTCTCTACTCGGCATGTATGCTAAATTTGGATATAGTGCTGGAATTGCAACCGAAGTTGACTTGCCACTAAATCTTTATACATGAAATCCTCCTATTATGAAGGCCTTGTTTAGTTCAAAGTTTGCAAACTTGTCATACCAAATGTTTGGATACTAATAGGATTATTAAACATAGACTAATTACAAAAATAATTACATAGATGGAGTGTATATCGCGAGCCGAATCTATTAAACCTAATTTTTATGTCATTAACATATGTTTAATGACATGTTATTGTAGCACAACAATGTCTAGTGATGGATTAATTAGGCTTAATTAATAGATTTGTCTCGAGAAGTGACAAGTTTGCAAACTTCACCAAACTAAATACGACCAAAGTCTAATTGTTATTTTACCCTCCCTTGTAACTTTGTAATGTTTCCCCTTATCTCTAAATTTGAGTTATCATTTTACCCTACTTTTGATTAAGCTTCATATAGAGTGAGTGAGATAGAATCGAAGAAAAGTTGGGAAACTAAATCCCAGGCCCACCCTTTGCCAACATGGCCCAACTGCCGGCCTGCCAACGGTTAGGAAAGCCTGGGCCCGTGGCCCAGGACGAGAGAAAGGGACCTGCCCCTGCAGCCAAGTCTTAGGTGAGCCCGGGGTGACCACCGGAAGGCGGACTCTTGTCTCAAGGGAGCCATAGCTTCATGAACCCATCGGAAGACAGGACTCTCGGAAGGAGGTATGGAAATGAGAGAATGTGGACGTAGAGGACCCAAAGTCCTCTGGCCTCACTATAGTCTCCGGAAGGGCACTTCCGAAGGGGGGCCTTCCCAGAACAACCTGTGTGCCGGAAGCCTGGAGCACGGACCGAGCCCCTTTATCAACACGGTTGACTCGCAGGCATCTGGGAGGGCCCCCGCTTGGGATGCATCTAAAGCCATCGTCTAGCAAATACCTAGGAGCCCCGACCAGCTCCCTCATAGGACCAATAGTTGTCTATGTCTCTGTATGACGTGCGTATGACGTGGGTAAAATAGGGTTTTCACTCGAAGCCCCTAGGTCGGAGCCCATAAATACAGGACCCCTAGGCCCATGAGAAGACATTTGATCCAAGTCTTCTAGCCACTCAGTCCCTAGAAGCCCTTGAGACAGCCCTAGTTTCTCAGTGCCCACAAACATTATTTGGGGTACTGTGACCACCAGTACTCTATAGGTTTAATTGGTCACTAGTGCATATGCATACAAAGGAATAAGAAGTTATAGATGGTGGAGTTTAAAGGGAGGTATAGATGGATGCCTTTGTGCATGAATACTTCTCTGTTGATAATAGATTATAAAAAAGGCATATGTATGCAGTGTTCAATCCAATTACATCAAAGGACAGATAGATACATATTGATTTGGGATAAAAAAAACCACAAGTATAGATATGGGTGTAGCAACCAATTTTGGACAAGCCTCACCCTTATAACCCAACCAAATTTGGACCTCAATTAATCACCAAACCATATGTGCATACAACTTCAAACAATGGAACCACTACCATCTATGAAACCCTACAAAAATCCTCCAAAAGAGGAAACATAAGATACAAGGCATGGCTCTGATCTCAAAGGCATATATAGTGTACCATCAGGACCACAATAATAGGAGTTAGTACTAGGGTAACAACCGCCAGAGTTGGACATTGAACCGACATTCTTGCGGCTTGAGTTCATCGAACCCATGTGCTTCAGGATCTAGCTCATCATCCACGTCACCATGTGACTAGCATTGTGATATGAGGCATTGCACTCATGCGATGTGAAGTGGAACCACTACCATCAAATAAACGCTACATGAATCCTCCCAAAGCATAAACAAGCTATGATGAGCATATATATGACCTCAAATATGGAGTATCCCATTGGAGCCATGGTCAAAGGAGTTCCATTATAGTTGGATATGGTACCTCCATGGCCATGACGAGGACTAGAACCACTACCATATAGGAAACCCTATGTGAATCCTCAAAAGTAAAACTAAGATATGGTCAGAATAGACCTAACCTCAAAGGCATGAAGTGCCCCATCTCCTGTGCCAGGGGATTTGCTGGAAGAGTTGGATAGCACACCTCCCCAGCCACCGGCCAAGTTCAATGAACATTCCTCGCAGCTGCCTCGAGCTCTCATTGTCCACATCACCAGCAGATTAGCGCCACGAGACGAGGGCTTGCATCCACACGGCGAGGCAGCCACCCTAGGTGGACGAGACCGCCCGCACTGCTTGGTTCGCTTGGCAGGGGAGGGATTCTTCCCAAATACGTGATGAAACAATGGGATCTGGAGAGGGAGGGAGATGAGCGGAGGAAGTGCTGGCGGCTGTGAATGAGTGGGCAGGTAACCCTAACCTAGGGTTTGGGGAGGTCATTCGGCGCACGCGTGGGCTAGTTGTGCCTACTGCAAGTTTCGTTGGGCCAAGCCGCATCACGGTTCCTCATTGCTTGGTGGCTAAGGGGGGGCTATTTTGTAGTTCTTGGGCCTAGCTTCGGTGATTATCCAAGGCGTTCAAATACGATGGCTGAAAGGCCAAAACTCTCATAAGCCCTATGGGCCCAAGCAGGCCTGTCTCAACATTGGTTATGACATGTTTGGAACATTGGAACATAGGAATGGAAAAACTGAAGAAAGGAGAGAAAGAATAGGTAGACGATTACAGAATTTTAAAATACATAAATTGCAAGTTTGGGGTGTTTGGAAGACAAAAATTATAGTGTTGTAACCATAAATGTGGAGTGCTAGAAATACTTGTTAAACTTTTTGAGATAATACTAAGTAAGACTAACATTAAATTATTATGTTACCCCGTATAAAACCAAAGTGATATCTCTGTCTTACGTTGAAGCCTTGAAGATGAAGGAATGCAATAATAACAAAAGGACTACATCCGGATCATTGCCATGAGTCCATAAAGACAGTTTCGCAAAATAAAAGGAAAAGGCATAGCCATGATCCAAAAACTATCCATATCTAATCACCGTTCCTCCCTAATAGAAATATTTGTCACTATTGACTTTGTATCACAATCCATGCTAAAAATATATCTAAAAATAAATAAAAATAAAAAATAATGATACATACCTACATAATTTTTTGAATAAGAGGAATGGTTAGACATCATGTCTAAAAGTCAAACAACAACTATTTCATTACAGAGTATTTTCTAGGAGTGAGTAGATTAGGACAAATGTCCATGACACAAGAGGGGGCGCCGAAGCCTAATATCGAGCTCTACTCTGTTAGGCTAGTCTCAATGGGTAGTATCACAATAATTAATTAGGTAACATACATGACTATTGGATGATATGGCAATATATTAAAGGCAACATATCAGGTGCAAACCAACTTCTCCGTGCAAACTATGCAAACTCTAATATAAGCCACACGATGTTGATCTAAGGGTGTAATTAAGGAGGTGGGATGGGTGATTTGCAAAGTGGGAGGGGTGATTTAGAAAGAGTGATTAGAGGTGAATTTACAAATCACCCCTCCCACCTCCTCAGAGTGCACCCTTGGATCAACATCGTGTGGTTTAGATTGAAGTTTGCATAGTTTGCACGAAGAAGTTGGTTTGCACCTGGTACGTTGCCTATATTAAATGGGAGAGAGAGGAAAGTTGTATCTTGTGTAAGAGCAGGGATAATGGATTGTGCCCGTTGCGGGATGCAACCAGATCATTGTATGGTAGTGATGGGCCCTCTAGTAGTTATTGCACGGCACAAAGAACAACGAATAGGAGATGCAGGAGCTGTCGGCTCGAGCGAGCGTTTTGGGATGTGCCAGCTGCAATCTCTCTCTTGTTTTCTCTCTCTTTCCCGTAGGATCTAGCCAACTCCCAACCCCTTATAATACTTGCTTTGAGATACAACTTTAACACGATTTTTATGTTGTGGTATAAAGTTTAATACCATGGTCCACTTTCATAGACAGTTATTGAAAGATCATACTACCTATTGTTGATGATGTTTCTTCTTGTAATCAGTGGCGAATGTAGAATGAAATCTTAGGGGGGGCTCATCTCTCTTCATGGCTCTCTCTTTTTTCTTTACCATCTCTATTTTTTGCCGTTTGATACGGCTATAGAAGGGGTGGCTGGGCCCACCCTACACCCCGCCCCCTAAGTTCGCCACTGCTTGTAGTACAAACTTTTCATCCTACACCCTCCGTTCCATAAAGAGTGCAATTCTAACTTTTTAAGACAGATTAGTGGTGGTATGAAAAGACTTCCTTGCCCCTGCATGCACTTTCTAAAATGGTGGCTAGGAGTTAGTTTTGGCATGCAAATTGGGTTGTATTACTTAATTAGGCAGGCTATTCGTAGAATCGCACTCTTTTGTGGGACGTTTTTTTCAAACGTTAGAGTAACAATCTTGTCCATGTCTAAACTCAGGTTATTATTGTTCGTTCAAAAAAAAAAATCAGGTTGCTATCAAAGGCCCCGAGCCCTCAAAGGCAACGGAATCAGCAACCCTTCATTCCAAACAAACAAGCAGGATTCCCTTCCCGAGGAAAGGGAAACTGCATAATTCCTTTGGAATTCTTTGATACAAACGAACCCTTAGGCCCTATTTGGGTGTTGTAGTACTAATAAACAAATTGTACTTTTCTATACATGTAAAACCATGGTTTCGGATAAAAAAAATATCTAGAATGGAGTTTCTAAAAATCCAAAAAGACTACAATTTTAGCAATACTGTAATTTTCAAAACCATAAAAAAATCTTTTATCCAAACACTTTATGGATCCAAAACCAAAGTATTTTACAAAATCATGATAATTTTTTAAAACTCCTAAAATACTTCGCATTCAGACAGGCCTTAACGTTGCTTAGGCAGCCACTGCTGGCGCAGCATAACAGCCATCGAACGGTGAGCTGACCAGACAACCATGGTAGTTTGGAACCAACCAGATATCACAGGATTCTAAACAGTTGATCCTAACCATTAACAACTGGCACACAGAGCACCGACCAGTAAACACAGATCTTATCCATATCCCTAGAGCTGATATGGGGAAGCTAAATGCCAGTTACATAAAAAATAGCATCTGATACATTTTCCCTTTCCTAGACTTCCTCCAGACAGCAAGTACCGAGATTGAAAGGTAGCATCGAGTCAGAGTGCAACATGGCTTTAGAGTTACATGACAGAAAAGGAAGGGCTCCAGTCGGGTCTAGGCACCATCGGTGAGGGTCCGCTTCGATGTGCTGATGTATAACACTGCATTCAGGCAACAAGCATCAGGATACAGACACATAAGCAGAACATAGAATGGGGACATTCAAAATTTCAAATGATACTGGTGGGAGTAGATACAAATAAATGGATTTGAAATCCCGAACGTACCATTGTTCCCTCTTATGAAGGCATCACCATACTTGTTCTTCAGCTGACCATTCACGTACTCCTCGGTCTGCTCCATAGCGATGTTCATATAACCATCCAGGCAAGCCAGAATACCTTATCATAGGAAAGGTTTGGACAAAATAAGATTAGTAAAACAGGCAACAAATCAGCTTCTGTTAAAAGGGCCATGGCATGACATGTTATCAGAGTCATGAAATCCCTAATTTTCATTGTCGGCATCTGATATCATACAGAGCTACCATGCACACTAATTATCAGTTTTATCACTGATCAAAGACACACCAGGGCCAGATGTATGAAATAAAATTAACTTAGGATCGATATACCGGAACCATGCACAGATACTGGAAAACAAAATTCTATTATGTTTACACCCAGTCAAGGGCGCAGCACAGGAATAGGAAATGCAACATCGATTCTCTACAAATAGTACGAAGAATGTAGTCGTGCAAGGTGTAGTTTGTATATGCATGAAATTTAAAATAGAATAGTGTGTGACAGGATATTGCAGAGTAAAAAAAATCATAAAATATATGGTTGTACACTGCAAGGTGTTAATCACAGCCAAATCATCTGGTGAGAAATTAAGACGTCACCAGAGCAATATAATTAAAGAAGCTTACTAGCCTGAACAGTAAAAGCCGTGAAAGTAAGGGTATCCAATAATTTTACCTATTACTTTTCATTTTGTAGCAGTTTGTATCAGTTTATACTTTATAAAACTCAACGATAAATAGCAGCAATTTTGCAGAATATATGCAAACTAAAGTAAGTGCCTTCTATTTTCTACAAAATGGCTCATACATCTCAAATGCTAACAAGTCTCATAAATCAACAATGTACATATAAATTATTAATGAATAAGGTACTGCAGTCTAATGGCAATTCAATGTCTTTTATAAGGTATATGTTAGCGTAAATAATAAAATACAATCAGAGGAATTAGTACTATATGACACAAGATCAGATTTAATGTCACCATAGCATATTGAACCTTACTTGGACCATGCGCGTATAGACAAATTATAGTCAACTGAACTTGCAGGACAATATAATGCTTCTAGGAGACTTCTCGATGCCATTGAACCTCTAATAGCAACAGTTTCATTAATATAATGTTATTGGTAGATTCAATCACAAAATTATTTTAATCTGTCAAGTTAAGTAGCCAATACAACTTTTTTTAATCTATCAAGTGAAGTAGCGCAGATACAGCACTTCGTTTTCCTCCAAGAACTGTGATACATCAAAGAGTCGCATTCAACCAAATGAGAAATGAGCAAGAACACAGGATACTAGTGTATTTGCTGTCCGTGTGCGTTGATGCTTGTCAAGCAATGAGAAAAGAAGGGAAAATAAGAATTTAATCTCCCCTCATCTTGTCTGATGCCACACATAGCATACATTCATCAAAACTCAAACGATACACTAAATTATTGAATCCACACAATTGAATATGCAGCTTTGCAAGTACCAAATGGAGTATTTCTATGCATTCACTAAGGCTACCATTACCAACACGCTTGTTCTTTGTATTGACATATCTTCTAATATGAGTGGCATTCATGTATAGGGTTCTCAGTTTGCTCTTTGAGTAAACCACATGCGTGTTTCACTAGGATTGAAACATGAATGAAGGCCATGCCTACATGAGGAGCGATCCTAATTCCCCAAACATCTCGGTATGGGCCAAAGTGCCAAACCAGAGGGGAGAGCTTGCTTCAGGGTCCATTCATTCAATGTGCAACATTCACATTAGATTCTTGAATTGTATGTACAGTGAAACAATTTATGCATTTAAATAAACTATCAAGATGTATGGGTGTCAAAATGTACGGTATTCTGGTAACAATTGTTTCAAAATTAGCAAGCTGGCATCTGAATGGATCTAGTAGAGGCAGAGGATAAAAGGTCAGGCATGTGCTAACTACCTGATTGCTGGTATTGGAGAGGGGCTAAAGGCACCAAGGGACCATGGAAATTACGCAGGAAAAAGATCAAGGCTTGCCACAGCTAAGGCTTAGTCTACCACTAGTTTTGATGACTGCAAATGGGTTTCTAAGTCTTGGTTGCTTTCGGTTTGTAAAATCAAAACACACAATCGCTGACCATTATGTCAAAGGTGAGTAATGAACAGTAGACCATAGAATCGTCAGAATACAGGAGTATGGTGTAATGAATAGGTCAAGCTTGACTGCCTTTTTTTAGGCTTGAGCGAGAGCTGTGGGAGCTTCCATGTTTTTTTATGATAGCTTGTGGTAGCTTGTGGACCAATGGAAAATAGGCAACTCAATTGCAGATAAAGAAACTTAGTTTTACCTTTCTGTTTCCTTAAATCACAATACAACCGCTCCCCAGATTCTTGGCGATAAAGGTGTAAGCACATTGAGGCATTTGATTGAGCAACTGTGCTATTATTCTGGACTAAATAAATATGCTTAGACCACTTTATTTTATTATGCAAAGTCCACATCATGCATCCATCAGAGCTGGAGCTGTGCCAAAAAGATGGAAACTTAAATGCTTCATGATAGTTTCGCACTGTGTAACCTTTCTGTAACCACAATGACTGTAATGTAACTAGCAATACCTAAATGTCATTTGGTTGATTCTACATGGTGCCCAACTATTGTGACACTGCTAATGTACTCATTCGTTTATGAAGGTTGAAGTGCGCAAAGATAATAGATGCACTCATAAAACAATCATATGCTCACAGGGGAAGAAAACAAAAAAAAAGAAGGGTATCCGTAGGCTTCACCCAACTGGACACTCAACAATTAGTGTATATACTAGGGACGCTTCTAGTAAATCAGCTAGCGTCTAGCGCCAACCCCCAATAATACTGTGTTTTAATGAATTATCTAAAAAGATAATACTGTGTTTTCAGATTTACCAGGCTCTAGCTAGGGTTTGGGCTTACTCTGCAGAAACGCGCGCGAGAGAAAGAGCGATACCTCTGTAGTCTACGCCTGAGTTGAGCTTGACGACGACGGGGCGGCCCCTGATGGACTTGAGGAAGTCGGACGGCGTCTTCACCGCGCCTCCGGCGCCGGCGCCGCTGCCGGGCTTGTCCGCGCCGCCGGTGCTCATCTCTCTCGTGAAGATGGGGTGGGTGGCTGGGTGCGACGAATCTGCGAGGGTTGCGTTCGGTGGGTTTGGGTGTTGGGCCTGGGTCCCGGCGTCGTCGTCTCGTACTATAAACTTGGGCCTGCCTGTCGTCTCAATGAAAACCTTGGGCCTATTGAGTTTGTCACGGAAGAGGCCCAAGCTTTTCATTGAGACTGTTGACAATCCAACTCAGGCTGTTGACTGGCTCGTGGTACAAATAGTCATTTTGGAACACAATAATAATTTAAAATAAATATTGTGGGTGTTATGCCAGACGGCCCTCCACATGATGCTGCAGATGCACTGTGGGCATGACATAGACTCATCCTCCCCACGTGGAGTCAAGCCTCCGTCCCCACTCCCACAAGCCCACAAAGCAAGGAAAAAGGAGGCAGGGCAGAGTCAAGCCTCCTTCTCCACAAGCCTACAAAAGCAGAGAGAGGAGGCAGGGCCTATAATTAGGGGTTGGTTACTAAGTTGTTTATCAATTAATTGAATCTTGTTGGGTGTGATTTGAAATAATACAATTGGTCAAAATAGACAATTAGACTCATGACCTAAAGTTCCTCCATCAAACTGTAATATGGAATCGTCCCCCTAGAAGCATGAAGGAAAACGACCTGGGCCGATAGTTGTCTGGCAACATATAAATAAGAACAAACTGGGCCGATAGTTGTCTGGCAATGTATAAATAAGAACAAACTGGGCCGATAGTTGCCCTGCAGGCTCGACAAAGCTCGAAGATCTCCAAGAGGCTTTAAGGCCCACTCTATGCAATAAATCGATTTCGTTCCTGGCACATTCGAGAGATCTTATCTTGGACATTAGATCTGTTTCGAGATGTGTTACAATTTATTTTATGTGAGTGTATTTTATTGTACTCCCTTTTTGCAACGTATCTAGCGAAGGAGATAACTTGCACTTTGTCAACATTTGACATAAAGCCGGGATATGATTTGTGAGAACATAAAATGTGCTTTATGCCCTGCCCGAGGACTACAATGCTTGCCACCCTCTAATCTCTCTATAGAGGTGCATGTTCTCCCACTAGCGAAAATCCCCGTTGGGGCGTATAGCGCGTCTTTAATGTCCTCGTCCTCGTGATAAGCAGGGGTGGGGCAGATCACCTGAGCCCCGAACCCAAACAACCCAACCCAGAACCCGTATAGCCTGAAACCCAACCGATTGCTACGTCAGGTTCCAACTCTAAAAACCTTAATTACTATGGGTTATTCGGGTTTACCACCAAGGTACCCAAAATCCCCGAATAACCCAGCCTCTGTCGTAACCCCCGAGCAACCTATGATTTGGGCCACCATCGGCCCATGTAATACATGAGTTTAACCCTAGCCCTCCCTCCCCCCAGCCACCCCTCTCCCGACTCCACCAAGTGATCCCAACCATGCACGGCCGCACCCCTCTCGCAAAGTCACGTCTTGCCAATCGCCCCCTCCGGCATCCTCCACCCGTCGTCATCCGCTCCTTGTCCTCTCCGCCTCTAGTCGCCGTTCGCCCCTCCCCTCACCGTCTCCGCCTCCAACCCTAGCCGTTGTACGCACCCCTCCCTAGCGACTCTCGTCCGCACCGCTGGTGACTCGCATCCACGCTCGCGCTAGCTGGTGGTTAGCGTCACTACTTGCACCCTGTTGTTTGAGATCAGGTAGTTCGGGGTTACTCGACCCGAATTTTTGGGTACCCAAAATGTCGGGCTTTGATTATTTGGGGAAAATCTTGGGTTGTATATTCCAGAAGCGGAAATGTCAAAAACCCGATCTGAATTTTTCGGGTAACCTGAATGCCCACCCCTAGCGATAAGATTTTTGCATGATGCCCAACATTTATTTTTACCTGGTGCATGTCGGTACCTGGTGTGGTGTTGGTGCCTACTAGAAGCCACATCCTTCTTAATAGCCATGTGCCATTTCAATGCACAAGAACCATCATCCAGCCCCATCTTCTTCCACATAGTGTCCCGCTACATGTTCACCAATGGTGGGTGTCGGGTACCTGCAAAAGGGGTACCCCAATCTAGGCCCAAAACTACTTGGCATCAAGGCCCGCAACGACATTGACCTGGCTCAACAGCCCAGCAAAGGCCCGCCATCGAGGTAAACGACCACCCTCGAGCGGGTGGGTTCCCTCTCGATCGAGGCTCGGCGGCCTCGACCCTCACCCTCGAGCGGGTGGTTTTCGTCTCGATCGAGGCTCGGCGGCCTCGACCCTCACCCTCGAGCGGGCGGTTTCCGTCTCGTTCGAGGCTCGGCAGCCTCGAGGGCGACCCCTACCCTCGAGTGGGTAGTTTCCGTCTCGTTCGAGGCTTGACGAACTCGAGCTTGCGATCCAAGCTCGAGTCGGCCTCGCCGGGAACAGCGCCTGGGACTCTGCAACCCATCAGAGTCGACACGACGCGGTCAAAAAGCAGGGTTCACTGCTCCACGCCATCACCTACTCTCCGGAAGAGGACATCGGTCAAATCCACTCGCAACAGTGGACTCTGAGCGCCATGCTGCACGCCAGACCTAACCCTGCCAGCAGCACTGTGCCAACCACTCCTTTGACTTTACCACCGCCGGACACGATGCCACCCTCGAAGGCAACCTCGAAGGAGGCCACGGAGGCTCGAATTGGACCCCGTACGCAAGACACCACCCTCGACGCCGTGAACTGTCACGAGAAGGAAGGACGATACGTCAGTCCCTGCCATGTCGTCAGCAGAGTTGGAAGGCGCGATTCCCGCTCGCGCACAGTACGCGGCATGGACGAACAGTGCACTTACCGACAAACACATGTACTCGCACCCCGCTCCCCTTGGTCTATAAAAGGGGAAGGGAAGCCCATGCGAAGGGGAGGAAGAAAAAGAGCACGAGGACACGCAGAGATCACAAGTCTCAAGCGAGAAGAACACGAGTTCATACACACTCTAGAACGCGCCCACACATCATAGCCTGGGACTTAGGAGCTTATCTCCTTCTCCCACCTTGCTTGTAAACCCCTACTACAAGCAACACATAACCAGGTGCATCGCACCACTGCTGGACGTACGGCCCCGTGGCCGGAACCAGGATAAACCCTTGTCTCTCACTCTCGCCATCGGGAAAACGAGTGGTTAGCACCGCAATCACTCGTCGGTGCCGGTGCGACCAAATCAGGCACCGACAGTTGGCGCGCCAGGTAGGGGACCAGCGCTGCGCTACTCTCATTCCCGATGACGAACTTCGGCGAAGGACGGCCTCCGCTGGGCGAGAGCAGTCTGCTCCCAGCGGGGCAGGAGATCCGGTTCGGGAGCCTGCGGTTCCAAACATGTGGCGACGATTACCATATGCGCATCCTCCAGAAGGATCCCAGCAACCAACCGGAGCCTCACCATCAGCCTCCGGCGACACCGCGACGGCGGAGTCGTCCCGGACCACGCGCACGACGAACGCGCGCTGCGAGGCGCGCCACCGACATCGGCGACCCCCATCCCACAAGGGAAGGAGGCATCCTGTGGTCAGGGTCACAGAAGAGGGCAGCTCCCTTCCTCCCGGGGCCCATGGCTGCGCCACGCGCTACGACGGCGCACTCCTATCTCTACGGGCTACGCAACTCCGCGGACGCGTACGCCTCCTCCATCCGCGCTACCATGAGCGCGTATGACAACCAGCCTGGTTGCCACCCAGTCTTCGAGCAAGATTTCACCGATCCGTTGCCCGGCGATCCCCGCACGGAGTCCGATGATAGACACGCATTTACGCGTACATACCTTGGTTGGGACTACTCGGGTCTCCGCGACCCAGAGGCCTTTATTGCCTTTCAAACAGCGGCGGATTACTGCTTCGGGTATTCCGATGATGAGTATGACCCAACCAAGGAGTGTTTCGTCATCAACGACGGACAACTCAGCGAGGGATCGACGTCCGACGACGACGGCGGAGGTGACGACCAGGGGAACAACGATGGCATGGATCCGATAGGCGCGCAGCCATCGGACCCATCGGATCACTCTCCTTCCGAGGACGAGCGAGATCCGCGCCACCTGCCACGAGTTAGCGGTGACGTCTCGCCACCGGCGCGCTCCGACCGCGAGCCGGGCAAGCGAGGCGACGAGCACGCCACGAACCCACGACACGCGGGGCGAGTGGCTCAGGCCCGCATCCTTGCCGAAGGCAAAGATGACGAGCTCGCTCCCAGAACGAGCCAGAAGCTCATCGCGGCGGCCACGCTGCTCCGAGCCATGCCCGAGGCAGCCACCCCCGAAGGGCGGAAGCTGCACCTCGAGGCCCGAAAGCTGGTCGAGCATGCCGCCCGACAACAGGCCGAGAGCTCAGCCTCCCGCTTTCGACGCCCTTCAGCCTCGAAGGGCGAACGGGGAGAGGAACCCTCGGTACGCTCACCCCGGCCTAACGGCAGGGCGCGAGCCCAGTCCTGCGGCGACTCCTGTCGTGACTCGGCGCAGCGCCACGCCAACGAGCCACGTACGCCCGAAGCACGAACGCTTCCAACGAGGGTGCCCGCGAGGTCACGCCTCCGGGACACCCGAGGCGCGGTCGGCGATGGCGATGCTCGCAACACCCTGAATCATATAAGGCAGCGAGAGGGAGCCCGGGCCCACCAACGCGGGCGGACCGACGTTCGGTGGAACCGGGATGTGGTCTCGGAACCGGCGGGAACGCGCGTGTTCAGTCGTAACATCCGCACCGCTCCGATTCCCCCTCGTTTCCGACAGCCTACCACCATCACCAAGTACTCTGGGGAAACTGACCCCAGGGTATGGCTAAACGACTACCGCCTAGCGTGCCAGCTCGGCGGCGCCACAGACGACGCCATGATCATCCGCAATCTGCCACTCCACCTGGCGGATTCCGCGCGGACATGGCTCGAGCACCTGCCCCCGAACAGGATCCGCGACTGGGACGACCTGGTCGAGACCTTCGTGGGAAATTTCCAGGGCACCTACGTGCGCCCTAGGAACACGTGGGACCTTCGAGGGTGCAGGCAAAAACCCGGTGAATCTCTGAGGGACTTCATCCGGCGCTTCTCCAAGCGCTGCACCGAGCTGCCCAACATCACCGACCATCAGATCATCCACTTCTTCCTCGAGAGCACCACTAGCTACAACCTAATATGCAAGTTGGGGAGGAACCCTCCCCCCGACGCGAACCGGCTATTCGAGGTAGCCTCCAAATACGCTTCAGGGGAGGAGGCGGCGAACGCCATCTTCAACGGCAAGAAGGGAAAGCGCCCCGAAGAGACGCCCGCGGAGGGCAGCAAGCCAAGGAAGCCCTCGAGGAAGTAAAATCAAGGCAATAAGGGGAAGAAGTATCCAGCCCCTCGCGAGAAAGGCAACAGCGGCGAACGAAGTCCCCGTAGTGGACCCCAGCCACAGGGGGCCTCGAGGCCTTCCGTGTGGAGGAGAGTCTTTGATGCCGATGGCGTGTTCTTCAACGTGGGACGACCCACCGCCGACGGAAATCCTCGCGAACGCCTGCGACATCCAACAGCTAAGTTGCTTATACCCCTAGAGCGGCTTCAGCCCCTCGAACCCTTTTGTACATACTTTCGATTGTACAAGCTCTTGTTTAAGTATTTGGCTTAGCTCTCGCAAGTTGTGACCAAATCAAATGGACTCGAGTCCACTCATACTTGAGTGAGGTTTGGTCCTACCCTCGCTAGGACCATGCCTCCCTCGGGGGCCGCAATAGGGACGAACCCCCGAAAAAGTCAATACTTTTACGAAATTCTCGTGATATCTCGAGCGTATCACCAAGTGCTCTTTTGCAACCCTCGAAGGGAAGACACTAGGCGTGAAACGGACAAGGGCAGGGTCGCCTGAGCCGAGTGCTCGCCTACGCCTCGAGGCTACGGCAGCACCTCACTTCCCTCCGCCTAAGTCATTCACGTACGATCGATCCTAGTGGCTACTTCCTTTCAAGGCGCATGCATTCGACACAACGTGCATCGCAGAGATACCGCTTGAAAATAAAACTCGTTTTTCGAAATTCTTGTGATATCTCGAGCGTATCGCCAAGTGCTCTTTTGCAACCCTCGAAGGGAAGACGCTAGGCGTGAAACGGACAAGGGCAGGGTCGCCTGAGCCGAGTGCTCGCCTACGCCTCGAGGCTACGGCAGCACCTCACTTCCCTCTGCCTAAGTCATTCACGTACGATCGATCCTAGTGGTGACTTCTTTTCGAGGCGCATGCATTCGACACGACGTGCATCGCAGAGATGTCGCATGAAAATAAAACTCGTTTAACGATACAAACGATGTTTAACGAAAATAAGTAGGATGTATGAAAACAAACGAATTGTTCTTACATCAGGAAACGCAAGTCTCTAAACTACTATTTATACTCGGGCTCGATGTCCCGAGGCTTTCAGGGTCTGCTTCAACCATCAAGGTCATCCCAGCCGCCGCCATCTTCGCCCGGGAAAGGACGCTCTTCCACCGTCAGGGCAGTCGTGCGGTCACTTCGCCCACGCCACGCCTGAAAAGGCGCGCGCACTCCCCCACGAAGTCGCAGTAACTGCCCTAACGGTCATCATGACCCCGCACGAAGAGGTGGAAGGTACATTCAACACACCAACCCTTGAAAGGGCGGCCTTCATTCTACTGATCAGGGGTTCGAACCTTGGGCCTTCGAAGGGTTTCGACAAGGGCCCCAGATCAACCGAGTCAGGGATAATCGACGGTACCCTCGAAGCTCGAGCGCTCGAGGAAGCCAATCGATTATGTTCGAGGCCAGGCAAAGTGCCTAGATCGAGGGACCCCACGAGGGGGAGCATCGAGCCCTCGACCTCTATCGAACGAGGTCGAGTCCCATCTAGCATACTTTTGCGAAAAGCTTTTACGGGCGTGTCCTATGACCACGAGCCTACCCTCATCGAACGGGGCATGGACGTCCGCTCGAACTACCCGCTATCAGCTCACCCAGGCATCCATGGCTCGATCCCAATCGCGGGAAGCATGGATCGCCCCCTCCTCAGTCCCTCGAAAGGGATCCCGAGGAACGAAGAAAAATTTGGGACGTCTCGAGCCAAACGAGGCTCGGGGGCTCCTAGTGCTGTGGACAAACCCACACGACCGTGTTCCTCCCCACATCGGCCACACCGCGCGGAGCGGAACATGCGGAGAGAACGATCAAGGCTTCCCCCTCGAAGGGAGGAAGTCATCGTTCTACTGATCAGGGGTTCGAACCTTGGGCCTTCGAAGGGTTTCGACAAGGGCCCCAGATCAACCGAGTCAGGGATAATCAACGGTACCCTCGAAGCTCGAACGCTCGAGGAAACCAACCGATTATGTTCGAGGCCGGGCAAAGTGCCTAGATCGAGGGACCCCTCGAGGGGGAGCATCGAGCCCTCGACCTCTATCGAACGAGGTCGAGTCCCGTCTAGCATACTTTCGCGGAAGGCTTTTATGGACGTGTCCTGTGACCACGAGCCTACCCTTATCGAACGGGGCATGGACGTCCACTCGAACCACCCGTTACCAGCTCAACCAGGCATCCGTGGCTCGATCCCACCGAGGGAAGCACGGGTCGCCTACTCCTCGACACCCTCGAACAGGGAGCGCGAGGAACGAAGAAAGCTTGAAATCACCCCAACCTCAGGCGCGGTGGACGTACCCACACCTGAGAGAGCAGCGAATGCTCTGCACATCAAGCTGAGACCTTGAGAGAATGCCAACCACTCTCCCAAGGCCTCGGGGGCTACACCCGCGGGTGCGCTAGCGCGCCCCCACGGACTCCCGGAACCCACGAAGAAACGAAGGCCTCGAAAGCCTCGACGAACTCCAGCCTTCGCGGGATTAAACTTCATCCCTGCGAAGGCTCGGGGGCTACTGTCGGGTACCTGCAAAAGGGGTACCCCAATCTAGGCCCAAAACTACTTGGCATCAAGGCCCGCAACGACATTGACCTGGCTCAACAGCCCAGCAAAGGCCCGCCATCGAGGTAAACGACCACCCTCGAGCGGGTGGGTTCCCTCTCGATCGAGGCTCGGCGGCCTCGACCCTCACCCTTGAGCGGGTGGTTTCCGTCTCGATCGAGACTCGGCGGCCTCGACCCTCACCCTCGAGCGGGCGGTTTCCGTCTCGTTCGAGGCTCGGCAGCCTCGAGGGCGACCCCTACCCTCGAGTGGGTAGTTTCCGTCTCGTTCGAGGCTTGACGAACTCGAGCTTGCGATCCAAGCTCGAGTCGGCCTCGCCGGGAACAGCGCCTGGGACTCTGCAACCCATCAGAGTCGACACGACGCGGTCAAAAAGCAGGGCTCACTGCTCCACGCCATCACCTACTCTCCGGAAGAGGACATCGGTCAAATCCACTCGCAACAGTGGACTCTGAGCGCCATGCTGCACGCCAGACCTAACCCTGCCAGCAGCACTGTGCCAACCACTCCTTTGACTTTACCCCCGCCGGACACGATGCCACCCTCGAAGGCAACCTCGAAGGAGGCCACGGAGGCTCGAATTGGACCCCGTACGCAAGACACCACCCTCGACGCCGTGAACTGTCACGAGAAGGAAGGACGATACGTCAGTCCCTGCCATGTCGTCAGCAGAGTTGGAAGGCGCGATTCCCGCTCGCGCACAGTACGCGGCATGGACGAACAGTGCACTTACCGACAAACACATGTACTCGCACCCCGCTCCCCTTGGTCTATAAAAGGGGAAGGGAAGCCCATGCGAAGGGGAGGAAGAAAAAGAGCACGAGGACACGCAGAGATCACAAGTCTCAAGCGAGAAGAACACGAGTTCATACACACTCTAGAACGCGCCCACACATCATAGCCTGGGACTTAGGAGCTTATCTCCTTCTCCCACCTTGCTTGTAAACCCCTACTACAAGCAACACGTAACCAGGTGCATCGCACCACTGCTGGACGTACGGCCCCGTGGCCGGAACCAGGATAAACCCTTGTCTCTCACTCTCGCCATCGGGAAAACGAGTGGTTAGCACCGCAATCACTCGTCGGTGCCGGTGCGACCAAATCAGGCACCGACAGTGGGTGTGTGGCCGGACATCTTGATGCTTGTCTTCCACCCACTTGCTAGGCATCGGGGCCGTCCTTTTTCCTCAGCCCCCGCAGGTAAGAGACACGGAGGTCCATCCTCTTTGCATAGTTCCCCCAACTCCAAGGAAGATGAGGATGGCTCATCCACCAACATCATGAACTAGTGCTCACCATTGCTTACAACCCCAAGTTGCCAAGCTCGGTCACCTGGACTCCTCACGGGCAGCCTGCTACACGTATGATATAGAACCCATGCCACATGCAGGAGGGTGGGCCACGCCGCCCATCGCCATGGCCTCCAGGAGGACGACTCTGGCACGACCCAGCTAGGTGAGAGACATGGTTTTCGAAATTCAAAATCGAGCCTAGTTGGTAAACAAAAGATGCTCCCAGGAGCGTCTAGTCTATCCCCCGAGGAAAAAGTACACATCGAATATAGCTTCATAGCTCTACCATATACATACAGGGTGCGACATAATTCAACCGGATCTTTTGCTTGCACGTTCAAGAACCGGTGGCTAGGATAGAACCTACGCAATTTTCTTAGGTAGAGAACCAAGCGCAATCGCTTGACATTGCCATTCACGCAGATGCATGTCCCTATAAGAGGATCATTACGGGGATAGCACGCAGTGGCTGGACAAGACCTCAACAGTGCACTCGGGCGCCATGGAAAAATGGGCATGGGCACCAAGGTGCTATGCAAGGATACAAATGCGAGGACGACACTATGCAAATCGGCTACCTCAGGCCGTTCTGATCTTAGAGATGGCATATATCCAACCTTAATCAAGAAGGGAATGGGAAGATGAACACTAAGAATGTCTCAAGGCAACAATGCTTCAAATGCTCCCAGGAGAATTATGTAGGTGTAGTATGCTTCAAGGTCTCAAGGATGATTCCCCGATGAGGTAAAGAAGAATCCCTGGACTACATCATCCATGACGTCCTATAGCGGGACCGATCACATGAGAGGACACAAGTCGCGAGAAGCAACAATCCCTCGCCATGCAGGGTTCCTATGTGGTTCGTCTCCCTTCGCGCATCTCCTTCCTCCAGCTGTGTTTGGGTCTCGGGGACTTTGGTGTACCTCATCTTCCCCATACTTCTCTCCCCATAACACGAGGAAGCTCACAAAGATGATCAAGATGCCCTAGTGTACGGTCCCCCCAATGGAGGAGGCCACTAGCGGGAGGTAGGCGACTGAGATCGCAACCTTCGGTAGATGTGGAGGCAACAAAGATTCATAGTTTGATAACTTTAGAATGATTCCTAAGGCCACCTCCAACGACGTGGCAAAGTCGCCGGCCGATGGGGCCATAAGATAAAGTAAAGAAAGTAGAAACTATAATTTATTGAGCCTGAGAGGATGTAGGACCACTAAGTAAGAGAGAGTAATTTTTGGGAGAGTGTGCGCGCTTGCCGCTTGCAGGCTCGCTAGCGCGTGCAGTTTTGCGGTTCTCTGTCCACCACGTTGAAGAAAGTTTGACAAAATCTGACATGAGCTAGCAGCTTCTACCGCCGTTGGAGGAGGCCTAAGCTCTCGAACCAGGATTTCCTACTCCCTTCCATCCGGATAGAAGTAATCAGGACCATTGGTACAGGTACGGGCTAGGTTTTTGGGATTCAAGTCCTGAGCTAGGTGATGGATATTGTCCCGTCAATATATAAGCATACGGTACAGCTATGGTACATATACAAACGAGATACAAAATAAAAATGGATGTACCATCTTGTCCCGATTTCAAAATCATTTGTACCAGCACTCTCTCTCCTATATTATTCTCACAGTGTACCTTTCCTTGCACCCTCTCTCTCCCCCTCTCAGATCCAGATCGAGATCGGCGACGTCCATACCTACTGGCGAACTAGCCTCACGGCGGATGTGCTCGAGCTCGCTTGGCCAGCTGGCCCGGAGGTGGCGGCGCTCGACGAGGCAGCGAGCCCCACGACGGCGCTCGATGAGGTGGCTGTGATTACCTCCCAGATCTGCGTCGCGACCCCGGAGCACGTCGGCACACGACGAGGCAGTGAGAACAATACCCCGGCATCTCCACGAGGTCCACCATATCGTGGCCGACGTCGAGCGTCGTAAACAGCGATGACTGGCCTGGCGAAGGACGACAGTGACGGTGAGCCCATGGCGACGCCTCGGAGACCTGGCGCGGCACCTCCACAGCGCCTTCATCCTCATGCTACACAACTCCTCCACGCCGAGCTCACGGGGGAAGGGCGGAAGGCAAGGCAGCAGGAACCCATGCCGGCATTGTCGTCATGCTACACGGCTGGATCCCGTTCCTCCCTTTTCACTTGATCCTTTCTTTCCAAATCTGTCAATGTGCTAAAGATTTCACCCTGCTTTTATTTACTGATGTTTGAACGAGGATCTAATAAAAGATTTGCTCTTCTTTTTCAGTTCGGATTATGAGGTGTGGTTGCTTGGGATGGGCGATGGCCTGCTGCGATGCAGATGAAGGAGTGACATCGGTGGCGGCTTGAGGAAGATGCCGTCCTTTGCGCGTACGTCGGACGGACCTCGCGAGTAGCACCTCGTCTCGCAGCTCATGAACATCAGCCTTGAACGCGATGCAAATCCTGCCTCGAGTGGTGGAAGAACTATCTCCGGCCCGGGATCAAGAAGGGCTCCCTCAACGACGACGAGCAGCGCCTCGTCATCCGCCTTCAGGCCAAGCGGTTGGGAAAGTGGTGGGAGGTCTTCAAGGAGAAGCAGTAGCGCGAGCTGAGAGATAGCCGCTGCCCACTGCCGGAGCCTAGCCCCGACGAGCAGGGATGGTACGATTGGTTGCTTGAGAACTTCGCCGAGAAGCTCGTCGACGAGAGGCCGCAGCCGTCGCCGTCGGCGTTCATGGCCGCGCCCATGCTGATGCCATGGCTATCGTTTTCGTCCAGTAATTCCGGATCTGCTACTGCGGTGGTGACGCAGCAGCCGGGATCGTCGCCGAGGCCGCCGTCGCCGTCGGTGACGCTCAGCCTCGCGTCCACCGCCGTCGTTTTGTTCTTTTGCCATGTTCAGTTGATGGTGTTTTACAAAGAACATTAGAAATTTTTCACCCAAACATCCATGTGTATGATGAGCAACGGTCATAACAGGATGTTAGAAAATTTCTATATAAGTGGAGTATTTACAACTCAGTACATGCATGAGTACATCGGTGTACAATAGCGTGGGTTCCCTTATTAGAATGCCATGAGCCCCTCACCAAAGATAATGCATTACCGTACTAAGAGGTACATCGCGGTACACCACGAAAAGCTGATATGAATTAGGGTTCATAAGCTTAGTATAAACAATAAATGACATTATTTAATTATATGGCACAACGGTAGAACGCATGGCTGCTGTAACGGTTGGATTTTTAAATCAGTACCACAGTGGTGTAAATATGGCAAAGAAGTCAAAAGGTGTCATGATTGGTGGTACAACAAACAGCTTTAGCAGATATCGATGCTACTTTATCTCTGACCGAGACAACTTTATGTCATGTCAATCCTGTGTACTTCTTTGTGCCATGGGCAGAGCGGGGGTGAAAAAAAATTTGAGAATACAATCAAATACGAGAGAATACAAGTATGAGACAAGATAGCACGACTCACGAGCCAGGATGGAGGCCAAGATTGCTTCCATCCTGATAGACAGGAGCACGGAGTAATTTTGATAAGCTCTCATTCTGTCCCATAATTTCTCTTGCATTTTTCTGAAAGATGGCCACGGCCGCAGCACGACGGCACGAGAGCGCCAGCCGCGCGCGCGTCGGACTCGAGGAACAACCCCCCACCCCGGCACCCCCCGGGGCCCCTTCTGTGCGCGAGAGCCCAGTCGGCGCCGCGCCACGCCTCGTTGGTCCCTCCACCAATCCAGAAGGGCCCGTGGGCCCGCCCCGTTTGAAAACCGTGACGCTGACTCACGGGCCCCACTGCACATCCACTTTTTCCATATCTTCCCCCATTCGCTTCGATTCGATCCATCTCCATCCATCGGCATCATCACCACCGGCGACCCAGCAAAGGCCACCTCCGCCCGCCCTTATCATCACGGGAAAGGCGGGGCTCTCGAACCAACCCGTCCCCATCCCTTCCGTTCCCGAACCACCGGAGCGCGGCGTCGCGAGGACCCCTTCCCGGCTCCCCGCTTCATTGGTACGCCTCGCCTCGCTCTCTCGCTCGCCGCGCCGTGGTTCCATGCCGTGACCTTAAATTCGATCCGGATCGAGCGGTGTTCGCGCGGAATCTGCTCTCTGTTGCTACTAGTTCCTAGTGATGTGAGGAGAGATGCTGGGTCTCGGTGGTCCGTGGCTAGTGTCCGATCTCTGATGGGGGCCAGTTTTGTTGTGATTGTTTATCCGCACGCTCCGTAGATGTGACTGGTGCCCATCGAGAAATCGAGGCTAATTAACTAGGTTTGGGGAATCCCGGCCACAACCTGTGCGGAATTCGGTTGCCCCGCGCTGGAGTCTAGGTTTTACTTTGTTGCTGCTGATGTTGTTCGGAGATACCTAATCAATCTGCTGTTCATGTGGCATCTGCAGGGAGGATCGCGTGCGCGGCGGCGGATGGGAGGCTAGATTCCGGGGGAAGGAGAAAGCGATCCACCACCCAGGTGCGCGTCCTCCCGCGGCGGTAGATTTGGTCACGCGAAGCTCGATCTGAGAGAATGGGGCTGTTCCGTGCGGCGTCGGGCCTGGCCCGGGTGGCGCTGCGGCGGAACCTCTCGCGCGCCGCGGCGAGCCCCTTCACCGGCGGCGGCGCGGTCCCCGGCGCCGGTGTGCCGGCGCGCTACTTCCACTCCACGCGCCCGCGCCGGTTCGCCGCGCCCGTGCCCCGCGCGGTGCCGCTCTCGCGCCTCACCGACAGCTTCCTCGATGGTACCAGCAGCGTCTACCTCGAGGAGCTGCAGAGGGCGTGGGAGGCCGACCCCAACTCCGTCGATGAGTCCTGGGATAACTTCTTCCGCAATTTCGTTGGCCAGGCAGCTGCCACCTCGCCTGGCCTCTCCGGGCAGACCATCCAGGAGAGCATGAGGCTGCTGCTGCTCGTCAGGGCTTACCAGGTGAGCGGCCACCTGAAGGCTAAGCTCGACCCGCTCGGGCTGGAGGAGCGTTCGGTCCCGGACGTGCTGGACCCGGCCTTCTATGGGTTCTCTGAGGCAGATTTGGACCGCGAGTTCTTCCTAGGGGTGTGGAGGATGGCAGGGTTCCTGTCAGAGAATCGGCCTGTGCAGACGCTGCGTTCCGTGCTGGAGCGGCTCGAGCAGGCTTACTGTGGCACCATTGGGTATGAGTACATGCACATTCCTGACCATGACAAGTGTAACTGGCTCAGGGATAAGATCGAGACGGTTAACCCAAGGGAGTACACATATGATCGTCGCCAGGTCATGCTCGATAGGCTTATCTGGAGCACCCAGTTTGAGAATTTCTTGGCGACCAAGTGGACTACTGCTAAGAGGTTCGGTCTTGAAGGTGCAGAGACTCTGATCCCTGGCATGAAGGAGATGTTTGACAGGGCAGCTGATCTTGGTGTAGAGAGTATTGTCATTGGGATGCCGCACAGAGGCAGGCTTAATGTTTTGGGAAATGTCGTCCGGAAGCCCTTGCGACAGATCTTCAGCGAGTTCAGCGGTGGTACCAAGCCTGTTAATGAAGGGGAGGGGTTGTACACAGGGACTGGTGATGTCAAGTACCATCTAGGAACTTCGTATGATAGGCCCACCAGGGGTGGGAAACATATTCATCTGTCACTGGTTGCGAACCCGAGTCATTTGGAAGCAGTTGACCCTGTTGTTGCTGGGAAGACAAGAGCAAAGCAGTACTATTCGAATGATCGTGAAAGGACCAAGAATTTGGGGGTATTGCTGCATGGTGATGGTAGTTTCTCAGGGCAGGGAGTTGTGTATGAAACCCTGCATCTCAGTGCCCTTGAAAACTACACTACCGGTGGGACAATACATATTGTGGTCAACAATCAGGTTGCATTCACTACTGATCCAAAGTCAGGGAGATCGTCACAGTATTGCACAGATGTAGCAAAAGCTTTAGATGCTCCGATTTTCCACGTTAACGGTGATGATTTGGAGGCCGTGGTCCATGTCTGTGAGCTTGCTGCAGAATGGCGACAAACATTTCACTCAGATGTGGTGGTGGACATTGTATGCTACCGGCGATTTGGCCATAATGAAATCGACGAGCCCTCCTTCACCCAACCTAAAATGTACAAGGTATAAGTTCTTGTTCATTTCACTTCTTAAGGTCTTACACAATGTTATTTGTACTGTCTTCAAAGATTTAGCTGTCCTGAATTTTGCTGTTCCATTTGAGTAATGATATCGTTTGTGCTCCATCTAGTTATATGCTGATGGAAAAAGAAACTGTGTTATGACTTATGAGTATTTACTTTGTATCTTTTGATATCAGAATAAGAGTAATCTGTAGAAGTTTGCAATTGTAGTGATTCTGACTAATCAAATCTTGTTTTCTTTTGGCGCTGCCCATGCCATTGTCAATTTGTGCGCACATCTGAGTAGTCTTTTTCTGTCTGTACCAGGTGATCCGGAGCCATCCAAGTGCTCTCGAGATTTACCAAAATAAGTTGTTAGAATCTGGGAAGATCTCCAAGGAAGATATTGACAGGTTAAACAAGAAAGTCAGCACTATACTGAATGAGGAATTCCAGAACAGCAAAGACTATGTTCCCAACAAGAGGGACTGGCTTTCAGCTTACTGGACTGGGTTCAAGTCACCAGAGCAGATTTCACGTATCAGAAACACTGGGTAAATAGCTCCTCTCTCCCAGTTTTCATTGTTTTCTTTGCTTCCCTCCACATTTCGAGTAACCTTCATCTGAAAAGTACACTTTGAGTAAGTACCCTTCATGTAATGCATTTTTCATTGCAACTATGCAGTGTCAAGCCAGAGATTCTAAAACGTGTTGGAGAAGCCATGACTACTCTGCCAGAAAATTTCAAGCCTCACAGGGCTGTGAAGAAGATATTTGATCTGCGGCGTCAGATGATTGAGACTGGAGAAGGCATTGATTGGGCAGTCGGTGAAGCGCTTGCTTTTGCTACTCTTATAGTTGAGGGGAACCATGTCAGGTTAAGTGGTCAGGATGTTGAGAGGGGTACATTCAGCCACCGCCATTCTGTCATCCATGACCAAGAAACTGGAGAGCGTTACTGCCCACTTGATCATCTTGTTATGAACCAAGATGAGGAGCTTTTTACTGTGAGCAACAGGTATGAATTCAAATGGACCATATCGTTCCACTTAAGGTTGTACGTGGGTAATTGCAGTTCATGTTTATCTTCTAAAGGAAACATGTCTATAACCAGATAACAAAAACAATTGTACCCAGAAAATTCTGTTGACTGCACAAGTAGATTTCTGTTTCCTCATACTGAGTAATTAAAACTTTAAATGTATTATCAGTGGTCAATTTGATGGTGACGTATGGCTTCAAAACTTATGCTCTCTGTTGCTGTTATAATTATCAATATGAAATTCATCTGAACAATTTAACTTTAAAACGAAATACCTCGACATTGTTTAAGACTAGGATGTCAGTGTCTACCTTTTTACTGTTGGTCCTAGAGTTATACTACTTACTTACTGTAGTGGTCATCATCGTTGCATTGTATCGTTAGTTTCACTCGAATATCAGAGCTACTAGGTTTGTACTGGTGAATTGAGAAGCACAAGTAATGTGGAGCAGAGAGCCAAAAACAGATGGGATGCTTTATTTACATGCATTGTGGGCTGAGATGATAGTGCTTTGTAAGCCATATTTCCATGCACGAATAAAGATTTCCAACTAATGATAGTGCCGTGCCTGCCTTATTTCCATGCATTGTGGTCGCTGAGATGAGGTACAGGTTATTAAATATGCATAATGAGTACTGAGATTAAAAGCTAAAGCAACTCAGATATAGGGCTGAGTGACAGAAGTTTCAATGTTAGTTTGATTATATGGCTGATTTGATCGCATGTCATTTTAACTAAAAGTTTTCATGTGCGAAATGTAACAAAATTCAGAAGAAAAAAAAAATTACACCCTTGTAACTGGCCAAATTAGTAGCTTTAACTTCAGATGAGCACAAGTTCGGGATTGTCCTTCAGGAATCGTAATCTTAAGGTTGCAAGTTGTTATATACCTGACTAGTATATGGGCCATCCTTCCATGCTTGAATATTTTTGCTTTTAACAGTCGACCTGACATTGTTTGACCTGACCTGTATGCAATTATTTCAACAGTTCCCTGTCAGAATTTGCTGTTTTGGGCTTTGAGTTGGGTTACTCCATGGAGAACCCGAACTCCCTGGTCATATGGGAAGCTCAGTTTGGTGATTTTTCAAATGGAGCTCAAGTGATATTTGATCAGTTCCTGAGTAGTGGGGAGGCAAAATGGCTCCGCCAGACTGGCCTTGTTGTTTGCCTTCCGCATGGATATGATGGTCAGGGGCCTGAGCATTCTAGTGCAAGACTGGAGCGCTTTCTTCAGGTACCATTTTGCATGTTCAACTGAGAAGATGCACTCGCTATCTCGTGAATTAGTCCATAGTTCCATACACTTGTAAGCTTCAAAGGAACAATTGCAAGGTCACTTGCTGTAAATTGGTTCTGCCATAATCGTAGTCTTTTTTTTTCTTCTTTGAAAATCATTATAATTAACCAGAAAAATATTTTATATGTCAATGTTTTTTCTTTGTCATGTGCTCATAACTAAAAAGTTAAATACCTAAATGCAAAACTTTTTCATGGAATTATGGAAGTGAACTGAAATTATCCACGGTGCCTCACTGGTGACAACATTAGCTTTTACTTCCTCTACTTTTGGGTTTTCACTAGAGACTGCACCACATCCACTAGCAGTTCTTGGTATTTTACAGTTTATCAGTTCTATTCTTATTTCAGAGAAAGATGTTTAATTTTAGTTCACTGATACATGTTTGAAAATACTTGTTCCAAAGAGCATGAAAAATATAATGTAGTAACTCTTGCGGAATTTTAAAAAAGATGTATATATGCGAGATGTATTATTGGATTACATCATGTAGATGCTGATACTTTTTTTGTTATTTATATTAAACATCAACAACTTCATTCAGATGAGTGATGACAACCCTTATGTCATACCTGAGATGGATCCAACACTGCGTAAGCAAATCCAGCAGTGCAATTGGCAGGTTGTGAATGTAACGACTCCTGCAAATTACTTCCACGTTCTGCGTCGCCAGGTGAACATTATTTGCAAAATTTTCTCCTTCCTTCAAAACCATCTTATGGTGTACTGAAATAATTTTCATCTTTCTAGATACACCGGGACTTCAGGAAGCCTTTGATTGTGATGTCCCCAAAGAACCTCCTTCGCCACAAGGAATGCAAATCGAATCTCTCTGAGTTTGATGATCTTGCTGGCCACCCTGGTTTTGACAAGCAAGGGACACGCTTCAAGCGTCTCATAAAGGACCAGAACAATCACAAGGACCTTGAGGAGGGCATCAATCGTCTAGTTCTTTGCTCTGGAAAGGTAGGTAGAGTCACTATGGAAACTGTACTTTCAAGAAACTGTTAGTGCTCTTGGGCAAGTCAGAAAACCATTCTTTGACCCCCCTTTTGCTATGGTTTCAGGTGTACTATGAACTGGATGAAGAAAGAAGGAAGACGGGGCGCACTGATGTTGCTATATGCAGAGTTGAGCAGCTCTGTCCGTTCCCCTACGACCTCATCCAGCGGGAGTTGAAGAGATATCCAAGTATGTTTATGAAAATTTGTAGTTTGTATTTGTTCTGTTGTATGGTTCAGGTTTGATCCCTCAAGAAATATTGCAAATTTGCATACTCATTTGCGAATTACTATAGGATATGTTTTGCAGTTGGACATTTCATTTTCATTGATCCAGTAGTGTGGATGATTGAAATTTCATTCTATTGAATCTTGTGCCTGTTGTGCAGATGCCGAGATCGTGTGGTGCCAGGAGGAGCCAATGAACATGGGAGCGTACAGCTACATCAATCCTCGCCTGCTGACGGCGATGAAGGCGCTGGGCCGGGGCAGCATCGAGGACATCAAGTACGCGGGCAGGGCCCCTTCGGCGGCCACCGCCACGGGCTTCTACACGGTGCACGTGCAGGAGCAGACGGAGCTGGTGCAGAAGGCGCTCCAGCGCGACCCCATCAACTGCCCGTTCTGATTCTGATGAAACGAATCAAAACCCCTGTAGATTCTTGGAGTAGCCCTGGAATTGGATGCTTTTTCTATTTTGATTCCCACTAGCAGCGTAGAAAGAGCAGGTCTGAGTTATACCTGTGCAGCCGCCATTTGGTGAAGTGAAATAATCGCGTTTCGGATGTACGGTACCGCATGAAAGAAGCCGCCTGAACTCCCGTTTTTAGTGCGTGTTTTGCTTGCATCCCGTGTAGTATTTCTTAATGCTTCGCGAGCTGAATACATGTTTGTATTTTTGCTATCCTGCGTCTGCTCTCCTTCCACTGGCAGGAAGCAGAATGGTCCTGGCTGAGGCAATAATGGGGAATAGGCTCATGTTATTGTTGCTGGATTTAGCTGGCATGTCTTGTTTACCGCGTTTAGTTCCAGAAGTTCTTTTGAACTCTACTATTCATCTCTCTCAGAAAACACGCTTTCCAAAAAAGTTCTCCAACTCCTTTCAACTTTTCTATCAATCCCTCTCACAAAACACGCTTCCCAGAAAAAGCCGTTATTTGAAGCATTGAAATCTTTATATGTGAAAATTGATGTGTTCTGTAATGTCATGATGCATTGCTTTGATGGCATGGTACCTCCGTATCTTTTTTTTTAGGGATGGTACCTCCGTATCTGCTGCCCAGCTGCGGGCAAAAGAATCTATGGGCTCAATCAGACACTACTACTGGGCCTCAGAATGAGCCCTGGGCCACATGATATGATGGAAAGCTATAACACAGGACGAACAACACAGAAAGAAGCCAGCAGAGCTTTGATTTCTCTGTTAATGCAGACACTGAGCTGAGCTGTATTTGGTTGGCGCCGTGGGATTGCCTGGTGTCAAAATCAAGGACTCCCATCGTCTTGGAAACATGCAATTTTGACTCTAGCGCATTGCAGACACTGAGCTGAGTTGCATTTGTTGGCGCTATGCGGTTGGCTTGTATTTTAGTCTAGTACTTACTTTCGTCCTGAAAACATGCTATTTTGGCTATGTATCTGGGCGATAACTTGTCCAGATGCATAACCAGAATTACATTTAATTACATTTATTTTAGAATGAAGGGAGTATTTGATCGTTTAATTGTAGAGGCTGGAATATTAAACTATTATTTTAGGCATTCTGGAGGCGGAGGGGTGAGGTGTGATTTGGGCGGTCCGTTCTGGAAGATGGACGAAAGCTGGTGTTTCAATCTTCACCATGTACCAAAACCTAACGGGCCACCTCGTCAGCCCACCATTGGCCGAAGCCCAAAACACAAAAGCCCAGAAAATAACCCAAATCTAATCGGTCTCTTACTTGATCGGCATGACTAATCACAATTAGCCGACTTAGTCAGACGACTTAAAAAATTATTCCTTCAAACTTAATCTGTACCTCTTTATGGAGATCCATGGACCGATATGCAAATGTATCACGATTTGAAAACACTAATCGTCGCTACTGCTCCAAGCCAGGCCGAAAGTCTATTCAATTTTGGCCCATGCCCTTAGGATTACCAGGATGGAGCAAAAATGCCACTGAAGGATGGAGCAGAGATGCCAAGCAGTTGCGCCAGCCGACCTGTTCAATTGGTCCGTGTCGGTGTCCTTGCACTGAACTCTGATCGTTGAGCCCTCAATTGGCTCATGTATGTGGGTATTACTTGGAAGAAAGATCATTTATTTCTGGTTCGTGTCGGTGTCTGATCGTCGAACCCTCAATTCTGAACATGATAAAGAGAGAGCGCCTGCTGTGCTGCACAAACTTGCAGGCATTGAAGCAACGTACGTAATGGTTGCCAGTTTTCAGATGCCTGTAAAAAGACACCTGTGAAATTAACCCCCACCCATCCAGCAGCAGCATCAGCACAAGCTCTGAACCAAATCTGCAGCAGGATTTCCTGCATTGCATGCACCCCGTACCAATCATCAAATTAACTTGACTTGAGGTCCCATATCTAATTCGTACCCCCAAGTAGGTACGCCAAGGAGAGTTGTGTATACCTTCTTTTTCCTACCTTCTTTTAGGAAAAACATTTATTACATGTAATTTAAAGTAGCCAATTTACTATCTTTTGCAATTAATTTTTTATTAACTCAGCATAGACCATACAGATTATATTGACTGCAACCGTAGAACCAGATGGTTTAACCAAGGTAATAAACATTGTACGAGCAGAATCATGAATTTTGGAACAACGGTGGAGCATTTTTATGGCAAGATAAAGTTTGGTTGATTAGTTGCACTCGAACTATTACCCAGTTTTGTCATAAGTAAAACATTACCAACTTTACTGCACCATGTGAGTGAACTTTACTCGAATTAACATCGTGTTCTCCTGCTACTTTGACTAAAATGCTAGGGACGTTTTCCTTCTTTTTTCCACACGAGTAGTCTAGGAACTTTTAGCTCGCCTCTGAGTCGGATCCAATGCAAGCATGAGCAATTTAGGAAAACCTTGGATCTCGTGAAATATACATGTGCAGCGCCATCTAGATCAGGATCAAGCTCACCGAATTTTCCTTTTTTCCTACTTCCCCCCCTTCTCAAAAGGCCTCTCGTTTTCTCGATACTGTCAATGCTTTATAAGATACTGTAGCAGTCTCTTTAAATCTGACAATTTTGTCTTTACTTCAAGACAGCAACTCTCCTTTGTTGTAATGTTTTTTTTTGCAGATATCCTTTGTTGTAATGTTAATACTGACAAATAATAAAGAATATAAAGAGGCGAAAGGATCACAAAACGACAAAGTTCCATATAGGCTATAGGATGTATATGTCTGGATGTGAGCATTATGGGCCTATTTGGTTGCAGCCTGACAGGCAGCTACAACGTCGTTTAGCAATCTACATGTCAAGCTGACGAAATCATACACAACTTGCAGCCCTGGACCACACAGTTGTGCCCAGGCAGCCATCCTGGCCCTAGGCTCACGAGATCGATGACCTGGATGAGCTGTCTGGCTAGGGATGCAGATTTTGTTAGGTTGGCCCAACAACCCAACAACCCTATAGCCAACCCAATGTTTTTTTGGGGTTTGTTTGGGTTTCGCCCATGGGTAACTGGGTAACCCAATTCTTTGATCTACAACCGCCGTTGCCATGCTTGTTGCTTGATCTGCTAGCTTCCGCTGGATTTGAAGCCAGTTCATCGATCCGGTGTGCTAGGAACTCAATCGGACACACACAAATTTGATTCGGGTGCCTCAATTTGGTGGCTGCCATGGACATCGAGCCTTGAAGTCTCGAGATGCACGACCATCAATTTAGTGGCCGCCATGGACATCAAGCCTTGAAGTCTCGAGCGTGCACGACCAATTCGTCTATGCGCTCCAGGTGAGGGCCGACGGCCCGGCTACTTCGTAGCGGTCTCGCCGGCGTGGTGGACTGCACACTCCCAATGAGCACTGGTGGCTTGACTACTCCACAAGCCACTTACCCCTATGCTAACCTTCTTCCCCCGATGGAGCTCTGGTAGCGGATAACCGGCACAGAGCTCAACCAAGCCGCGTCCATGCCATACCCCGCCCCACCTTCACCCGCAACGCCGCACTCGACCTCCGCTTCCCTAGTGATGGTGCTCGCATCTTGCGTTCTCCGACGCCACGAAACGAGATCGATCGATATCGCAGCTTGCATCTCCTGCGCTGGCGTTTTCTGATGTTTTGGGTTTACCCATGTGTAAGCGATATTATGGGTCAGGTAACCAAAACCTAATATTACCATTGATGGTTAGCCTGGGTTGGCTACTGAATGACCCATTGTTGACCGCTTGCACCCCTGTGTTTGGCATAGGTAGATTTCTTAAGGCTGCATCCAAACAAGCCATACATGCATGGCAGCATGAGTGAACCGTGACATGGTTCTTTTGAGTAAGAGGTGAGGCACAAGTGTCCAAACCAACGATAGCCAAAGGTTGTGCTAGGCAACAAGGGGTTACGTCTGCACATGTGCCTACAAACTAGTGTGCTATCTCCTGACTTGGCTACATGAAGGTGCATGCTTGACAACTGGTTTCATATGTGTATATGAGTCATGCTATGCTGGCTTCGGGCTAGAAAGAAACTGAAGCTTTATGGTTGTTTCATCCAGCCTCTCAATGAAAAGGTAACACAAAGGCACTTGTTGGTGAGAAGACGACCACATGAACATGTCATGCAACAAGGGGACTCTGTCTCAAGCCCTTGAAACCCTTCTTCTTTAAGTTTGTATATTTTTGTGGCTTGTGATGGATGCATATATATCAAGTAGCCACGGTCAAATCTACGCTTAAAGAAAAGTAGAGAAAAATGAAAATCAAGTTGTAAAATCCTTTTTGAGGGGAATTTTAGGATATCTTTCTTGCCTAGTTTTTGTGGGTTCAATAACTAGAGGTAGATCCAAGTTCTTTGTTCTTAATTGAATGATTAAAAACATCCTGGCGTGGTTCATCATGTATGCAATTGTCACTAGATCTTCACACCACTTATATAGGAACATTACATACAAATATAAACACACTTCATTTCACTAAATCAATACATGCCTCTTTATTACTTCCAATTTCTTCTACTTTTGGCGCACCAAAAAGAGGAAAGGGAAGGCAAATAATTAGAAAGAATCCAAACAATGTGTCGCTCCCTAAGTTTCAAGAGATAGAGTGAAAGCAAGAGAAAGGAGAGAGAGAGAGAGAGAGAGTAGGGGGAACGTGAAACCCGCATTACATGCGGCTCTTGCAGACCTAAGCGGCGCCCACCAGCTACATAAGGCGACACCATCCTCTTAACACCATCGGCATCGCGATACATTCACATAGATCCAACCACCGCTCCGTCTCCCCTCACTGAGGAGCAACACGGAGCACGAGTAGGAGTAGAGCACAGTTTGGCGCAGAAGGGGAAGGGAGCCATGGGCAAGGTCAGTGAGGATGGTGATACTGGTTCCTCAGCCTCTCTGGATCCGCCGATTATTAGGAAAGGCAAAGTCTTGATGGATCTGTATTCCTTTTTAGGAGGCAAGGAGGATGTTGGTGAAGGCCAAGGAGGCGACGGTGGAGGAGAAACAAAAGGGAGACAACGGGGAGGAGAAGAAGCAGGAAGCACTTCCCCCGCCGCCAGAGGAGATTGAGATGCGAGTCTACATGCACTGCAAGGGATGTGCCAAGAAGGTCAAGAAGATCCTCATGAAATTTGATGGTAATGCTGCTATGTACGACTGGACAAATCCCTATCACACTCCTCCCTTTTTAGGATCATTGATTCTATAAGTTTTGATAAGATTCCTTTTCAATTCTTTTTTTGTGGTGTGCTAATATTTTTTAAATTTCTCAAGATTTGGTTTTTTTTCTTCTGATTGTAGCAAGATGCAAAAGATGAATAGAATATTTTTGTTCCTACCTTGTTCATTATCAATAATTATGTGATTGATATTTAATATTCTCTCTTTTTACGAAAAAAATCCTCAAGATTTTGGATTTTTAAAGGTTATCCTTACAAGGATTTTTGTGATACATGGTAGGAGTCAATTTCTCAAGATTTTGCTTTTTATTTTGAGTGTGGAAAGAGGCAAAAGATGAATATAATCTTCTTGTTCTCTCCTTATTCATTACAAGGACTATGTGATTGAGATATATAAAATTATCTCTTTTTAGGAAAGAAAACCATCAATCTTTTGGATTTTTAAAAGCTTATCCTTACAAGGATTGTTGTGAGACATGGTAGGATTTGAAGCAGGGGTAGCTCGCTTATGCTTTATAATTAGATTCAATTTCTCTCTCGGTTTTAAAATATAATCTTCTTGTTCTCTCCTTGTTCATTACAAGAACTATGTGATTTAGATCTATAATATTATCTATTTTTAGGAAAAAAACCCTCAAGATTTTGGATTTTTAAAAGCTTATGCTTACCAGGATTGTTGTGAGTCATGTTAGGATTTGGAGCAGTCTACGCTAGCCTTATCTAACATTGGTGAAGTTAATAAACAATATATTAAAAGTTACAATATCGAATCAATATATGATATAAACATTTTTCATGGTGGATTCTAAAGTCAAGCTAATTCCTTAACCACCTAAAAGTACTTACATTTTCCAAGCATGATGCATATTCTCCATGCACTTCAAGTTGTTATAAAAGGAAACCTAGTATTCTTTAACTCAGATTCAATCTTGATGACAACTAAATGGAAATTATTTTTCGGTTTTGCAGGAGTGGAGGACGTGTTTGCTGATGCCACGGAGCGTAAGGTGATAGTGAAAGGAAAGAAGGTGGCGGCTGACCCGATGAAGGTGGTGGAGCACATCAAGAAGAAGACAAACCACATAGTGGAGCTCATCTCTCCGATATCACCTCCGCCGGAAGAGAAGAAGGAAGAGGAGAAGAAGGAGCCTGAGCCACCCAAGCCAGAGATGGAGGTGAATGAGATAATTTTCATATGAATGTTTTGCTAATTCTTCATACATTATTTGCCCTTCCTGCTCCTCATTTTAGTGTTTTTATACTAATTCTCTAGCATTAAAGGATGATATAAGCATAATGTTTTCTCATCCTTTTTGTTTTGTCTTGAAGTCACCTGTGATCATTGTTGTGCTGAAGATGCGCATTCACTGCAAGGCCTGTGCTCAGTGGATCGAGAAGAGGATCCTCAATATTAAAGGTGCTTACTAGTTGGTTTCAGTTAGATTTCTAGGCCAATTTATGCATATCCATATCATTTTTGTGTCCTATTATTTAATGAGCTTCTGTAGATGGGAATTGCTTTATTTTTTAAGTATATCAAAATCTAGTCATTTTTATGAAATGATTTGGAGCTAAATTCATTAAGTGAATACAACTATTTTTGGTTCATGATCATGCAGGGGTGCAACATGCAGATGTAGACCTAAAGGCATCGGAGGTGAAAGTGACAGGCGTGTTAGAGGTGGCCAAGCTGGCCCAGTACGTATACAAGCGCACTGGCAAGCATGTGGTCATCATTAAGTCGAAGCCACTTGTGCCACCAGAGAGTGCCAATTGCGATAAGGCCAATGAGAAAGAGAAGGCAGAAGGTGGCGAGGAGATCGAGGGTGGTGGAGACACCGGTGCTGAGGAGAATAACAATGTGGAAGACACTGGTGCCATCGCTCCGGCCAACATTTGCACGTGCTACCCTCAGTTCGCATTCCCCGGCGGGTACTACTCGCCCCCTCCACCACCGCCCGGGTACTTCTACCATGCGGCCTACCCGCCACCGTCATATGCAACATATTCACCACACAACCAGATGATGGCACCACAGATCTTCAGTGACGAGAACCCAAACACATGCTCTGTCATGTAAAAGGGTAGAAGTGTGGGGGCCTAGAGCTAAACAAAAATAATAATGGCCAGAAAGAGAGATTTAAATAATTTGAAGGTTGTGTTTGCAAACCAAAAAATACATGCCCAGAAGCAAACCAAATGGTTTCTTGAGGGGTTGGATTTCGTTATCTTTTCATGTTATCATGTTTTCTTATTGTGACTATGTTTCACTTGTCTGGCATCATAGTAACTCTGGACTTGTCAGTTTATGGATGCTATCTTTTATGTAAGTTTTGCTTTGCCCGCTTCATACTTCTATAAAAATTATACTATATACCATAACCATTTACCTTGTATTGCGTCAATTATGGTTTCATCTTTCTTTTTTTTTCCCACTTTCTCTAGGATGGAGTACTAACACCATTTTCTATAAAAACTTCACATTGGAATCTGATTTTTTTTTTCATGGTGAAAGAAAAGGAGATAATTCACCACGGGCATGTGAATGTGATGGGTCCATTGTGCATGACCCAAAATCCAAGGTGGATTGCATTAGCTTCAATTTTCCCCGCTTTTGCACAGCAGTACACATCCCGGCCTACTGGCTACTGGTACGGTGGTACCCAATTGATAGCTCCAGCCTTGGAGTTTGCTCTGAATGTGAGGATTCTTTCACATCATCATGGCAACATCAACCCTCAGGAGCTCTGGCTCCAGGTTACATAGGCTTGTGTGATCCCGTTGGTATTGTTGGTGGTGCAACTGTGTATCTGTCTGTGGCTGGTATCTTTTCTTGCTTTCAGGTGATCTAGAATTTGCTCCTTCACTCCTCTACATGTAGACCACTTGTTCTATTTTTTTTTTCTAAAAAACTCTTGTTGTTTTGCCTTGAGAGCAAGTCATCTTGTGTGGGATCGATTGGGTAAATGGTGGTGAATTGCGTAGCAAGAAACAGACCAAGGCGTGTGAGTGTGCATGGTGCTGGTGTGAGATGGAGACCACCGAACATCCACGGAATGCGACGGGGCCACCTCTCAGGCAATTCTTTTGCAGAAGATCCCATCAAAAGGAAAACATAGTAGTGAGCGCATGGTGGATGGTGATTGGGATACCAGGGGCCTGTAGCCGTTAGTTGCAGCATGTGCATCATCTGATGCATACATGCTTGCTCCTCTAATAACCAAGCTGCTAGCTGTGCTTAGTCACTTGCATGATTTGTTCTCTGACACAAGCTCTGGATAATCCCCACTGCACTTCCCCCACAAAACCACCACTAATCCATGCAGTACAAACACATGCGGACCACTGCCTTGTGCCGCTGCAAATCAGCTTTTGGGATAAATAAACAAAGATAACTTTTGGGATCCTAAGTAGTGAGTGATCTAGCTCACCGTCCAATCTTCAGACGCTGCAACTCTCTCCATGGGCCAGGGCGTGCACTAGCCATGTGCTGCTGAGTGAGAGACCACGTCCTCGGTTTGTACTGGCCTGTGAACTGAATGAGTGTCACATGGTGAAGCCAACAAAAAATAGGGCACAAGCAGATCAAAACCAGGGGATGGAAGTTTTGGAAGGATTTGGAAATTTTAACCTTGTTTGCAGATGGAATTGGAGCTTGTTCTTATTTGTTTTCTTGGATGCATCATCACTAGATGCAAAATATTTTGTGGTAATGGGCCCCTGAAGCAAAGGGGGTGCTGCAGGGACCATGCATGTAAGAAGCCAACAAGCAGGGACAGATGTGGATTCAAAACTTGTAGCTACATTGATTTGTTTACATGTGAGGCTATGCATGGTCCCAAAACCAAATGTCCTGTTCATTTTGAAATGCATGCATGCATTTCTGCATGACCACAAGTGTGCAGTGCAGTGGTCTTCTTTGATAAGTTTATGCTTTGGTTCTATATTTTTGTGGCCACAAAGTCATTGTTTATCACTAGAGGGAGCAGATGATGTTACACAAATTGGTGTCGTGCTACTTATTGCAATTGCTGCTATGTGGTGTTGATTAGGACTCTAGGTAAGGGTCTGAAAACTAATGGAAATCTCACCTCTCTCATGAGTATTTGATCCAGGCACATTCCTTGGCCTCAGGATAGTTTGGTCCCATGTGTATAGGCCAATATGGTTTGTGTGCTAGACTTAGATTTACTTGTCAAGTGATTTTGATTATCTCTTATAAGTGAAAAAAATACTGGAAGTGAACACCACGCTTTTCTTTTTCATGTTTCAGATTTATTTATTTTGGTTGGTTCAGCTTGTTAAGAAAAGAAAACAAGAATAAAATAATACCATTAATTAATAGTATTACAGTAATCACTGGGTTAGTGATAAATAATGGATGGTTGAGATCTTATGGACCTGTCTAGCTACTTTTCTTTTTATAGTACATATGTACTCCCTTCGGCCTCAAATAATAAGTGATACTTTGGATACTGACACTGTTTTCAAAACACAAATGCATTTGAGACAAATTTAATCATATAATTTTAAAAATGTCCAAACTCGACATATACGAAGTAGTATGCATCCCAAATTTGAATGATTATCGACTTAATATATAACCTAAAAGGTCATTTGTTCTTGACCAGAAAGATTACTATATTGTTAGCAAATTAGTAACACATTAGTTGCTCCCTACCAAGACACCCGCTTCAAATCATTAAATTTAATTTCCTCAAGAAGACTTGGCATTGGGTTTCACATTAAAAAACTTTAACATTGGGTGTCACATCCATCTCGGTTTTAAGACACCATTGATTCTTTGCCTGATATCTAAATGGCATCATGCAAACAAAGTAACCTGTACGTACCTAGTGGATGACTTCAAAATACGGCTCAAAAAACATGAAGGAAGCTACGTGCATATTCATTTAGTTTTTCTCATGCTTTAGGTTTCAATACTCATCATCAATGGCGCCAAGCTGAACACTAAAACTGGCAGCACGTAAAGGCTTATCATATTCGAAGATCGTACTGCTCAATGCTCATGGAAAGGCAACTGGTTGGACTCAAGTGTCTGTGTAGCAAAATAGCTAATACATTGCATGCAGGGTTCACCTAACCGCGGTAAGACCGGTTCCCGAACCTAAAAAAACCGGTCCGGCTAACCGGTGAAACCGGCCGGCTAACCGGTGGGAGCGGTTTTATAGTGTCGGTTCGGGGGCGGTAACCGAGCGGTTTTGCAACCAGGCCGGGGCGGTTTGGTCGGGAACCGGTCAAACCGGACCGGTTCCCAACGGTTAGGTGAACCCTGATTGCATGCATGTTCTGTGGTCCAAAAAATAGAAACAAACAAATGCATTGCTTTATTTGCACTGCTCATGTCAACACTATAGTACTACTAGCATAGAAATAATGACACTAGTAGTAGCATAGAAATAGACTGCGGCTGGCCTTGTTGCATTGCATGATGAACGATGCATAGCAAAAGCAAAGGACATTGTCAGTGAAGAATAAAATAGACGAAGGGATTCATATTTTTAGTTAAAAAGAATCCTATAGGGTCTAAGAACATAACTCATCATATTCGGACCATGTATTATTAATTTTTTTTTCCGGTCTTGGACATAGTACCCCTCTCCCTCTATCTCTCCCGTATCATCTTGTTCCATAAAACCCTACAAAGGATAACAAACCTTGGCCCACAATAAAATAGTCATTTGCGAAAAGGAGTCGACAATGGTAGAGTATAAGATCCCCTCAGCAAGATCAAGTAGAGGGACCCATTATAACGTCCTGGGCTTGTATTGCCTATGGGCTACGGCGCGGCCATTTTGGTTCCTTCCTTCGCAATCAGCAGGGAAAAAATAAATTCCCACAGTGGCGCCCATGGCGAGACCCCGAGCAACAGCATCGTCAACGAGGGTGGCGCTGCTGCAAAAGGAGGAAAGACCGACCCCAAGTAATGTGGGGGTGCCGTGTGCTTGAGACCACTAGCATGAAAGTTTTTGCTAAGCATGGATGGTTTTTCAGTAATAGACTCCAAAATGGATATGTTTATCTTCTGGTTTTTTTATTTTGGTTATGATCTCTCTTATTCTATGTTGAACTTGGTGGTGTGTAATAATGAACGGCTACATACCTTTATCGATGTAGAGGCTGGAATAACTATATTCCTATTTCCAAAAAAAAAAAAAGCATGGCCCTCGATCCAACTTGACACTGTGGAACATGCAAAGGTAGCCAGACTTCTAATTGGATATGTGCCTTATGATCTCTGACAACCATTGTCAACTAGTCGGGAACAAATCCAACTACTCGGCTTAACTTCACTTTAGCTACTTCAAAATAATTCTGCTTCTTGGCTCTCGGACCGAATGATGAATCATTCACTTCGAGGCTCGGGGACTATGCATGACACATGGATATATTTGTTGACACATGGACTACGACGCTCGGGGCTTCACCCAATGGGTGCACCTGTTCAGGCTCACTCCATTTAACATATAGACGGAGATGAAGATGTAAAAGGATTCTCGACCTACTTGTTACAAACAGCACGAGGGGAGGGGGATACACTCATTTGGCACACCTATTTGGTGCACTCCAGTGAAATTTTTCAAGACGGCTTGAGCACATAACAACCTCAACGCAGCATTTGAAGAATTTTGAAAGATTAGCTATCGGAAGTACTAACAGGAGTACAAACTGCTCGGCAAACTTTTGTAATCACTCAATAGATGAATGCTTATTCAATAGACTGCTCGGGGGCTTTCGGTTATAGAAACATTAAGTACCCTAATTAAGGAAGCCTAAAATAGAAGGCCTACTAGGAGTCTAGGATTACCTACATTTTGTATATAACTAACTAGGAAATTTGTGCTATGTTGTTTTTGCTTGGGTGTCTGACAAAGATTTATACATGTTTTAGACGGTCATAGTAGTGTAATACCCCACGTATTTTACTGATCTTTGAATTTATATTATAAATATTGTTTTTCTAAAATCAAATACATGTTATTATTACTACTATCTCCTTTAGCATGTACGGATGGGAGAATATTTCACAAAGAGGCCCATAGGGGTGGAAAGCGGGCAGAGGGTGCGATTGAATTCATTTTTCTCAATATTTGAATTCGATTCGTATTCTTAATAAATGTGGATGTGGGTGGAGTATCCATTATTATCTATATATTCATATAAAATAAGCATATCTCTACACGATGCTCCAAATATATTACATTAATTAGTTGGTCTAGCTTGAAATGGTGCAAACACTTTTCAATACTTTATTGTATTAATTTTATATTAGTATAATATATCTTTGTATCCGTTACTTAATTAATATATTTAGTTGTTATTTATCATCTCGCCTCACTCTCTCTATGCCATCTCTTAAAAAATCCTACTTGGAACTGCATGATTCAACATATAGACTGTTGACGTATGGCAATATACTTCTCATAGCGTTTTATTTGCTCAAGATCCCTGAAATTGCTCACGAAGCCAATCCTAGGATCACAAGCTTGATCCTAAAAACCTGATCGATTCAGCATCTACTATTAAGAAAATATATATCCTTCCCGTCCCGGCACATTTAAATCTAGTATCCGGCGTTACCATCCAGTACTAAAAGAGTATCCATATGTATTCAAAAGGAAAGCATTTCTACTAATAAAGTCATTGTTTAGCCGAGATGGAAAGAAGTTATGGGCGACGAAAAATTATGTGGCTTACAACGCGCCACCAAGGTAGGTTTATCTGGATACTAAAATAATATTTTTGACAAAGCCGTTACTAAATGTTACTTTTAGTACCAGATAAATACCTGGTAAAAAAAAAGATAAGACTAAAAATCTTGGTTTTCTTGTACCAGTCATGAGTAGTACTTGTCGAGTACGATGGATAATTACCATCTGTAGAGATTAACCGGGCTAGTCTGTCTATCTACAATGAAAATCCAAACCCCTTTGTAAATTACTGCGAGCAGTTCTGGTGATAAACGTAATGGTATAGTACCCTGACCGTAAGGGGGTCGCAATGACGAGGACGATCGACGACACGGTAGAGCACGGGAGAAAGGGCAAGCCGGACGAGCAGGAAGTGGTGCAAGTGCAACAGCTCGCTCTGTGGACTCTGCCTGTGCGTGTACAGAGGGATGCGTGGGAAACCGCGAAATAATTGGTGCGCACGGCGATCGAGCGAGCTGTGATTGGGAGACGAATCATCGCAATGGAACCGACGAACAGGGACGGAGATCGCGAGGTCTTGCCGACTTGATAGCCACCGGCCGGCCGTCGTCTCTCCATGGCCAGCAGCGAGTCACCTCACTTCAGTCACTGCGGCTCCGTCGTCAACCGTACGCATGTCGCTGCTATCGGCCTGCAGGTACAGCCATGCATATGCACAGCGCAATGCTGTGTGTTGAGCTCGGAAAAAGTAGTAAACTATTTTTTTAGCTCCTATTCATCTCTCGAACATGTATCTCAAAATATTTTTTTATATTTTTTTTATTTATCTCCTCACATAACACACGTCTTAACAAAAATATTTTTTCTCTCAACGTATTTCTCAACCTCTCTCGACGTACGTGCACGAGTCTCTCTCTGTGTCAGTGACTGTGTGCATCGTCAGGGACAGTGTGCCAGTGTCATCTTCTTCACCCATTCTGGTAGTGCTGCGGGAAAGGGGAGGATGGATTCCTGCCGAAAGCCCTCGAGGGGACCTCAACGTTCACGGAGCTAGAGCTCGCTCTCATCGGGAGCCGAGAGCTGCTATGTGTGCTACTAGTCTCTTCTTGACACAACAGAACAAGTTGAAGTTGTTATCTTGTCGTTGGAAAGCTCGGGGGAAACTGTAGCTTCTACCACAAACTTCTTCAAGCACCCGTCCATACGTACGATAAGATTCTTGCCAGGTTCCAGGTTTCCAAGTAGAGATCTCTCCAAGAGATACCCACTGCACAAGCATGAATATTTGCAACATGCACAGTATCACATTGCAGATGTGTGATATATATGCAAATCACACGACGAACGTCCACCCACAACCTTAATTCCCAAAGGAAGGCTTCCTCACAAACATCCTTTACTCGAGCAATCGCTGAAGAGTCACCCCATTTGACCTACAAGCTAAGTTTTAGCTTTAGCCGGGGACGACAAGTTATCAGGTGGGTGCAGATTAGTCTAACCTCTCGTAAACTGCTCGATTGGATACAACAACTTGACTGTGGGTGAAAATTTGGTCCAACATCTTGTAACTTGCTCAAGTTAGTGCAACAACTTAGTAAATTTACGGATATATGTAGTCTAAATATTGCCTCTATGATGAAAGGTATATGATAAGATTTTATCTATTCTTGAACATTTTGACAAAAGTATTTTTACATGGCTAAAATTTCTTCTTTTTAACCCACCGTAAACCTTAATCTCACTTGGCCTCACCATGATAATCGGACTCGTCTCAGGCGAGAACAGGGCTCGGAGGTTAGGGTTCGGGGTTGGAGGAGCAATCACTATTGCTGGACCTAAGGAAAGTTTAGGAGGGGAAGGTTCCCCGACCCCGTTGGTGGCGGAAGCGGGGTGGTGAGGGCCAGGAACGGGAAAGAAGAAGCTTCGTCAGGTCGGCTGAACGTACAAGACGATGAGGAACCATAAGATGGCGATCCTAACCATGGAAAGCACAGGCCGACTTCAAGGAAGTTTGGTTGAAGAAAATACATTGGAAAGTGCTAGTAATGGATGAGGCGGTAGGATTCTCTGGTGAGCGTAGCGGAAATGACTGCTGCTGCTCTTGCATTTGCCGCCAGCCTACGTAGACTCAGTTTTACGTCAGTGGCGCGGGTATATTCTTCTTTTCACCCTACCAGGCTACCACACCGTCGCCGGCTGCGTTCAGATTAGAAATGAAAAGATAAATAGTGCACTGAAAAACATGTTCTGTGAGTAAAATTAATAGAAAAAACTAGTTGAAGAAGTACTTTTTTAAATCTGAACACAGCCTACTCGCCTCGCCTTAGGGCGTGCGCCAGGGCGCTCATTTCCACGTCGCCGCGGGGCCCTGCTGTGCTGAGGTGTCGCGCAACTGTTGGCCGCGTGCGCCGGCCACCGCGCACGTACGTACGTACGGGTCCGGCCGTGGAGTGGAGCCCACACCACACCCGCGACTCGAGACGACAAGCAGCGGCACCACGGTCGTCGTCGTCGTCGTCGTGGCAACTGATGGCAAGGCAAGCGTGCGCACCGTCACCGGCCGAGACGACGAAACCCAATCAGCCGGCTCTCTACTCTGCTAATTATTTGCTAGCCTATCATTTCAAAAAAAATATATATTTGCTAGCCTACCCCTTCCTGGTTTTGGTCAAACAACGCTGCACGTAACACAGTATCAAAAAAAAAACGCTACACGTAACTGATGTGTCTATCAAATGCATACTCCTATCTATCTACTGTACTGGTTTGGATCATGTCAATCAGATTTTTTTTTCTTTTTTGCCAAAATTATTGCGATATACTATACGACATTGGATTTGGAGGAGTTTTTGCTGACAGGGGTACGTACACACACCATAAATGGAGAGACATGTGGATGATTGCTCAAAGTTTGCAAACGTCAGAGCAGATATAATCACAACATGTGTGTGCATGTGCCGACATGGACGACGCCACGACGCGGGGGGGGGGGGGGGGGGATCGATCGATCAACAGTGCGTCATGTGTCGTCGTCGGATATGCATGGTTCCGATTGACCGAAATCGTGAGGCAGCGTGTAAATGCGCGACGTGATGTGCGAGGAAATCTTGTTCGGCCCATTTCTAACGCAACATCACGACGATGCATGGTGCATGGATGGGTTCCATCAGGCAGGGAGCACCGAGGGATGGTCGTCGGTCAAAAGTTTTTTGTCCAGGCCCTGCTCGGACACGTAGGATCGTCGTCGTCGCGCCGCTGCGTGCTTCAGGCGCAAGCAGCTTCAACCATTCCACGACGTCTGATCTCTACCCTGGACAAGCCTTGCCACGTCGGTTTTGGGCTTTGGGCTGGGATAGACGACGTGGATTATTGACGATTGATCCAAAATCCAATTTATACGAGAATAAATACATAAGGCGGATAGCCAAATTCGTCCCGGAACTATCATCGAAAGCTCAATTTCGTCCATAAACTATGAAAACAGTCGTTTTCATACTCAAACTTTTGCATCCGGGTTAATTTGGTCCCTGATCTGATGTGAACAGCCACGGTGGCGTGCCTTGTCATCGCTCGATCAGCTAAAGGATGTGAATTTTCATTTTTTTTACTCTTGCCCCTTGTTTTCTAGTGTTTAATCATTGTTTTATGATCATTTGGCAACAGTCCTAATCTCCTAGATTAATTGTTATTGTAATGTAACCGTAATTCATGGCTGAGAACTGCAGACATCGTGACCAAATCTCACTAACATACGAAGCAGGGAGAGCCCCGAACTGTGGAACGTAAGATAGATGACCATGGACAAGGGTAAAACAAAAATTCACAGCATCTAGCTAGCTGACTGTGCGATGACGAGGCGCACCAGGGACCAAAACTGAGCTAGATGCCAAAATTTTAAGTACGAAAATGTAGTTAAGGAACGAAATTGAGCTTTCGAGGATGGTTCGGACGAATTTGACTATTCCGCCTTCGTAAGAATACAAACACTCGTGGTCGATGATTCATAAGAACCTTTACCATCTCATTGTTCCTAATTCTAATTGATATCATCTTGATTTGCGCATGATTTGGGAATTTCGGTTTAAGAGAGATGAGGTACGGCGTTTACAATAAATAGTGGGAGATTCTCGTAGATCGCGCGCGGCGTACGGAGTGTGGGAGTGGGGCCGGCCGTGGCGGTGTGCCCACCGGCCGGGCCGACGGGTAACTCGCCTCACGTGGCAACGGTACCGGGCTGCCTGATACGTCCATCCCACGCTGACTCGGCTCTGGCCCACCATTAACTCCTTTTTATCGTACTGTACGCAGATTGTTCCCTACTCTTTCTCCTTCTGTACACGACTCCACGTACTCCCCAGTACTATCTCATCTCATATTCTCATGCATCCATCATTTTTATGTTTTTTATTCTCAATTTTTAATCTGTACTATACGTCACTAACGCATATGCTACAGTGCAAGTGATGATCGTTGTTGTTTGGATCAACACGTGTATGGGATCACTGGTGCTCGCATTTTCCTGGATTTATTCTAGGATTTAACCGGCGTTATTCTTTCAGTGGTAGGCGACGTGCCCGTCGATAGCGAGGCGCCTGTGGTGACTTCGTCAATTTGGAGGATTTGCCGGCCCAGTCTTTCGGAGGTGCTCATAGGGGTAGGGTTGCGTGCATATGTTTGTAGGGACAAATGTGCGTGCGTGTATGTGAGCGTCTGCGTCTGTACTGTGTAATTCGCAAAAAAAAAAAAAAAGAATCAGATGAAGTGGATTAGTAGAATAGTAATCCCTGCAAGCAGCAGCTCTAGCACAAGTTTTGTACCGTTCCGGAAAGAAAATCGTATATGCTCTGCACAAATGTTCTCGGATGCAAGCATATATGCAACCCTACAGTACGTAGTCGATCCCGTGCACAACGGTCATGCTGCTGCAGGCAGGCAGGCGGAGGTGCATTTTCTGTTTTTCCTTGGCTGCACTTTAATTGCGTCATTATATGAAGGTAGTTTCCTATGCTAATTTTCTGCGTATGGTATCAATTTAAAGTACTCTAGCCCCAGATTATTAAACGAGCAACTGATTGATAATAACCGAACAAAGATTAGCATCTATGGTGATTTTATCAATCGCAAGACTAGATTACTACTAGTCTCTATGGTAAAACTGTTGCGCCACGTAATCTTTAATTTAGTGTACGATGTCCGCATGGTAATAATTGATCTACGAATTTGGATAGATAACTCAATACCACTTCACAATAGCCACCTGTTATTGGAAATTTTACAGGTAGATAGAGAGAGCTCCGAGCATTTGAAAGAATTGCTCTCTGCAAATTGTGGGCATCTTATTGCTCTCTGCAAATGAACAAAAAGAGCAGATTAATAGGACTCCATAATTTTCAATGAAAAGGTTTGTGTTCGTCTATGCGGCCGTCGTGCATGTGCATGCAGGTGGTAGCTTTTTGAATTTGTGCTCTTTCTTCTTCGTGCGGGCGGGCAGGATGAAATGGAAAGCTGCGAGCTCGCGCGCGTGGGTGGTATTGGGCCCGTTGAACTGTTCGACCTGATGAGGGGGGCCATCGTGTTCTTTTGAGCTGGAGGATCTTCTATGCATACCAAATCTAGCAATCTTTTATTTTAGAATTCTGTGTCCAGGGAGAAAGAGCTCGTTGAGGGGAATGTGGATGCGGTGGTTATATGTTATCATTGTGTTTGTGTGATAGTCTAGATGCTATCATTTGAAAATCTTGATGGGACATTCCTAGCTAATAGAGGGGTTCATATATAATTAGTGGTTCGTATATAATATGATGGGGTTGAAGCCGTTTTAAAAATGTGGTTAAACAGGTTTCTTTTATGGCTGGTTTTACATCTGTGACTTGAGGGCAAGAGCCGAAGAAGCCACAAATTTCAGCTTTTCGGTGTAAGCCGTTTTGGACTTCTTCTCCAGCTTCGGCAATGAAGCTATGTTGAAGATGACCCCTTGGCGGAGCTTCAGTTGAAACAGATAGTGAAGCTGGTTTTGAGAGCCGTGCCAAGGAGGTCTTGGTGTCATTACAGACAACGTTGGTAAAAAAAAAGACTACATCAAGGAAACCGTGTTATAAATTTCACGAAGAAGGACTTCTTGTAGTTTAGTGAAGAATAGCTCGCTACCGAAAGAATGACAAAGAATAACGTTGATTTAAATTAGATGGCTATTGTGAGAAAAAATTAACTTCAATTGCATGTGTTATAGTTTCACTTGTAGTTTTCATGATCTTCTCCAGGAAAAAAAAACAGAAATACCATGTACTGTTTACAAATTTCTAATTGATTGATTAATGTGTTAGCCTGTTAGAGGCCGTCTGCAACACTATTGCAATAAGCCGCTTCACAATTTTATACCAGAATGAAGTGAGAATTGAGCTAGTGAAGCATGTTTTTGACTTCAATTGGCTCTTTGCTATAGTGTAGCTATGAGAGAGAAGCTGAAGCACCCCGCAACTGTCCCAAATGAGGTTGTTTGGTATAGCTCTAGCTCCTACAATAATAGCTTTGCTTGTCTCAAATGAGGGTTTTTTTATGGTTCTTCGGATCTCGCACCTTTGGTGAAGCAGCTCTATGATGGAGTTGAAGCCGGGTTTCTTTTCCGACTGGTTTTACATTTGTAACATGAGGGGAAAGAGCCACAAATTTCAGCTTTGGTTGTGCGGTGTAAGCCGTTTTGGGCTCATCTCCAGGTTCGACAGCGAAACTGTTTTGAAGACAACCCCTTGACGAAGCTTCAGGACTTGGTGTGGTTGGAGATAGCGCTCATAAAAAGAAGACTACATGAGAGAAAACTGTGTATAATTTCGTGGAGAAGAGCTTATTGTAGATAGTTTAGTGAAGAACTCCCTACCCAAAGAATAACGTTGATTTAAATTAGATGGCTATTCTGAGAAAAAAATTAACTTCAATCGCATGTGTTATAGTTTCACTCTAGTTTTCATTATCTTCTCTAGGAAAAAAAATCAAAATACCGTGTACTGTTTACACATTTCTAATTGATCAATTAATGTGTGAATAAATTATATTTACTGTAAGGCTGCGCGCGCATATACTTTGTTTTTTTAGAAAAGAAAATCTGCGTTAACCACAGATAAAAGGATGGAGCCCGCACTTGGAGAGGGCATACCCCTGCTTACATTTCTGGGTCTCGCCGGTGGGCCAAGTGCTCGGGCCCGCACGTCATAGACGTAAGCTGAGTCGTCGTTGTGTTGGCGGTTGGCGCCGGTATCCCAAGCGGATCCCATCCATGAATTTGTTTTACCGCATCTTCGTCTACCTCGCATCGCACCACGCCGCACGCACGCAGGCGGCGGAACCAAACAAGCTACAGGCTACAGAGTGAGAGAGGAGTGAGGATTTCTTTATATATAACGTTAACGGAGGGAAACGAGGAGGGATCGCAGCCAGCAGCGAGCGGATCTTGCAGGCCTCTGGCGGCGCCCACCCGCGCCGCTACATAAGCTGACGAGACATCACCACCACCCCCTCGCATCCCCACCGGGGCGTCACCACCCACACACGCACAGAACCAGCCACCCGCTCGAGCACCACTCGCTCGTGGGAGAGCAGTAGAGCACACCGGTGAGCAGAGCAGCAGCAGGAGGAGGAAGAAGGGAAGCCATGGGCCAGGTGAGTGATGGGGCTTCACTTTCCCTGTCGCACTGCCGTGCCGGCGTCGGTAACGAAAGGCAAAGGCGGCGTCTTGATGGCTGATGGGTGCGTGGTGTGTGTGATTGCTTATATTTGTATATATATGTGTGTGCAGGAAGCGAAGAAGGAGGAGGTGGAGAAGCCGAAGGAGGCGGCGGCGGCACCGGCGGAGGAGAAGCCAAAGGACGCGGGGGCGCCGGCGGAGGAGAAGCCCAAGGAAGGAGGAGGGGACGAGAAGAAGGAGGAGGCGCCGCCGCCGCCGCCGGAGGAGGTCGAGATGCGGGTCTACATGCACTGCGAGGGATGCGCCAGGAAGGTCAAGAAGATCCTCCGGCGCCTCGACGGTAATGCCGCTGCCATGCCCCTGCTGTCTCTCTGCTAGCTTCCATCGATCTCTGCTAGTCTCCCATTTTTCCGAGTGGATTGATTCCCAGTTTTTGCTCTGGAGTCTTGCTGGTCTTTTCGAGATTTTCTGAATTAGTAACTGCCGTTGTTTTCCTTTGACTGTGGGAGGGAGGTTAATCCTGTATGCTCATCAGGTCATTAAAAGGCAATTGATCGATTGAGGTTTCAGAATATTCTATTTTTTCTTTTTTTTAAAAAAAAAGAAAACAACTCCAGATTTGGATACAAAAAGGTTGTTACTCTTGGGAGAATTGCTGTGATTCAGGGTAGGATTTGAAGATTATTATTCTTTAATTAACTAATCAGATTCACCTAATCAATTAGATCTTTCGTTTTCAACTGTTGCAATTGCACATGAATCCAGTTGATTAATACTGGGCGAGAATGACTGGCTAGAGATCTGGAGTGACTTTTAGCTCCAGAAAAGGTTGGTAGATTCCAAGAGAATGACAGCCTTAGCTTGGGCGTATGCCATTCAGAGCTCAAAAAGTGAGGTTGATTCCTCGGTCAGACCTTCAAATTCACAAATGTTCCAAGCATGATGCATATTCTCCATGTACTTGTAGTTGTTGCTATCAAAAGGAACCTAAGATTCTGCAGCTCAAATGTTCAATCGTCATGACATCTGAAACGAAAAAAATTCTCTGTTGGCACTGCAGGTGTGGAGGATGTGATTGCTGACTCCAAGGCACACAAGGTGGTGGTGAAGGGTAAGAAGCCAGCCGCCGACCCGATGAAGGTGGTGGAGCGTGTCCAGAAGAAGACCGGGCGCAAGGTGGAGCTCCTCTCGCCGATCCCGCCTCCGCCGGAGGAGAAGAAGGAAGAGGAGAAGGAGGAGGAGCCCGAGCCACCCAAGCCAGAGGAAAAGAAGGAGGTGAATGAAACAGCAATTTACTTATCAACATCTCACTAAGTTCCTCGGTTCCTCCTGCATTTTCCCCTTGTCTGTTCCACATTGCAGGCTTTTTTTATGCTAATTTTCTTTGCATCAGAGGCTGATATCAGAATGTTTCTTTCTCTTGTTTGGTCTTGAAGCCGCCGGTGATCGCCGTGGTGCTGAAGGTGCACATGCACTGCGAGGCCTGCGCTGAGGGGATCAGGAAAAGGATCCTCAAGATGAAAGGTGCTTTTACTAGTTGCCTGCAATCAGAATTCCAATCCTTTTCTTGCTATCCTTATCTTCTTCATGTCCCATCTAGTTTACTATAAGCGTCGTGGATGCAATTAGTTAGCTTTTATGATTCAGATGGCCGAAACCTGTCATTTTCTGATGAAGATTTGTAACCACTTTTCAAGTTAATAAAACTAAGTTTCAAAAAAAAAGTTAATAAAACTAAATTTCTGTCTACAGAGAAGAACAACTCCTCCAACGACCTGTCTAACTAAAAACTAACAAGATTGTTAAGCTTGTCAGGATTTTCACTACTCCTTGTTCTGAATTACATATTTTCCTTTCCAATTCCTGGTTGTGCAGGGGTGCAATCTGCAGAGCCAGACTTGAAGGCATCGGAGGTGACAGTGAAGGGAGTGTTCGAGGAGGCCAAGCTGGCCGAGTACGTGCACAAGCGCACCGGCAAGCACGCCGCCATCATCAAGTCCGAGCCGGTCCCTCCGGCCGAGACCGCCGCCGGCGACGACAAGGCCAAGGAGGAGAAGAAGGAAGGCGGCGGCGAGGAGAAGAAGGATGAAAGTAAGGATGAGAAGAAAGACGGCAAAGAAGGCGGCGGCGGCGGTGAGGAGAAGAAGGAAGATGAGAAGAAAGACAAGGAGGACGGTGAGGCTGCCGCCGGCGATGAGAAGGACAAAGAGAAGGACGCCGCCGCCATTGTCGCGGCCAATATGTACATGCACTACCCGCGGTACGCATTCCCCGGCGGGTACTACCCACCACCACCATTGCCTCCTCCCGGGTATGTCTACCAGCCAGCTTACCAGCCAGCGTATCCGCCGCCGCCCTCGTATGCGATGCACCACCACCAGACGGTGGCGCCACAGCTCTTCAGCGACGAGAACCCGAACGCGTGCTCCGTCATGTAAAAAGGTAGTTATGGGGTCTAGAGCATAAAAAAAATAAGAAGCGGGGGGAAGGGAAAGAGAGCTGTGCAATTTGGAGGTTGTCTTTGCAAAAAAAAGAAGCCCTTGAGCAAAGCAAATGGCAACTTGAAGCAAAGCGCCAGGCTTTTTGAGGGGTTAGATTTCCATTTCTTTTTTGTGTTCTTTCTCTCTTTTTTAAAAAAAATTTAACCTCTTTTTTTTTCACCGTTCTGGTATAAAGTAAGTCTGGTCAGTTTATGGATGCTATCTTTATGTAGAATTTTGCCTTGTACTGCCTCAGCTTCAGACTTCTATAAAAACTGTATTATACTATAAACCATTTACTACCTTTGGTTCCCACTTTCTAGTGTTTACCCTTTTCTTTACCCTTTTCTCTAGGAGCAAAACAACTTGTTCAGCAAGTTTACATTAGGAATCTGAAATTTTATCTCGGTGAATGGTATGAAGGTTCTAGAGGTGACATGGGGGAAGGGGACAAGTGCTTAGGCTGTCTGCAGCGGGTTCCTCTACGGACCCCTTTCCGTAACCGCTACAGTAAAAGTGTGCTGCAGCGGTATCCCGCTATGTCCCCGCTACCATCGAGGGATGGCTCTGACAAGCTACACCGAGCGGAGATAGCGACCTCCCGCTACGGCGCCACGGTGGTGCGGGCCCCGCTTTCCACCCACGCTCTCCACCTATGCCCCAACTGCCGGGGAGGCGGAGCCGCTCGAGCTCATCGTCGGCCGGCCATGGCCATCACCGCTGCCACCTGCAGCCACCACCGCCACCGCAGTTCTCCTCCGTGCATCAGGATGGAGAGAGAGGAGGTGGGGCGACGAGCCGACAAGAGGCGCGGTGAGGCCGGCCAGAAGCAGAGGAGAGAGAGGAAGAGAGGAGGACGACGACCACGAAATCGAGCACAAATCCACTAAATCCCCAACCAAATCACCACAAATACACGAAATCCCCAACCAAATCAACCACAAATCCGAGAGAGAGAGAGGAGGAGGAGGACGACGAGCTCTCCTGGCCACTGCTTGCCACCGCCACCGACAAGGACAAGGCGGCGGGTAGAGCAGTAGCAGGTCCCTCGCGAGAGGGAGGGGATGGGGAGCAGAGGAGGCGCAGGCGAGAGAGGGAGGGCCAGCGTGAGAGGGAGAGGCGCGGCTGGGAGAGGGCGAGATCTCGAGAGGGAGACCCGCCGGAGGAGGTGCTCCGCTGCCGGAGATCTCGAGGGAGAGACCGAGAGGAGTAGGCTGGAGAGGGCGAGACGCGAGAGGACGAGAGGGATCGAGAGATCTGGTGCATGTGGAGGCTACGGTGGGGAAAAAGAATTAAAAAATAGAGAGAAAAAGAAAAAGAAGTATTGGAAAAAAAGATTAAAAAAGAAGGGAAAAAGGGTAAAAGAAAGAAAAATAATAGGAGATAAAGAAAAGAAAAATTGAGGAGAGGGAGGAGATGGTAGTTGAGGATGGTTGAATAAAATATAGTATAGTTGATATAGAGGGATGATATAGAGGATTGATGGCTGCAGGAGAAATGGGTATAGAGTAAAGAATCTCGATGACTAAGACGAAATATTCCTTTTAGAGGGATAGGATAGAGGGATGCCACCGCAGAGAGTCTTAGCATGTGCATATGGGGCATGTGAATGTGATGGGTCCATGGTGCGTGGCCCAAAATCCGAGGTGGATTGCAGCTTCAATTTTGATGCTCCTGCCTTTTCACACTGCAGAGCAGTAGCCCTGGAACTCACAGTGGTAGCTACAGCCTGGAGTTTGCTCTGAATGTGAGGATTCGTTCCCTTCATCATGGCAACATCTACTCTCAAGTCTCAAGGGCTGTGGCAGTATTGGCTCAAATGATGGAGCGTGGATGTGGATCGATTCATATCTCCTTTTTCGTCTCTCATCTCTCTTTTTTAAAATATAATTTCAATCCTTTTTCACCTTTTGGTATAAAGTAAGTCTGAACTTGTCAGGTTATGGATGCTTATCTAAACACAGATTTTGCCTAGTATTGCCTCACCTTCAGAATTAAAGTACTTACCCTGGTGCCTTTGCCTCATTTCAATGTTGATGGATTTTTTTCCCCACTTATGTATTTTTACTAGAGACTAGCAGACTACTTGATCCCACTCGTGCTTGTGTATTGATGGATTTGCAGTTACTTCTATGTTGTGAGATTATCGGTTATGTTCTGCGTCATGTAAATGTCAGGGAAATGTGTTCAGTTTTGGTTCACTGATATCCATTTAAAATTTGACAAGGCTGCCTTTACCCAACCTCGTTAAGATCTGGCACAAATTTGTGCATACTTTGTCCTGACTCTAGGTGTACGATTTCAGTAATGGTATCTTTGGTACTCCATCTAGTTATATACTGAAGATGAAATAAAGTGAGTTCCTATCAGAATGCAGGTTCAGTTGATACATATGCTAAAATTGAAAATGAGCAATAAGTTTGAGGCTGCTTTGAGCCAACACTGCTCACAACTATCAATGAGACGGCCAAGGAAATGCATATTTTTCTTGGCAGCTCAATGAGACAGCCAAGAAAAATAACACTTTTCTTGGTGGCTCCAAACAACCACCAAGGAAATGCACAAATTGCTTGGCGGTTTAAATAAAACAAGAAAACTACATATTTACTTGGCTGCTTTGGAAGCCCGCCATGAAAATAGCTTTTCTTGGCAGTTTACCATCCCTGCCAAGGAAACGTACTTGGCGGCCAAAATTTACTGCCAAGAAATTCTTTGGCCGCCGAGACAATTCCAGTTTGGTGTAGTGAATGAGAATGGTATCTGCCTGCACATATAGGAGCAAATGTGGTTAACTCCCGAATCAATTGTCGCTGGCCCAATAATCAAAAGGGCGCGGCAAAGCTTCTGGTGGGCTCGCTCACTCAGTCAAAGACAGCTTAATGGGCCCTTAGCCTGCCGATCACCAGGACGGTAACTGAGAGCTTAGACTCAACGGTGAGTTTAGATTGGAAGAAAAAACACTGTAGATCTAGAAAAAACGGTCGTGTTGAGAAGCGTGTTCTGTGAGTGAGAGGGGTGACATGAATAGAAAAAAGTTAGATGAATCATGTTATTTTGGGAGAAGTTAGGTGATCTAAACGCACCCTTAAGCTCTCCCCTGCGCGCTTGGCTCATGTCAGTGTGGCAGAGTTGCAGGTGACCGTCAGTCATAACTCAAGCTATTTCCTGCACCATTTTTTACCCGTACTCTGGTGGAACCGAATGGCCTCAAGCAAAACATGAAAACTTTGTTCAGAAATCAGAATGTATAGTACGTTAACATACGATGCACCTGCAGGCCTACAAACTGCAAAGCATAATGGTTAGCTGAACTGCATCGAGAGGGTTGGGAGTTAACCACATCCGGAGCAGCAGCTAGCTCTGTGCCGAATCTGCAGGACGATTTCCTGCATTGAAACCAGCAGCCAGCTCCTCCCCCCCCCCCCCCCCCCCCCCGCGTCTTCACACGCATGATTGTTCGAACAACTAACTCACACCTCTCGATCGAGTTTATAATAAGTCCGGCTTTGGGTCCCTTAGACTGCACGTAATTAAGCAATGTAGCTAGGAAAACCTTGGATCTTGTGAATGAAATAGTTTATAGGTAAGTGCCATCCAGATCAGGATCAAGCTCAGCTTTTCCTTATTTAATCATCTCTATACGCGACTTCTTCTCGGCATGGCCTCTCAACTATGCATACAGTGGTTCTGGATGCATGCTTCAACATGTTGCACGCAGGCAGGGGTGTAAATATATCTTGTGCATTTTGCATCTATTCTTAACACGAGTTACACAGCTAGCCACATCTCGTGCTCTGATTTCGTCCTAGTAGTACTACACACTAGTGGATGGAAAGATGGGTGAATTGTTCCCGCCGTACTTGCAAAGCGTGTCGTGGGCACATACGTGCACGGTGACCGATATGCACGTACTGCGTCGGTCCTCCTAGTGGAGTGGAGTGGCTCCATTCATGGACGGCACGGCAGAGTTGCAAGGAAAGGTGATCGATGATGTACGCATCCTTATCGTCACTTGGCCACATGCAAAGGGACTGCATGCACGCTGCCGTACTTGCCCAGGCTCAAGGCATGTGCATGAATATCATGAATATATAAAATAATGGATTTTTTATCCATTATTTATCTTTACACAGTAAATTTGTACATGTACTACTAGAAAAAAAAAACGTTTTCACAAGAAAAAATTGTACTGGAACCTGTACGTGTGCTTGCGACTGGACCCGGTCCTTTTGGTTTGTGGCCTTTGTGGGGCGCAAATAACTCAGACACCACAACGCACACGCTGATCTGAGACGAAAGGTTCTGGGAATTATTAGAGCTACTTCTTAACTACATTTTATTTGTTTGTAGTATGTACACAGACATATATTAACTGTCCTATGAAAGAAAAACCCACGAGATACGAGTTTTTTTTAGACACACCAGTATTTGCACCACCTTTTTTTTTTTGGCGATAAAGGGAAGAAAAAGGACCTACGCGCAGTACCGGAAAGCAAACAAGCCCACATCGCGCGCTATGTTACATGGGCCGGAAGAGAGGAAGCAGCTCACAAGTGGATAACAGCCTAACAGGCGGCCCGTCGCCCACGGATCGCGCGGAGCTGGATCAGTGTGCAGCAGCACTCGCGTTTAGGGTGCGTTTAGTTTCACCCATCCCCACAAAAGAACACTATTCATCTAACTTTTCCTTATTTATCCTACGCCTCCCACTCACATAACACTATTTATCTACAGTGTATTTTTTTAGATCTATAATGTTTTTTCGGGGAATCTTTCCCAATCTAAACACACCCTTAGTCCCACCTCGCCAACGCACTGAGCGAAACAGATGCTTATAAGTCAACGCGCCCAAGCTTGCTACGTCTCTTCGGAGACATCCGATAAAATTGGAAAGAGAAATGGTCCAAATTTTTTTGAGATTTTGCGCTCTGGTTCCTCGGCTCTTACAGATTCGTCCCTGGGATTTTACGGCCAGGTCCTTGGGTTCGCCTAGGTCCCTGGAGAAGGAGAGAACGTCTTTATTTCTAGTCCCTGAAGGTTATTTTAATGAGTGCCTGTGCTGTTCCGGTTTCACAGATATGCCCCTAACTATTTAGGTACTAGCCCACGAGTTACCGTCGATTTCATTTGCTCTGCTCCATTGTGATATAGATATTTTCCATACTTATTATTGGTAGTGCCTCAGTGATACTATTGTTTGCTGTGCTCTTATCCTCTTTTACTCTTAATGTTTTTTTATGACATTAATAAGATTCAGCACCAATGCAATTTCTCACCGTAGTCTTAATTTCTTTGCACGCGTTAGCTGAAGGAAAGTATATACATAAAATGTCCTGTAGTACAAAAACTCTTCCAATCCAAAGTGCCGTACAATGGATCCACGGCATAAACACAAGAATAATTGAAAATATGTTCCTGTACCTCCATTCCTCACTCCAAGGGCAAAGTAATTAAATGATTTGGCCATGGCTATGTTGCGTATAAATTATAAATTAGAGAAAAACGAAGCTAAGAAGCAGCTGCATCTCGCTAAAGTATTTTCTTTTTTTATCTCTATCTTATACAAAAAGTGGTATGTTATCTTTAAATTTTGGAGCCACTCTCTCCTGGTTTGCCGTAAGCGACAAGTAGTTATTCCGTGACATTGTATGGGCAGACAAACTCGTCTTGGTTAATTATCTAGAGTATCCGGCGAAGCTTAGTTTGTTTGATTGCTCTCTTTTTTCTCAATCAACCTGTCAACGAGACCTTTAAACCATGTAATCTCTTTGGAATCGATCTAGTACGTAGTTTTTGACTTCGTATATACGTGTAATATGTGCCGTGTGCACCCCCTGTTCTCCATTCACGTTCGCACAATCTCCAGACTACTTGGCACACGCACGACACAACTGTGGTCTGCCCTGCACCATCCCATGTGTGCACCATTTCTTTCCTTACGGTCGTCAACATCTCGCGGCAAGCGTCGTGCGACCATCGTGTCGCCGTACTCTCGTGTACTAGTCGTGCGCGGACTGGGATTCTAAGGATCCGGGCCCACCACGCAGCGAGAGTAAGGTCGTAAACTAATAACGTGAAAAAAAGGAGGGTTCTGACCTTCTAGGCCTGGGAGAGAATATTTGCATGTCACGGAAACGGGAAAGGTAAAAAATAAATGAGGCGTCACGCCAACTCCCTTTACAAGTCCTTTTCTTTACGTTTCCGCCGATGCTCTTCACTTTTCTTTTCTTTTGTTTTTTTCTTTTTGCAAATGTATATCCGCCGATGCTCATTTCTTTTTTTTTTCTTTTTGCCCCCGCCGCCACACCTATATCTTGTTTCCCGTGGAGCGGTAGCCTCTGACGCTGGGCCCGGGTGGTTTCCCCCAAGGCCCCAACCAATGCGAACCGAGCACCATACTCCCCGGTTTACCCTGCCGCAGAGGATCCGAGCTCGGTCGAGCCGCGCGAACCTGGACGCAAAGCACAACGCTCCGCACTGTCGATGACCTGCGGGCCCGGGTCCAGAGGTTGCGGGTCCCACCTGTTGCTTTCGGGGTATATCCCAGGTCCACGTCGCCATCCACAGTTACTGTGTGTTTAGATTGTAGGAAAAAACACTGTAGCATAAGAAAAACACTGTAGCATTCGCTGGGAAACGTGTTTTGTGAGGAAGGAATAGTGAAAAGTTGGAATGAATAGTGAAAAGTTGGAATGAATAGTGAATAGTTGAAAATCTGAACATTGCCTTAAACTAAAATAATCCCACCCGGACAGGCCAACTATAGAGCCACCCACATGTGGACCCCTACTACCTTGCGGCGGGGACCTATATAGCCCGTAGCTTACGTTCACGCGGAAGACTCTACCTCTACTGGAAAACCTATGGGTCCCATTGCTGGGTCACTGAGCCACGGACCCACACGTCATGGTAGGCAGCCGAGTTCGTGTAATCTGTGTGCCGGTATCCGAGGGGGATTCTTGAATTTTAATAGGCCTCATCAATGCAACGGCAAGGCACCCAGCCCCGACTCCATCGCCTCATCGTCTTCTACCTCGCACCACACGCGAAACCAAACAAACTGCTCATAGAGAGATAAGAGGGGGAGAGATTATTTTTAATTAGAGGAAATCATAAGAGGAGGGAGAGGGAAGGTAGGCATTGCCGTGACGCCTCGCCGGGGACCGATGGGTTCGGAGGCGGAGATCACGGGCCCGCTCCTCGCGGGCGGGGGCGGCGGCGGCGGCGGCGCGCCGGCGGAGCAGGAGGCGGTGCCGCCGTGGCGGGAGCAGATCACGGCGCGGGGGCTGGCGGTCAGCGCGGTGCTGGGGGTGCTCTTCTGCCTCATCACCCACAAGCTCAACCTCACCGTCGGGATCATCCCCTCGCTCAACGTCGCCGCGGGGCTGCTCGGCTACTTCCTCGTCCGCACATGGACGGCCGCGCTCGAGAAGCTCGGCGTCGTCTCCAAGCCCTTCACCAAGCAGGAGAACACCGTCATCCAGACCTGCGTCGTCGCCTGCTATGGCCTCGCCTTCAGCGGTATGCTCGATCTGGTTCCGATTTTCCTTTACTGGAAATTGGCTGATAAAGTTGTACTTGTCGGTAGAAACAGGCCTTATTTCTGTCTAGAGCTACAAATTTCTTATTTTCAAGTTAGGTGGACTAGTGCTAGTTTACTAGCTGCTTTTGATGTTATGTACTTCGTTTCAGAAAAAAAAAATACAATTCTCGCATCCCAAGGAGTCAATTTATCTCAACCTTAACCAAATATATACAACAAATTAATACTATTTGTGACGCCGAATAATCATAATTAACTTTATCCTGGATCCTGGCATCTATTTTCATATGACATATATTTAGCATTACAAAAAGTTAATATATTTTCTATAGCCTTTGTCAAACTTAAGAAAGTTTAACTCAGCCCAAATCCAGAATGTGATTTTATCTCAGTCAAATTATACGACCCGAGAAATATTTGATTTTCTTTCAAGATAATTTTCCTTAGGGCGAAGCTGTGATTACCTTATGTATGGTTGTATCATATTCTGATTGGAGGAATTTTGCTTCATATCTGATTTTCTTCTGCTATTCTGAGTTTAGTATTGGATTTTGTTTAAGATAGTTTTTTCTGAAGCTGTGATTACCTTATGTGTGGTTGATATTATGTTCTGGTTGGGGGAATTTTGCTTTCTTAATATCTAATTTTGCTGTTCAAGTCCGAGTTTATGATCTGATTTTGTTTCAAGATATTGTTTCTGAAGCTTTGATAACCTTATCTAAGATTGATATTACATCTGTATTTGGTATATTTTTCTCTATTAATATATCATTTTTTTGTTAAATTCGGAGTTTCCTCCTTTTTCTTTGAATTCATTTCTCTTATGTCTTATCAATTCAATAACTAATCTTGTGGTTGCAGGGGGATTTGGAAGTTATATGCTTGCGATGGATCAGAGAACCTACGAGCTTATCGGAGCAGATTATCCTGGTAACAGGGCTGTTGATGTCAAGAATCCTTCACTGGGTTGGATGATTGGATTCATGTTCGTCGTAAGCTTCCTCGGCCTATTTAGTCTTGTTGCGCTGCGCAAGGTACTCATTCAGGACTTGACCCATTAATCTTTGTATTTTATGGGATTACATGCTCATTCTCAAATGGAGTTGTGTTGTTTGCATGACTTGTCTAATTCCTCTGCTGATGTGTGGTGTTTTTTAGGTAATGGTTATTGATTACAAGCTGACCTATCCCAGTGGGACAGCCACGGCCATGTTGATAAATAGCTTCCACACGACCACTGGAGCTGAACTTGCAGTGTAAGACTTGGATCAACATTCATCTGTGTCCCTTAATTTGTACCCTCATTTGTTCAATTTGCAATTTTCTATATTTCTTCCTGTAGAATGATGCATCATTAATATCTCCTGTTAGATGTATATGTATTTATGTATTTCCCCATTGTATAAGGGGTCTTTGTGCATATTTCCCCATACCTGTACCTGTATATATTTGGGCCTAGTGCCCCTATAATGAATACAAGTGCTATTCATAACATGGTATTAGAGCCATAATTAGAGTTAGGTTTTCTCCTCTCCTCCCTAATTCGAATCCTGGTGTTGCACTTGCACCAATTTTTCCCGATCTCCATCCGCTGTTCTTCATTCTTGAGCATCGGACCTCTTCTTCGATTCGTTACAGCTCTTCGTCCTGAGCTTTCTTCTGGTGGGGGAGTGTTGCTGCCGCCGCCTCCACCTCCGCCGTCGCCGTCTCCACCTCTGTCGCCGCCGCCACCAGCAGCAGCTGTGCGCCTCTTGTTGCCGCCAGCTGCGTCTCTGCCAGACTTCCGCCGCCGCCGCGCGTTCTGTACGCCCGTCGGCTGCCTCTTCCTCCGTCGGGTTGTTTCTGTGGATCCCTCTGTCAAGTCGCCGCCGTCATTGTCGTCGTCCTCGTCCGCCTAGGCCTGGAGATCGAGTTCTGCTCGATCTCTTCTTCTGGCTCGGCTCTTTTTCGGCTCGGCTCGTTTCTCGGCTCGGCTCGATTCCTGATAGTTCGGCTCAGCTTCTGTTAGTTGGGCCAACCATCAAATTATGTAAATGTAGTATGTGCCAACCATCAAATTGGAAGGAGTTCAATCATGCCACGTTGATATTGACATGGAAAACTTGTGACCAGGCCGGGTGATCCAAGTGACTGTGCATCACCAAACATTTCTCCTAGTTTTAGATGGATCTCTGAACCTAGAATGAATCGTCTTTCAATTTTTAAAATTGTAGTGGTGTTAGAATTTACCCTGTTTTTTAGTTCTAAATCATCAATAGTTTTAAAAGTCACACTGCAAATGAGCTCAGATACTTTCCACTTCTAACAACTTAAATGACAATAACAAGATTGTACTAACAGTCCTTCATGCAAATAAAATGCTAGAGGAAATATCAAACATGAAACATATGGATGCCATGTGCAGAGTGTCTTGTAAGTTGTTAAGAAAATACTCCATCCAAACACAAAAAGGTCACATTTGGACAAGGTCTTCAAACAAATTTTTAACTGTTATTTCTTTTAGGCATATTTATAACCTAATAAACAAATATTTTATAGCCAACATTTCATGCAGATTTTGTATAGCCAATGTAAATAACTATGAATGTGTTATCAAAGTAAAAATATTTATACTGGTTTCGGAGTTGACAACTAGTTTCTTTTCAATTACTGCACTATTTTGTTAACCTAACTTTTGTTTTATGGCTGCAGCAAGCAAGTTAAGTGTCTTGGGAAGTATTTGAGTATTAGTTTTATCTGGAATTGCTTTAAATGGTTCTTCAGTGGTGTTGGAGATTCTTGTGGTTTCGATAATTTTCCTTCTTTAGGACTTGCAGCATTTAAGAACACGTAAGTTTTTTGTGACTTTTTATATTCCATTAAATTTTTCATGAAGGATTAACTGCTAGCTCTGATCTAATGACATGACCTCCAAAAAAGACTGAAATTTTCACTTCTGCTCCTGTAGGTTCTATTTTGATTTCAGTCCAACCTACATTGGATGTGGTCTTATTTGTCCACATATTGTTAACTGCTCTACACTTCTTGGTGCTATCATATCTTGGGGTTTCCTTTGGCCATATATATCCACAAAAGCTGGGGACTGGTATCCAGCTAACCTTGGAAGCAATGACTTCAAAGGCCTCTATGGATACAAGGTATAGTGATGGAAAGTTTTATCTATTATGATATGCCTTTGGTTAATCTTCATTCAGTACATCATTTTGACACTCAACTAGCAATGTTCTTTATTCAACTGTTCTAGAGCCAGCAAATCACAAGGCACGAATGATGTAGCTCTTTTTTTTTTCCCTTGATGTGTTTATAAACCTTAATAAATCTAAGAGAAATTTTGGCTGTTGATGTGAGCCAAAAGCAATGATGCTAATCGTCATACTGCATGTTTCATTGGTGGAAATAGGATTGGTGAGGACTAAGTATTTGACTCAATACTGATAAAAGGGCATACCCATTACTGAAAGCTCCCACAGTGTAATAATATTGAGAATTTCGTCATGTATTTAGTAAAATAACATTTGTATAGCATATATAGCTCATTTAGTTCCTAGAGAATTATAGTTTACAAGATCAGTCTTTGCGGCTTTATGTTGTGGTTTACATGGTGAATGATGATCAATCTTTGCGAATTTATGTTCAGCAACGAGTAAGCTGTATCTATTCCCTGTGTTCCAGGTTTTTATATCTGTATCGGTGATACTTGGGGATGGTCTTTATAATCTCATCAAGATAATTTATGCTACTATCAAGGAAATAATGAATGCACGGGCAAAGCAAGGAAGACTTCCACTTGTCCGGGTTCAGGATGGTAATGTTATTTTAATTTCTTATTTTGTGCTTCTTGCCTAACAATACATCAATATAGCAGGATCTTATGCTTCTATTCTTGAACAGGTGATGAAGTTTTGAAATTATCAACCGAGGAAAAGCATCTGAATGACACATTCGTAAAGGACAGTATTCCTCCCTGGTTGGCAGGATCTGGTTATGTTGGCCTTGCAGCAATATCAATTGCAACTGTCCCAATGATCTTCCCACAGATCAAGTGGTACCTTGTCCTCTCAGCATACGTTGTTGCTCCCCTACTGGCATTCTGCAACTCGTATGGCACTGGGTTAACAGACTGGAACCTTGCATCAACATATGGAAAGATTGGCCTCTTTATTTTTGCCTCATGGGTTGGTCAAAATGGTGGCGTGATTGCTGGCTTAGCTGCCTGCGGTGTTATGATGTCCATCGTATCCACTGCAGCTGATCTCATGCAGGACTTCAAGACAGGGTACCTTACACTCTCCTCACCTAGGTCCATGTTCGTGTCGCAGTTGATTGGGACCGCCCTTGGCTGCATCATTGCCCCACTCACTTTTTGGCTTTACTGGTCGGCTTTTGATATTGGCAACCCCGATGGTGCGTTCAAAGCGCCATACGCGGTGACCTTCCGTGAGATGTCGATTCTGGGTGTCGAAGGATTCTCTGCGCTGCCCCAACACTGCTTAGCGATCTGCTCATTTTTCTTCATCGCGTCCCTGGTGATCAACCTCCTTCGGGATGTAACTCCAAAGAATGTATCCAGATTCATTCCCATCCCGATGGCCATGGCCATTCCCTTCTACATTGGTGCGTACTTCGCCATCGACATGTTTGTTGGGACGGTCATCCTTTTCGTCTGGGAGAGGGTTAACCGCAAGGAGTGCGAGGACTTTTCTGGTGCGGTTGCATCAGGTTTGATCTGTGGTGATGGTATCTGGACCGTACCTTCTGCAATCCTGTCGATCCTTAGGATCGACCCACCAATTTGCATGTACTTCAAGCCATCCATTAGCAGCTAAATTAGAACTAGTGTTGTCTTTTATTTGGATATTGCAATGGGCATTCCACCTGTGTATATATTCTCTCTGTAAATTACACTCCGAAGACACTGCGGTAGCATTATTCAATCTGTCGATATGTTATTCTGCTTTTGCTCTGGCCGTGTTACAATTAAGTTTCCATTTATATTTTGGTTGTTTGCTGATGAGTTGGGCGCTCGATGAGAATAAAAACAAAATTTACAGTCTCATGGCTGCCGATGCGGAATGTTTTCGTGCTCCAACTGATGTTTAACTGATTAGAATGCAGAATTAACTCTGTTTTAAACGGCTAAAATCAGAGTCCAGTATATTTTTAGAGGGTCAAAAAAGGAAAAATAAAATAAAAAGGAATTCAAATTGGAGGCCCATAGCCTGGACGCACAACCGCACAAGTGCAACCTTAACGGTGGGCTTCACGTTGAGCGTCGCCTTCAGTGGTATGTGCGGTCACGAACCCACAATCGCGATCCTCCTGCAGGCGTGTGCATGAAGCCTTGGGGTTTTGTTAAGATTCAAATAAATCCTACCAAGAACGAAAAACATACATGGAAGTCAAGATGAATGATCGATTCAAAAATATAAATGGAACTCAAGATGAATTATCGATTCATCATTGAAAAAGTAAAAGAAGTTGGAAGACGGAGAACAATCTTATCTGTCGAATCCGTGCGGCCGGCGACCCCGGCCACCAGGGGCTTTTTTGGTCAGGCATTCACATGCGCTAACCCGTTCTACCCGATGGAGCTGCAACGCGTTACAAGTACTTACCATTTGGGACTAAAAAGAAGGAAAAAGTCCTATTGAGGTCCTTCAACTTTTGTCCAAGTCCGGTTTAGGTCCCTAAACTATAAAACCGGGTAAAACGCGTCCCTCAACTTTTAAAACCGTTTATATTACGTCCCTCGACGGTTTTAGACGGTTGTTTTGCTACAGTACCCGTGGGTTTGCTACTGTTACTTTGCATTTTCTTTTATTTATTTAATTTCACTAAATATTTGAAAAATTATAGTAAATCACATAAAAATCATAAAATGAAAACTCTAATTTTATTGGACTCTATATGAGTAGATGTACACACTGAATATATATTATGGTCTGCTTTAGTATAAAATTTTTGTTGCACCTTTAGATCTATGCTCGTCTGGAAATAATATAAACTGCATCTATGAATTGGTGCAACAAAAATTTTGTACTAAAGCATACCATAATATATGTTCAGTGTAAGGATCTACTCATATATAGTCCAATAAAATTAGATTTTCACTTTATGATTTTTATGTGATTTACTATAATTTTTCAAATATTTATTGGAATTAAATAAATAAAAGAAAATGGAAAGCTGCAGTAATTGTAGCAAACCCTAGCAAACAACCGTCTAAAACCGCCGAGGGACGTAATATGGACGGTTTTAAAAGTTGAGGGACGCGTTTTACCCGGTTTTATAGTTCAGGGATCTAAACCAGACTTGGGCAAAAGTTGAGGGACCTTGATCGGACTTTTTCCTAAAGGAACTAGTTAATCTTATCCCGAGGCTTAAACGTCATGACTTTAAGAACTCGTGGGCCCAAAGGCCTTATGAGCCGGCCTATTGGATTCCAGGATGCAGAAGCGAAACGGCCCATTGGATCCCAGAGTTAGAACGGTTGGGCCATTGATTACGAACGACCACACAATCCTTTCGCTCGAGCAAAAACAATATGTTTTTGCTTATCCTTGTCCATAAAGATCGGATTTCTTAATAAGCTTCAATGTTTTTTTTTGCGAAATAATAAGCTTCAATTTAATCAATTCAAGAATGAACCATGTATGTAGACGTCAAAATAAATTATTGATTAATAAAAAATGTATTTGCATCAACAGCAAAGTTTCCACTAAATATTAACGAACCCTTCCAAAATAATTTGGATTCGTAGTAATATGATCTGGTGCACCTGAACTCGTCAAAGACTCAAAAGTATCCACAAGACCAAATTTCTTATATGAACAATAAAAAAAGTTGGAAGACGGAGAACATCTTTTTTTGGGTCAAGTTTCAAATCCGTGCGGCCCGGGCTTTGGCCCTGACCTTATACGGAGCTGAGCCCTTTCTAACCTACCCTCTCTGGGCTTGGTCCAGGGCATACAGCGATCCCAAAGACAGGACGCTCTACAACGTCTCCCAACTGCTCCTACGCCTAGGTCTTTCTATTATATGCCGTGTCAGCGTTCCAGCCACTTCACATTTGGGACTAAAAAAAACTTGTTAATATAATCTATTTTTTGAGATAATGTGAATCTAATATAATTTTTTTTGAGGGGATTTAATCTAATCTAATAATCACGAGTCCTTTAAGAACTCACGGAAAAGAAGACCCAAAGGGCCATTGACAAACGGCCCAAGAAGGAGAGTTAGAGCGGTTGGGCCCGTGTTGACTCACCACAAGAATCCTTTCCGCTCGAGCTGTTGACTTTTGAGTCCCTCCCTTACTGCTGCACCTTCTCTGCTCCCCCGCCGGCGATGCCTCCCCGGGGCGCTCGCCCCCTCGCCTCCCCGCTCCTCCTACCGTACGGAGCTACCGCGGCCGCGGCGGTGCCCCCGTGGAGGGAGCAGCTCACCCTCCGGGGCGTCGTTGTGGCGGCGGCGCTGGGCGCGCTGCTCTGCGTGGTCATCCACCGGCTCAACCTCACCGTCGGGGTCATCCCGGCGCTCAACGTCGCCTCGGGTCTCCTGGCTTTCTTCCTCGCGTCGGCGTGGCGAGCCGTCGCGGGGAGGCTGGGGCTGGGCCGCGGTCGGCCTTTCACCAGGCAGGAGAACACCGTCATACAGACATGTGCCATCGCCTGCGCCGGCATCTCATTCAGCGGTACGTGACTCTCAGACTTCAGTTACGGCTCTTTCAGCTCAACAGTAGATTTACTGTTTCTAAAAACAGTAGATTTACTGTTCCTCAGGGTACTGCAAAGACTTATGCTTGGGTTGTTAGTGTGAATGACGTAGTGTTAAAAATAATTGTAGAATATTATGACTGTAATTTCTCGTGTGATTAGAGAAAGTCCGTTCTTGGCAGGATGCTCGGCCTCGTACATCTTTGCAATGGACAAGAAGACTTATGAGCTAGTGGGACCACACTATCCGGGTAATCGAGCGGAGGATGTTAGAGATCCTTCGCTCGGATGGATGATCAGTTTCCTGTTCCTCATTGCTCTTCTCGGGCCATTTTTCATTGTCATTCTGCGAAAGGTACCTTTCCTTGTTTGGAAATTTCAAAGCAGAATGATGTTTGAGTTGTCACATGTTTTTCCTACCCTTTCCTGCACATGGTTATACTTCATAAAATTAAATTGCTCAAGGCATCCAAAACAATGAGCCGAGAATATGGTTATAATTTCTCAAATTAAATATCTCAAGATATCCCTGGAATTTTAGCTTTGGTTTCGGTTTGAAAAAATTCCAAGCTTGCTATTGCAGGTAATGGTGATTGATTACAAGCTTGCATTCCCTGGTGGGACTGCTACAGCCGTGATGATTAATAGCTTGCATGGGAAAACAGAAGGGGATCTTGCAGGGTAAGCAACAGGTACTCAGCAAGTGTTTTACGGTTCATGATTGGAAGTATTTCCTCACTGTTTCAGCCATAAGAGCTTTTTTTTTTCCTAGAGAACCTACCATCGTTATATGTATCTTGATGAGTTAAAGTGTGATTGCATAATGTCCATACTGCTGTTTGCTTTCATTTAAAAAGCACAATACACGAAAAAAGAAAAGATGCAATCCATATGGCGCAGAAAACAGATTTTCTAAATTGGTGCTATTATAAAGTAGAAAATGAAGGTGTTACAGAAAAAAAAAAGTAGAAGAATGCATGAATGGATGAAATACTATATGTATGCACACTGTCAAATACGCATTTAGTACACTTGCACTTTGTTGTTGGCTGCAATAGAACCGATGTGCAGATGGTGTAATTAATTTTGTACTCTAACAAATGTTGCTTCATGTCCTCAGAACAAATAATGTTGCTTCATGCCTTCGTATGAGTCTAGGCAGTTGCACTTTTAAAGTTTGTTCCTTATTCACATGCTTGTGTTATTCTATTATTTTGCAGTAAAAAGGTTAATTGTCTTGTGAAGTACATGAGCATTAGTTTTGCGTGGAGCTTCTTTAAGTGGTTCTTTAGTGGTGTTGGTGACTCTTGTGGGTTTGACAATTTCCCAACATTTGGGCTTGTAGCTTTTCGGAATACGTAAGTTCTCATTATCATAGTTTTTCCCTTCTCAGTTTTCATCACGTAGTGATCGATGTGATTTTCCATACCAATTTGCCTGTTTGTTTTCTCATAAAGATGCTGGCTAATTTTGAAAGCCTACGATGTTTTTTAAATAAATACAATGAGGGAGGCCCCGCTGTGTAAGATTATTTAGAAAAGATAACTAAAGGGGAAACTGTACGAACTGCCATATCAGAGAGAACCTACGAACTATATTGATCTGAGTGGTTTATTATGGATATCTTTATTGAGCATTTTCTTTTAGACAAGTGAACACTGATTTAGTCATTAGGCTGCATCATTGCCTTTATTTCTGACAAAAAAACACTAATCATCAGGGAAGATTCATGATTAATTTGAGTCTCCACAGATATGCCTAAGTCCACTAACCATTTCTGACAATGACAATTTAAGTCCTACTGTAACAATTCTACATTGCTTTATCTTTCATCGTACTCTGCCTTGTTCCAAATGAAACGAATGGAGTTGCAGTGTTAATGATTGATGCGGCACATGCTATGGTAGCAATGTGTATTCAGATACGTATTCAAGCTGTTTTTTTTTTCTCGAACAAGATACTTATTGAAGCTTGAAAAAATAAGTCTTCATATGCATCTTAGGAGGTGAAGAAAACCCCATCTTATGAACTTTTCTTTGTCTTGTGGCAGGTTTTATTTCAACTTCAGTCCTAGTTATGTTGGGTTTGGTCTTATTTCCCCCCATATTGTGAACTGCTCAGTTTTCCTTGGGTCAGTCATATCTTGGGGTTTTCTTTGGCCATTTATCAGTGCACAGGCTGGTCATTGGTACCCAGATAACCTTGGTAGCAGTGACTTCAGAGGCCTGTATGGATACAAGGTATATTCCTATTTTCTTTGTTTTTATAAGCATTTTTTCTTTCTAGTGTAAACAAGTTAATTGAATGTGCAACATTAAGTTACATTGAACCTTTTTGATAAGATTCTCTTGGAAAACTTATGTTTTGGTGGTAGTAGTCTGCATGATTAATGTGCATGATCTCTGCAAGTGAATTCTGCTTGGCCATGCTTCCATGCTTGATTTCCTCATATGACGTGTATACCTGCAGGTTTTCATAGCCATTTCTATAATACTTGGAGATGGTCTCTATAACTTGGTTAAGATATTCGTCGTCATTGCTAGGGAATTCTGCAATGTGCAATCAAAACAACATGATCTGCCTGTTGAAGTTCTTGAAGGTAACATCTTAGTGTCTTGCTTATTATTAGTTGACATGAGATATCTTCACCACATGCTGTGAGATGAATTCGTGGCATGTGAACTCAGGTTAATGTACAACAGTAGGCCATTTCCTATTACATTTATAAAAAATAAAAAGATGACCTCTTTGTTGCCATTAGCGCATATTGTGTTCTATTGCTTTTAGGTCAGAATACCATCTTCCTGAATTACATATCCAATGCTTGTCCCATTTTTTTCAGATGATGAGAGCTCTGAACAATTAGCGGACGAGAAACTACAAACCGAGGTATTCCTCAAAGATAGTATATCTCCTTGGTTTGCTGCTTCTGGGTATATTGTACTTGCAGCAATATCCACCGCCACTGTGCCCACCATATTTCCCCAGCTCAAGTGGTACCTTGTCCTCTTGTGCTACTTCCTTGCTCCTGCCGTCGCCTTCTGCAACTCCTATGGCATGGGCCTCACCAACCTGAACCTTGCCCCCACCTATGGCAAGATCGGCCTCTTCACATTTGCATCACTTGTTGGCAGCGATGGTGGAGTCATTGCTGGCCTTGCAGCATGTGGCATCATAATGTCCATCGCCTGCTCCACAGCTGATCTCATGCAGGACTTCAAGAGTGGGTACCTAACCCTCTCATCGCCACGGTCAATGTTCATCGCCCAGCTGATCGGCATTGCACTTGGGTGTGTGATAGCTCCACTCACACTGTGGCTCTTCTGGACGGCATTCGACATTGGCAATCCTGATGGCGAATACAAATCCCCATTTGCCATCATGTTCAGAGAGATGGCCATCCTTGGGATCGAAGGCTTCTCTGCCCTACCCATGCACTGCCTCGAGATCTGCTGTGTTACCTTCTTCCTTGCCTTGGCTATCAGTCTCCTCAAGGATGTGACACCTGCATACGTGTCCAAGTTCATCCCCATACCGATTGCCATGGCCACGCCGTTCTATATTGGCGCCTACTTCGGCGTGGACATGTTCATAGGCACGGTGATCTTGTTCGCCTGGCAAAAGCTGAGCCGGGAAGAGGCTGATGGTTACGCGGTGGCTGTGGCGTCCGGGCTGATCTGTGGGGATGGGATCTGGAGCATCCCTTCTGCTGTTCTCTCTATCCTGGGAATTAATCCACCAATCTGCATGTCCTTCAAGCCTTCCTCTGCTGCCAGGTGACTAGGTGAGAAGCTATGGATACACATCTGAAAAAAATACACAGTGAACTGTAAAATAGTGTAAAAATGATGGGCCTTCCGTTTTATTGCTTTCTATTGCTTCAAGCCTTCCGTTTTCATGAAATCCTGTGAACTGTAAATACACACAAAATGGGGTTCATTGTATATCAGCTGTTCATAGTTTGTACAAAATAGTGTAAAAATGATGGGCCATGAAAGCCAGTGTTCCTGATGAACTATATGAAACGAAATGTTACGTTGTTGCATGTCGATTGTCAATACATACACTTGTTGAAATACTTATCATTTGCTTGTGTCATTATTCAAGAGCCTCTCTGTACATTTTGTATTTGTTACAACATGCTGTAAGCTATTCCGATTTTCTGAACTGAAATTATGGGTATGTTTGGATCTTAGGGTCTAAACATTGGCCCTGTCACATTAAATGTTTCAACGCCGATTACAAAGACTAAATATGAGTTAATTATAAAACCAACCTCACAACCCCTAGGCTAATTTGCGAGACGAATCTAATGAGCCTAATTAATCTATGATTGGCACATGTTTACTGTAGCAGTGCATTGTCTAATCATGAATTAATTAGGCTCATTAGATTCGTCTCGTGATTTCGCCTAGGGTTATGAAATGGGTTTTATTATTAAACTATGTTTAATACTACTAATTAGCATTTAAACATTTGATGTGACAGTGCCAATATTTGGAGGATGAGATCCAAACAGGGCCTATATTCCACTTTAATACATGTCTACTGTTGTTAATACGGCAAGTCACTCGTGTGGATTCGTATGGGCCATTGCTTCAGCAATATTTTATCGAGTCTTGGCTTTGCTGCCGAATAGACGAGAGAGGCCACCTGCCCTGCTGTGAAGCTCACAGGTATCTTCTCTTCCATGACTCCATTCCACGTGTCCTGCCTGCCTGTGAGGTGTCAGGCAGGGAGGACACCATGCACGCCTCTGCTGCAGTATCCCTTCCCTCCAGTCTTCCCATGGCCTACAGGAAAAGGCAGAACAGTGCAGAGGCGATCAGCGGAGACGACGGCTGCAGCAGAAGGTGGGCAGCCATGGAGATGCTGAGCATGCTGAAGATCGGGTACACCATCCTGCGCAGCGAGACTCCGGCGACGGACCTCGTCAACACCTTCATGGACTGGGCGGCGCGCCGGTCGCTCCTCCTCCTGGCGGTCTTCCTCCCTCCTTACTACGTCTACAAGCTCACCAAGTCGGCGTTCGCCGTCGTCGCGCCGGAGGACGTTGCTGGGAAGGTCGTGCTCATCACCGGCGCCTCTTCCGGCATCGGCGAGGTATGGGTGTCTTCCCAGTCTTCCTTTTATACTCATGTTCCGTGGATCAGTCAGCCGTTCACGTTTGTGCTGTGTGCATGTTCGTCTTGCTTAAGGCCAGCGACTTTGAGTTTACAGAGCTGAATTTTGTCACGGCGTGTAATTGTTATTTTTTTATGGTAATTCATGGTAAATTCTTGTGGAGCTATTGCATTATTGAACTCAAGATACGAATCTCAACAGAATATTTATATTTTGTACTTCACAATCATATCTATATTCAGTAAAATTGGAATTATCTAGCAAAGTCCATATACACTCTGACGAGCAGAATCTCAATTGCAATAATTCGGTGTAATTATTTTAGATGGTAATTCATGGTAAAGCTGTGTAGAACTATTTCATTGAACTCAAGATAGATATCCCAACTGAAGGTTGTGTATTTTTTTTTTACATCACTTTTTGCATCCAGCAAATAGCTTACCAGTACGCAAAGAAGGGAGCTAGGCTGTCTCTAGTGGCGAGGAGGGAGGCAAGCCTGCACGATGTGGCTGCGAAGGCGAAGGATATCGGCTCACCAGACATTCTTGTCGTTGCAGGGGACGTTGCAAATCCGGAGGATTGCAAGAGGTTTGTGCAGGCTACAGTTGAACATTTCGGCCAATGTAAGTTATATAATCACCAGCTATCTTCTGCTGCATACTTATAACAACTGGGAAAAAAAGATCATGTTCAATTCATTACTCTGTCACGCCTGTAGTGGATCATCTCGTGAACAATGCTGGTGTAGCGAGTGTCTGCTGGTTCGAGGAAGTGCCAGATGTTGCTGATTTCAAGCAAGTCCTGGTATGATTTTTAAGTTTTAACAGCAGATTGACTGCTCCGTTCTCTCTCTTATTTCTCTACTCAATTGTAATTCATTGTCATTTGATAATATTGCCAAGCTGCCTCTGAAAATGGGTGTCCTGTATGTCTCTGATCTATATCATGCAGGCTGTGAACTTCTGGGGTGCAGTTCATCCAACTCACTGTGCTCTTCCTCATCTGAAGAAGAGTGGTGGGAAGATCTTCGTCAACTCCTCGGCTGCGGCGGTGTTGGCGATGCCAAGAATGAGCTTCTACAATGTACATTTCTCGACAGCAGACAATCTGATCGACCTCCTTCTGTCTAGTCGGGCATACAGATCGCAGAAATCAACAACATCCAAACTAACTGATCAGTAAAATACATTGCAGGCCAGCAAGGCTGCTGTCCTCAACTTCTTCGAGACCCTGCGGATCGAGCTCCTTGATGAGGTTGGCATCACCATCGCCACTCCCGGGTGGATCGAGTCGGAGATGACCAAAGGGAAGCACCTGTCCAAACACGGCACCGTCGAGGTCGATCAAGACATGCGCGATGTGAGTCTCAACATTCAGATTGTATTGACTGATCAATAGATCATCTAGAGTGCCCTCTCGTATCCGTAGCTTTTCCTCTCAACCTTTGTTGTTTGATGATGATGAACTGATCAGGCTCAGGTCGGGGTGCTTCCGGTGGTGCGTGCCGAGCGGTGTGCAGAGGCCATCGTCGATGCCGTTTGCCGTGGCCGACGCCACCTCACCGTGCCGCTGTGGTACCGGGCGCTGTTCCTGTGGCGTGCGCTCGCGCCGGAGGTTGGGGAACTGAGTCAGCGGGTGTTCTACCGGCGTACGGCCGGTGGCCACGACAGCGACAGACAGGCCAAGGCCAAGAGGTTCCTGGAGGCCACCGGTACCAAGGGGTTGCTCCAGCCGGCGTCCCTGCAGAGCTCCGACATCAAACGGGAGTAGCCGAGTAGGTTAATATGGGTCGTCGCATCCAAGCAACGTCAGAGAAATCGAATGTGTAAATGGTACGAAGTGTGTGTGCCTTGTGCTCAGTAGACACACGCAGTTGAGTGTCTAATGAGTATGTAAGTTGTACTGAAAAGAGAACTCTAAGCTTACGAGTTCTTTTGTTCCTCTGTGCTAAGGTGAGTGTGATATTTGGTAGGGGGTGGGGGTTCAGATGGTTTCATCCAAATCCAATTTTCTGGGGTAGGTTGATTATGTGTTTTGTGTAGAGGCTAGAGGGAAGGGGTTCCATCCTAAAGGTTGATCTGGGGTGGGTTGATCATATCTCTTTTTGGTAACCGTCCCTTTTTGTTGTTTGTTTGCCGTGGGATCTCGGGATGGGATAGTCCAACCTTTGGTTTGAGGGATGAGAGTTGGACAGTTGGTTTTGGTTACTCCAATAAAAAGCATCTGAGGTCACCTTCTCATCTACCATGTATGATCTGATTTTCTTCCCTTTCAATCCTATTTATACACAAACAGATCTCTTTGAATCATATTTATAGACAAACAGTGGAACCAAAGTATTTCAGCTTGTACTTTTTTTTAGAAATCCGATTCAGAGCAGATAAGGACACGAACCATATCGATCGATGTCAGCAGGACACAACCGAAATCAGTCGATCAAGGTAAAAGACCTTACTTTGGGAAAGGAAACAAAGATCCCGGTCGCTACTGCAAGTTGTGGAGGGGAGACACTAAGATCAAAGATAGCCCGCTCGCTCCCGACAGTGTATAGGGGTCGGAGGAAGGGAGGGCTCTGCGGTGCGGCAGAAGGGCTCCGACAGCGAGCGGCGCCCGGCAGAGATCAGAAACGGCGGCCCGACGAGATCCAGATGCGCCGGGTAAAACTTACGAATTCAGTGATAACATATCGAAAGAGCTACCGTCCAGTGTAAAAATAGGCATAGCAAGGACAATAATTTGAATACCGTATAAATAAAAGCAATATTGTTTATTCATTGTAACTAGCAACAATTTAGTGATTGTAGCCATGGTTTTTTTTTAAAAAAATATGGAAACCTCAAAATGATAAACCGACAGCTTTTGTTAAAAATTATGTTACTCTTGAAATTTCAAATCCACCGTGTGTTGCTTTCTTTCAAATTCTGACAGATTTTACTATAGCAGCAAGATAAACTTCCAGATTTTCAATAGATACATGTTGCAACAGGATTCCCAGAAGGCCAGAGTTGTCGGCTGTTTCGTAAGTATGGAGTAGCATTCAAGGAACGGATTTTTTTTTTAAAAAAAATATTTTGGACAGGAAATATGTAGAACCTATTGGTTACACTTGCAAGCATTTTTTTTTTCTGGAAACTGAAAAATGAACCATGTGACATACTACTATAATACTATATTAGACAATGGTGTCAATTTTGTTGCTACCTCTTGAATGGAGCAAATGAGACCTACTTACCGAACTCAAATAAAAGCCTATGACAACAACTACTGCAGTTGCCATTGGCGGCCATGGCTTATAGGAGCTTCTCAGTCTATCTACATGTGGGTCGATTGCAGTTCAGAACTGAATAAGGCCAGAAGCATTCACAATTTTACCAAAGAATCCAAATGCTCAGATCATGCAGATGGCAGCAGGCCTAACAAATGTTTTGGGGGGGATTAGGGGGGCAGCACCGTTTCTGGATCCCTGGTTTGCTTCAAACCAATAAACTTTCTATTGCTAAACTAGCAAATAAACCATAGCACTATGGGCATCGATTGATGAATATTAACAATAAAGCATGAGGATTGAGGACCAACACACAGAAAACTATAAAATGATAATTACAATAACGTATACAAAAAGCCAATTTGTAGACTGAAGCTTAGTACTAATACTTCACAGATGCACAATGGCTCATCAAACCATAGCAGTATCCTTCTATGCACAAGTAGTGATAAAATTATGCAAATAATCATGGAGTAGTATCCATAGCATCAAGATTCCACAATTTTCTTCTAGAAGAAAATGTTTTCAGCCTTCGGAGCAGAAGCCATGCATTAGAACTTGAACAGCCATCATCGAGGTCACGTATGATAGGAATAGAAGAGTCTTTGTTGCACTCGATAAGCATCATACCCTAGAATCAAGCGAACCGAAGCTTAATGAGCTATAAAATAAAAATTGAATAGCTCTTATCATTTCAAACATAAACAGTATAGATGGTCCCAACTCCCAAGATTACTATATTATGTATAATAGTTACACAACAGTAAGTAGGGTGCAAACTCAAGAGTGCCCAAATTTTTTAATATACTGTTACACCAAGCCCTCCTATCACCGTAAGCACAAGTCAGAAGTGTCCATCAGGCTTTATGAGTAGCGTTCAACAATATCAGCTGCTTGGGACTTAGCTTGATTAATTGAATTATATATTCTATAAAGACAACAAAACTGGCCTGTACTACAAGGTAGGGTCTAAAAACAAAGAGATGGCATTTCCCTCAAAACACCTAATAAACAGATACTGCTATTTTGACAATTTTGAATTTGTTTCTGCTCACATGTCCTTATGTCATATCATCACCTGTCAAACTAAAAATGGCTTGTACTACAAGGTAGGGTCTAAAAACAATGAGATGGCATTTCCCTCAAAACACCTAATAAACATATACTTCTATTTTGGCAATTTTGAATTTGTTTCTGCTCACATGTCCTTATGTCATACCATCACCTGTCAAACTAAAGAGGAATAGACAGACAACGTTAGATGCAATTATTTACCACAGTTTGGACCCTGCTCGCAGATACTTGGATAATGGTAGTAATGCACAGGCAAAGACAAGACTAGTCTAGTATGATAATTAACAAGCATACCGATAAGAAATTATTTTCCAATGCAAAAGCATAGTTAAGGAAACAGGCATATGGATCTACAGGAAAATGAACCAACCTCAAATTTCGCCAAAAACCTCTGAAATCCTTTCACGGTTTCTATTACTTCACTGGTTGATGTGAACTCGAATACACCAGCAAGAGCTGCAGTGAGCTCTCCAGGAGAAAGACCAAGAACTTTCTTCACAATCTATCAAACAGAACTGAATCTAATGAAATGTGGCAAGGTGGAAAAATAGATAGATTAGTAATACAAACAGATGGACTCACATCATGGTGAACAATAGCCTCAGAAATAGAACTCCCATCATCTATATATACATAAAGCTCATACTTGGTACGTTGTCTAAATTGGAAACATTTGACAGAAGTGAACACACCCTGTATCAGTTATGCCATCAATTACTACTCACTCCCATAAATCACACATTTAATATAAATTAACAGAATGGTCAGCTGAAATATGGAAGAGGTACACTTTTCAATCCAAAAAATATTTTAGAAGAAGGACCAGAAAGGTTCCTAAGCTTGCAAATAGATAGTAAGGTATAAGAAGCAAACGGACCTTGATTTTTCCTTGAATGGAGGCTTTTGTAACTGGTTGTCTACCCCAGTCAGCAAGCATACTGCAAATATACGTAAATGGTTTTTCATTTTTACCACTTAGAATAAAAGAATGTTCCTTCTGATTGATCACGTCAACATTTGGAGACTGTGCAGCCTCCACATCATTCGCAGCAGTGTCAGCAATAATATGTGACCCATGTTGGGAAACATACCCAAAAGGGCTAGATACAGACGATATTCTTTCGATTGTACCAAAAGCAGTAGCCTGTTCCTGCAGGGTGATTTCTTGGGCATGCTGTATTTCATGGGCATTGCTTGATCTAATAGGAGAGTGAACACGTTCTTCTATGTTTTCGGTCATACCAAAAGCAGTAGCCTGTTCCTGCATGCTGATTTCATGGACACACTGTATTTGTTCGTGGGCATTGTTTGATCTAATAGGAGGGCCAACACATCCTTCTATAATGGTCTGTGTACTTCTTTCAATGATATGAGTGCGATCATATTCATTGACAGTATGTGAAGAAGTGCATGTATCTTCCCGTGTATGATAAGTAGATAGGTCCTCCATGTTGATTTCTTGAACATCCTGAATTTGCCCTTGGGCAGTGTTTACTACTACAGGAGGGCTAACATGGTCTTCAACCACAGTTTCTGTAGTTCTACCAACCCGGAAAGCATTACCTGCACACATAAATTACTTGATGATGAAAATTGGAACTGATAAAAATTACAAGAGCTCCACGCTCTCGAAAAAATGATAAATGGAAACATGATGATTGCTTAATAGAGATGCTTTTTTTTCAGCAAAGGTGCTGAAAGAATTGGATTTTTTTTTTTTTTGCATGCAACAATATTTTAAGACTGCTTGCTAAGAAGTAAGGATTCTGCTGCAAGAAAAAAAAGTATTTTTCATAATGGTCAAATGCAACTATATTATATGTGAAGGAGAGGCCAACCAAACTCTCTAATACACAATCCACAAACACCCAGAGAAACTATGTTATATCCGCACCACCCTCAATCACGACCAGATATACTGCCTACATCCAGGAGTGAGGGGTTAACTAGAAGTATTAATTGTAATCCAGTTATACATCTTATTTAAGAAAAGGTTGCTAGACCCAAAAGCTAATAGCCAAGTGAATTTGATAACAATGATATGTAGTACCTAATCCTGTTGGATGAGTGGAATTAACTGCTCTTGGCATAGCGATCCCTTGCTCACCACGACTTGTCACAATGGTACTACTTAGCCGTGTAGTACCTAATCCTGTTAGATGAGAGAAATTAGCTGCTCTAGGCATTGAGATTCCTTGCTCACCGCCATTTGTAACATTTGTACTACATGGCCAGGCAGCTAGAGTGGTTCTTGAAGACAAAGGTAATCCACCTTGTTTCCTGCAATATGAAGAGAACACATGTCACATCTATATCAATATCAACTCATGACAGAACAACCAGTTGCTAGGCCTAGGCATTCGGTTAATACGGTTACTTCGGTGACCAGGGATTTCGGTTATGGCAAACTGCTAACTAAACTTGCTCCTAGAAAACAAATAGCTAATGTAGTTCGGTTTTCGGTCTCGGTTAATCGGTTAACCACAGAAAATACACCAACCTGTAACTTGACCTCAACAACAGGCAAATGAAACCCATCCATGGGCCAAGCAACAGAAACGGGACCAAAACTTCTTGCAAAATGGCATCAGTTTGCACATATACCATGTACTAGTCTGAGTGCTAAATGAATATCAGAGTTCAGACTACTGACTCCCATCAGGATATGGTCCCCAATGTCCCCATCAGAAAATATCATCCGCTTCCTCAATCCCCATCCATGAAAGACAACTTTTTTTTGGGCATTCCATGAAAAACAAATTGGCGCAAATACATATAAATGCACATTGGAATCATTGAAACGGAGCAAATGGAAGGGAATACAGTGTAGGAGTGCTCGATTACCGGAATCCTTGATCCATTGATAGCAATCAGAGCCGCCAGTGCCTGCTGCTGAGCGCCGGAGCCGTGAGGCGCAACGGCGGGGCACCAGGGGATGGGGCAAGTGGCGGCCGATGGGCAAGCAGCAGGCGGCGGAGGCACGCCCCCCCAGGCGACGTGCGGCTGCTTCGCTGCTTGAGGGTGTCACGGCGCAGATCGGCACGGGCCGAACGGTCGGCTGCTAGGGTTGCTGCGGAGGGTGGTGGACTGGTGTGGTGCGCAAAGCGCAATGCTGCTAGGAGCCGCCCGAGCGCCCAGCGGTCTCACACGCGTGCGGTGACGTTTTTTTTTTTTTTTCAAACCGTGTGTTGTTACAGAAGATACAGATTATCTACTCACAATCACGTTTTAGAAGGATTCTATGTGCCCTTTTCGAAGTTTAATTTACATCCGTGGCACTTTCATCAATATCTAAGTCCTCCTCTAACGGTGAGACAGCTTACTAGCTCAAAAAGTACACTACCATGTTGCACAGTAGATGAGCAGCGAGAGGGAGGAAGCGTCGGACACCGTGCGCGCTAGCGTACCGTGTTGTCCCTATTGTGCCACTATTCATGTGTTAAACAAACTAAGAGATAGCTCTTGTGTCAGGTGTTGGAGGAGGCCTAACGCGGCCAATCATCTTTCACACGGGCCCATAGGTCAGCCTCTTTTACCATCTTTTTTTTCTCGTTTCTTAGGCTTTCTCCAGCAACGTACGACATCATCGACCAAAATAGTATTTTAATGAATGAACAGGGTAAAACATGTCAGGCCAGCAATGCAGCTCTCCTCTAGCGATAAGCTTCTCCCCCTCACACGTGCATGTCCCAACACACCACTTCTATTTCTCTCTCATGCATGCAGATAGCGACATCATTGGTAGTAGATGTAACCGTCGTTGCAAGAGGCCTTAGGAAGTGTCTCCCCCTCACACGCGCCTGTCCCAACACACCACTTCTATTTCTCTCTCATGCATGCAGATAGTGACATCATTGCTACTAGATGTAACCGTTGTAAGAGGCCTTAGGAAGTGGAAGAGGTGGGTTGTTAATAAAAAACAATATTGACATGAGTTGTGCCCATCGTCGTTGTTAATGAGGAACCAACTCTCGCATTTGCCTCGAGCTCTTACTCCTTCCTTTGTCCGACCAAATATGTTATTTGCGTCACTCGGCCACCGAGATCGAGCCCACATGATGGAGGGGAAGTCACCCGCCATGCCGTCGGTGTAGGGGGAGCCGGTGCTCCTCGTGGCTCAGGTCCCTCCCGCTAGCGCCCGAGTTTCGCCCCACTGTGCCCGAGTTCGCCGACATCGGCACCTACCTCCTTAGGATCAAGCCTGCTGCGACACCCTTCAACTTCATCTACAAGGTCGTGCCAATGGTCCGTCGTGACCCAAGCGGATCACCTTGCGCTCCACATGAGGGACCCTCATTAACTTTCCCCGCGCGACACTAGGAGCTTGGTTCGTGCCCACGCTCAGCGCTCAAGTCCGCCTGGCACTCCCCACGCCGTTGTACACTCCCATAGTTTGAGGCTAAGGCAAGGGCCTCGCGGAAGAAGCTCCTCAGGCGCCAAGGCTCCCTGCCTCTAGGAAGCTCTCACCACTCGATGTAGAACTCCTCTTCTTACACGGTGGAGCCTCGTCGTTGTTGAGTATGCCAATGACATGTCGAGCTTGGGGTTTGCCCTTCGCGACGCCAGCCCCACATGGCTTCCTACCGCGAACAGCGGAGCTGAGCCAACTCGACGCCTAGGGTAACTCTACGGGCCTACTTCGTTAGTTGGGCTGGCCCTTTACGCTACAATGTCCTACAGTGAAGGAAAACGAGCTGACAAGTGGGGCCACGGCCCTAGTGGCCCTACCCTTTCCTCTGCCACTGGTGAGATGGCTTTGAACATGCATGGAGTGGCCATGACCGAACACCAGCTGAGAGGAAAGTGAGGAGGCGGATCTAATGCTGTGTTACAAACCTAATTGATTGATTAACAATTGATCTAGCAAAGTTAGCTTACAAGCTTCTGGAGGATTCTAGGGTATTCTGATAGAAAATGTAGTAGCTACAAGGAGAAAGAGAAGGATACAATAGGAAATCTAGCTTAAGATAGCCTCGAGCACGAGGCATGAGCTCACCATTAGTATCAGGTTTCATCGACGAAGCCTATTTCATGTTGCTTCCCTATTTTTTTACTGCCTCTTTTTCTTGCAGCTTTAGGCCGAAACAAGTCCAACGAACCAGCCCACGTCTAAGTCCAACCCATATGCTCCTTTACCAGCCAAGCTACCGATATCCTCCACGGGTTCCTGCAGCGGCGCGGGCACCTGCAACTGCAAGTGGAGCAGTCGCTCTTCTATCCAGAGACGGTAAGGTCGGCCGAGATTTTGCGAGTCAAGTCAAGAACAAGGTGGGGTCTCTATTAAAATCCAATATAATAATAGGCATTATACCATGTGGTAAATTACCACCATTGAAGAGCGTCTTTTGTAAATTTTGCCCTATCACAACCAAGCACTATCACATATCGTCCCGTTTGTCTTTCCATCCTCCAATCCAAACACAACACCAATTTGATACCGTGGTTCTTCCAAAACAACACCAATTTATGACTGCGGTTCCTCTGAACATGAATTTAAACTGAACTTTTTTCTTCTTCACAAATTTCAATCGAAATGCTCGTCACTGCTTAAAACAAAATAGAGATACCATGTTTGGCTATATTAGTCCGTTTTGAATAAATTTGTTCAAAATATGGCTCATACTAGAGGCCGGAGGTTGTTTAATATCTCCCCTACAAGAAGATGCCATCTCGACGAGCCTTGCCGACGACCGACCGAATGGCCTCGGTGCACAAAGCGGTGTGCTTTCTCGCCTTCTCCAGGTGTCGCCGCGCGCTCTCCACGTGTCCCCCTCAGCCCAGACGAGTCATTCACCACGCGCCACGCCATGGAGCACAGAGCAAAGCCTTTGTCGTGCAGACCGGCGGCAAGGCGCGATCCGTTTCGCCATTGCCACGTACGCGACGCGATGACGACGGTGATGAGCCGGCTTGCCGGGGCGGCGCTGCAGGCGACGCTGGCGGCGCTCCTGGCGGTGGTCCTCCCGCCGTACTACGTGTACAAGCTCACCACCTACCTCCTCAACGCCGTCTTCCCCGAGGACGTCGCCGGCAAGGTCGTCCTCATCACCGGCGCCTCCTCCGGCATCGGCGAGGTACGGCGGTGCAAACAAAGTGCAGGCTGCTCACCACACTGGCCATTCAGCATACCCCATATAGAATTATAGATAGAGCATGGATTTTGTTACTTGCAAGTTGAGAATTTCCGATTTTTGTTACTGCAGCACCTGGCTTACGAATATGCCAAGAGGAGGGCCTACCTGGCGCTGGTGGCGAGGAGGGAGGTGAGCCTCCGCGACGTCGGCGACAGGGCGCTGGCGCTCGGCTCGCCGGGCGTCCTCGTCTTGCCGGCCGATGTCTCCAAGCCTGAACAGTGCGACAAGTTCATCGATGACGCGATCCGTTACTTTGGCAGATGTCAGTAGTATGAACTCTGATGTTTACACGATTTCGAGGTTTATCTAGCAGCGCTCGATCTAGCGAGGGAATTGAATCACTCTGATGGTTCAGCGCTCAATCTGCATGTTCTTATCATGATCCTCCAAGCTCTTCACATGACAGACCCGGTTGCTGATCACTGCTTGTTTTTTCCACTTAAAAGAACCAAGTTACTGAGGAATTCGAGATGTTTTCGCAGTGGACCACCTGGTGAACAACGCCTCGATCTGGCAGGTGTGCAAGTTCGACGAGGTGGAAGACGTGAACAACTTCAGAACACTCATGGTACAAGAGTACTTGCTAGTGAACCCCCATTTTCCCTGAACTGTAGTTCCAGAACACCACTGCACTGCCTCAGTCCATTCAGAGATAATTTACCTATTGTTCTCTCTGTATTTGTTTTAACTGACGAATGTGGCTGCTGCTTTTGCACATCCTCAACTCCTGATCAGGACATCAACTTCTGGGGCCACGTGTACCCAACTCGTCTCGCCATCCCTCACCTGAGGAAGACCCACGGCAGGATCATCGGCGTCACCTCCAACTCCTCCTACATATTCATCGGGAGGAACACCTTCTACAATGTCAGTACTACTCAAATACGTGATGCTGATGCCACTGTCGCTGATGCATCTCTGGAGCTGAATCGTGCATGTGTATCTGCAGGCTAGCAAGGCGGCTGCGCTCAACTTCTACGACACCCTGCGGATGGAGCTCGGCGGCGACATCCGCATCACCGAGGTGGTGCCCGGCGTGGTGGAGTCGGAGATCACCAAGGGGAAGATCCTCTCTAAGGAGGGCGAGATGAAGGTCGACCAAGACGAAAGAGACGTGAGCACCATGATCACTCCACCTTGCCATTGTGTTTTCTGAAGCTACAATAGCAATCTTGCCATTGATCACTAACAAATACTTACCTCGCTGCTTATGCTGGCGGCGCAGGCGATCCTGGGGCCGACGCCGGCGGAGCGCGTCGGCGACTTCGCTCGGACGGTGGTGCGCGACGTGTGCCGTGGCGCGAGGTACGTGTTCGAGCCGAGGTGGTACATGGGGGTGTACCTGCTCCGGGTCTGCTTGCCGGAGGTCCTGTCATGGAGCTCCCGTCTCCTCACCGTCGATGGGGCCGGCGGCGTGTCCAGCACCGACACGCTGGGGAAGTGGCTCGTCGAGCTGCCCAGCGTGCGCCGCGCCACGCAGCCGCCGTCGCTCCGGTCGCCGGAGATCAAGGACCAGTAGTAACAGGTTGGTGAAGCCGGAGGGAGGGATTGGTGCTTAAGCTAAGCATCCGCCGCCGTCGCTGCTGCATGATCTGGTCGACCGTCGTCGTGCTCAGGATGTGGTGACGGCATGGGACTATCAATAAGATGCTTGATGATGAACTGTGTAATTACAGCTAATAATCTATATGACCAGCTCGAAGCTTTCAGTTTGTAGTATTATTAAATTAAGAACATCAGTGCTTTTAGAAGATGGGTTAGGACGTTAGGGTATTAGAAAGTTCACTTCCGTCAGGTTGAGCATCTATTATTCTGGAAGGGAAATAACAATAATGGCGGCTGCAAACTTCAGGGCCCCTTTCCTCTTATCATCATGCAACACTTTGTGTACTTCATCACGCTCACAACAAAAAGAAAAACAAATGTTGAAAAAAGACTTAAATTTAGCTTTAACAAAAAAAAACATAAGCACCCCACTGCCCTCCGGTGCCACGCCAGCCGCTGCCCACCGACCCCCACCGTCGTAACCCGACCAACCTCCACGCCCTTTTTAGCTGCCGTCATCCTAAACCGACTAACCTCCACGCCCCTTTGGTCACCGTCCGCCATCCACCCTAACCCATTCACCTCGACGCCTCCACCGGCTGCCGCCACCCACGGTTCTGACGTCCTCCGGCCACCTCTGCCATCGCCCGCCGCCACCACCGACGCTAACAATAGCAAGCTTCTCACCCTAAAAACCCTACACGGCCGGCGAATGTTCAACCCTATCCGGCCAGCGACGTTCCCACACTGCCATCCAAGTACTGCAACCAAGCCACGATTGCAGGCGTTTCGTCAGAGCACAGAGATAAGGAAAAAAGCAATCACCAATCAGCACGTTGGCTGAGAACATCGGTTTACATACAAGCAAAATCTAAGTCGACTTACAAATAATAAATCTAAAAAAAGACATAACTGCATTGGAAGAAAGTTAATACCTAAAAAGAAATTCTGAAAAAAGCATGACGTCGGATCATGAACGCATGATTCACGAAAACATAGGATAATAGTACCATGATCGTGAATTCATGATAGTACAAATACTGAAATATTGTTTAAAACAATAGCCTATTCACTTCAGTCGATCTACAGGATTGCAGTTAACAACATAACGATACCAAAAGTCCAAAAACATTCACCATTTTACCACAGAACCCAGATGCCCACCGTATCATGCAGATGGCAGGCCATAACAAATGTTCTGGGATTAGGTCAGCACCGTTTCTGGATGCCTGGTTTGCTTCAAATACATAAACTTCTTGCTAAACTACCAAATAAGTTTCATGGTACTATAGGACATCGATTGATGGACTCAGGGTGGATTATAAAATGTTAAGAATAAAGCACGAGGACCAAGACAGAGAAAAGGATAGTTACATCAAGGGCTGTTGGGATCTATGGGCAAATGGCATTCATTTTGCTGATTTTTTTTTTGCAACCCAAACACCCCCTTGGCAAAACAGCAAATGCAAAATGAGACGACAAAAATCTCATTGTGGCAAAACTGGGCAAAAGGGCAAAAAACTCACCTCGGAAAAGGAGATAGGAGAGGGAGAAATTACGTTTTGCTAAAACTTTTGCCATTGAATCCAAACACTCCTAATGGCAAAACCTTTGCCAACTTTTCTTGAGGGCAAAAGTTTTACTCTTGCCCCATGGGTCCAAACAACCACTAACATATACAAAAAAGCCAATGGGTGTCTGAAACCCGAAGCTTAGTACTAATACTAATACTTCACAGATGCACAATGGCTCATCAAACCATAGCAGTATTTGTCTATGCACAAGTAGTCATAAAATGATGCAAATAGTCATGTTGTATCCATAGCATCAAGATTCGGCATGCATCTTCTAGAAGAAAATGTTTTCAGCCTTCGGAGCAGAAGCCATGCATCAGAACTTGAACAGCCTTCATTGAACTCACGGATGATAGGAATAGAAGAGTCTTTGTTGCACTGGATCAGCATCATACCCTAGAATCAAGGGAACCGAACCTTTATGAGCTAGAAATTAAATATTGAATAGCTCTTACCATTTAAAAGAGAAACAGAATTGATGGTCCCAAGATTGTACTACATTATGTATAATAGTTATACAAATTTAAGTACGGTGCAAACTTAGCAAGTGCCCATTTTTTTAATATAGTGTTAACCAAGCCCTCCTAAGCACCAATCAGAAGTGTCCGTCAAGCTTTATTGGTAGTGTTCAACAAAATCAGCTGCTTGGACTTACTAAGCTTGATTAAATGGACTATACTCCACAAAGATAACAAACTGGCTTGTACTACAAGGTAGGGTCCAAAAACAAAGAAGAAACATTCCCCACAAAACACCTAATAAACAGATACTTCTATTTTGGAAGTTATAAATTTGTTTTAGCTCACATGTCCCTATGCCATACCATCACATGTCAAACGAAAGAGGATTAGACAGACAACCTTAAATGCAAAATTCTTTGCAGTCGTTTGGACCCTGTTCGTAGATACTTGGATAAGAGAAGACTACTCTAGTATCATAATTAACAAGCATACCGATAAGCAATTATTTTCCAACGTAAAAGCACAGTTAAGGAAACAAGCATATGGATCTACGGAAAAATGAACCAACCTCGAATTTCACCAAAAACCTCTGAAATTCTTTCATAGATTCTTTTACTTCACTGGGTGATGCAAACTCGAATTCACCAGCAAGAGCTGCAGTGACCTCTTCAGGAGAAAGACCAAGAACGTTCTTCACAATCTATCAAACAGAACTGAATCTAAGGAAATGCGGTAAGATGGAAACTAGGATAGTTAGTAACAGAAACAGATGCACTCACATCATGATCAACCATGGCCTCAGAAATAAAACTTCCATCATCTATATATACATAAAGCTCATATTTGGCACGCCGTTTATATTGGAAACATTTGACAGAAGTGATCAGACCCTGTATCAGTTATGCCATCAATTACCATTCACGCCCATAAATCATAGAAATTTAATATAAATGAACAGAACCTTCATGCATTTCTTGAATACTAAAAAGAAAGTACATGATCGAACTGGAAATATGGAAGAGATACACTTTTAAATCCAAAAAAAAAAAATAATAGAAAAAGAACAGAAAGGCTCCTAAGCTTGCAAATAGAGAGTAAGGTATTAGAAGCAAATGGACCTTGATTTTTCCTTGAATGTAGGCTTTTGTATCTTGTTGTCTAACCCAGTCAGTAAGCATACTGCAAATATACGTAAATGGTTTATCATTTTCACCATTTAGAATAAGCAAATGTTCCTTCTGATTGATCACTTCAACATTTGGCGACTGTGCAGCCTCCACATAATTATTAACAGCAGTGCCAGCAATAATATGTGACCCATGTTGGGAAACACCAAAAGCAGAAGCCTGTTCCTCCATGGTGGTTTCTTGGACACACTGTATTTGTTCATGGGCATTATTTGATCTAACAGGAGGGCCACCACATTCTTCTACAATGGTCTGTGTACTTCTTTCAATGATATGAGTGCGATCATATTCATTGGCAGTATGTGCAGAAGTTCCTGTATCTTCCCTTGTATGATAAGTTGATAGGTCCACCATGTTGATTTCTTGAACACGCTGAATTTGCTCTTGGACAGTGTTTACTACCACAGGAGGGGTAATATGGTCTTCAACCACAGTTCCTGTAGTTTTACCAACCTGGAAAGCATTACCTGCACACATAAATTACTTGACAGTGAAAATTGGAACTGATGAAAATTACAAGAGCTCCATGTTCTCGAATCAATGGCAAACTGAAAACATGATGGTTTCTTAACATGCTTTTTTCTCCAGAAAATAAAGGCATGCTGCAAGAATTGGATTTTTTTGCCTAGAGCAATATTTTTAGATTACTTGCTAAGAAATTCTGCTGCCAGAAAAAAAAATCATTTTCCATAATGGTCAAATGCAACTATATCAGAATAAAACGGAGGATTGTGCACCTGTGGATCACCTGGTGAACAACGCCTCGATTATCTTTTATTCATGAAACAGAAGACAAGTAGAAAGCGAACATAAAATGTAGCACTATTAACTTTTTTTCACGAACAGTAAAGAACTGTCTCATTTGAATAACAAGAGATCAAATATATGAAAAGACCAGAACAAACAACCTCTCTGATACACACTCAACAAACACCTAAGAGAGACAATGCTATATTCGCACCACCCTCATCAACCTGAACGATCACGAACAGATATGCTGCCTAACTCCAATCCAGTTATACATCTTATATAAGAAAAGGTTGCTAGACCCAAAAGCTAATAGCCAAGTGAATTTGACAAAAATGATATATAGTACCTAATCCTGTTGGATGAGTGGAACTAACTGATCTTGGCATAGAGAACCCTTGCTCACCACCACTCATAACATTGGTACCACTTGGCCGTGTAGTACCTAATCCTGGTAGATGCGAGGAATTAGCTGCTCTAGGCATTGAGATTCCATGCTCACCACCATTTGTAGTATTTCTACTACATGACCAAGCAGCTAGAGTGGCTCTTGAAGACAAAGGTAGCCCACCCTGTTTCCTGCAGCATGAAGAGGTGAACACAAGTCAGATCTATATCAATATTAACTCATGACGGAAAAACTAGTGGCCTCACAAGGGAATGCTCTGTACACACTAAATAGCAATAGCATGACATGCAGCAGATAAATATGTATTAACATTGAGGATTATTAAGATTATAAAGTTTGAAATATTTACAGTTGAAGGGGAAAAAAGTATTTTTCCTTGAACAATGCGTGCGTGCACGCAGGGGGGGGGGCTGTGTGTCATTTCGTTAAGAATGAATGAATACAAACATAAAAATCATAAAATGAATTGTTTATGTTTCAGTTGATCCAATCATTGACCATAAATTTAATAGAAAAATTGCAAAAGATGTGTTAATTTATTTGCTAAATATTTGTTACAAGGCAATATACCTAGAAATGAAATCATGTATGAACATCTATTAGGTTCAATGATGTGCTGCATCTACCTTTTGCCACGAGGTGGTTTGTTTACTTCAGAAACAAGTCTATCACGCGCTGCTTCCAATTCATCAACTACGCCCCCAAGAATCTCAATAACCTCAGGAACTATCATAAGAACGCCCCTCCTTATGTGCACATTCTTTATAACAATCTGAGATGCAATAAAAAAATAAATGAGCTGTAGAAAATAAATTAGTAAAGAAAAATATAAATGGTGAGGAGTTCCTGAGAAGGTTTGGCTTCTGATCTTAAATAAATGATGCCTCAGCTAACTTATACTGCTTCATATGAAAGCCTTTTGATGTTTGTCACAGAAAGAAACTTTGAAAATTGTCTTCCATGAAAAAGCACCAGAAGCAAAGTAGCAAACTAAGAAACCACCTTTCATTTGCATGTTGGAAAATATACTGAACAATCCAAGACAAAGTAGTGGACAAAAGATTAGCAGTGGAGAGGGCAGCAGCAGATTTGCCATAGATCTTTGTCGGCATATCATGAACTATAATATCTCGTGGATTGAAGAAACAGAAAGAGTGAACGACATAAGCAACAACCAAACAAATTATCCTCACGAATTTAATATACACAGATATCACACAACAGTCAAAATGATACCTTAATACGCAGAATACAATCGATAATAGAACAAAATATATCATGGTGTGTACATGTTATATTGCAATGCCAAATGCAAATGAGCATGTACATTCACGAGGGGAACCTTCTCAGTCATGAAGGGGCAAAAAAATGACCTTTAGTCCAGCAGGAGCTAGAACTGCCAGATCTTTGACAGGTCTGTATTCCATTCCATATATGTGTTGAATACCATCTGTCATTGACAGTTTTAAGCAACGTTTTGGCCCTGCATGTGCATCATGATATCTTCCCTTCAAAGGAACTGACACATTGACAATTTCGTCAACCTACAAAACACACAGCCAAAGATAATACCTCATCACAAAAAAGACATGAAGTTCTTTACCACATTGTCCTATAGAAAGGAAAAAACTAAGAAAATGTGTGATATGCATTCAATATTAAAGGTAAGTACTACGGCAAATAAACTGGAATATGGAAATTAGGAATACACAACATTTGAATTGAATGGCATAGTGCTATGTAGGAAATGGACAGTGAAAACCCAATTTCCTGAAACAGTCAACAATTACGCATTTAGCACATGCCAAGACCCAAGAACCTAAAAAAATACCCCCCTTTGTTCGAAAAAGTAGGTCGTTTGACATATTAGATGCATAGTTTTTAGTATGCATAGACATAATGTATACCTGAGTACATACTATGTGTCTAAGTATCCCAAAACGACCTACATTTTGGAACGAAGGGAGTGGTACAGTAAAGAGTGGTCTAGTCTGGATAATGTAAAGAGGCCTGCCAAGGAGAACAGTACTTTATATTTCATAAAACAGAAGATGATACAAGCATTAAGGCTGATCAACAAATTCTCTGATTTATTCTTAAAGTTTAACTGTAGCTCCTAACAAAGGAATTGGCATCCTATTCTAGTAAGCCAGCAGGATCGCGTTTGGAAAACATGGGTTTTAGAGGTTTATGTATGAATCAAACTGTTTGCTACATTAGCTTGGAGCAACTAAACAACTTAACCCTTAGCTTAGATGCCCAACCAAAGTAACAGCAGTCTCAATTGTCAATTCTGACTTTTTTTTCTCGCTAAAAGAAAGCCTGATGTATTTTTTCCCAACCGATGTGGCCTACATTTACCTTCGAGCTCTGAAGACACTCAGCATTTATAATACTATGCAGCGAGCTCCTGGCAACAACAGTACCAACCAGACTTTCCAGTTTTAGTGAACCGTGCATTTCAGGAGCACATGGTTAGAATACATCAAGTAAACCGAAACATAGATTCGAGTTTGGCAACCCATTTCAGATGATTCAAATCACCAGGCAGTAACAGCTCAGTTCGAAACGGAGACAAATTCGCAATCATTCTTCTTATCTACCAGAAGCACGCACAGCACTCCATGAATTGTACAACTACATGGATATTAATATTCCCAAATTGCAGTAGGCAATGTCGAACCTGCAGCACGAAGGGGCCATCGAGGACGGCGGCGTGCATGCTCCCAACGCCCTCCGGGAGCACGCCTGCTCCACAGCGGTTCATGTCGGCGAAGACGAACTGCTCGAAGCACCGCCTGGCCTGCACCTCCGCGCCGCCGAGGCCGTCGAACCCGGGAATGCCCGCGGCGCAGGACTCGAGCCACTCCGGCCGAAGCCGCAGCCCGAGCCGCCGCAGGAACTCGTCCACCGGTCGCAACCGCCCGCTCAGCGCCGACGGCGGCGGGGACGGGTGCGGATGCGCTGTCGAAGGCGGAGTCGGGGTTGGGGTCCGGGCCGGTTGTGGAGTCGGAGTCGCGCTCCGGAACGGGGTAGTGGTAGGAGGGGGAGCAGGAGGAGGCGGAGTCGGAGTCGGAGTCGGGGTTGAGGTTGAGGTCGGGGCCGGAGGTGGAGTCGGAACTGGGGTGCGGAACGGGGTAGTGGTAGGCGGGGGAGTGGGAGCGGGCGCGGGAGGAGTCGGCGAGGAGATGACCTCGGGGGCGTCGACAATGGGGGAGTCCCCGTCGGAGTCCACAATCTCGTCTGGGTCCTCCACCTCATCGTCGTCGGAGATCACGACGGTGTCGGGGGACGGCGAGAGGGACGGGAAGGGAACCTGGACGGGGCCAGGGTTCGGGGGCGAGGGCCCGCCGACGCTGCCGCTGCCGCTGGCGACGGAGGCTGCGACGGAGGCCGAAGCGGATGCGGAGGCGGGTGTGACCTCGCCGCCCTCCTCGTCGGAGTCGGAATCGACGATTTGGTTCCGGCGCCTCATCTTCCTCGAAGGGAATTCGACTTTTTTGGCGGCGGATTTGATCGAGGAATGAGATGGGGGGAAGGGTTTTGGATTTGGGGGGGGGGGGGGGGGGGTTGGAGGTTTCCCTCCAAATTTTTGGAATGGGGAGGAGGACCGGAGGAGGAGGAAGACGGCGGAGGAAATGGAGAGGTGGGTGTGAATGACGAGTGGGTCCCCTTGTCAATGAGATAAGGTATGGGCCGCGATGAGACGGTGGTACGGTGCTACAAATTCGTCGGCCTGTAGGTGGGCTGATCGAGGAGTTGGGCCAAATTCGGTTGTTTGGTTTCGGCTCAAAGCCGAAATTTTGGTTTAGGCAACAAAAATGGTAATGTCAAGTCCCTGGTAAAAAGAAAAGATTTCTTTCACTATCATGATAAAATTAGCATGATCAATATAAATTTGGTTACGTTTTTTTAGTAAAAACATTTTCATCAGAATTTGTTTCCTAAATTTAGTGCGGGTGTTTGTGTTTTCCTTCATTTAGTGTAGAAATTAATGACTTGATTTTTTTACTGACAGTCAACACGTTCAGGCGACGGGAGTCGCCCAACATATACCGGGGGCTGTTCGCTGGGCTGCTCTGCAGCTTCGGCTGCTGCAGCTAGCAGCCAGCCAGCAGGCACAAGCAGCGGCTGAGTGAGAAATAGAGGAACACAAAAGACCTTTTAGCCCAGCCGAACGGCTGCAAACCAGCAGCCCTGCTGAAAACAGTCCAGCTGCAGAGCAGCGAACACTAGTTCTCGGACCTTGCTGGTTGCTGCACAAACCCCCATCCCCCCCTGGTGACTTGTTTTACCATACGGGCTTTTGTTTTATGGAGCGGCTTTTGTTTTATGGAGCGACTAAGTGGAGAGCCACATAGTTTCTGTTTTCGGAGGATGGAAAGAACTATAAACAATAAGAGGGGAAATGAGAGAGCAGAAGCACCACCGAATAATAGCTGGCATAAAATGTTTAATGTTTTTGGAGATTGTCGTAGAAGTAACTTTACTACTCTGCCAGTATCTTAAAAAGTAACTTTGCGGCCAATAAGCATCAGAGAAAGTACATCTTCACATATTTTATGATGTGAAAAGCAATTTTTCCCTCTGAAAAAAGTAACTCCGCCACCTTTTATCAAAACATACTCTACTGAGATCTTGTTTTGAAGTATTTAACGAGACAAATATAATGGTGCGATCTGTTTTCCATTTGGATGCGTGTTCGTAAAGTTACAGCCTTTTTAAGCTTCGACCTCCACATGCATGCGGTTGCACAAGATGGTGCTCCCGGGCTGGTTGATGGCGCACTGGTTTAGGAAATAACTTTGTGCTCCGCTGATGTTTTGAAAAAGTAACTTTGCGGCCAACGAGCATCAGAAAAAAATAACTTTATACTCTGTTACTATACAAAGAGCGGCTTCGATTATCAACGGTACGTGTGGGCAGAGAGTAACTTTCGTCAAACCTGTGCGATATTGAAAGTAAGTTTTCTTCAAACGAAAAGTAACTTCACCGTTTTCCATCAGAGCATAGTCGACTGAGATCTTGTTTCGAAGTCTTCATCGAGACGAATATAATGGTGTGATTTGATTTTCACATTAGTGTTTAGTCGTAAAGTTATGACCTTTTTCTGAACCCACCCTCCCATTCCCACATGCATTCTTTCCCCCAAAATAAAACCCCAGGAGGCCTCTCATCAAACTGCTAAATGGAGAGGCCTCACTCTATAGATTTTGCTTTTGTTTTATGTGGTTTTCTTAGGACATCTTGTTCGTGAGTCGTGACCATGTGTCCATGTCTCTATGATGATCACGTTGGTTGTATTGAAAATGTATGTAATGCTTGGAAAATTAAGAGATTCATAGCTGAGCCATGCGGACAACATGGTCACTGAAGTGACCAAGGCGTGCATAAACACAGGTAGCTGCAGCGTATTTTTTATTTAAAGCCAATCTACAAACATTTACCACAAAAAGCGTCTGTAGTCCAACGGTTAGGATAATTGCCTTCCAAGCAATAGACCCGGGTTCGACTCCCGGCAGACGCATGTTAGTTTTTATTTCATTTCGAGCTTTTCTTTTTTCCCCTTTCCGTTTTTACATTCCAGTGAAACTTCCTCTACCCAAATGAAATCCTTGAAGTTTTTTTTTTGCCTTTTCTCCTTCCATTGTCCAGTACAATGAAACAAAAACAATATCTTTCTCTACCAGATCCTTGAGCTCGTTTTTTTTTCCTTTTCCTTTTCGAAAGGATCGATCGGGATCAGACGAATAGACAGACGATCCATCGTACGTCCCTCTTCTCATCATCAGGGAGCCTTAAGGGCCGCGAGCGTCACTCTACCGTCTCTCGGTCGTCGTCGAGTAGAGGAACTGTACCCAAGGCGTACAGTTACAAGCAAAGCCTTCGGCTATACATGGTACGTATCATATATAATGCACTCTCACAAAAAATTCATATGCACCATGGTATCCCTTTGACGCTTTCTCGATGCTACCTGTTGCTAGTCTTTTCTCTTGTGACTTGTGAGTGTGACCAACGAACGATTATTGAGGACCTCCACTCCCGTTTCCACCGGCCCGTGATGCAACACCAACGTACAGGAAGGTGGCAGAGATGTTGCTGAAGCTAGCTAGGGCCGGCCGGAGAGTCGCCGGCACGTGCGATCGAGCCGGGTGGTCCATCGTCCGTGATGGAGAAGAACGAACCAATCACGAGCTGTGTCGTTGCCGTAAAGCAAGTGATCGACCTACTAATAAATCATATAGCCTGACACTCTGACTAATCAAAAGATTAGTAATCTATCACCCTGCTGACTGGTGGTGACTGCATATATATATTTGCAACACACGTACGCTATCTAATACGCGCTGCTGCCACTGTCATCAGTGTGGAATCTAGCAATAACACAGGTAGCCCACACAAACCAATAATACTCCTCCGTATATGTGTAACAAGTCAAGCACGCCAAGATCTTTGTAGTCCCTTCTTTTTTAAAAAAAAAAAGAAGAAAAGATCTTTGTAGTCAAGCTGAGGAGACGTGTCCACGGGATGAAGCTGATCATCGATGAGACGAACTCGATCATATCAGTGCCCCGGGGAATCGACGACGCTGCCGGGCGGGTGATCGTAGAATTAATTGGCAGGCACCATGGAGCTCCATCATTTGGCGGAGCTGGATCGGGCCGTCACTCGTCAGCACGTGCGTACGTTTCGGGTGGTGCCTCTCGTCTGATGACGTACGTGGCTTTGGTCTTGAGTAGTGAGAATCCGATCGAGCAAGAGCTAGCGTAAGCATTTGTTAGGTAGTTCTTCAGGAGGCGTGGTCGTGGCGGCGATCTTCCGACAGCGACGGCTGGCTATATGATGATTCGATGATCGAGCAGAGATTCAGAGACGACTCTTCTTTCCTTCAGAGAAGAGTAGAGTGGACTACACAGACTAGCTAAGGTAGCTTATTAGGTGGTGGTGTTTCAAAAATTCAAGTAATTTGACTAGAGAGTGGAGTGTGTAGAGACTAGTAGACTTGGAAGGCAGCTCGCACGTACGTCTCAGCAGGTTTTCTCATCGATCTTGGGATCGGCGTCAGCGTCGACGACGGCACGTGCGTCGCCGAGAGGTCCGTCAGTGCTTGCCTTTGCCGTTAACCACGAAAAAACCACGAAAACTTTATGAGATCGAACATCAAACCTGCGTGCAGAGAAGAAGGATCATATCTGTAGCACAACCGGATCGAGAAGAATCTTTTGCAGAGGGTCCCGTTCCGTTTCTCGACGGACGCGACGCTGTTGCTAGTCTCGTGTGATCGACAAGGTCGTCGTCTCCAATAGCAGCAGCAGCGATAATACGTGAAGTGCGGGCGATGATATGCACGTATATACGCTTGGTGTGTTTAGATTGAGAAAGATTCCCCGAAAAAACACTATAGATCTAAAAATACATTATAGATGAATAGCATTCTGTGAGTGTGAGGGATGTGATGAATAGAGAAAAATTGGATGAATAGTGTTTTTTTGAGAAGGTTTTAAATCTAAACGCTCCCTAATAGAAGCCGCACTGTCAGTGTGGATGCAGCAGCCCAGAAGGTCAGTCAAATCGCATGCTCACCTTGGAGATACTATTGTTTAATTTGTCCATGATGATGCACATACGTCCACCGGATGGATATTTTGTTCGTCATTAGCCGAAACGCTTGGAACTCCCTCTCGTCTCCGGATGGCGATCGACGACGACTCCGCTCCCCGCAGGTAAGGTGGCACGTATATGTGAGAGATGCCATAGCCGCCAGCCCAGAATTTTTTTCACCATCTCCCTCTATTTATTACTAATTTTTATTTGACTCTCGGTTTATCTATTTATAAACTTCCACTTTATAGTGAGCACATCACTCCAAGAAAACTCTCTATTTGGACCATTTCCCACATTTCAAATTAGCTAATTAATTTTAGCTAGCGAGGGGGCTAATTTGGAGAGTCGGATGGCTTATGAGTTAGTTAGCTAATCTATTGAAGAGCTATTTTGGTGTTGAGCAGTAAAAAATTAGCTAGTTAAACTATTTAGTTAGTCTCTTGAAGATGCTCTACCCTACCTGCACCTATTATTAGCAGATAATAGTTAGCTAGCTAATAAAAAAATTAGTTATCTGGAGGATGTTTAGATCCAATGGCTAATATAGATTGGCATATAGGCGGTAGGGTTATTTAAGTATCTAGAATAACCTTCCGGATAGATGAATGCTGCAATTAAACATGCAAAGGACAATATCAAAGAGTATATTGGTCATTTCTCCTTTCATTAGCTGCTATCTTATTATTTGAATTAGGCTGATCTAGCTAATGGGATACTCCCTCCATTTTCAAATTATAAGTCATTTCAACTTTTTTTGAGAGTCAAGGCATATCAAGTTTGACCAAATTTATATAAGAAGGTACTAACATTAACGATATAAAAAAGTATCATTAGTTTTTTATTAAATATATTTTCATAGTATATCTTGTAATCCTCTCTATAATTTTGGTCAAACATAAAAAAAATTCTCTCTAAAAAGTGGGAATGACTTGTAATTTTGAACGGAAGGAATAATTGTCGGATGATACATTAGCTATCATCCATCCATTTGGATCCCTACCACTAATTCTAAGCGGCTAACAATTAGTTACGGGGTGGGTTTCAAATGGGATCTTAGTTGACACACGCTTCTTTTGATGCAATTTACATATGCATCCACATATTTTTGTATTAGGGAGAGGGCTGGGGGAGATGAACGGTAACGAATGATAAAAGGATGAAAGAGATGATTTTTGCATTATTACGAGGTCGTACTGCGACGTTAAGATGATGTGCCGTTGTTCTATGCCATGTCGCCTACTGTCCCGAGATTATAGGTACAACATGTCAACATGGATGGCTCTTATGTGCACGGCAATTTCAACATGGATGGCTCTTATGTGCACGGCAATGCTAAAAAAAACAGACTTCTCCAAGAGACTCTCTATATCCATCCTAACTGATAGGAATAGAGATTCTAATGAAAAAAAAATACCCTCCAACATGGTTATCGAAATACATCTATCATTTATTTTGGATTTCTCGCTAGCCAAAAATAGATGGAGTGTAAATAAGATAAAGAAAGGTGTTGAAAATTGAAAACATATAATTTATGTAAATGAATATCTAAGAGCAAGTTTAGCAAGGGGCTGTAAGCCGGCTGAGTCCGACGTGGAGGAGGAGAGAGAGCGCACGTGGGCGTCTTACGACGCGCCCGCTTGACGCCGGCGCGGTGAGCCGAGCATGGAGCTTATTCGTTGGAAGAGCTGCAAGGCATTAACTTTTGGTGGGTTCCAGCACTAAAATATTCAGATCCACTGCGTCTCTCAGCCGGCGCTGGCGAAATTATTAGACCTGCTCTAAATGATAATTTAGAGATGGAGAGTTTATCGAAAAATAGCATGGGTTAATTGAGTCGCAGCTCTAGTCGTAGTCTCGTAGAGAATATGTCTCGAGCCGGTCTCCACATATTTGGTATCCATGGTTTTAGTATATTATGGTAATAACGGTGCACACAAGTTGATCAAGACAAGGGGATAAGAGAAGCACGGTGTCTAGGCTGGCACGTCGTCGAGCGCCAACGAACAACTGCCATGGACTGGATCGATCCTAGGTCAATTCGAGCTGTACGCTAGCATCTCCCAACTTCCAAAAGTGACATGATTTTCTCTGGTTTTTTTTTTGTTCGTTCACTTGTAGCACATTTTCGCATGGTGGACACAACATGCGTGAAAAGTTTTTTCACCAAATCAGCACGGACCAAGACATTTTATTTTGTGCCCATTCGTGAAAACCAGCAGTACGTGACCGGCTTTTAGTACACGGCAAGATTTTCCAGCTCGCGCCCCTGGCCTTATCCACAACACCAGCAAAGATGGATCGCCGTGACTTGTAACCACCACGTAAGCGGCGGCGCGTGGCTTACATGCGCCTACGTGGACGCTTCGGCATCGTCGTCGGCGTGCACATGTACAGTATAGGTGCCGTGGTGCACGTCAGACTCAAGTGGTGTGTGCATCAGCGTGTGTGCCATATATGCGTGTGGTCCAGGAACGAACAAGGATATATCATCCTCCGTTCTTGGCTTCTTGCAGTTGCAGATCGAGGAAATCATAGGACAGAGGATCGTGAGGGCGAGCAAACAGCGACTCGATATATATCCCAGCCTCCATGTGTAGGTGCGGCGGACTTCTTCACACACAAAAGGCAAGGTCTAATAATAAGAAAAAGAAAGCCTATCTATTTAATTTTTTTAGTCTGTTATTCCCTTTAGATACATGTGGTTTAATTAGAATAATCAAGTTAAGAAATATTCCCTCTATTTTTCTTTATATGGCGAAGTCAAACTTGGCACGTTCTTTCAAGATACACTTGATCATTTACTTATTTCATATTATATTGAAAGTAGTATGGGTATGGCGATAAGCTCACTATTGGTAGAGAGTATATTTGATTACAAATCTAGCGATATCAAGATCGTATTATAAATTTAAGGTTGTAAGGTTAACTATTAAATATATCTGCGTGCCTTATAAACAGAAACTGGAGGGGGTAAACTGATTTGTTCGTCCTAAACGTGATCCAGTGAAAAAAAAATAGTGGCAGCACATATCTGAACAACTGAACAAGCATCTGTTCTCCGGGCTAGAGTTTTAGATGAAGCGCGTGAGACGCTGCCGGCCGGTCGCTATATATGTAGCACTGTCAGTGTGGGAGAAGCAACAACCAAAAAAGGTCAAGCAAGCAGGAGGAGAGGGAGGGGGACATTGTGTGCTGCTAAGCTTAGAGGCAGACAGACGTGCACGCAGCTCTCTATGGATACGGATGGAGCGAGGTTTGCTGTTTGTGGCTGTCAGTGTCAGTTCCGTTCCGCTCCGAGAAGCAACTTATCAATCTCCGGCCGTCCACCGTCGTCTTCCCATCCCTGCCTCGCCAGCGCTCGTGTCGAGGGCACCATGTATACACCCATCCATCCATATGTGTGATGTGTCCCAAAATATTAGTCATCCTATGTGCCATTTTGAGTGTCTAAGTCTATTGCATCTTATATTAATCTAGATATATATACTTGTTTAAATTCACAACATCTTCAATGAATCTAGTAAAAGTCAGGATGACTAATAATTTGGAACGGAGAGAGTAGTTTGGTCCAGCGAGTAGTGAGATCCGACGGACGATGGTGACTCTAATTGCGGTATACAAAGGGATCGGATATATCGGAGCCGATAGATCAGCCTAACTGTATGTACTTTGAAGAACTGTGCAAGTGTAACAACCCACCAGCAGCTGATCGACCGAACATCAGTTGGTTCCGGACTTTGTGGTGTCCGCACGAACGAAGCATGAAAACTACCGTACCGTATCTCCTGTCCTAGTGTGTCCGATCGTGTCCTGCCGGTGATCATATCGACATATATAGCACAAGGCGTGCCGTCAAGGAAGACAGCGTTTATATTATTAATTAATTAACGATCATATCGATTGACACTTTGACAGGGGTGTTGGATAGCTAGATATCCGGCCGGTGAGAGACTTCCCGGCCAGCAAGCTAGGTAGCAAAACGTGAGTGGTGGTACTATATGTTTTCGTGGGGTCGCCGGAGAGTCCGGTAGTCGCCGGCACGTGCGCCGATCCATCGACGACGATGATCTGGTTTCCGATCGGATACGATATATATATCCTGGTCTCCTGGAGAAGCAGACCAGTACTGCATCTTAATTATATGTCCCTTTCAGGATTCAGCGCTGCAGCTGCTGCTGCTTATGTAGATATGCAGTTAGTCGGAAGCAACAAGCTAATGATGACAGCTCCAGTAATTTAGAGCATGAAGATCAAGCTCCGTGATCCTTTTATGCCCAACAAGCCAAGTAATTCTACTACTACATCATAAGTACTTATACTGCTAGCATAGTTAATTAATCACCTGGTGCTGGTCGATCGGCCTGTCTTTGCTGAGACCTGTAAATGACGACGATAGATGTACTGTACATGCATATATTCGCGAAAAAAAAAGGATGCATATGCATATGCTGCCTGGCTAGCTCGTTTTCAGCTAGCAACCTGGCACTGTCATGTGTCATCAGTGAGTGTGGATGCAACGCATAGCACCAAAAGGATCGATGACGCACGCGGCACGCCCGGGAAGATATTTGTCAAAAAAAGAAGAAGAAAGAAAGCAGCGTAGCTAGGATCGGAATTCGGATCCTCGATCACGAGGACTCTGCGTCCACTACCAGCAGCGAGAGACAGAGAGAGGCACCTGATCCATCAACAAGTATATATCGGCATCATGCATATTATCCTGAAGCAGCTAAGCTAAGCTAAGCTGGTCATCGCTCGCCACGTATACGTGTGTGGCCACTCACTCTCACCATGTCTGTCCACATGCAAGCACAAAATGATCCTCCAAAGGTATATATATGGTGATCGATACGGATCGGAACCCAAAGCCAGCCACCAATAATCCTCGCACCTACATGCTTATCGTCTCTGTGTCGCCGTCGCTCTCACGATCCAACCACAAATAAAGCAATGGGCATGAACAAAAAAAAATGCTTTAAATTGTTCCACAACGCTAGCTGGGTACCGGATAGATTCGCCGGCACACTGCGGATGCGGACGCTAATTCCATCCCCTGCCTGCCTCAGAATAACACAAAGGTGACAGATAAGGCAAGCACGGCGTCTAGGGTGGCACGTCAGACGCCGGCCACCGCATGCACACGGCAGCCGGGCCTTCTTGGCCGCCGATCGATCTTCCTCGATCGCTCGATCATTTCGAAGATGGATGCTGGTCCATGTCAGCTCGATGCTCGATCCAACTGTACGCTGCTCTCCATTCGCTCCATCCAAAACTGGAAAAATAAAGCGGTACACTTTTCTTCTCTTACCCTTCCCCCGCTAAAACGCCCTGTTTTTTTTTTCCTGTCTCGCGAAGCGGACGCAATTAACATGCGTATGCACGTGCGTGTGTGCGTAGATTCGTCAAGTCTTCACGGACTAGGACAGTCAGTAACGACGAGAAGAGACAAGCTAGTAGCTAGTGTTCTTTCCTCTGTAGTGTTTCGTGTTTCTGTCCTACCAAGGTAGTGGTAAGCGGGTACGTACACGCGCCTACGTGGACGCTCGTGCAATTGCCTAGCGGATCTAATTAAGTAAAACTCGATTTTTCAAATACAACGTTTTTCAGTTCTGTATATATACCCGTGTTTTATGACGGTTGGAAATTTTGCCTCATAACAATATAATTTATTGGTCGATCGGGTCAGGTACTCGGGTCACGGTTAGACATGTTGGATCCGACGACCAATGATGATAAGGTTTAGAGTTCTTTTACGGTACCTTATACTACCAAATAGTAGTATAGAGTATAAAGAAGATCCAATAGTTCATAATCATGGGCAATTTGATAATGGCTTATTTTTTTGATTATGCATCTAATTCTTCCCCGTCCTCTCAACGCCCTCCCTGCGGCGCCGGCGTGCCGCAAAAGACCTCCAGGTTTATGACATGGTGCACATCGAAATTAGAGTCTATACTTGCCACGCGTGGTCTAGGAAAGAGCGAGCAGAATAAACCTTGTTCCGAGGAATGCATCGTCGAGCCGCTGCTAGCTCAAAACTATGTGGTACTGTACTACTGTGACGACGCTCAAGCAGTGGTACTGTGACGCTCAAAACTATGCCGAGCTAGCTCGACCAACAGATCCGGTGGCGTGGCGGCAGCTTGTGTGCCAATATAAAGCCAGCTGCTTTTCTTATCCGATCGTTGGATCTCTTATCCGGCCGGCCCTCTAGTAATGGATATAAAATGGCGATGAATGCATGATGGAGGAGATCGAAGGAGATGATATGCTATTGTCCTGCTTGTATTCAGATTCATCTTCCCAGCCAGAAATATCATCAGCGTGGGACTTTCAAAATTATATCAGTCGCAACATAGCTGTGCCAATTATTAACCTTTTTTATTCTGTGCCTGCTTTACTAATGAGTTTACAGTCTGTTTGGGAACTAACATGTATAAAGATGAAAGATATGCGTGGGCATCACCAGTTCACATTTACAATTTAAAGAAATATATAGCCATGTTTCAAAATGTTTTATGCATACAGTATGGCATAACCAATCAATCGGTATTTACTATGCATGCATTTCCATCATTTATTTACCGTTTACATTGTACGGCACACCGAGGCAACAAAGTACTGCGTCCGTCTACTTTTACTAGATCTATATATACTTCTAAAAATATTTTTTTTTGTAAATGATAGTTATATTTGCTCATCATGATATACGCAGTAAATAGCATCAATAGCGAGAAGTCATTAGCAAAAGCATCATATAACTAGAGTCTTATTAGTGTTAATTGGATGATATGCAAGATTATTTTATTTATTTATTATGTCATCAATGTAAAATAGGACTACTAAAAGAGAATGGAGGAAAGCTTCTAGTAGGAGCATGGGCACGGCACACGGGAAAAAAAGATGAAATAGATTCCTCTAGCTTATTACATACCGTCCCGCGATCCTTTGACATCTACGTGGGCATTGTACATATATGCTTTAATTTGAGAGAAGATGCACATGGGAATCAAGTATGCTAATATTATTTAACAACTAGTACTTATCATTACGATAAAGATAAAAGCTGTTGTTATCTATTCCGTGATAAATGGCTAAAAGCTGCTGTGGTCCTAATTATTAACACTGAGAGCATTATCTTCATGCATATGCATGCTTATTAAATTATAAAACATTTCATGCCGGCCATGATGTGATTTGGCTGATGTTGGTTGGCTAGCAACTTGAGCTAGCTTTTGATTCTAGATATCTTTTACTGCATTGACCTACTATCGCTAATGAAACACGCCATTCAGAGCTTGAGATTTTGATACGGAAAATATACAACAAACAAACCATTTAGCTAAATGGGGCCGGCCGGGGCGGCCACGTCATCAGACAACAAGTAAAGGTTACATCTATATAGTTATATGCAGTGGGACCAAACAAAGAAACTCACATCTTTATTGGGTTGCTTTGGAATGAATTAGAGCAGGTTAGCAAGGGTTCTGACAATGCTATCACCAAGATTTCCTGATAATTTTGTAGCTAATGTGTAGCTTTCCGCCTACTCCAAGTTGGCCCTAATGATTGCGTAAAATAATGGGGTCCCGTCCCGTTACGTTGTGCCGCTAAGCAAGCCTCCGCATGAAAGGTGACGTATCCGTGACTTCATCACCTGCACCGTTGGAACCTCAGTGTGCCACTGTGCTGTGCTCTCGATCGGATCGTTCGCCACTGCGTTAGACAGTCGTCACGCTTGTCGGATCATCGCCAAGTAAAACCAAAAGGTGCTGTCGCAAGCTTCTCACCTACTGTCGGGGCGCGCCAGCTGGATCGCTCATCCTCGCCGAAACCCTAAAAAAAACCAGCGTGTCGGTTCTAGCCACGTCAGATCCGACCGAGAAACAATAATAATTAGCTTTTAATAGCAGCCATGGTTGACCGTATGTTTCTAATGATCTTGGAAAACTACCTGTAGTCGTCGTCCCCTTGCTAAACAGAAGCAGCAAGCTCCGCCGTTATAGGGTACAGTCTGAATACATCCACACAGATTCGAGTCCGGATCTATGCCTACCTTTAATTACCTCTCGATCCGTAAACGCCAAGCGGCTCGCGGCGTAAACTAAATTAAGTTTTTCACCGTGATCTCAGCATCGAAATTAAACATGATCAAAGTTCGATAGGCCGTTCACGTGTGCGGACATGGTTTGTCGTCGGTTACTATACACAGTAGAAATTAGTTGGTTGGCCTAGCAGATATATATGCAGTTCATTTCATCATCACGGATGAAATATAATGGCGCCTAAACAAAAAGGCCGAGAGCGACGACACCGTGATCCGGACGTGCCGAGAGCTATATTTTCGGCGCCGCTGGCAGTGGCAGGTACACACACAAGTAGCCAGCTAGGCGTTCTCGAAGCTGCTATATATCTGCTAGGTTCACTGTCACGGGTGGTGACGATGATTCTGCAGAGGTTACTATATGCGGATATGCGCTTGGCGCCCTTTGGACATTGGACACGTGACATTGTTGTTGCTTGTTAATCTCGCTGGAGCCGGCCTGCCGGAATCCTGTGACGGTGATCAGTGGCGCGAAAATGACATGTGTTTAAGAAGAACTTTATGACTCACTTAAATTGGTAAGAAAGTACCTGCATCCTCTGCTCATTTTCTACTAGATTTGATGGTTATGTACATAGACTACTGTATCCGGCTCCGGCATGAAACTTGCTCTCCTAGCTTGTGATGGATCATCACTGGATCAGGTATATAGTAGGGTGAGAGGCTGCTGTCAAGGGAAGTATATATATTATATATAGCTTGTAATAAACCTATATAATTTGTACGGAGTAGTATTAACTACCAGCTAATACTTGATTTTCTGGACATATTGAACCAACTAGGTGAATTTTCAATACTGTTATATATTTTTTCGTTTCTGAAACTTTTATATACTATAAAATTTGAACATGTTGTTGATTGGTCCCGTACGTGTTTTGATTAATGAACCACTTGTCTGTTGAAGGAAGACAGACTTATCACCTATCCCTTGCCCTCCGGCGCAAGCTTCATCATGGAAGAAGCCCTTTCAGGTCAACAAAAGAGAAAATTCTTCATAAATGATGACCATTTGCATGACTTTTGCTTGACCAAACTGCTGACACAGGATCTGAATATTGACTGGATGGACTCCAAAACCCAAACCCAAAGTACTTACTTGTTAGGATGGTCCAGTATCGAATTATTACATTTAATCTTGTAAAAAAATGTAAGTTATTATGCGAATATGTGTAGAGCAAGCAACATAGCATGTAGTATGATTTGCGTGGGCAAAACCAGCTGTAAAGGCCTGAGCATCTAGAGTATCGCCCTTATTAGGGATATAATTCACGTTTATCCTTTGCATCCGAGATTCCTTAGGATAACACAAGGCTTGCCTGCATATAGTTTAGCTTAGCCCTTAAGATGCTGCCGGGAGCAGACCTTTAGTTGCCTTGGCACTTAGAGATTCCTTTGGTGGCTTAATCCATCCACCAATTAGAGATTAGCGAATGAAAAACACGTACGCATATGCATGCTGACACACATAGAGTGTAACTAGGTTTAACTTATTTGTGCCACTCAATTAGAATTCTAGCTAGACTTAGTTAGCCGTGCAAGTTAGGTCTCTGGCGTTATCACTTTTGTACTCCAGTGCAAGACTCTCTACAGTCAACATATATAAACATGCTGTGGTTGCTTTTTGCCAATGCCGGTATAGGTGGTACTTTTTGACCAGGTGAAAGAGGGTGACTTGGCAATAATATTTGGCCTGACTATGATATGGGAACTAATTAATTTTGAATTATATTTTTTACAGGTATATGCTACCACATTATAACGAAGAATATGTGGGCATAATAAAAGGTCTGTTGACAGAATAAAGATATTATAACATTAATTAGGAACTTAGCACTTCAGAATAAACAGGTGCTTAATTAACATGACGATTTAGAAATATGGCATCTCTTGAAACAACCTGAAAATTAGCTATTTCCCTGCAAAAAATACGCCCAACTTTAAAATATGTAATTATTTTCTAATAGTTTTTTGTGTGCAATACATTTGCAAAAGAAAAGATCTATACCAAGCCAGTCCTAGGACTACAAACAGTGGGCAACGATCGAGCAACAAACCATTGGCCTGCTCCTAGACAAATGAATACTAGTTGCCAACCTAAACTACTGGAAAAAGTAGATTAGCTAAAGTTAGCCAGAGAACAAACGACATAAACTCTATTATAGGATGCTAAAATGTAATAGGAATTCTTATTACGTGGGCAAGAAAATAAAGGGAAGCCGGTAAAGACGCTACTAGATCAAAATATTTGCATTTCATGACAAAACCATGGTTTAGCATGATGTTTTTGAACTAATAATGCTTTACACATTGATTATGAAAGGACACTGTCTCTCTCTTTTTTTAGGGAGGAAGGACGCCATCTCTTGAAGCTCAAGTGACCTAATGCCACACTGAGGCTAATTACTTAGCAAAATTTTGACCAAAATTTAGGCCGCGCACCTTTTCTTAATGAACACTCCGGGAGAGTTAGCATCCACATAAAAAAAACTCAATTTATTTGCCAAACAAAACCTTTTTTTAGAGGTGGACTAAATTATGCGACAAATTAAACCAAAAATAAATCGTTGAATTATTATGCAAGCAAGCATGCGTGTGAATGACAACGAGCTGCCAAAACTAGGTCGCCATGGTCCCGAGGTCTCTACGAGATTCTAATGGACAACGACGACCACCTTTGGCCTTTGCCGTCAACATGCTCTTCTCCTCGTCCTCATTCCTGCAGCTTTCAACATACTCAACCAAAAAAAAAAGGCAAAGGAGAGTTAACCAACTTGATTATATTCATTCTCTGCACTCCACATAATTTTCAAAGAGAAAATGTCTCCGCGTTTCTACTGGTCAAAAAGGCCAAAGGCCGGCATGCGTGCTCATTTCTGGTTTAATTTCCACCAATGCCAGAGAACATATGTGTGGAAGGTGGCCGCCCAGCTAACCCTCATTCAGCAAAGACTCAGAAAAAATAAAAAGATGACTAATTGAAATGACTTTTGAGTTTTATGAAAAGCCAGAGGGGATGACACATGAGAGTGGTCATGGTTCCTTTGAAATTAATACACACCTCTTTGGTAGGCAGGGGCAGATATAAAAAAAAAACATGTGGCTAGGGTTGTATGATATCCAAACCGTGTATTTGATATAGAAAACATGTGGCCACTCGTATTGATATCGAAATAATGAGAATTATTCGTGTTGATTTCGAAAATTAAACATGTCGTTAAATATTTCTATCTTCGATCAGTATTGGTACATGACTATTTCTAATGGCCATGTAAAATGGTAAGATATAATTGTTTGAAAATGTACCTTTGCAATAGTTTGTCTTTTGTTTTCTGCATGTGGATATTGTAATAGATGAAATGGCCCTAGCTATATCTTTGGATGATTAAAAGTTCTTAATTAACAAAGGGTTAGTCAAAATAAGATTTAAAGATTGCCGAAATCGCGGACACAGAAATTGCATCCCTTTCAGGCATTGGAGAGGCTAGGGAGCCACCATAATCATTCCTTCATTTTACTCATGATTGAAATGGTAGTACTATGAAAACATAAAGAAACAAATGTCACCTTTTTGTGCTGGAATATCACTGTAGCAAAAGAATGGCATCACTTGTACCACTGAAGCGACAGTTCTAATTAGAACATCTTAACTACCTTATTACAGTTTTTCTCAGCACATTGTTGGATCGCTGGAGTACTAGACTGATACTTTAATCGTCTACTACTCTTTTTTTAGAGATCATGGATTCATCAGATGTTTATATATTATATGGAACTAATACCTCAAGTTATGTACTGGAAATGATTTGCGATTGCAATAAACAAACAGTTGAACAATGGGATTTATCACAAATTGTCTTGCAAAAGAAATAAGCAAGGGAATTTCATCACAAATGCACAGGCCTAGTAAACCATTGTACATCAGGCCAGTTATTGTCACTCCCATATAGGTCGAACTGCCATGCTACCAGCAATACCAGAGAAAAGTCTGAGGAACCAACTAGCGGTTAAAATATCTTTCACTTTTGATCCTGATAGGTACGGCCTCCGAATTGTCTTTCCTTTTAAAAAAGTTTCAATTCAGCAAATGAAACACGAGGGGCAACTTGAAGACCAAAAAAGTAAAATAAAATAAAAAAATAGCGGCATTGAGGGATCATCAGGTTATAAGCAACGCAGTAGCATAGCATCGTGACACAATTTAACCTCCCGTTATATATATAGCGAGCTTACCCCGACAGACACGCAGAGGAGCGTATCACCATCGCCAGTCTCAGAGTAGAGCTGTCCGTGATAGGCCGGCACAACGAACTTGGCAAGGGAGCTGTAGCTTCGCTCTTGGCCTGCGCATCTGAAGCTGTTGATGCGAGTTGAGGTGTCATCTCCATGGCTCTCATGGCGGCGGCGGCGGCGAGGTTGGACGACCACGACGAGTACGCCAAGCTCGTCAGGAGGATGAACCCACCCAGGTGATTGATCGAGCATCGCTTCTCTGCTCAATCTTGTTTCTTCCTTTCCTCAGTTTCTCTCTTTTTGCTTCTCATCTGGGTTCATGTTTGATTTTTCTTTTCTTTTTTTTTTTAAAAAAAGAAAAGGCCCTTGACTGTGCCAGCTTCTATCGGCTCCTTGTGTTATCCGGTTCTTGTTTAAGCGTTCTTGTGCTATCCAGTTCTTGTTGAAGCTGTTGTTTATTGTCTGGTTATCCTGGGTTTCTCCCCAAGGTTTCGACTTTACCAAGCAAATTTGTGTAATTGATTTTGTTCAATCTGTTGCTTCTTGGTATTCTCAAACCTTAACGAACAGAGCAGCTTGGTGTCATCTGTTCTTGCTTTCTTCCATGCCTGCTCTGTTTTGCCAATTAAAGAACAGAGGAGCCAGGATTTAGGCCTTCTCTTTGTTTCTTCCTCTTTCCTTTCTGTTCCATTTTGCTTGGATTTCTCTGTTCTCTCTGGTTGATTACTGACATGTGGCGTGCAAAATTAACAGGGTTGTGATCGACAACGATGCCTCCGACGACGACACGGTGATCCGTGTCGACAGCGTGAACAGCCATGGCACGCTGCTCGCCGTCGTTCAGGTCATCGCCGACCTCAACCTCGTCATCCGCAAGGCATACTTCTCCTCTGACGGCAACTGGTTCATGGATGGTCAGTACAGCCAATCACTATATGCTACTTTTGCCACTCACAAATTATGATTCTCCATGTCTGAAAACAAAAAATTGAATTCCTTCTCTTTTTCTACTAATCTTCAGTGTTCAATGTCACCGACCGTGACGGCAACAAGGTTGTTGACGCCTCAACCATCTCCTTCATCCAGAAGGTAACCCGCTGAATTTTCTGGTTCTTGAATTGAACGAATTTTCGCTTTGTTTGATTCTGATCGAGTTGCGGTTTTGATTTTTTGGCGGCAGACGCTGGAGGCAGACGACTGCTACTACCCGGAGGCGCGAAACACGGTGGGCATCGTGCCATCGGAGGAGTACACCTCCATCGAGCTCACCGGCACCGACCGGCCGGGGCTCCTCTCCGAGGTGTGCGCGGTACTCGCCGCCATGGGCTGCGCCGTCCAGAGCGCCGAGCTGTGGACCCACAACACCCGCGTCGCCGCCGTCGTCCACGTCACCGACGCCGACGCCGGCGGCGCCATCGCCGACGCCGACAGGATCTCCGACATCAGCTCCCGCCTCGGCAACCTCCTCCGCGGCCACGCCGACGACGCCCGCGCCGCCGCCGGCGCCGCCGCCCACCACAAGGACCGCCGCCTCCACCAGATGATGTTCGAAGACGACGACCCCTCCTCCGATTCCGCCGCCGATTCCGCCTCGCCGGAGACGAGGACGGAGGTGTCCGTGACGGCGTGCGAGGAGCGAGGGTACACGGCGGTGGTGGTCCGGTGCCGGGACCGCCCCAAGCTGCTCTTCGACACGGTGTGCACCATCACGGACATGGAGTACGTGGTCCACCACGGGACGGTGAGCTCGGAGCCCGGCGGCGGGGCGTACCAGGAGTACTACATCCGGCACGTCGGCGGCGAGCCCATCCGGTGCGCCGGCGAGCGCCGGCGCCTGGTGAGGTGCCTCGAGGCGGCCATCGAGCGGCGCACCGCCGAGGGGCTCGAGCTGGAGGTCAGGACGGGGGACCGGGCCGGGTTGCTCTCCGACATCACCCGGATCTTCAGGGAGAACGGGCTCACCATCCGCCGCGCCGAGATCTCGTCCGCCGACGGCGAGGCCGTCGACACCTTCTACCTGTCGGACACGCAGGGGCTCCCCGTCGAGGCCAAGACCATCGAGGCTATCCGTGCGCAGATTGGAGAGGCCACGCTCAGGGTGAAGAACAACCCCTGCGGCGGCGGCGCCGGGGGAGACGCGGCGAGGAAGGACGCCGACGTCGCCGGCGCAGGGACGACGGCGTTCATCTTCGGGAACCTGTTCAAGTTCTACCGGCCGTTCCAGAGCTTCAGCCTCGTCAAGCTCTACTCGTGAACTTCCGGCGAATTGCCTGTGCTGATGTCAATCACTTTGGTCGATTTGTCAGTAGCAGGTTTTGTGTATAGATTTTGGTTGATTATTGGTCCTTCAGATACCACTGTAAATACTCGCATGGTTAGTTGTGGGTGTAGATTAAGGTTTACAAAGTAGAAAATTAGCGGGAGAGCATATTTATTTAGCTCCCATTTGTAGCAGGTAGAAAGCAAGCAGTGAAAAATTGTATACTGTATTACTGAGGTATGCAATTGTCACTGTAAATATCCATCTTGTATATTCTCTCACCACTTCATACATACTCCGTATCTTCGTGGGGACTGGGGAGCAAATACAAAGTCTAGAGTGAATGCAATCCAATTGTGTCTGGAATCCAGGATCTACCAGTATTGCAAGAAGTATCTTCAGAGGCAAGTAGGATCTGCAGCCTGAAAACTTAGGTATTGCGGTAACGCAACATCGATCAGTCCAAAGACTAACATTTGGCGATTTGGCATCGATGGAGTAACCAGACTACCAGAGAAACGGAGAAGCAGATATCAGTGAACTTTCTTTCAGACTGTATGGCTACTCGATTGAGTTTACTGAACCTTCTCTTTTGTGATGATGCAAGTGGCAGCCAGACTGCATTTCCAGAGCCCTGTCAAGAATCAACAAGATGCTGGGTGGTAGCTGATGGGCATCCACAGTTCCAAGTGCGACATGGTGACGTCAACATACAAACCATTGGCAGCTCAGAGTGACGAGAGCAACTGAGAAGCGGCCGCTGAATTTTTAGATTATACTAGACGGCTAAACTACTTGATTGTCAGTGGCTGCTAGTAGCGTTGACTATTGAGAGAATTGGACTCGGCAGTTCCAGCCCGTCACGGCGGCCTTGGGTGGGCCGTGGGCCTCGGCCTTTTGGGCCGTGGTTACGTAGCCCAGGGAGCTGCGTGCGTGCGTGCCAACGAGGCGGATCTGACGCCTTGTTTGTTTCTGCTGCTTCGTCAACGCCGGCGCACGCCGGCGAGTGCGCCGCCGAGGTCTACGGCGATGGCGGAGGAGGAGGACCGCATCAGCCTCCTCCCGGACTGCCTGCTGGGCACCATCATCCACCTGCTCCCACCCAAGTCCGCCGCCTGCACCATGGTGCTCTCCCGCCGCTGGGGACGGATCTGGCCATCGACGCCGCTAGATCTGGACCTCGACTCCCCCGACTCCGACGTCCGCTACCTCAGCGCGGGGGCCATCTCATCCATCCTCTCCTCCCACCGCGGCCCGATCCGCCGCTTCTGCGTGACCTCCATCGACGACGTGGGCACCCGCGCCTGGCTCCAGGCCTTAGCGGGCAGCCACGGGCGCGTCGACCACATCCACAGCCTCGCGTTGAGGTGGGCGCTTGATATCGATCACCCCACTGTGCCCCGCAGATTGCTGGGCGGCGCCGCCGGGGCTTCTCTGCGCCACCTCGACCTCCACTGCTGCCGCCTTGGCCGCGCCGGGGCCCTCTGCTCTCCCGTGCCGACCATGCCTCGCCTCGATTTCCTCTACCTGTCTAATGTCCTCATCTCCGAGGCTGCTCTGCACCGCATGGTCGAGGCTTGCCCGATCCTGCGCGAGCTTCGCCTCTTCATGATCGATGGCCTCCGCCGCATTGGCTTCCGTTCCCACACGCTTGCTGTCATGGACATTAGCATGCCTCGTGTGCCACTTGACGAGTTCTCCGCCGGGGAGACTCCTAATCTTGAAAGCGTCACATTCTCGTACTTTGATCTATGGCGGGTACCTACCTTCAGTATCGACTTTGGTAATAAAAGGGTCCGGGAGGTTGGCCTTGAGCTGCCTACCGTCGGCTCACCTCGTTTTAACGTTGCTCTGAATAAGGTACGCGTGTACTACTATGCTTTGATCTTCTCTTTGCTATATGTGAGTCGATTTTGTGTACTTATGTTTTTTATGTTTGGATTGGATGATGCAGAGGCCACTATCTTTTATAACTTCGCTTGTATTTGGCATGGAATTTGTGGCTATGAATGAAGCGAGCAAAGCTATTGAAATGCTAAGATTATTCCCAAGTTTACAACGTCTTGAGATCGAGGTAATTAAATATTGTTTATGCATTTCATTGTTTGGCTTCAACTATGTTTGTGTTTGTGAAAGGATATAATTTTAGTTTGTTTATAAGTGTGATTAGGGTTATGGAGTCTTCTCATTTTTTTATAATTGATACGTACAAGATTTTATAATTGTTATATAAATTTAAAAAAGATTTGTATACTGATAATGTGGCAAAGCTTTTGATTTTGTGTAGACTGTAGATACTAAGTTTTTGTAGTTGTATGTTCGTTACACGACTAATACATACTATGCACGTGTTTTAGTTTAATTCCCATTTTTTAATAAAATTCTTTGATTATGTTATTTTTATAGATATTTTGTTACAAGCCTCATCTATAGTTCACAAGTGCTTAAATTAGTATTTTTTGGTTATAAAACTTTTTAAACCATATAAATCTCTTGAAATATATGTGTATGAGTGCATCAAATTTCTTTCTTTCACTGCTAGTACAAATAGTTTTAATTTTATTTCTACATTTTAATAAATAATGGTATTATGTTATTTTGTATAGATAGGTATTTTGCTGCAAGCATCATCTATAGTTTACAGTTCCCTAAATTGGTAATTGTTTGTTCTAAAACTATTTCAACCATATAAATATCTTGAAATATATGTGCGTTAGAGTTCTCTATGCCACTAATAAAAATATTTGTTTTTTATCATGATAATCTCATACCATTCTATGTGCGATTCCTTAATTGAGACGAGAAATGCATGAAATAGATTTAAATTAATGCATGGTAACATTAATTATTGTTACTTTACAACTTGTGTTTTTATCACAGTGCTACAACTTCGGTACAGTCCATGAATATTGTTCTGGACAATAGGATGCCATGGCCGATACAGTTATATGTCTCCAGAGGCATCTTCGCCATGTACTATTTAAAGGGTACTGTGGTACCGTTGGTGAGGTTGAATTTGCAACATATCTGGTGGCTAGAGCAGAAATTTTGATTTCCATGGAAATTATTCATTCTGTTGATTGGAGCGTGGATGAGACAAGCCGGCAAAAAGACTTGATATGCCTTAGTGGCAAGGCATCTTCGTGCGCTGAGCTTTACTTCACCAAAAACACCGTCTCGGATGACGTTAGAAGAAAGAAATGTACCCTCCTGAAGAACGTGGTCATGATTTGATTTCAATTACGCCGTTCCAGTCTGCAGGTCTGATACCCGGGTGAACATGATTTGTTATATATAGCTTAAAGTGTTTGTTATATATAGCTTAAATTGTTGACACATATAGTATGGCTCAGGAGATGAGCTCACCTTTGCGCCGCCCGCCGCCTCCGGGCGCCACTCGCAGGCAGAGCTAGCACCCCATGTGCCACCACCGAGCTAGTGAGCTATAGTCAACAGCAAGCTCACGCGCTCACATGCGCTGCGTGCGGGGCCACACGCGCGCGCCATCTTTCGATGACCCACGGCCGTTGTCGTGCTCGTGTCGCCACCGGACGTCCCTCCCCTCCCCTCCCCTGGACCATTGAGTGTGATGAGTGCACGGGCACCAGCTCCCCCTCACTCACTCTCATCACGCCATTGCCCATGCCCCCCCCCCCCCCACCACCTGCGCTGTCTCCTTCGCTAGCGACTCTGCACGTTCGTCGCCACCCAATAAGTATCCACCCCCCACACCTCCCAATCTTCTCACTCCCCATACCTGAATCAATTCACTCACTCATCAGCCACTCTGCCATGGCGGCCGGACCACCTCCTCACGCCAAGGTCCACCTCCTCTTCATCCTCTTCCTCGCCTCCGGCGCCGCCGCCGCCGCCGCGGGAGGGTCGTCGTCGGCGGCGGCGGCGGCGGGGGGTTGCCGGAGGGGAGACGTGGTGGTGAGGCAGAGGCTGACGGGCCGGACGGTGGAGGGGAAGCCGGAGTACGCGGTGGAGGTGCGGAACGCGTGCCGGTGCGCGCAGTCGCGTGTGGTGCTGCGCTGCTACGGCCTCAGCAGCGTCGAGGCGGTGGACCCGCGCGCCATCCGCGCCGTCGACGACGAGCGCTGCCTCCTCCGCGGCGGCCGCGCGCTGGCGCCACGCGGCGGCGGCGTCGTGCGGTTCACCTACGCATGGATGACGCCACAGGACTTCCCGCTCGTCAGCGCCCACCCGCACTGTTAGTACTAAGCCTCGTTCCGATGGAGCTAATTAACCAACCAGCTAGCTACTACTCCTATAGTTGGATACTGATCGATGCAGCGAGCCAGCTGAGATTAATTATTAGCTGATCGATCCAGAGAGTTGGAAAGTGTAATTAATTAAACGAGCGAGCTTCGGTCGCGCATGGTTGTGTGCAGGATATATACACGTACGTTCAACGTTGTTGATGTGTCGTCGTCGTCACGCATTTTTGTCCCTTTTGGTTAGGTTTGGTTGGTGTGATTTGGTGTTTTGTTGCACGGTTTGTAACTGCTCTAATGCAACGACGTTGTTAATGTCCTTTGTACCATATGATCCTTGGGGGGGAGGGGGGGGGGGGGATAGTAACTTTATTTGTAAGAGGAGGATTGAATGGAATACGTGGAGTCACGGGAGCAGTTGCGGCAATTCTTTCGAACGCACGTAGGCAGGCGACAGACACGCCGCGACACGCGCCACCTTTCATCACGTGCCCTGTCCGCGACCCTTCATCGTGTAGGGACACGACACGCGACCTCTCCAGCTTTTGTCAACGGTACTCCCATATCCATTATTTCTCTCCCCGAGAAGAGGTTACATTTTTTCTTACAACAAGTGGATAAATCCTTTTTTCATAAGAAAGAGGATACATTTTTTAGTGAATTTTATTGGAGGTTCTTAAACTATTGTCGAGGTCTCATATAGGTCCATGAATTTAAAAAGTGGTCATCTAGGTCCTTAAACTTTTACTGGGATGTCATCTGAGTCCATGGACTAAAAAAGTGACCATCTAGATCCGCGATCAATTCAAGAAAAGTCATCTAGGTCCATAAATATCCATGGAATCACTTTTCTCCTGCGTGGCAAAAAATTTGCTAAAACAAACTCTCCATAAAAGAGCATATGATAGTTGAAAAGTGCCTCCATGGAAGAGGGGAGTTTTTTTAGCAAATTTTTGCCACGCTGACCATGAACGTCATGGACCTAAATAACTACTCTTTAATTGATCGTGTACCTAGATGACCACTTTTTTTTTTATATATCATGGACCTAGATGAGACCCTGATAAAATCTAAGGACCTAGACGACTATTTTTTAGTTCGTGGACCTAGATGAGACCCTGATAAAGTCTAAGGACCTAGACGACTATTTTTTTAGTTCGTGGACCTAGATGAGACCTCAGCAATAGTTTAAGTGCTTCGGCAGCCCATGTTAAAAAACTTAGATCCCCCTAAAAAACAAAAAATCTTAGATATGTTTGGGACCAGCGTTAATTATAGCGCATCGATGACTCAAATAACGTGACGCAGCAAGTCAACTACATGTTCGCTAGACAGTGTATAGCTCTCGTTAGGGATGCACATTCGGTTAACAGAAACTGACTACTTGTTCGTTTCCTGCCGTCTTGGGTGTGGTACACTAGTCATCCCAACTTTTCCTTATTCATACTATTTCTCTCTCATAGAGCACGTTTCACATGACTTGGCTTCAATGCTTTCTTGGATCTACAATGTTTTTTCTCCAATATAAACTCACCCTAAATGGCGGGATTAGATACAACCAGACCTTCTCAAAGAAATCTTCATAATCTCTACCTCTATAGAAGGAGTTAAAACTTCGTTAACTTCGTCAAACGCTGTGCCCTCAAACAGAGATGTTTTTCCCTAATGCCACTTAGTTTTTTTGTAGCCAGCGAAGTCGAACCCAATTGTATTGCTTGGAAGGTTATCCTAAACGTTGCGATTCATATCATATAGTATGCTTAAGAGTGGTTTTAGTTTCACAAAGATTCCTCGAAAAAACACTATTTATCCAAGTTTTCTCTATTCATCACACCCTTTCCACTTACATAACACTATTCATCTACATTGTATTTTTGGGTCTACAGTGTTTTTTTTGGAATCTTTTCCAAACTAAACACACCCTAAGTAAAAACATATGACATTGCGTATCGTTCACGCTGCACCATATTGTATCAGCGTGCTAAAGAAAAATGCATGGTTGAGTTGAGATTGCTTCGATCGGGGGCAGCTTTGAAAGTTGAAACTGATAGATAGATAGAGAGGAGTCCATCTCACACTATATTCAAGTGCGGCAAGATCAGCCCCGATCATCATTTTGGCTCTAGTGGTAAACTGTCTTGTAATTGACTTGTCGCAACTACAACTCGTCCCCTCAGTTTTTACTTCTACAACACTTGCAATAATAAACGTCACGAGATCCTGCTGACGCTAGAGTTTACTGTAATAAATGTTGATCTCCGAGGGTAATCGATTCGTGTGCTGTTTCTTTATTGTTTACAATAGAAATTGAATTTTTGAAGTTTGTGTTTTGGCCTTTTGGGTGTGTGTACATGATAAGGCTGTCCCCAACCCTCCAGGTTAGATGGTGTCCATCATAGCATTTATTATGGTGCTATGTAAGCAAATTGCTGAGATGGCAATGGAATCAATGAAGAGAGAGAGGAAAAATTGGAGAAACGGTGTCTCACGCAGGACTCGATTTCTACGCGAGAATCAAGACGGAAGACACGAGCTCATTCGGCGCTGGGCGACCCATCGTTTCGCCTGCACAGTCCTCTGTCCACCGGCACCGCCGCTCGATGCAGGCCACCATCGCCGCGCGCCTGCTCCGCCTGGCCGGCCGGCCACGGTCTCGAAGGGACGCTCGCTGGGCCGGTGTCGCTGGTCCCCCACGGCCCTGTGACGCTGTCGCTCGAGGCTGCTGCGATGTGTGTTGCAGCTGCTCGTGGCCTCCATGGAGAGTCAGAGAGAGTGCAAGAAGAGAGATTTAGCACATAGCAGGAAGCAATCAATAGAAAGTAGAAGAATACTAGTAGAGGCGTGCGACGATGTGAGCAATACTTGCATGAAACAAGCAAGAAAGCTAGAGAATAGGAAAGTGCAAGAGAAGAGGAAAGCTTGATGCAGACCTGCGGCGAGATGCCGTGGATCCATCCGGGGAGGAAGAAAAGAAACCGGAGAGAGGAGATAGAAGCGACGGGTGGGAGGAATAAAAAATACTGTGGGCCTATATCAAGAAACTATGGGCTAGGAAAGATAGTTTCATAGCAAATGTCTAGTTGACATGGCAGTATGAACACTAGCCATAGAAACTGTGGGTTTAGGAATAGCCTAAGAGCAGCCACAGTGTGGCAAAAAAACAATGCTTGGTTTTTCTCTCTCCTCCCAAGCACCGTTTTGCACGTTGTAGGCTGGGATGCTCCGTTCAAAAAACACCGTCGCCTCTGCTTTACCCTGTGTCTCATTTCTCAAACAAATATAATATTGTTTTACAGTACACAGGCCCACACATGGCCGTTGGGCTCATCTGCCCAGCAACGGTCACAAGCACTGCACCAGGACCGTTGCATCTATGTTTCTATATATACATACATATGAAACACTAGCCAACACCAAACAATCAAACGATCAGACCAACCATGGATAACTCTTCTTCTGCAGCCAGTTTCACCACTCTTCTCAACTCCTCAATCTTCAGTGCTGATTCAGAAAACCAAAGTGCAAGGGAGCACCAGAATTTTAGGCCACCGCACTATCCCATGAACTACCCTCATCCAAATATTCATTCAAACTTCCATGGTCATTACCCACACATTAGAAATCCATTTCAAGCATTCAGTTTCCTTCATATCTCTCTCATGCATATGCATACTGAAAAAGGCACTAAAACATGCGTACTGAAGTTTGACCGTGAGGGAAACGAAACAGACCTGGAGTTCGATCCTTCCTGCGCCCTGTGCTCGCGTTAGGCTAGGCAGCCCCACGCAGCGGCTTGCAGCAGCTTCGTCTCGCAGCACGCAGCGCGCCTCCACGCCGGCGTGCAGCAGTTTCGCACCGCAGCGCCGCCAGCTGCCAGACATCTCCGCTCCATCCGATTCACTACAAACCATGTGTGCAAGTGCTTGGTAAGGCCAGATCTACAACTGAGGGGTTCAATTTTGTAGGATACCAGAAGCTGGGAAGATGGATTTGGAAGTTGTTCTCCTAGGGTACGACGGAGAGAACACCGGGAGGGGATTTTTTCTCGCGCGAACGAAATAGGTGTGGAAGTGGTGGTTGGGCATTTGCTATTTTTTTATTTGGAAAAGACCCTACCGAAATTTCTAGCACCGCCGACCGCACGTTGTGGCGAAAATCTGATTCGAGCCTCGGTGCCGTATGTCAGTGAAATGACGTTTCTAGCCTCGGCTACACTGTGGCTGTCCTAACGTGAATAATATTGATATGTAAAATAGTGCTTCCAGAGACTTTGGAGGAGCCCGTCAACGAAAAGTCAAACCTTCCGAAGGTATAGCGTTGGATCTAAGCTACGAGTCAGTTTTCCAATGTCCATACAAATCCTTTCTTACACAAAAAATTGTAACATGTTTATAAAAACTGCAATTTAGTGCACGTGGATCTAAGTCCTAACCCGAAATCAATGTCCACTGTCAATTCTGTAGCTAGTCGAAGAAGAAGATTTGCTGACCGATCTTCTGTGTCACGTGCCAGCCCAACCTATATTATGCGAGGCAACGATAAGTTGTTTACACTATCAGCTGCACTTATTCATCACTGATCCGATCCGCCACTGATTTTTGGAGTTTCAGGTCCTGCACACTGCACTTAAAAACTGCTCATCGGCCGAGTTTCACGATTTTCTTTTTAAAGCTGGAGCCCAAAAGAGCTTGTCGGAGAAGAAAGAAACTATGGCCAATGACTCATTAACTTCTTGAAGAACACCATGGACCGAGCTTCTATCGATCCTATCATAGTATCATGTTCACATTCAATTGCCCGAAGTTTCGTTCAAATTTTGAGGTACAAGAAAGGAAAGTACTACAGGAGGACGTGGAAAAATATAATCACCGTAAGCACATGCACGCCAAATTGTCGATTTGTGTCACACTAATGAACCTAGACTTGCTTTTGTACTATCAGCAGGTAGAGCTAACACTGACAAACGGTAGGGTACTTGCGACTTGGTCAAGCTTTTGAAATGTAAAACCGCCGGCTGCCTTCGCGCTCGCGCGTATATTTTAACACTGCAGGGGGGGTTAATTAAGTTGTGGCTTGAAGACCACGAAATTCGATTAAGCTATGGCGCGAGATTCTGAGACGAATTTTTCTTTATCGCGCAGGCGCGTATGCATCACATATATATATATACATACATATATGCCCTCCGTGCATGCCCTAGCATCAGAGTTCCAAGTGTTCTTGCACATCAATGGAGAAGAAGGCGACGGAGAAGAAGGGCTTCCTGGCCAAGGCCATCAGGCAGTGCCGGCACCTTGGCCGGCGGAGATCACCGGTGGCGGCGCCGCCGGGGAGCTTCCCGGTGCTCGTCGGCCCGGAGAGGGAGAGGTTCGTGGTGCGCGTCGAGAACGCCAACCACCGGCTGTTCATGGAGCTTCTAGACGAGGCGGAGGCCGAGTACGGGTTCCCGCGCACGGCGGCGGCCGCCGGCGAGCCTCTGGTGCTGCCGTGCTCTGCCGAGAAATTCCGGCGAGTGATGGCGGAGGTGGAAACGGACGACGACAAAGAGGAGGAAGATGACGAGGTCATAGTAGCAGCACGCGGCGGCGCGGTCGTCGACGTTGATGGTTCATCGGCTCCTCGGTCGCCGGCGTGGATGTTCTTGGCGAAATGGAGTGGCAGTGGAGGTTATGTGAAGATGATGAGCCCCGCACGTAGACGTAGGGGTGCTTCTTGATACACGCATAATGTAGCGTAGTCCCATTTGATTTGATGGAACCAGCTAAGTATTTGGTTTTGACAGGGCCGGCTCAATAATTTTATGGGCCCCCGCGCAAGCACGGAAATGAATGCCCTTTAAATTATTTTTTAATATCAAAATTATAGGATATATTACTAATACTAAAAATTACTTTGTAATATATGTGCAGCTTATAAAACATAACAATAGTGTAACAAAATTCTAAAAGCAATAACTTAACAATAATCTTGCAAACTTCAGCATCTCGAGAAACTGGAAAAAAATTGTGTAGAGGACTAGAGGACCTCTCTGTCATTCTTTGAACTGATCTTGTTGTTTTCTTTTTTTTTCTTGTTCTGAGCACCTAACAAATGCTTATTAGCCAACATCTAATATATGCAAATAAATACATTGAATTAGAAATTTATAACCCTATGATTGTTGGGAAATAAGGAAAAATTTAATAACCCTCTAGGCGATAATGTGTGTTAGTGTGGCGCTTATTGTGATCACGTGTGTCCATTTTCTGTGTGTGTGCGCGTGTCGTCCTCGCCATTGCTGCCGTCATCGAGACATTGAGTGAGAGCGAATCAGATCGCCACGGTCGTAGCTGCCGGAAGCTAGAATGCGGCAGTAGTCGTGAAGCATCACCTACTAGTAGTGGTCCGTATAGAAGATCAATTACGAAACATCGCTTTCGTAGAGAAACTAAATGTTGGCCTCCTCAGTCTTGTACGTATTCATAGCCCATGAAGAATCGTGAGCAGACTTGTTATAATTTTAAAGGCTTAAGAGAAAATTATATGTACTAATTATCTATAGGATGTTGGGCCCCTAGTTCCATGGGCCCCCGGCGGTCGCACCACCTGCACCCCCCCTTAGAGCCGGCACTGGGTTTTGAATTTTGATAGTATAGGATGATGCATGGTAGATGCATAGCCTAATAAACTCTAAACATCATAAGCAATCGAGTCATCCCACAAGAATTCATAAGATGGTGATCTAGCGCATGCATGATGGATGATGGTTCCATCAAAACATTAGCTGACTTCTGTGTTTATTGGATTGCAAAAACTTTCCATGTTTCTTTTATTTATTTATTTTTATATAGGGGGCACGGTGAAACTAATTGTTTTCCAGAAAATACATGCACAATATAATGTAGGACAGGACCAAACACACCCTTAGGGAGAGGAAATGATTAACGGTCGAAAATAAAGTTCTTTCTGTTTGGGTTGACCCAAAGGAAAAAATATTTTCTTTGAGAAACCCAAGGAAAAAAATATGGGAAGGAGAGGTGTGTGTGTGTGGTTATTAGGCTTTGGCCCAAACGCTAGGGTAAGGAGCCTGCTTTCTATGTCTTTTACAGATAAAGAGTAAAAGATCGGCAGGGTTTCTGTGTCTTTTTTATTTCTATATAGAAAACTTGCAAAAGAAACTAATTTAAATTTTCGAAACCTCTTTTCCATTAGAAAACTATGGTACGTTGTATTTCTAGCCAAATGAATCCATTCAACCATGAATATATCCTATATCAATAACACTTATGTTTAGAAATTCATTGATGCAGTTATATAAGGCTTACTATCCAACTTAATACTAGACCTTGTTTAGTTCCTCAACTTTCCACCAACTTGGCACTCACAACTGTGCCCCTCTCATAGAAAATACCAACTTGCCACAAACTTTGCACTAAACAAGCCCTTAGAAAACTAATTCTTTTCTTTTGTTTATGATATCAACATTCTACCATCTGCCCTTACCTTTGCAGAGATAGCCAAAAAAATAAATTATCATCAATGGTAATAATTATGTAATGAGATGTTAACTTGAGTATAGGCCGCATTTGTGAAGAACGAACCTAATGCACGGAATAATAGGAAATGTTTAACCAAAGCACAACAATTATTAACTACTCCTAGAAAGGATCTGGAATGGGCAAATGGAGTTATAAAGGGTCATTTAGCGCTTGTTTCTGGACTGGTTCTTTTTTTTTTAAGATCAAGGATGCCTTAGAAAAAATCATGACAACCCATGTCACCATGCATGAATGGATCATTGAAGATCAGTGGGATGAAGATAAAAGGTTTGATGCAAACTGAGTTCACTGGATAAGGTTCCTTGTGGTGGAACTTGTCCACCCGGGTTCGAGTCATCAACTCAGTAGGGGTGCTTACATTTTCCAGGATTTAACTAGCATCATTCTTTTAGTAGTAGGTGACATACCCATCGATAGCAAGGCGCTAGTAGTGGCTTCTTCAATCTCAAGACCTGTCGGGTCAGTCACTTGGAAGTGCTCATAGGGGTAGGGTTGTGTACCTATATTAATAGGGGTGAGTGTGTGTGCATGTTTGTGAGCGCCTTCTCCATGTGTCCCAAAATAAGTGCATTTTTAGCAATCAAAACTTGTCCAACAAAGAATGCATTTTTAGATTTTGGACAAACTAAAATTAATTGCATGCACCCTGTGTTTTTTCCTTTTCTAGTGTGAATGCTCCTTTAATTCCTTTTTTCTTTCCAAGATGCATACACATTGTTTTGCTTATTTTTTTACCTTTCTAAACAACAATAATTGGGGGCATCTATGTCATTTCTCATGGATTCTAATGTGTCCTGATAATCCTAAAAATGCACTAATATTGGGACAAAGGTAGTACTGTGTTTCTAAAAAAGGATAAAAGTTTTCCATTGTCATATGACTCAACTTCATGAGTTCATTCGAATTCATCAAAATATTTGAGACTACACAAGTCACTCTCCGCTTCAAGATGATCTAGTTGAGCACCTCTTGCAATGTCATGACCCTAGTTTGTTTCATTGTAATACTGCATTTGGTACCATCTTGTTAATATACCCCCTTGGTTTAAAAAAGAATGATGTTATTGAATTTTTCAGACACATTATGAGTAGATAAAAAGTCCTTTGTGCCCCCAAATTAGTTAAATTTGTTGTCACCATGAATACAATAAATGTTTCTATTTAGTCATGCATACTAGAAATAAATTCTTTATGGGACAAATTTTGAACCTAATCAGAATGTCATTCTTTTGGTATGGAAGGAGTAGTTGGTATTGTTACAATAATAACGCTACTGTCTTTCTATTTTCTCTCCATGCATGCAGATACAAAGCTGACTCATGGTTGTGCCTGTTTTCTCTCTCTCTCTCTCCATGCATACAGATACAAAGTTGACTCTATTAGCGGCTGAGATTTGTTTGGTCCCTTACCTTCCAAAAGGTAAATGGAATACTGTGTAACAAATTAAAAGAGAAAAAGAGGGAACTGAGGATATGAAGGCACAATACCTTGCAAGCAGTGCAGGGCACCATTCTTGCGGATGATTGGTGCATGCAAATTGCAAGCAGTGCAGGACACCATTCTGATCAGAAATGTAATTTTTTTCTATGAGCAATGAATACAGTCTCTCTTTTCATCGCAAAAAGAAAAAAAAAGAAAAAAAATCTCTTCCTCACCCTGCAAAGTACAGTACAAATCATCATTGGAAAAAAAGGAGAGTGAGCTATCCGATCCCACGAATATCTATCCTCCAGTCCTCCTTGCTGTATTCATGTGCTGACGGCACATCGTTTGTTTGAGAAATTAAATTATTGGTAAAGAAAAAAAAGGTCTATACTATTTTGCTATAGTCTATACCCTATATAGTATATATATGTCTTCTTGTGCGCGCTGCACATTGTGTTAACTTTGACTAGCGACCATGGAACGGCCATGCATGACTAGCAGAGCACTGGTAGTGGTCAGTGCCTCAGTGGTCACAAACTCACAACTCACAAACAACAATTGACGGGTAGTGCGTGAAGTGCTACCACATGCACTCCACCAAATCCCTTGTCTCAGTGCTCCTAAAAGTCGTCGCTTGCAGTTTATAATAACGTAGGAACGAACATTCCTGGTGCCATGCTTCAGTATGTCCGTATGCATTTAATTTGGGCAGTGCCTTGGCTGGCAAGAGTATAATGATGTACAAATACAGAACTAGTCTAGACTTGTCTTTTTTTTTTTTTAAAAAAACAAAGGTTAGCTAACCAATTTCCTACAAGAAAAAGAATTGAAAGCACAGACCATTAGCCGCCAGACTGCCAGACTGTCAGTGCATGTCGTCGTCATCGGCATGAGGATTCAGCAGAGCGATCAGATGATCAGCAGGGTGGTCACGGAAACTTTGGGAGAAGAAATTTCCCACTTGCCAAACACTCCTCCTTGCTTTTTATCATTGATGGCATAAATATATTATTTCATTTTTTTTTTCAATTTCCACTTGACTTACCGGCTTACCGCCATTGGGTCCTCCTCCAGTCTCTATTTAATTTTTTCGAGAGAGTCTTTGTCTCTCCCCCTCACTCTAGTCCCGGCAGTGTGGCGACGCCATGGACAGTGGGAGCCTGGTCTTACTCGTTCCCAAGAGAACACAGCAATCAGATGCTCGAGCGGCTTCTCCACGGTAGTTTGCTCTACAATTCGTCCAGTAAGCCTCAAATGACTATGCACCAGCAAGCAAACTTCTCTGATTAGTCTCCTTGGAGATGCTTTGTCAAGTCGGCCTAGCATTCTCAACTCTTCCCAAAATGTTACTATGATGTCTAGCCACATTTTATTCTTTTTTTCTCGCTTGTCTTTCTTAATTTTTTTTTTCTTTGGAGGAAGCTATGGTGGGGAATTACTCACCTGAAACTTTATTAAAAGTTTTTCACAAACCATACTAAATTATTAGTCAAGACATTTACCACGGTTTATTAGTCAGAGGAACTTGGTAAAAAGTTATCTCTATCTTTCCTAACCACATGTTGCACTCTAATGCATGCCTAACAAAGACTGAAGATAATTAATAAAATGATAAAAGTTATACATCCGAACAACCCATCATTCATGATCAGAGCACTGCCAAGAAGTTTGATAAATGTACCTGCAATCGCACTTGGAGAAATAAACTAGACTAACTAGTAAAAAAAATCTCCTCTTTTTTCTTGAAAGGGTATGGAAGTTGAACTTGCTACAAGGCAAAGCAAGATTAGTTTTGAAATCTTTTAAACAACAGCATGTCAAAATTTCAATCCTCAAATGCACTTGATTGCTTCTTTTCTTTCTTGAGCATAACATGAATGTTAGCTACTAAGTCCTATGTATGCAATATTTGCAAGAGAGAAATGACACTTAGTAAACTTGTTCTGCCATTTTTTGTTTCTGAAAAACATTTTTTTGCAATGCAATAATGCAGGTTCCACCATGTTGACATATTTGTGAGGATGGCCAGAGCTATATTCACCTTGCTTCTGGATGGGAGCTTTTACATTGATGCAGCTATTATTCATCACAAGTATATCCAGTCAAATTCTGTTCAACAAATTAAGATGGTGTAGAAGGAGATTGAAGACTGCAGTTTCTGAAAGAAATGAGAATTCATATCAGGACCAAAAGAATATAAGCATAAAGCTGGGTGCATCATATCAAGCAAGCAAAGCTTGCTGCCTGCTTATGTTAACAGTTCATATTCTGCGGGTATTCTTATTGCAGTTCCACAAAAGACTATGTAATTGCATGTATCCATCTTGTGTGCTAAGTGAAGGTTTGCAGGTGCTGTCTTGCATAATATTGTCAATTGCAGTATTCAGTTTTCAGGAAACAAAATGTACTAAACTACAGTTGATAATTCGATCATGGTGGATATGCTACTTTCTGCAATCAATTACCATGGTGGTATTCGGTATCATGTCAATTTTATCAGACCATGAACACATAGGACATGAACAATGGATCAATCTGTTCAATCTTGGTGTTTGCACTTACCTGTTTACAGTTTCAGCCAGAGGAACAACAGGGATCAGGATCACCTTCTTAGATAGCAGCGTAACAGAGCCACTTCTGAACCCATCTATAGGACAGCAAACAGAAGCTGAAAGACAATGTTTGTATGGAAGGGCAGGTATTCTACAACTCATCACATTCTCCTGGATAAATCCTATCATTGCTACTGGATACAGAAAACCTCTAGATAAGAGTGATGTGCCAGATCTTGATGGGAAAGATTCTGCCGAGTTCCTCTCTGATTCGTTTAAAAAGATAATAGATGATGTTGAACACAGGCATGGTTTAAGTACTTCATCAATCTATAGAGCAATGTTCCTATTTGTTAGACGGAAAGCAATGATCAATGCAGGACTTGCTGTGTTAAGTGCCAGTGCATCCTATGTTGGACCGTCGCTGATTAACGACATGGTGAAGTTCCTTGCAGGAGAAAGGCAATTTGGACAGAAAAGAGGTTACCTTCTTGCTTCAGCTATTCTAAGTGCTAAAGTGGTGGAAACAATAGCAAGCAGTCAGTGGTGGTTTGGAGCTCAACAGCTCGGGATGTGGCTTCGAGCTGTTCTGATATCCCACGTCTATCAAAAGGGACTCCAGTTATCCTTCAGTTCCAGACAGAAGCACACCAGCGGGGAGATCATAAACTACATGGATGTGGATATACAACGGATATCTGATTTTTTATGGTACACAAACTACATATGGATGCTACCCATTCAGCTCTTTTTAGCTGTCTATGTTCTCTATCAAAATCTAGGGGCTGGGGCTTGGGCTGGTTTAGCAGCGACACTGGCAGTAATGGCTTGCAATATTCCACTAACCAGAATGCAAAAAAAGTTGCAATCCAAGATCATGGCTGCCAAAGATGAGAGAATGAAGGCAACGACAGAAGTTCTTAGAAGCATCAAAATACTGAAACTTCAAGCATGGGATATGCAGTACCTTCAAAAGATAGAGGCTTTACGTAACAAGGAGTACAAGTGGCTATGGAGATCTGTTAGGTTGTCAGCTCTGACAACACTTGTATTTTGGGGGGCACCTGCATTCATATCCTCAATAACATTTGGCTCATGCATATTGATGGGGATTCCTCTAACTGCTCGTAGTGTTTTGTCAGCCCTTGCAACATTCCGGATACTACAAGATCCAATCTTCACTCTTCCTGACTTGCTTTCAGTGTTTGCTCAAGGGAAAGTCTCAGCAGAGAGAGTAGCACAGTACCTACAGGAAGAAGAATTGAAATGTGATGCAGTAACACAAGTGCCAAGAAGTAACACCAGCTATGCTGTGGAAATTGATCAGGCAACGTTCAGCTGGGAACTTGAGACCACTTCTCCAACTCTCACAGATATAGAGTTAAGAGTAAAAAGAGGGATGAAAGTAGCTATTTGCGGAATGGTCGGCTCAGGAAAATCCAGTCTATTGTCATGCATACTTGGGGAGATGCCAAAGCGAGAGGGGACCGTCAGGGTGAGCGGGATGAAAGCATATGTTCCTCAAACTGCCTGGATCATGTCTGGGAATATCAGGGACAACATTCTATTTGGAAATCCATATGACAAGGAAAAATATGAAAGGATACTACAAGCATGTGCACTGGCTAAAGATATTGAAATGTTTGCAAACGGAGATTTGACTGAGATTGGTGAAAGAGGAATTAACATGAGTGGTGGCCAGAAGCAGCGAATTCAGATTGCAAGGTCAATGTATGAGGATGCCGATATTTACCTCTTTGATGATCCGTTTAGTGCAGTAGATGCTCACACTGGAAGTCAAATTTTCAAGGTTTGTTTTGTAGTTCATAAATGCATAAATATACTTTAATAATGTACTGTCAATTTCATAAATTAAACATTTTGGACTTCTAGGACAGCAGTCGGTACATATTCTAAGTAAATAAATAATTGGATCATGCAGGATTGTGTAATGGGAATCCTCAAAGACAAAACAGTACTCTATGTGACCCACCAAGTCGAATTTCTTCCAGCTGCAGATCTTATACTGGTACGTGCCCAAAATACCTATTTGTTTAGCTTATCATGTCCAAAGACCAAATGTTAAAGATGCCAAGTAACTGATCATGTACAAGTTAACAGGTGATGGTGGGTGGAAAGATTGTACAGAAAGGGAAATTTGATGAACTCCTTCAAAGGAATATAGGATTCGAAGAAATAGTAGGAGCCCATAGCCAAGCTCTTGAATCTGTCATGAATGCTGAAAGCTCCAGCAAAATATCCTCAGAAAACCAGATATTATCATGTAGAGATGATGAATTCAATGCAGAAAACCGAACAGACGATCAGTTTCAGGGCATAACAAAACAAGAGTCAGCACATGATGTCTCATACGACACCAATGACAAGGGGAGGTTAACACAAGACGAGGAGAGAGAAAAGGGGGGCATTGGCAAGAAAGTTTACTGGGTGTACCTGAGGGCCGTTCATGGTGGTGCATTAGTTCCAGTAACGATTGCTGCACAGTTATTATTCCAACTATTTCAGGTAGCAAGCAACTACTGGATGGCATGGGCATCACCTCCATCATCTGCAACTAAACCCCACGTTGGATTAGGCCTCCTTTTCTCTGTGTATATAGCACTATCTATGGGAAGTACATTTTGTATCTTCGCCCGCTCATTTCTCACATCACTAATTGGGCTACTAACATCAGAAAAACTCTTCAAGAACATGACCCACTGTATCATGCGTGCCCCAATGTCCTTCTTTGACTCCACACCTACTGGGAGAATTTTGAACAGGGTTGGTCTTATGAAAAGTTCATACTGAATTGTTTGCCCATACAATATGAAGTAATGAAGTAATGCGTGCTTTTCATGTAACAGGCCTCCAATGACCAAAGTGTTCTAGATCTGGACATAGCAAACAAGCTTAATTGGTCCATGCTTTCAGTCATACAAATCCTGGGGACCATTGGTATTATGTCACAGGTTGCGTGGCCAGTTTTTGCCATCTTCATTCCTGTGATGGTGGTCTGCGTCCTTTATCAAGTATGGACTCTTAACCAAGAACTTCAGATCTTGCTTACAGATTTAGTTTTCTCTTTCCCATTATGCATATGGTTGCTATTGCAATCTATAAATTAGAGGATGCTTAAATAGCAGTTTTCTGAATCCATATGCTTTGTACGATATGCAGCGCTACCAAATACCAGCAGCAAGAGAGCTGGCTCGTTTGTATAAAATACAAAGGGCTCCAATCCTACACCACTTTGCAGAGTCACTTTCAGGAGCATCGAGTATTAGAGCATATGGACAGAAAGATCGTTTCAGAAAAGCAAACCTTGGTCTTTTGGACAATCACTCCAGACCATGGTTCCATAACTTTGCTTCCATGCAGTGGCTTTCTCTCAGGCTAACCATGCTATCCACTCTTGTCTTTGCGGTCTGTTTGATTCTGTTAGTCAGCCTCCCTGAAGGTTTATTGAACCCAAGTAAGATGTATATGTACCGTTCCTGGTGACTACAGAAGCTTAATATGTCCTATGCTTAGTCATTTTCAAACTAATATAATTACAAATGCAGGCATTGCTGGACTTGCAGTGACTTATGCATTGAACCTCAATGATCAGTTGACGTCTATGATTTGGAACATCAGCAGAATAGAGAACAAAATGATATCAGTAGAAAGAATACTGCAGTACTCAAGGATACCTAGCGAAGCTCCTCTGGTAGTTGACTACTGCCGCCCACCAAATAGCTGGCCACAAGATGGAACTATCAATATAAGATGCTTGGAGGTATGTGAAAAAGAATCATGACTTATGGCCTAACATAAGTGCAGATATACTGTCAGTTCACCATTGAATTTTAAAATTTAATCGCTGAGTTGGCCAAAACAATTTAAGTTATGCATTAAGGTTAAAATTGAATAACCATATGCACAAACTAATCAAGCTGTCAAAAAAACTCATCTCGTGAAAGCGCTTAATTTATAACAATTATATTATACTTTACCAAAGCGAAGAATAAAAATCTCACAAAAAACAATAAGTGAAAAATAAAGAGTCAGTCTATCGTTGTTTCTGTTGCAAAACAAACTAATTACGTTTTTATATAAGAAAATAAGAATACCAAATGGTCGAGCAGGGAGAACATTAAAATTCATGACAAAGAAGTTAAAGCCAAATGCAAATGATCATGTAGCTCTTAATTTTTATTTGCTTAAATGAAACATTTATTATGTATTTTATTTTTATCAAAATACATGCCTTTGCTCACACGGATCCATATAATGTGACTTTTATTTTTACAGGTTCGATATGCAGAACATCTCCCATCTATTTTGAGAAACGTGTCATGTATCATTCCAGGAAGGAAAAAGGTGGGGATTGTAGGACGTACTGGTAGTGGAAAGTCAACTTTTATCCAAGCATTTTTCCGAATTGTTGAACCACGGGAAGGCACAATCAAAATTGATGATGTTGACATCTGCAAAATTGGGCTGCATGATTTACGGGGCAGACTTAGCATCATTCCACAAGATCCAACCATGTTTGAGGGAACTGTAAGAAGGAATCTTGATCCATTAAATGAGTACTCCGATCAACATGTGTGGGAGGTAACTTAATCAACCAGAAATAACATCATGATAAACAAAGTCTTATTTACCTCACGAGTCATGATGCATGTTCCATATTACCACCAATTTTTCAAGGGCTGCACTTAACCTAAGTACACATTAATTAGTAACACAGGCCAGTTTCTGAGGATCTTTTTGCAACTCAGGACAAACTAGATCAAAATTCATAATCTAAACTGGTATAAAAGTGGACAGAAAAGAGAAAATTCCACTAAAAATGGTGATTAGAGGGAGTGGAGAAAACTTTTACTGCTGCTAACACTTGATCGGAAAATTGGTTTCCTTGTATTGATCAGGTATTAGACAAATGCCAGCTTGGCGATATAGTTCGGCAAAGCCCAAAGAAGCTGGATTCAACAGGTAATGTACTCTTTCACGCCAAGTAGCTAGCTAAATGTGAAAAGGTAGTGTTTATGGGTAGGTAGTAGTTAGCAAGCCTGTAGGTATGGATAGCTTCAATGAGACTAATGAAACGGGATACCGCCTGCAGTTGCTGAGAATGGGGAAAACTGGAGTGTGGGCCAGAGGCAGCTATTTTGCCTTGGTAGGGTTCTGCTAAAGAGAAGCAATGTCCTTGTACTCGACGAGGCAACTGCTTCGGTTGACTCCTCCACTGATGCAATTATCCAAGACACTATCCGCCAAGAGTTTGGGGATTGCACAGTGCTGACGGTAGCACACAGAATCCACACAGTTGTCGACAGCGATCTCATCCTTGTCTTCAGTGAAGGTAAGCCCCAGCTTCCATGAATAAACGCTAGTCCTCTGCATGCCTGGCTGCAGTTATACTAAAAATCCATACTGTCTTATGGCGAGCAGGAAGGATTGTGGAATACGACACACCATCAAAGTTACTCAAGAACGAGAACTCTGAGTTCTCCAAGCTCGTCAAGGAGTACTCCAGGCGGTCCCACCACTTCAGCCGTCGAGGAAACAACCAAATGGGGGAGATGAGTACAGCATGAAGCCGATAATTGAAACTTAAGGATCACTCACAGCGTGCAGCATAGCGTAGCACATAGATTCAAACTGATTGCTGGGAGCAAAACGTTATGTACTCACAGTGGGAAACATATGTGTAGTACGAGACAAAGAAAATCTGCAGCTACCCCGCGTAAATGCGTCCACGGGAAATCGGTAATGGTGCAAAAGAGAGTAATAAGTAATTCTTCAGCTGGTAGTAATAAGCTTACTCGCAGCGCATTGTGTCAGCCATTCCATCGAGCAGGAGGTGGGCGGTACGCCAGAAGCCAGCGCCTGGTTCAGGAGCTACTCCTAGTCTACTAGGCATTGTGGTATATGAAGGTTCGCCATAGTGTATCATGATACGCACGCCGGAGGGCTGATGGGGAACGGAAGAGCGAGAGATGGGTGGCGGCCGGCCGGGCGCCGGGCGCCGGACGCAGGCGTGGGACGGTAACTAACAGGTGGAAACTCATCCTGTCCGTCTCGGCTTGGCTGGTGACGGGCTGACGGCTCGTTACAGTATCGTGTCAGCTCGGTAAACAAGTGAGCCAAGGCTCGACAAGCCGCGCGGTAGAAAGCACGAGCTAGCAAAATATTTTAAACATAATAGCATGAAACCACTCTAAACAGCGAAACTTTACACGTTCCAACTAGCAAAAACATTGGGATAAAATAAGTTTGACATGAACACTCAAATCTAAAAATAGTGTTTATAGGTTCTCTATGACAAGTTGACAACAAAAAAAAAAACTTTTCGGAAAACATGATGTTAGATGTCAGGCATTTAGTTGCCCTAACTTTTGTAGGCCAGGGACACCGTCAATCATCATACTGAAGGAGCTAGAATAAAAAGGCCAATATGGTAAGGTTGCAGAGAGCCCACGAGCATTTCAAGAAAGAGTTTCCTCTAGCTATTCTCAGAGCTAAGAAGAATCTCCCTAGTATGATGCCTACATGGATAAACAATATGATATAACTTTCATAGCTTTCTTTATTTTATTCTCCGTCTCTTGAGTTTTTTCTATAAAAATATTTTTTTAATATAATACACAATGAGTATGTGGAAACCCATCCTGTTTTATAAAGAAAAAAATAAATTGAAAAAGGAATTAGGATTTGGAGATATAAGTAAATGCTTGTATTCTGTCGACTGGATATTCTCAATTTTGTGTGAACTTTCATGTTCATATTTATGATACAAATGTCTTGCCTATAACATAAGTCAAATTTGTTATATAATCATCAAGAACTTGAACTCTCCTCCCATATTAATTAGAAATTGGACCCTGAAATAATGCATAGACCATCTTATTTTGGCTTTCCGTCCCGATGAGGATGTTTGGTTGGTGGGGGGGTGGGGGGTGGGGGTTTCCAAACAGCAAAAAGTGGCAGAGCTGTTGAGTTTTCACACCTGAGGCCACTTGCCTAAGCACTTAAAACCATCCAAACTAGCACGCATATCAATAGCATGATAAGTCACAATATCAATAAGCCACTAAAAAACATAGTTTTTAGATTATAACTTAATTTCAAGCCTAATTGCACAATAAACTTAATAAAAACCTGAAGTATAAAAAATACATTATTGACATACACATTGCTAATTGTAGTTGTTACTATTTTCTGGTTGTGCTATTTCTTAGTCTCGTGGTGGTAGTCCTATCCACTGAGTAATCCTCTATTCTATAAATAAGACATATAAATCTCAATCAATTTGTCTAATTCAAGCACAAAGTACGGATAATGAGGAATTAGGATTACGGATCAAATCGGAACCGAAGCTAGCATGTTGTCATGCTTCCTCTTGTTCGCTTGTGCTCATGGCGGCATCATCTGTCGATCTGGCCTCCGGCTACCATACTGATGCTCGCGGTTCATCCTTCGGCCACCTGTCCTTGGTGCCTTGCCTTTCCCCTACTGGTTTGGGGGAAAAAAATCAGAGAGCCCGGTGGCCAGAGCGGCGGAGATGGATAACATGTTTGCAGGGAGGCATGGGTGACGACAGGGGGGGCTCAAGACCCCCTACCCCCCTAAGTGTAGTGGGTATGCCCCTAATAGCTCCCCTAAAATTTTGAGAGGAAGAAAGGAAGAAGAGGAGGAGAGAAAGAAGTAAGAAAGTGAGAGAAGATGAGAAGTGAAGAAAAGGAAGAAGAGCCTCCCTAGATAAAATTCTTAGCTTGGTGTTCATCGATGACTACCAGCTGCACCAGGGAACCGGTGCTTGCGCCGCTAGAGTTGAGAACAGTGAAGAATAGAAAGGTGAGAACACTGAGAGCAAGTATAATGAAGTACAGTCAGCAGGCGAAATGACTTGCCACGTCATTTAAATCCGAGGTGGAAGAAAGAGAAAGTTGGAGAGAGAATGAGACGGGTGACTCGCTCGTTGCTCGCTTGAGCAGAATAACTGTGGGGGTCATGAATTAGGGGTCCCACTGTCAGGACGCCCGCTAACGACACACGAACGAGGAAAGGCCCTGATAATGGTGGGAAACGGTATTAGGCTCGACTGGTCGAAGAACTCCGTCTCGCCCGACCCCCCGAGGGCCCGGAAGACGCAAGGATGGACGCCTCTGTCCCGTCCGACCTTCGACCCTCCTTACGACCAGGGGATAAAGGGGTCGGGCACGTCCGTCTCGCCCGACCCTCGACCCTCCAGGCCAGTAGGGTAGACCCCCGCGAGAGGTCCTATCCATCGACTGGCGTGCACAGTGGAACAGTGGGGAGTCCCGGAGACCCTCCCCAAGTCAAACCTGGCTGATAAAGGGGGAGCCGTGCGGCCTACGCCTTCTCCCGACCGACACCCGACATCACCTGCTCGCCTGCCAATTGAAGAAGCTGATCTGCAGCCCTGCGCCTGGGAAAAGGTAGCTGCATGCGTGCCGCTGCGCTAACAGCCAAGAAGGAAGCTACCGCGAAGCTGCTGGTGGGAAGGACACGGACACAGGGCTGCCAAAGAAGGGGTCGCCAGGACGCACTAGGCCGACAGCGAGTAACCGTCAGGGGCGCCGAGCTCTCGAGGGTAGATAGGTAAAACGCCATTGTACAGTCGCCCTTCTCTTGAGCTATAAAAGAGGAGAGCGCCCTCCTGCGAGGGGGATTCCAATTTTCTGGACTCTCGATCTCTAGAACACTTAGTCCCCTACACGCATTCCACACACACAAGGCTTGAACCGGCCTTCGCTGTAATCCGCTGCCGAGAGAGAAATACAGCTGAGAACCCGTTTCACTGGATGTAGGGATCACTCCCGAACTAGTATAAACTCCTCGTCTTGTGTCTCTTGAACCATTCTCCACCAAGACCTACGTGTTCTGTGATTGACACTCGCCGACGTGAGGCACCCCGTGTGTCACCCGCCGACAGTTGGCGCGCCAGGTAGGGGTCTGCGCACGTCTACGTCTTCATCGACACCCGATGCGAGATGGCTGGTTTCGGTGACCATCAGTTCAGGTTGGATGCGACCATCCAGTTCGGTAGCCTCGAGTTTCTAGTGAACGAGGTGCCAGACGCGCGCGGTGGCACACCATGCCTCATCCTTGTCAACAACTCCGACAGCCCGGCTACCTGCGCAGGACAGGTCCCACGAGGTGGCCTGGCAGTGTCCTCGGCCGAGAGTGAGGCTGCGACGGCTACACAGGCCGTGAGCGCCGTCTCCTGGAACTCCATCGCAGTATGCAGGGTGGGGCGCGAGCGGATCGTGCACCGCCTCGGTGGTAGGGACAACTCAATCCAAGTGCTTCGGGCGAAGCGTTTGGATTCGCCTTCGCCATGCGGCTCGAAAAGCCAAATGGCAGAGAAGGTCGACGCACGCTCACGAAAAGGCGAGGCGTCTGCCTTTCCTTTTGGTCTAAGGAACACGCCACAAGTGTTTTCCGACTTGGTGCGACGTCAGGCATGGAAAGGCCTCGAAAGAGCACACGCCAGGGTGCGCATACTCAGGTACGAAGGCATCCTGGGATGCTACGCGGCCCTGAACGCCGTGTTCAGTCCGAGCGAGCCTGGTCAGGAGAAGGATATGGAAGTGCACCTCCCCCCGAGGATGGGTATGCACTGTCCCACGCGGGAGTGTTTCACCGTGGTCCCCCCGGACGACTCGACGAACGGGGTGAACGGGGCTGAGATCCGGCTCACGCCGGAGCAGATCGCGGTGAAGCAACAAGAGCTGGAGGATATGCGGCTTGCCATCGAGATAGAGCAAGCTCAACTCGACGCGAACATGGAGCCGTCGGCTCGAGCACGAGCTCGCGAGGTAGGCCATAGGATCGAGACTAACACCGATGGCTACACGACCGGGCGAGCCAATGCATCGATGCGGCCACGCTGCTCAGCCGGCAGCTGCCCCAGCCGTCTACCCCAGAGGAGCGTCGAGTCCAGAATGGGCTAAGGACGCTCCTCGAACGCGCCACGGTGCGGCTGGCAGCGAGCTCCGCGGGAAGAAGGCGGCACTGGAGACGGGGCTAGAAACTCGCGGTCTCCTAGCCCCGTCAACAGGAAAAGGCCGGCCGACGGCTCACGGCGAAACGCCCTGAACCCAGATGCAGCGAAGATCCAGGATAGGCTGGGTCCAGACCACGACGTACGGCACACCATCGAGGCCTGACGTCGGGATAAGTCGGAGGAGCCGGAGGATCGTGTTCCACGTATCAGGCACCACCGGCGCGAAGCACATGTTGAGGCAGAGGAGGACTGGGACTCGAACTCCGACTCCGATTGCCCCGGCCCGGCCGCCTTCTCCCACGAGATTCGTACCGTGGCAATTCCCCCACGGTTCCGTCTCCCCACCAACTTCAGCAAGTACGATGGGGAGACAGATCCATCGGTCTGGCTGGACGACTTCCGGCTCGCGTGCCGAGCAGGAGGAGCTTTCGACGACAAAGTCATCATACGCAACCTCCCCTTGTACTTGGCGGAGCCGGCCCGTGCGTGGCTCGAGCGCTTGCCGAACGGGAAGATCCGAAGCTGGGCAGATCTGAGGAGTATCTTCATTGGGAACTTCCAGGGCACTTGTGCGTGCCCGGGCAAGGTCTAGGACCTCAAAAGGTGCAAGCAGAAGCACGGGGAGACCCTGCGGGAGTACCTGCGCCAGTTCTCCCAACAGTACAACAACCTCCCCGACGCCATCGTCGCACTAATGGGAGGCACCAAGTGCCGAGTCCTGGTTAACCGGATTGGCAGGGAGTGCCCGAAGACGATCAAGGAGGTCCTCGACATGGCCGCTAAGAAAGCGTAGGGAGAGGAAGCCGTGCTGGCACACTTCCCCGAAGACGGGTGAAAAAGAGGCGAGAGGAGGCACCCGACAAAGCAGGACCGTCGGACCGCCCCGAGAAGAAGAAGAAGAAGAAGAAGAAGAAGAACAAGGAAAGGAGGGTCGAGTTTATCGTTGTCGCAGACCCAAAGCCCTCCCGACCCCAGGGACGGGTGCCGCAAGGTCAGGGACGGGACGACCGGCCCCAAGGGCGACGACCCAACGAGGGTCAGACCCCTGACTACTTTGAGCAGCTACTCGAGGGTCCATGCCCAAACCACGCGACCCCCGTCAAACACAAATACCGCGAGTGTGGCCTTATGAGGAAGTTCCTCATGGGCAGGCTGGATGGGGTCAGTCCGACCTCTCAGCCACAAGGAATGGGGACGGTAACCGACGCGTTCCCAGAACCCGATGATTGCCTCATGATCTTCGGCGGCCCACAGGCATAGGCGTCGAAGCGACGCACCAAGCTAATGGAGCGTGATGTGTTCATGGTTCATCCTACCAACCAGGAGTTCCTCCGGTGGTCTGAGGCCGCGATCACCTTCGACCGGTCTTACCACCCGAAGTACGTCCCGCATCCGGGGAAGCTTCCACTGGTTGTGGCTCCGATAATCGGGAGGAAGCGCGTCTCCAAGGTGTTGATGGATGGAGGGAGCGGCCTCAACATCCTATATACAAGCACGCTGGACGCCCTGGGCGTCCCGCGATCCCACGTGCGGCCGGAGCGGGCTCCCTTCTACGGAGTAGTCCCGGGGAAGGAGGTTGTCCCGTTGGGACAGATCACCCTCCCAGTCACCTTCGGAGACCGGGAAAATTTCCGCACCGAGACCCTCAAGATGCCGGGACCCAACGGCGTCATTGTGGTGGGAACGTCCCCTCAGGTGGCGTACGAATGTGAGAAGGAGAGCTGCGCACTGGCGGCAGCGCTCGTCGCGTCTCGCCAGCTCGCCAAGGCTAAGGCGGCCGTAGAGGCCTCCAAGGAGCTCGCCGTCTCTCAAGCAGCGATCGACGCCATGGGAGTACGGGTGTCTGCTCCTTAGGAGTGGGAAGTGCGCGATGCCCAGAGTAATGATGGTCCTGCAAGCAAGAGGGCGATGCTCGAGCCGGAGATCGAGAGGCAGGTCCAGCCATCAAGTGACACGAAGAAGGTGCTTCTCGACCCCCAGAGCTCCGGGAGCAAGATGGTCATTATCTCCTCCACCCTCACGGAGAAATAGGAAAGTGCGCTTGTCGACTGCCTCCGGGCGAACATCGGCATGTTCGCATGGGTTCCCGCACACATGCCGGAAATTCCCCGGGAAGTCGCCGAGCATTCCTTGGACATTCGCAAAGGCACGAATCCAATCAGGCAGCCCACAAGACGCTGCAACAAGCTCAAGCGAAAGATCATCATTGAGGAAGTAGCCAAGTTGTTAGATGCAAGGTTCATTAGGGAGGTACGCTACCCAGAGTGGTTGGCAAATCCTGTACTTGTCGAGAAAAAGAATGGGAAGTGGAGAATGTGTGTCGATTACACTAGTCTCAATAAAGCTTGCGAAAACTTTCCCTATCCCCTCCCTCGCATCGATCAGGTCGTAGATTCTACAGCGGGGTGCGAAGCCCTATGTTTTCTCGATGCTTACTTTGGGTACCACCAGATCACGCTCAAAGAATCCGACCAATTGGCCACTTCCTTCGTGACCCCCTGCGGTGTATTCTGTTACACCACGATGGCCTTCGGGCTAAAGAACGCTGGCGCAACGTTTCAGCGTTGCATGAACCAGTGCCTAGGGGACCTCGTCAGGCGAACCGTCGAGGTCTACGTGGACAACATCGTAGTCAAGTCCAAGCGAGCAGACGACCTAGTCCAAGACTTGGAAGCCACGTTCGATCGCTTGCGGGTGAACCGTGTCAAACTCAACCCAGAGAAATGCGTATTCGTGGTCTCAAAGGGCCTTCTCCTGGGGTTCGTCGTCTCTGCCAAAGGCATCGAAGCGAACCCTGAGAAGATCGTAGCCATCACCAACATGGGACCGCTCAGCTCCGTCAAGGACGTCCAGAAGCTGGCAGGCTGCCTTGCTGCGCTAGGGCGGTTCGTATCACGCCTAGGTGAGTGAGGGCTTCCCCTCTACAAACTCTTGAAGAGGGCGGGCCCCTTCGAGTGGAACACGGAGGCCCAACAGGCGTTGGACCAGCTCAAGCACATGCTCACCAAACCACCTATCCTGGTGCCTCCACGCGATGGGGAACACCTGCTCCTATATGTGGCGGCGACCACCCAGGTGGTGAGCGCTGTCCTCGTGGTGGAGCGCGAGGAGGAAGGTCACGCCCTGAAGATCCAGCACCCGGTCTATTACTTCAGCGAGGTGTTGACCAAGTCGAAGACACGCTACCTCCACATCCAGAAGATGATCTACGCCATCCTCATCGCCAAGCGCAAGCTCAGGCACTACTTCGACGCCCATCGTGTCACCGTCATCACCGAGCACGCGTTAGGCGAGGTGATCAACAACAGAGAAGCGACAGGAAGAATTGCCAAGTGGTCCCTCGAGCAAATGGGCTACGGCATCTCCTACGCGCCAAGGTCAGCAATCAAGTCTCAGGTCCTTGCTGACTTTGTTGCCGAATGGACAGAGACACAGCTCCCCCCGGCCCCGGCTGACCTTGAGTACTGAGTCCTCCACTTCGATGGAGCCCAGAACCGAACTGGGTTAGGGGTGGGGGTCATCTTTATCTCCCCTATGGGGGTGATGATGCGTTACGCCATACGGCTACACTTCTCCGCGTCGAACAACATGGCGGAGTACGAAGCTCTGCTCTTCGGGCTGCGGATAGCTAAGGAGCTCAGCATCCACAGGTTGGAGGCTCGCGGTGACTCTCAGCTCGTGGTTGATCAGGTCAACGACGATGCCAAGTGCCATAGCCCGAAGCTGGCAGTTTATTGTGAAGCGGCGCGCAGAGCGCAGGAAAAGTTCAGGGGCTTGGGTTTCGTCCACCTTTGGCGAGAATATAACAAGGCGGCAGATGAGCTAGCCAAGCTCGCATCCTGGCGACAGCCAGTCCCGCCTGGTATATTTGCAGACGAGCAGCATCAGCCATCGGTGAATTTCAACGATGATGTATTCACCTCGGGATTGGACCCCGAGCAATTGGCCGGCCCCGACGGAGGTCTCGACCCAACGAGGGTAGTAGCGGTCATTGCGTCCGACCCCGACGAATGGCCGGACCTCAAGGAAGGAGAATCCTTGGAAGACCCACTCGAGCCAGAGAGAGATTGGCGCACCCCCTTCTTAAGCTGGCTCGTCGATGGGGCCCTCCCAGCTGGACGAACAGAAGCCCGATGCCTCGTCCGAAGTGCCAAGTCCTATAGGATAATTGAGGGCAACCTGTACCGTCGGGGCCACAATGGTGTCCTCCAATGCTGTATTCTCAACGAAAAAGGGAGATCGTTGCTGAGGGACATCCACGGTAGGGTGTGTGGTCATCACGCGGCGCCTTGATCCTTGGTTGGGTCGGCTTTCAGGCAGGGATTCTACTGGCCCACAGCCGTCGCAGATGCCGAGCGAATCGTGCAAACATGTGAAGGCTGCCAGCTCTACGCCAAGAAAATACATTTACCAGACCAGGCGCTTCAGACCAAACCCATCACCTGGCCATTCGTGGTCTGGGGGTTGGACATGGTCGGGCCATTGCCAAGAGCGCCCGGGGGCTTCACCCACATGTTCGTCGCCGTCGACAAGTTCACAAAGTGGATTGAAGCACGCCCTCTAACAGAGATCATGTCAGAGCAAGCAGTCCGCTTCTTCCATGACATCCTGTGCCGGTTCGGTGTTCCAAACACCATTATCATTGATAATGGGACTCAGTTCACAGGGAAGAAGTTCACCCGCTTCTGCGACAACTACGGGATCGAGGTGACATGGGCGGCAGTTGCTCACCCGCGCACAAATGGACAGGTTGAGCGCGCTAACGGCATGGTCCTACAAGGGTTGAAGCCGCGAATATTCAACCGATTGGTCATGCGTATTCACAAGCTTGGCGCCAAGTGGGCAGAGGAGCTGCCCTCCGTTCTATGGAGTCTGTGGACGACCCCGACCCGCGGCACAAGTTTCTCCCCATTTTACATGGTCTACGGTTGTAGCGACCTTACCCGAGAAATGGGCCCACTTAAGTATATTTCACCTTCCGTTGGTGCTAATACACAAAAATGTTTCCAATTACGGGTACGATCGTCGAGTCAAGCTCGACTAACTGCTACTGAAGATCGTCCGTCCATACACTCACTCGAAGGTGAGTTCCAAAGATCACATCATTCCACAATTCAAATTACAACAAGTCTTAGAGTTATTACAACCAAATTGAAATGATAAATAAAATAGTTTGAGTTCATGCAGCGGAAATGTAAACGAGATACTAGCGACGATCCATAGTATCGTCACGATGAAGTCAGCCGTGACGCTACTCCTCACGATCCTCGGAAGAGGTCGGCTCCCACTCGATACTGTAACCAGGAGGAAGCTGGGAGGCCCAAGCCATAGAGGCAGCTACCTCCTGAGGGGAAGGTCCTGAAAAATTAAGCCACAAGCAAGGCTGAGTATACTAGTTATACTCAACAAGACTTAACCGACTGGTGATCACTATATCACCGACTCCTAAAATGAGAGGCTGTTTGGCTAGTGGGGTTCTTTTGCCAAAAGCGACTAAGCTGTTTTCTAATTTTTTTCATTTCAATTTTAATTTCTTTAGTCTATCCATTCTAGGTGATCCTAGCTAAACAATCAAGTTTTGCAATACAATTATTCCATACAAAGATTTCATCCTTCCAAGTTTCACTTCATAATATGCCATACATCGGTCAAGCAGTCTCATTAACCGCGAGAAGCGGACAGTTCGAACCGAATTTACTACCTGGCCAGGGGAAACCCACACATACGGAATGGTTGGAAATGCCAACACACCCCAATCCTTTCTCATCGATCCACAATTCGGAACCGAGTCCATTTCCTCAGGATAAAGGTTTACTGCTTCACTCACAGTCTCACGCATATATCCACAAGTGTACGGCAGGGGAAAACAATGGTTTCCAAGGAGAGATGGCTGTCGGCCCTAGCTGCTTCAATCTGATACCGGGACTTACCGGTCCCATAAACCGTGCATATATGTGGTACGTTCAAACGCTTGACACAAAAGTACCACATGTTTCCAATTAAAACATCGATAGACAGGAATCTACCAGCATCCGTCCATCATCTCTATGTTTCTGATATGAGTAGACATACAACTCCTATATCTCGCGAGTGTCGGAAAACACTCGACTTCTAACGGTCTTAAGCATAGCAACTATCGAACCTAACATACTAGTGTTCAATCAAAGGAACCTATGATCATGCAATCTAGGGTTTCATTCAACTCCTTGAAACTTAAATGCACAAGCATATAATCAAGTAAATCGCGTAAGTAAAGTTAGGTTATGCTCCGGGGCTTGCCTTCCGGTTCGAAACGGTACTCCTGCTCGGGGCTTGGATCCACGTGCACCACGTTCGCCTCGGACTCCTGGGCGATCTCCTCGGCAGCGGGAACTAGCTCGTAGACTCCGTCGGCGAGACCCGAATCTACACGAATGCATGAAATGCTTAAGTATCGAGATTTAATTAGTGAGTGTTTAATTAAATCTTGTTTAGTGAGTTGGAAAGGACAAACATTAATTATAAGCGAATATACCCTTTTCATTTTGAACCTTTACTTTGATTTTAGAGTTTTAGGTTTTTCTCTTTTCTTTTCTTTTTCTTCTCTTTTCCTTTCTTTTTCCTCTCTTTTCTTTTCTTTTTCTTCTCTTTTCCACTATTTAAGTCCTTTTTCCATTATTCAAAAGGTGAACTTAGGAATATTATTTTTAGGTGCCATTGGACCAGAGGATTACCCATGCCAAGGCAGGAGCTTAGCCCAAAACTTGGCTCAAGATAATTTTTCTATAATTTATTAAAATTATTCTTATCTTTTTGCCTAAAATCAAACTAAAATCCTACAAAAATATTTACCAGGTTTTTGTCCAAACCACTTGGCACAGTGGCTTAGGATGCCAAGAGTGACACCTCCGCAAGTTTGCATGTGATTTTGAATTATGAGTATTTTTGTGGAATTTCACCATGTTTAAACTACCAAAAATCATTTAGCCATTTTCCAGTGTCCAAAAATTACCATCTTCATTTTTCTAAGGTTTCTAATGTCCTTACTTAGTTTCTGTGTGAAAGAGGTGATTTTTCACTGAGTAATTTATTTTCTGTGATTTATTTGCCAAAACAGCAGGGTATATGTTTGAAAATTCATAACCCTACATCCACTGGGAATTTTTGTGCACCACTTGCGCATTAAGCTAATGATAATCACCCTAACCACATATCCCAAGCTTAGCTCCAGTGCATGTGTGGATTTTGAACTATGATGAAAAGTGCTCAAACTGAAATGAATTTATAATTCAAAATCTACAGCTCAACTGAGTGAGGTGCAAAGGAAGAAGTTGGCCTTCTAGATTCACTGGTCACTACAAAATTGGTTTGGCATTTTTCTGATTTTTCTACGATTTTCTACGAATTTTTGAAGATCTCAGCGAATTAAACCTAAAGTATAGAATCTCTTTTACGCTGTAAACCTTGGAAGTTTTGAAAGTCTTACGAAATGGCCCCTCATCTTTCACTCGGCCCCCTGGAAAAACGAGGAAGATAGAGCTAGGTCCTTGGGCTCGCCGGCGTTCGTGCGCCGGCCAAACGGCGGCGGTTCCGGCCCGGGGAAGTGGAGGGAATCGAAGAAGAGCTCACCGTGAGTCCTATGGGCAAGGTCTCGTGGTCGGAGAAGGTCGGAAAGATGGTCGTCGACGGTGGCGGCGCTCGGCTCTGCTCCGGCGAGACGCGCCGGCGACTGGGGCGGCGGAGGAAGGCGGGAGAAGGCTCGGTGAGAGACAGTGGGGCACGGCGGAGCTGCTGGTGGCGGTGGTTTGGCCGGGGGAGGCACGGAGGAGGTTGTCCACGTGTGACTCGAGCGCGGCGGCGGAAATGGCGACTCCGGCGAGGGGTAGCGGTCACACGAGCGAGGGATGGACCTTGGGCTTTGTAGGGAAGGGAAAAGGGAGTCCAGGAGATGCTCGGGCAGGGCCCTAAGGTCAGGCGCGGGCAACGGGCAGCGGCGTGCCGGTCAGCGCCTGCCATGGCGCATGGCGGCCTGTCGCGGTGTGGGCATGCCCTGAGCAGGCTGGCGGAGCAGGGCAAAGTGGAGCAGAGGCTCGTGGGTGCCTGGCGCGCACAGGTGCAGCTTTGGGGAGGATTTGACGGAGCGAGAGGCGGCGACGGACCGGCGGTCCGAGCTGGAAGGTCGCGGAGCGTGATCGTGACGCGAGCGAGCAGCGAGCTGCAGGGCGCGGCAGAGGCTCGCGTTGGGTCAAACGCGTGCGCCATGATGCGAGACACGTCGCTGCGCTGCTGGCCGGCGCAGGGGGGGGCAGCAACGGCAGCAGGGCACGGGCGGCACGGCGCGGGCTTGCGAGAGCGCACGCGCGAGCTCCGGGAGCGCGTGCTCACGGCTCAAAAGCCGATTTGGTGAGCAAGCTCCAAACTCAAAATTTTTAAACTGAACTCGTGAAAGTGTGAACATGAAAGTTGTAGAAGGGATAGTGGGACACCTCTCTGCACTGGAGATTTTGATAAAAAGTTGAAAATTTGGCCGTGATTCAAAAGGGGGTAAATCCCTGTTTTGAACTGAATTTCTGAATTTCGAGGGGCTAAATGGCAAAATTGGCCAAAGTGCCAATTGAGGAAAAGCTCAGAAATGTGAAGCTGTACAACTTTGCTTTTTGGAGATTTTGATGTTCTGTGGTAAAATCTCGAGTTTTGGCTAAGATTCCATTTCAGCTTTTGAATTTGAATTGAAAAATTCAAATTCCAAAGTTTGGGTCTGAAATTTGAGATGCTTCCAAACATTTTTAGGCTATGGTTTCAAAAGGGAAGATGCTTGGTTTGGTCTCTCCTTCAAATTTTGCATTGGCCAAAATTCAAGTTCTTATATAAAATTTAAAGGTTTTTGTTTTGCCTCTTTTTGGGGTGTTTTTAATTTCTTATCGAATTCCTTTTAGCATTTCTTTTGATTTCTTTCTTTCAATTAACCTTGGTTAGGCTTGATTACTTGTTTAGCTTTATTTAAAAACTAGGGGTGTTACAACGGTTCCGAGGCGATCCTCCCAACGGACATAGACTATGGCTCTCCAAGGGTTCAGGCCTTCAACGAGGAAACAAACGCGACCAACCTCGAGGACGCTGCGGACCAGTTGGAGGAAGCTCGGGAAGTAGTGGTGGCAAACTCAGCCAGATACCAGCAGGGCTTGACACCTTACCATGAGCAACGAGTGCGTGGCCACGCGTTTCAAGTGGGCGACTTAGTCTTGAGGCTAGCCCAAGATCGCCGTGGCTTCACTAAGCTTTCACCCCCTTGGGAAGGCCTTACACCGTAGTACTGGTCCTCCACCCGGGTTCTTACAAGCTGGCGATGCCAGATGGAAATCACATATCCAACGCCTGGAACATTGAGCAGCTGCAGCACTTCTACTCGTGACCGCCTACAGAGGGGGGAGCAAGTACGATCCCGCCTTGCCCGACCCCACGGAGGGGTCGGCCGTAGATCCGTATCCTGTCAACATGAGAGGTTCGACGAGGACCCTCGTAGGAGGAAGGCCCAAAAGGCCAGAACCAAAATTGGGCTGGAATTGAACGCAGTCCAGTCCTTTCCTTTTATAGGAAGGCACCAACGGCGGATAGTACCCATTTTTAGTACCACATCACCGGCGGAGGGAGGAGCTGCACAACTTAAAAGCAGTACGACCATGGGTGAACCATTCGGCGGTAATGCACCGAAGGCAGAGGTCGCCGCCTAACCGCTGGAGCCCCCATCTCTGGGGGCACTATCACCGACGCAAAGCCTTTGGCGCTACAGTAACCGCGAGCCCCTGGTCATGACACGTCCTCACACCAGCCACAGGCTCGCGGCGTCACGTCAACTCCTCGTCGCTCGATAGAAGACCCAACAGGGGGGCGCGGAAGCCCTCCCCCTGGCCTCCAGGCGGCCAGATAAGTGAACTCCCGACACTCGCTTTTCGATTAAGTTCGTTGTCATTTCTTATGAGCTCTATATTTGTTCGTCGGCCCCATGATTCTGAAGAAACCCTGGCGCCGTTAGAAGGGTAGGCAGGGACGTCCGGTGCAGCTGCGTTGCGACGGCCTATGCCCCCACGGCTCTGGATCGCACGGTTGCCGAGCCAGACGGCCGACCCTACCAACGTACCCAAATGAACGTAACCAGGCCAGGGGATCCTTTTGAGAAGAATCAGACCGGGAATGTACAAAAGCGTTGCCAACAACACAGCTCAGACGGAAGAAACTAACTATGTTTCGGGCCTGCGGGGTCTGTGCTTTTGCAGGGATCAACGGCCGGATGTTGGGCTGCGCCCAACCACGGTGAGGGAGACTCCACGCAGAGGCTCGGGGGCTCGAAGACAACCTGGCCAAAAGCCCGCTCGACACCCAGAGCCCCCAGGAGTGCGAGGCTCGGGTCTGGACCCGACGGCCTTAGAGGCTCAAAGGTTTAGCCCCCGAAGTCATCTCACAACCGAGCTCGGGGGCTCGGGGGCTCGGCAGAACCACCGGATTTGCCTTGCTCACCTTGCTGCCAAGCTCAAGGACTCGGGGGCTCGGCAGAACCATCGGGTTCGCCTTGCTCACCCCAGAGCCAAAGCACAAGGGCTCGGGGGCTCGGCAGAACCACTGGGTTCGCCTTGCTCACCCCACAGCCAAAGCTTAAGGGCTCGGAGGCCCGGCGGGTAACCGAGAATTACCAAAAACAAAGATAACCCTGCAAAGGCTGTCTCAAGTGGCGCCTCCCAACCAGCTCGCGAAGAAACTTGAAGGCAGGCACCACTCGGGGGCTGGCAGGTGTACAACCATAGGAAAACAAATAAAAGCCCACACGTACGGGGCCAAAAAAGACGACGAAAAAGAAAGGAACTAAGCTAATTATAACAAAATATCCAGGGTACGGGAGTCCCGTCGAAGCGGAACCCCCCAAAAGTTCAAAGTTTAATCCCTATACGCGAGGGCATGACAATAGCAAGCAGATGAGTGATTATTTCAGAGGGCCTGGTCGGGGTCGGCGCCGTCCACCGGGTTACCCTCCGCGTCAGTTGTAGGCGCCAGGCCGTTGGCAAATTGCTCGGCAGGCGCCTTGACTTCTGCGGCCAGGGCGTCCAGGGCCTCCGCGGTGAAGTCGTTGGGGAAGCCGGCAGCCATCCTGTCGAAGCGGATCCCATCATAGTGGGAGCGCACTAGCGTGAAGGCCTCCAGGATGCCGCGCACCAGCGACTGCTTGGCGAGGGCCCCGATGCGCGCAGGGACGTGGTCAAGCTCTATCGAAAGACGTGTGGGGTCGGCACTCATCGGCACCTTGAGAGCCTCCAGCATCGCGATGGCCACAGCACGCAGCTCCCCATAGCACTCAGCCGTTCGATGGAGATCCCTCGGGAGCCGCTCGATGTCCTCTGACAGAGGAAACCCGAGCCGCGACAGGACCGCCCCCGCCGCGTCACGCAACATCCCGAAGCGCGACAGCAGCGTGTTTCGGTGGGAGATCCCATCCGCCACGCGGGACTTGAGCGCTGCCCAAGAATAAAACAACAATTAAATCCCTAGCAAATCTACAAAAAGGGAGGTTGACAGGGACGAAAAGTGAGAAAAAGCATGGGAGGAACGTATCGTCGATCTCCGAAGCCTTCTCCTCCAAGGACTTGTGCGCCGTGGACAGGGCAGTCTCCAGGACCCCGATCCGCTCGGTGGAGGTTTGTGCCTCGGTGCGAAGATCGGCGACAAGTTGACCTAGCTGGGCGGCTCGCTCCCTCAGAATCTTCCTTCGCGACCACCGCCTGGTTGCGCTCTGCCTGGGCGTCGATGCACGCGTGGACGGCCACATCCTTTTCCTCCCTCAAAGTGTTGATCTGGGCTTGGAACTCTGAAAGGCCGGCGCTTGAGATCGTCGCTAGGCAAGTACAAGTAATCTGTAGAAGGAAAGGATGGCGAGAAGGGCATACCGTTGCGAACGTCGGTGGCGTTGGTACAGATGCTGCCGAGTTTGGCGCTCAGCGCGGCAAGTGCTTCCCGGTGCGCCGAAGCTTGCTCAGTCAGCTCGCGCTCCAGCTCCGAGATACGGCGGGTGCTGCCTGCGGCCTCATCACGCACGCTGGCCAACCTCCCAAGCACGACGGGCCTGGTTCATGGCCTCCACCTCGATGCTCCGGGTCCGGGAGAGCGCTAGCAACATCGACTGCGCCGACCAAAGAACCGAGTCAGAGCCTTGATGAAGGTAGACCCGGAAGGCAATCACGTAGCTAAAGCAAAAATTAGAAGAAGAGATAAACCGCATACCCGACTGGAGGGGATCGCCACGGTGCGAAGCGTTGAAACCATCTCCAGGAGCACGGCGGGGAAGGTGGCCATCTGCTGGAGGCTCTCCAGCCAAGCGTCAACCTGCATGACGTGCGTAGGGTCGACTACCGGTTCACCCAGGGCAGGCGGGGCCACCCCACGGTCGTCGCCTGACCCAGAGGGTCCAGCTGGCTCGGCGGAGGATGGCGGCACCAAGACCGACACCAACGCGAGGGCCGATGGTGCCGTGGACGGCTCCGGTTCGGAGCGTGCACGCGCCTCCGCCTCGCTGAAGGGGTCCTCCACCGACCACTGGCTCCCCTCCACGTCCTCCCTCGGGTTCACCGTGAGCGGCTCGGTGGCGGGGGGCGCAACCGGATGCTCGACAGGCGTCTCCCCGGGTGCGGCCACCTCCGTGCCCTCGACGGGGGCTTCAGCCGCCATGGCAAGCTCCGCGGCGTTCATCCCTGTGCTTGCCCCCGGCTCGTCACCTGCGACGGCTTCCGTGGCCACCTCGGTGCCCTCCGCCTGCTCCTTCGCTCCTGCAGTCTCCCCGGCCACGGGTGACGTGGCCAATACGTACGTGACCCCCGTCCAGGCGACGTGCTCGGTTGGAGGGGGAGGCACGGATGGGGGCGAGGCGGCGGCTATCTGAACAGGCTCTGCGCTCTCCAGTGCGGACAAGGGACCCTCAAAGACGGAGGATGGAGCCGGCCCCCCAGGTCCGGTTGGGCTCGGGTCGACGAGCTGGGGCTCGGCGGGCGTCCTTTGCTCCGATCGGCTAGGGACGGCCGCGGGTGGTGTGTCCCGGTGGAGATGCTTCACCGGTGCTGTGTCAGGGTCCGACCCCTGGCCTATCCGGCTGCAGGCAAAAGGGCAACGTTATGGACGCCAACAGCACGAGAGACAAAAGGAAAAAGCAACGAGAAGATCCAAGCGAACCTGCTCGATGAGCTAGGGCGGCGAACTGCCAGTTGCAGCGGCTTAGATGAGGAGGACGAGCGCGAGCGGGACGCCCCCATGGGCGGGGCGCCCGGAGGTGGAGAAGGTAGCTCTTCCACGATGATGGGCGCCGGTTGGAGCTCGCCGTGCGCCACAAAGGCCTCTACTAGGCAATCCCCCAGCAGAGGGGAATGACCTCCGGGGTTCTCCTCGTCGTCGCACGAAGAGGCCAGATCCGACCTGATCTCCTCTCCCCAGCGCTCCTTGCGCTCCCTGTCGCACCTCCGCGCCTGCGTACGGAGACGCTTCTCGGTGTCCTCCCTCTTCCGCTTCCGGTCAGCCTCTCCGGCCGCTCGATTCCTCCACCGAGCCTCATCTCGGGCGGCTTGCTCCTCCGGCAGGGCCCCTCTCGAAACGAGGAGGCCCCCGGGAGCCTCGCGGGACTGCGGGTCGGAGACATCAGTCGGGCACGCGAAAAAGAGAAAAGAGAAGACAAAAATAAGGTACGATGAGAATAAACGACTTACGAGGTCCACGGCCCCGGAACCAGGGAGCATCGATGGCTGGCCCAGGGTGGGGAACACCATGGAGGCGGCCCACGAAGAATCGACGAGCTCCGCAAGCCGAGCCCGAATCTTGTCCTCCGAAGGGACGACGCGCGACACGAGGCTTGAGCGGAGCTCGGCCTCGGAAGTTGTAGGGAGCATCTCAAAGAGGCGCAGCGGCCTGGCCATGAGCGGGGCGACATAGCGCCGATGGAAGGCCTCCGTGATGCCTATGCCGGTGAGGCCACACGACTGGAGCTTGGCGAGGCAGTCGAGGTGCAGCTTCAACTTCTGGCGATCGGCGGCCTCAGGGTCGTACTACCAATGAGCTGGCTCCTTCGCCGGTGGTGAACCCGTGGGGTCGAACGGAGGAAGGGCGGCCCCGGGGTAGTTTTTCAGATAGAACCACGCTTTGTTCCAGTCCTTGTTGGAGCCCCGCAGCTCCGAGCGTGGGAACATGTCCACACGGGACTGCTTCGCCTGCAGCGAGCAGTACCCCCACGGGGCTAAGATCCCGTGCGGCCGGACGAGCGCCGCCTTGAAGAAGAGGATGAAGAGGTTGAAGTCTGGGTCAATGCCCAGATAGCCCTCTCACAAGGCCACGAAGTTGGCCATCTGCTGGACTTCGTTCGGGGCGAGGGCGTGGAGCTCCACACCGAAGTGGTAGAGCACCTCGCAAACGAAGTGGTGAGCCGGCGCGGCGAAGCCACGGATGTGGTACGCCATGAAACTCACCACGTACCCTGCCGACAGTGACGGGGTCTTGTGGGAAGGGTGCGGCGTAATCCACTCCTCGTCGGAGGTGCGCGGGCAAAGGAGCCCACGGGAGACGAGCGACTCGAGGGCGGCAACAGACGTGCTTTAGCGCGCCCATGGGCGAAGCTGCACAGACGATGAAGGACCCCTCGAGGCCATGTCGATGATGGCGAGCTCGGTGGGAGGCGAGATTGAAAATCTAAGTGGCGAAGACGATGAAGTGCACATGGAGCAAGGAGATGGGAACAATGACGGGAAGCGAGGAGCGCGCCTGTTACGCCCGTGTTCCTTTATATAAGGATGGCGGGAGGACGGGCGGCCGCTCCGAGGAGGCGCACGACCAAGCTCCCTAGGCTCTCGATTCGCATCTAACGGCTTTGGGCGCACCCAACGTGCACACGGGGCACGAGGCGGTGGATTAGGGCATTAACTGCCCTTCACGCCCGCATGCCTCGTCGGGCCCACCATGACTGCGATGTCAAATCCGGAGCCTGACCGCCGCGTCACGTCATACTCGATGAGCGGGTCTGCTCTCGTCAACAGCTGGACAGGTCACCGCGGCCAGTGGGCCCAGCCATACCCCGTGATCGGCCCAGAAGGGACAAAAAGGAGGTGGGCCCGGGCTCAAGGCTGAGGGTTATAAGCCGACCTGCGAAGGGCGCGGATGGCATGACTGCGCAGTCAGAAAACAGGAAACTCGGGAACAGTGGGGTCGGGGACGGAAGCCCCCGGGCTGACGCTTTGCGAAGAAGGTTGGGGCCCCTGCAATACGCTGGGCACTGGGCATTGCCGTCGAGGCATTTCCTAGGTCGCGTCCCCAAAATTCTGGAAATTACCAGGAGTTAGCAAAAAACAAAGGAAAAAAAGGAGCCCCCTAAAAAACCATTCCCCCAAGGAACGGATATGACCTCACAAACGAGTCTTCAACTCTTCTGCAAGGTCGGGGGCTACTGTGGGGGTCATGAATTAGGGGGCCCACTGTCAGGATGCCCGCTAATGGCGCACGAACGAGGAAAGGCCCTGATAATGGTGGGAAACGGTATTAGGCTTGACTGGTCGGAGAACTCCGTCTCGCCCGACCCCCCGAGGGCCCGAAAGATGCAAGGATGGACGCCTCCGTCCCGTCCGACCTCCGACCCTCCTTACGACCAGGGGATAAAGGGGTCGGGCACGTCCATCTCGCCCGACCCCCGACCCTCCGGGCCAGTAGGGTAGACCCCCGTGAGAGGTCCCATCCATCAACTGGCGTGCACACTGGAAAATGGGGGAGTCCCAGAGACCCTCCCTAAGTCAAACCTGGCTGATAAAGGGGGAGGCGTACGGCCTACGCCTTCTCCCTACCGACACCCGACATCACCTGCCCGCCTGCCAACTGAAAAAGCTAATCTGCAGCCCTGCGCTCCGGAAAGGTAGCTGCATGTGCGCCGCTGTGCTAACAGCCAAGAAGGAAGCTACCGAGAAGCTGCTGGTGGGAAGGACACGGACACGCGGCGGCCAAAGAAGGGTTTGCCAGGACGCACTAGGCCGACAGCGAGTAACCGTCAGGGGCGCCAGGCTCTCGAGGGTAGATAGGTAAAACGTCATTGTACAGTTGCCCTTCTCTTGAGCTATAAAAGAGGAGGGCGCCCTCCTGCGAGGGGGATTCCAATTTTCTAGACTCTCGATCTCTAGAACACTTAGTCCCCTACACGCATTCCACACACACACAAGGCTTGAACAGACCTTCGCTGTAATCCGTCGCCGAGAGAGCAATACAGTTGAGAACCCGTTTCACTGGACGTTGTGGTCACTCCCGAACCAGTATAAACTCTTTATCTTGCGTCCCTTGAACCATTCTCCACCGAGACGTGCGTGTTCTGTGATCGACACTCGCCGGCGTGAGGCACCCCGTGTGTCACCCACTGACAATAACCGAGGTAAAAGCTTGCTCGCATGCAGCTGAACCCCTACCGAGGTTTTCTAGGCCATGGCCCTAGTGGCCCCAGGCCTATGTCCACCCCTTGCAATAAGCCTTACATCTGTTTGCTTCAACTTCCTCTGCAAATTGCATTGCACGTAATCAAATATCGGCCCGTGAGGACTCCATTACCCCCCTCCTAGCAGCCTGGTAACATGTGATAGCTCGGCGTTGGACCCTTTGAAACGCGTGATGAAGATCTCGACGGCAGATGTGAACTTCTCCATCATACCATCGCCGGCAAGATTCGGGTCATCGCGTTCCACACCCTCACCGATGTCGTTCCCATGGACTGTGGTGCCTTTGCCATTCGTCCTCCTCCTTGATGGTGTGGTCCCTAGCTCCGTTGTGGTGGTGTGGGTGAACCTCCTAGTTCTGGTCGAATTGTCGTGGGTGGTGCCCGGCGAGAACCTAGAAGCTGATGAACTTGTAGGGCGCGAGAGCCATGAATTATCTCATCGGGGGACCTCCATCTCGTTAACACAGTTTCACAAATCCAACAACTATAACGACACTTCATTTCATTACTGCATCCAATCAAACAAAGTACGTAATCAGTGATTCCACCACCAAACCCACTGTGACCTGCTTTCATTTTGATTTGCGTTACCTAAGCATCAACCAAAAACCTCTTATATCTTATTTCCAACAAATATTGTAATATTTCTTCCTCATTGGATAACTTTAAAAGAAACTTTCTCAACAAACATGTGTCCCAAATATCATAATTTTTTATCGTCATTCTTACATGGTATAATATTTAATAAGAAATTAACACTTAAGATATAAAATTATACAAAAATCATAATGAAAGATATAATATATTGTCTTGACATGCATTCTGATATCCCCTAACATCCTACAAATTTTTTTATTAAAATTCAACTTATTTATAAAGATATAAAAATGACAAAATGCACTAGTGGGTAAAATGAACCAAATCGCATAGTTTAAGGTGTTAATTAAACTAAAAATAGTTTATGAGCTTATCCAAACTTTTGTTATACGTGAGGGGAGTAATTAGGATCTTTTCCAAAGTAGATTGTGTTGGATCTTTTAGATGGGTTTGGATTTCAAAGAATTGAATTGGATTAGAATTAAGGCTTGTTTAGTTACATCGAATTTAACCTGGGCCGGTACAGATATAACAAGAAATTTATGATTGTTACAATAAGATACATTGATTTATTTTGGTTGGAGAATTAATTTACTCATGATAGGTACAACAAAAGGTCGGAAATCAATCCACTAGTCGAGAGGTGATTGGATCATTTCCGATCTTTTGTTATATCTATATTGAGTAAATTAGTTCCTGACCAGAAATAAATCTAGGTCTCTTATTGCACCTATTATAATTTCTTGTTATATCTATCATTTCTGGTCCGGATTGAATCCGATGTAACCGAACAAGCCCTTAGTCATTTGCTCTTAGGATTGGATTGGATATTGGATTTTTTTTTACATTGGATTTTGATTGAAATCCCATATATGGATTTGGACCCATTACCACACTAGCTGTTGCTGACACTTGAAACATCACTTCCTAGTTTGGTAATGTGGGAACCTATCTTGGAGGTCTCAGAGATTGTAAAGAAGAAATTATGTTAAACCAACGCATCGTGGGGCTTTTGATTCAACTGGTAAAATGGAAAGCTATGGTTTTTTTTCACCATGCATTTAATTAATTAATTAATTAATTATTGTAAGATTGCTGAGCATTAAGGATAGTTTGTCAAAAGCTTTGCAAAGAAATGATCAAAATATTGTTGAAACAACGAATTTGGACATGAGATTGCAGGACCAATTTATTGTGTAGGTTATGTTTAACCTGGAGGTGATATTATTTGCCGATCTTCACTCTACGTCAACAACGATTTGTGGTGGCACATGGATTTTTTTTATTATTGCTGAGGGACCTAATTACTACCCGCCACCACAAAGGATCTTAGGGCGGGCGTGTTAAAAACCGTCACAAGAAATGAGGCATCAGAGGCTCGCCATCGCCTCCGAGCTCGATACGCTCACGCCAATGGAGCGTGTCGAGCTGCACCATGAGGCGGTGGCCGGCCGGCCACGATGCTGGCGGACCAACGCATATGGCCTTTTTTTCCTCCTAAATTTATCTTTGTTGCCGGGCTTCTTAAAGCATCCGCCAGCACAGATCGCATTTGTGGTGACGGGCAAGCACCCGTCAGCAAAATATCGTATATGTGCTGACATAAGGTTGCTGGTAGGTGCGAAACTCTGCCAGTAAAGATCTATGTTAGCCGCCAGGACAGATGTTTTCTGTAGTAATGTGATGGCCTATTGGCTAGCTCTTAGCTGCACACAGGGGGAGAATGTATTGCTTTGGTAATCCAGTTTCCTTCCGTTTGGGTGGGAGTTGTCAAACGTGCCCGTGTTTCTGTTGCCGCGCCGCCGGCCGCCTCAACCTTTGCATATGCTCACCTCCCCGGAAATTCCATCTGCTAGCTAGCTGCTCAACTAGTAGCCAAGTTTGACGCGCGTCACACGAGCATCTAACAGCACTGGGAAACTAAACTGCAAATAAAAGACGACTGTCGCCGCAAACAACAAGACTAGGGTTATTAAAAGTCCCAGCTCACCTCAGCAAATCCATCATCTTCCTTATGTGCTCCGAAAAGAACTTAGCTAGCAGCCTATAGCACCACTGGCGACTGCTGCAATCGAGTGCAGTAACAAACTTGCCAACATCCTCCTTACACTTGGTAACTATAGTATACTATACTCTATGGTGCAAACGTAGACGTGCCTTGGCTGCCAAGCCTGTGCACGATGAGTCCTGATTTTCGCTTAAACAAGAGTGACAAAGTTAACCAAATCGCCGTCATCACCACGTGGATTTTAACAGAACAAGCTGATGTCAGCAGGGTGCTGGTCTTGCTTGGAAAACCAGCAGCTTTTGGTTAGAATTAGGAGGATCCAAAACTATCTTTGCCACTAGAATTTTATACATGCCGGGCCTGGAATCGTATGTGCGTTCGTACGAGGATTCTCATCATCACCGACTTAATTGGGAACAGATGCATGCACACTTCACTACTGCAGTACTGCTTAATTAGGAGCAGATACATGCATATGAACATTTCACTATGGAAAAAAACCGACAATTTGTCCCAAATATTTGTAGCGGCCATATGAAGATGTTATATCATTGGTACTACTAGGTCTTCAGAATAATGTATTCTGAGGACTTTTAATTACCAAGTGGTAACACCACCCGGTGCTGAAGGACACGCTTTACATCCATGGCATGGGTAAATTTAAAAGGAAAGCATCTACAAGCTAACTTAGATATGATGCATAGGTGAGATGGAAAGAAAGCTGCACCCAAGGAAAAAGGTCATGGGATTCAAAACACCATACATACGCATATTTTGTGTGAAAAATCACATGACTTGGGGTCATGTGACCATACAATGGCCTCCTGGGGTTTAACATGTTTTATTTGGATGAAAACAATATCTTTACCTTGAAACGTTTAGTCTCAAATTCGTTGTACCGGTTAAAAAACAGGTACTAAATGGGGTTTGGAACCTGTGTTGAGGTGATATACAGTAGTGATAATAGTACTTTGGGGTCCAATCAGCTGGACCCCAAACAAAATTAAGTTATTGTTGTGATGGTATCCTGGCCTGTGTTCTTCTGGGAGGACAAGTCAAACATACAGGTTGGACTAAATGGCACTGTCCTCATAACAATTACAGCGGCAGTACTTAAAGCAGCAGAAAGTGGAACTCTGTCTTTGCTAAAGTGGCCGTACACAACTGTTGAAACTAAAATCTTGGTTACATACTGTCATGGACAAGGATCTGCTCCCTCGGAGAAGAAAAGGATGACATTAATTCTGAGTACATTGCCAGCCTGTCAGCAATTTGGATAAACATATATACTTCTCTGAGTATTTGAATTGGATACACGAAAACAGAATGTGCTGACTTGTCTCTAGATTACCTACGTAAAAGTAAAATGCACTTGATCTCATCGATATAATACAATGTAGAAGGTACATTTTCTCTCTTTCTTTTTTTAGAGGATCTCTTTCTTTCTTTATGGAGGAATATACAAACACACACTACCGGAAAATCCTAATATGCCGAGAGCTTAAATCTTTGCCGTGAGCCAAACGTCGGGCTCTCGGCAAAGAAGACGTTTGCCGTGAGCCACGCCCCAAGACTCTCGGCAAAGATAAAACCGTCGGCAACAACAATTTTTGCCGTGAGCCCTTAACGTCGAGCTCTCGGCAAAGTTTGAGCACTCGACGAACGCAAACTTCGCCGAGAGCTACAGCAAAGAGACTCACGGCAAACAAGGGCCTCTCGGCATACGTGATCACGTGCCACGTTCGTGCTCTCGCCGCCAGAGACGGCGTGTGGGACGGCTAACGGCCGTCAACCTCTTTGCCGTGAGCCTACAAGGAGCTCACGGCAAAGGGTTCTTTGCCGAGAGCAGAGGGCGTCCTCTCGGCAAAACTGGACACGTGACACGGCATCAGTCAGGCCGGCATGGCCACGTGGCAGCCTCTTTGCCGAGAGCTTTCCTAAGCCTCTCGGCAAAGGTAAGGTTTGCCGATGTTGGAACCCCAGAAGCACTCACGTAGCAACGAACTCACGCGAGATGGTAGAAACACACAAAGAAGCTAACTGTGGAAGTGGACACACACAACACAGGTTGCTGCAGCGACGAACGCCCCGGCCGGCCAACGGCCTGTATGTTGGCTATCTGTATTTTCCCGAGCTCTCTCACAGCAAACAAACTGTTACAGGATCTTATAGACCCAGGCGACGACGTGACGCACCCGTCGAGCAACGTCCTGGTGGTCCGAGTCTCTCGCACACGCCGCACGATCTACATGCACAGCCACGAACTGCTGCATGCCGTGCCTCCACGTTCCGCGTGAGACGCGCGACCCTATCCTGCTGACCCTATCCTGATGCACCTAACAACCTGAAGACTAACTCCACTAAACATGCAGTCTACGCGTTAGCCAAACTAACAGCCTAGCTCTACGTGCATGCAGACTCCCTGGCTGCAACATGAACTCAACACGTTTCTGGCCACATGCTAATGCAAATACGTCTAACAAATGACGTGATGAAAACAAACACTATCCTACATACAAGACTCAAAACTAATTCAAGTCATGATTATTTCTAACATTGCCTCCCCTAATCTTGACTTGCTTACTGAGAGCTTCATCACAGAAGAGTTGGCTCGTCATCGGCCGTCGCGAGCAGAGCCTGCAGCTTCTTCTTCTCAGGGCACTCTATAGCAAAATGGCCACTAACGCCACAGTTATAGCACTTGCCTTTTCCAGAGCTACGTCCACGCCTGCTCACGCCCGAATGAACGCTGCTGCCTCCGTCATCGTCGTCTCCATGGCCACCGCTGCGGCCTCCCTTCTTGCCGCCCTCGCCGTGACGTGCGCCGCCGCTGCAAGCGCGTTCCTTGTCACGACGTTCACGCCGGCGCGCCTCCCACTGCTCCTCGGTGAGGTAGAGCCTGCCGTCGTCCTGCACCGGTGGCAGCCCGTCGTCCTCCGCTTCGCGTTCCTCCGCCGTGCGCAGTCGCCCACCGGCGTCCTCCAACGTTAACGTGGCGAGGTTCGCCGTGACTTCTATGGCGACGGCGACTGTGGAGAGGCGCTTGGGGACGACTCGAAGAAGCTTCTCGACCACCTTGTTCGACTCGATCGTCTCCCCCACCGTTCCAAGCGCAGCGACGAGGTTCTGGAGCCGCACCACGAAGTCATCCACGCTCTCACCATCGTTGAACCGGATCGACTCGAACTCGCGGCGGAGACGCTGTGCCTTCGTCTTCCTCACCGCCTCGCTGCCGATCCTCATGTCCTTCACTGAGTTCCACGCCTCAAGCGTCGTGTCCTTCACCGCGAGTGCAGCCACCATCTCGAATGGCACGGCACTTGTGATGGCGTCGAGCGCCATGCGGTCCTCCTGCAATGACACGCCGCCGGGCTCGATCGCATCCCAAAGGTTGCGCGCCTGCATCTTCACCTTCATCACCAACGACCACTCCGTGTAGTTGGTTTTGGTGAGCATGGGCCAGTTCGCCGCCCCACCGAACTCCCGGATCACCCGCACCATCTCCCCCTTGCCGCTGCTGCCGGTGTCATGGCCACCCTTGCCGCCAGCGAGTTTCTTGGGAGAGCCTGGAGGAGTCTTGTCACCGGTCTTCTTGTCGGCCATCGCAAACGCCCAACGGATCGCCGGATCACGTGTCCACCGACGATACCTCGCCGCGATCGACTCCGCCTCCAACCTCGACACCACCTTGCGCCGGCTACCACCAGCACGTCTCCGGCACCTAGCTTTAGGCCCTAACCTAAGCTCTGAATACCAATTGTTGGAACCCCAGAAGCACTCACGTAGCAACGAACTCACGCGAGATGGTAGAAACACACAAAGAAGCTAACTGTGGAAGTGGACACACACAACACAGGTTGCTGCAGCGACGAACGCCCCGGCCGGCCAACGGCCTGTATGTTGGCTATCTGTATTTTCCCGAGCTCTCTCACAGCAAACAAACTGTTACAGGATCTTATAGACCCAGGCGACGACGTGACGCACCCGTCGAGCAACGTCCTGGTGGTCCGAGTCTCTCGCACACGCCGCACGATCTACATGCACAGCCACGAACTGCTGCATGCCGTGCCTCCACGTTCCGCGTGAGACGCGCGACCCTATCCTGCTGACCCTATCCTGATGCACCTAACAACCTGAAGACTAACTCCACTAAACATGCAGTCTACGCGTTAGCCAAACTAACAGCCTAGCTCTACGTGCATGCAGACTCCCTGGCTGCAACATGAACTCAACACGTTTCTGGCCACATGCTAATGCAAATACGTCTAACAAATGACGTGATGAAAACAAACACTATCCTACATACAAGACTCAAAACTAATTCAAGTCATGATTATTTCTAACAGCCGAGAGCTTCCCAAAGCCTCACGGCGAAGGAAATCTTTGCCGAGAGCTTCCCCGAGGCTCTCGGCAAACGTGTCCCACATTTTTCACATTTCAACGCCCAAACAAATTTTCTTAGTTCACACATCCTACAAAGTACAACATGTGAGCATTTGACTATTTTACCAATTTGTTTGCTATTTTTAATTTCTTTGTATCAATTTGTTGGGTTTATGGAATAATTCTAAGTTGAATAGAGAAACGATTTGGAAAATGGTAAAAAATGAATTAACTAATGAGATTCATGTAAGTAAGTGTGATGTGAAGCCTTACCAACAAAATAAGAGTATATTTCGATGAAAACATGGAAAAAACCACGTGGATTAATAGTTTTGCAATTATTAAAAATAGCAAATGGAGTCCGAAAATCATGATTTTTGTAGACATCCAATGATTTGGTGTACTAAGAGTGTGGGAAAAGTTAGACGAGGTTTCGGGCAATTTTGTGTCAAACCATGCACAAATCCGAACATCTCCGTAGAAGTTTCGTAAACATCACATGTGATCTCTAGAATTTGAACTCAAAGGGAATTTAAATTTGAGTTTGCATGCAAAACTTTGTGCACATGTTATAGACACTATAATATGGTCTATGTCAAAATTTGGTATTTTTTCAGAATAATTTGATATATATTTCTACTTCATATATACATGAAATAATGAAAATTTACTAAAATACACATGAAATAATGAAATAATATGTAAACAAATAGGACTTCATGATTTTACTCATCATATGAAATAATATCAGTATCACCAACACTTTAGAAAAAAGAAATGGAGAGCACAATAAAATAAAAACTAATGGGAGAACAACTCTTTGCCGAGAGCCTCAAGGCGCGCTCACGGCAAACACCCTGTTTGCCGTGAGCTCGGCCTTGCGGCTCTCGGCAAAGAGTTGTTTGCCGAGAGTTTGCAACTGAGCTCACGGCAAACTGGTTTGCAACTGGTTTGTAAGTTCATTGGTTAAATCTTGTCTCATGTGAAAACATTTCTCCTTTCTGCAGGGTCTCTCGGCGGGATCAAATGATCCCGCTGGAATGGTCAACATGTCGCCTGGTGTGTCGCCTGCGTCTCGTCCTCGTCTGTCGGACTGGTCGCCTTGGGGAACTCAGCAGGACGGACAGGGCTCACAGGATCGCGACCTCTCCAACCCCTCCCAAGCACACAACCCGTGGGAATGGCGGCACCACCATTAGGTAGTTGACGGACGTTGTGGTTAAACTTGTGGTCGAACTTGAATGTTATGTGCATGGATTTGTGCTATAACTTGTTGTTAAACTTCTGGTTAAACTTGTGGTTGAAACAGTATGTTATGTGCATGAAATGTTTGTGTATTGGTTATATTAATTGCCTGTGATGTATTTGAGATGTATGTGTGATATATTTCAGTTGTTGGGCACCATATATGAGCAAATAAGAAATAAAAAAGGCCTCAGCCCAGGGGTTTGCCGAGAGCATGGGGCCAGGCTCTCGGCAAAGGTGCCATTTTTTGCCGTGAGCAAGCGGCCAGACTCTCGGCAAAGATGTCATTTTTTGCCGTGAGCCCTGCCCAAGCCTCTCGGCAAAGCCCCTGTGCAGAGGCCCCGCGCCTGCCCCCCGGTGTGGGCCCCATGGGCTCTTTGCCGAGAGCCTGGCACGTGGCTCTCGGCAAACCTTGAAATCTTTGCCGAGAATCTGTCACGTCGCTCTCGGCAAACCTTGAAATCTTTGCCGAGAGCCTGGCGCATGGCTCTCGGCAAACCCAGCTGCGGGCCCCACAGAGACGGCGCAACGCCGTCTCGCCGGCGTTAGGGCCTGGCTCTTTGCCGAGAGGCTCCACGCTCTCGGCAAATACCTCCGCCGCACACGGCAAAGGTTTGCCGTGATCCCTGCAGAAGGCTCTCGGCAAAGGGAGCTTCGCCGAGAAAATCTTTGCCGAGTCAGATTTGCCGAGAGCCGGCTCTCGGCAAAGCCTTTTCCGAGAGTATGAGCCTCTTTGCCGAGAGTGCCATGCTCACGGCAAAGAGCCTGGATCCGGTAGTGACAATGGCACAAACGAGGTCATGAGAGATGAGCGGCATTGTGGCAGCTGGTGATCTGGCACCATTACTTTCCAATTTACACTTTGACTTATGGATGACATGGATCGCCGGCTGGACCTCTATATGTACCCTCTCTCTCTCGCTCGCTCGCTCTCTCTCTCTTTCTCTCTCGCTCTCTCTCTCTCTCTCAAAGCCATGGAGATAGGGAGCGTGGGGCTGCCAGTTTTTGCAAAGATTGCAGATGGGCTTCTCCACGGTCGCTCGCTCCATGTTTCATCAAGTAAGGCTTGATTAATCCTGCACCGTCCAGCATGCAGTCTACTCCATTGCCTGCATGTTCTCTGTTCTCTGATTAGTCTCAATATTCATCGTAGTTATATAGCCACTCTTGTCCTGGGGATTAGTTGCTTGATTATAAATACTATCGTGTGCACACACCATCCGTTACACATCACACGCGCACAACTTTGTGCCTCAAAATACTATGCAAAAAATCAAACTGCTGAGACATGTACTTGAAAAATCTTGTACATCAGGATTTGAACCCTTGATG